>OY728157.1:1068118271-1069318271 GCA_963277665.1 Viscum album | reverse complement strand
GTACAAAGCCTTCCGTAAATGAAAATTTTCTACCATTCACCTTGTCAAGGATAGAAGAGGTAACTCTCAGTTATGAGAGGTATGACTTGTCATGAATGTTATGAAACACTAGAAGTAGCTCATAAAAGTGGGTCACAAACTTCTATTCATCAGTGGCATCCCATGTGACATGTGCTACATTTTTTCAAATCAGTTCATCTACTACCAAATTTCCCTCCCGAGGGGTATAGGTGAGCTCAAAAACAAACGATTATAGATATTTGATCCATCACTTCTATTTTAAGATAATGTTACTCTTTGAGAATATATATTTGAGGCTATTGTGGTTCATGACACCAAAAAGCGCTCAACTAATTGATAAATTTATTCATCAATGTAAGGCATGGACAACTGCTACTTGCTCAAGGTCACGTGTTGGGTAATTCATCTCATCAAGCCTGAACTACTGAGATCTGTACATAATGACTTTGTCATCATACATCATCACTAAACCCAAGATGATACCTAATGAATCAAAGAAGATGATTTAACATATACCTTGATCTGGAAGAGTTAGAATACGTGCTAATACAGGCCTCCCTTTCAATGCCTGAAAGGATTTATAATATTATTATGACCATGTGAACTTGACACCCATCGGTCTAAGAGATGTAAGAGGTGAATAAAGGAGAGAGTAATCTTTTATAAAAAAATTTTATATCTAGAATGCCCCAATAAACTCCATATATCAAACACATTCTTGGTTTAATCCCAAGAAACTATAACACTAACCTTTTGTGAGTCAACAGATATTGTTGATTCGAAAATAATATAACCAATGATGTGGACATTGTTGATTTTGATGTGACAATTATCAAACTTGGAAGAAATGTGATTCTATATAAGTGTACTAAAAATGTTCTCAAGATGTTTGGCATGGTCACTACAACTATTAAAATACACCATGATTTAATCCAAACATTCAACAATAAATAAATCTAAATAGGGATGGAAGACCCAATTCATCAAGGCCATGAAATGGTTAGGCTCATTCATTAGACTGAACGACATAACCAAGTACTCATATAGACCAAACCTACTACGAAAAGCTAATAGAAATATGTATGATGAACTGACAAACACCTAATGATAACCAGTTCTCAGGTTGATCTTAGATAAGTTCTTTTATCCATAGATAATGTAAAATAGATCTTCTATTTGATGTAGTGGATATGGATTATTTACTGTAAGTTGGTTTAACATTCTCTAATCCATGCTTATACATAAGATTGCATCTTCCTTCATGGAGAAAATAACCAAAGAACCCCTAGAGGATGTACTGGTCTGTATAAAACCATTAGAATATATAGCCTAGAAATGTTGATTCAGCTATTGAATATCAGTAGGCTATATGCTATACAGATTAATGGACACTAGAGCAGCTCCTATAACAAGATGTATTATAAGTTTAACCTCTCTCTTAGAAGGTACAAAAGAAAAATGTTCTAGAAAGACATCCCTGAAACAATCCACTTCTATATGGAAATAAGATTTTCATAAACCCTGATCCTCCATGGAGTGATTTTCAATCAGGGAAGTCACTCTAACTGGCCCTTGATGTTCTGGTCTATCTCTACCAGCCTCGACATCCCACTAACCCATGTGTAGATTACTGTTTCCCCTAGGGATGTAGAACACACAATACAATGATAAAAGACTACAAAAGAATGATTGTGAACCAACCAGTATATCATGATTATGATGTTAAATCCCATAATCTTGAGAACAAAGAGGTTCCATAAGACATATTACTCCCAACCACAAGTGGACAGTCCCTGCAATGGCATATACCATCTGTTATTACCCCCAATTACGTATCTTGGATCATTACCACATATTAATATTGTATATACAATCTGAGATCTTCCACAATTGATATAGAGATTAAAATGTTTGAATCACCATAATCAAATAAAGTAGATATTATAGTATAGGCTACTATAATATTACCACATACTATAGATGGTACCACAACATGATCCTTGGGTATCGGATAGAGTTTATTCAATTGGCCTGATCCATGGGACTATGCAACTGATGTACTGCCACAATAATAACTATTATGTTGGCCTTGCTGGTGATCAATGGTATGGCTACCAGAACCACTACCTCTTTCTCATCCAGAACTACAAATGCTATTTCAAATCCATGCTTGATGTGGTTTAAAATAACCTTCTGCAGAAGTTGGATATGGTGATGATCCCTTCCCACTCAAAGCTAGTAGAATGTTTCTTCCAAAACACTGAGGATATCCCATAAATATACAAGACCAACACTCTATTGTGTTTCTATCACACTAAGAATTAATCCTGCCTCATCATCCACATTGATGAAACACTTTAGATTTTTCTAAACCAACACTCTTGTTGTTACATCCCTTATGAAAACCCTCGAGGGAACACTTACCCCCACCTGAAGACCACTTTTCTAACATGATATTGATCTTTTTAAACAAGTATTATTTTATTCCCTAAGGTTATGCTCAGTGGGAATAGATTTATTGACTATCTTATAAATATTATATAGTTGAAATCAATTCACCTGCATGTTGATAGCATATTTTATCCCATCCTCAAAAAATCAAGGTCACAAATTCTCATCACTGCTTGAAGTATTGGAAGGTTTTGTAACACCATGGAACATGTATAATATTCCATAACATCAATAGAACCCATATTGAGATGAATGAACTCACTGGTTCTATCAAATCACTACCTTTGTCGAAATAACCAATCATAGTTTCCTGTCATGGAATCAATCCATAACAAGCCTTGATAAAAAGTGGCATGGGTAATCACATCGTAAAAAATCTTAGTCAATTATAGAAGCATGTATGTGGAATGAATGAGCTTGTACTCTGGAGGCATCTCCAGATGGTCAATGATAGATAACATGGCGTGTATCCAATTCATTGAATCCTATAAACTAACATCCCCTTATTATATTGGATGATGATTCTTCTTGAACTCATGAGTCTGGGAAGCCATTTTATGTGAAAATTGTGGATCACCATTAATAGACTGCATCAGATATAGGAAACTATCAGGAACATGGCCATTAGTGCCTGGATTAGGTATAGTAGGTGGTTCCTCAATTGATACTCATTGAGATATGATTGGTGGATTAGTTCACATCACATCAAGATCATGGTCATCACCAACTTCCTAGCATACGATAGGAGGACTTCTTGGAGAAATTGGTATAAAATAGCCTAGCAGAGTCCTTAGAAAAAGCATAAATATAATGATACCATCGCTATAGGAAGCTAAATTTATGAAAACTCGCTGCCCTAGGAGTACTACCACAAAATGAATCTTAGAAGTCTAGGTATCAGAAGGTTCTCCAATATAACAATCAATTCATTAACATTTAATTACCATGTACACTCATTTACCTTTGATTAACATGACAAGGCCAGATATGGATGTGCAACCAATTAATTTTGGAATTCTTATTTTACATTATAATGTAGATTCATTCTTTCTAAATAAGTTCTCGTACACCTGTTAGTTGAAACGAATCCAATTTATTTATAGCATAATGGGTCAACTTAGTAATTTACTCATCTCGACCCATGAGTGCTCATACACCTCATGAATTGAGACATGAAATATCTCAATCGTAGACATGTGTAATAAAATCAAAGGATAACTATCAAAACATCACATAACTATCAAATACATATCATGTAATGGAATGTAGTGAAATTCACATATATGGCATTCCAATATTCATTAAATGTGAATTCTAGGTTCCTATAATGATGCATGTAACAAGGATCCTTGACATCATATCATCAAGGAAAGGAAGAAAGTAAATTCTAAAATAGAGTAATAATTAAAAACTCCACACAACATGTGTGTAACCCAATATTGAAAAAATATCAGCTGTAATAGGATAACTTTGAACAATAATTAATATTTTTTGCAACTTGGTTTTTACCAAGAATATGGGTTCATGATGCCCAATAACAACTTATGAACAAGTCCCAAGAATTCATAATCTCTAATGTAGTGTCTGAAAATTGTAATTTAATAAATTAAACTATTATGATACCACATTAAGACATCCTAGACCTGGATGCCACTAAAAAGAGTGACCCATTCACAGTTGGCCACATGGCATCAAACGTCTCTCCCCAAATGTCAAAGGCTCTCGACTTGCAGCGAGAGAATACGGTGTGTCTGTGGGGAGACTATGACCTAATTACCAATGTTTAGTTTGGAAGATTGATTTAAACATAGGTAAATAACAAAATAAATATTAGTAAATTTTAAGGGATAATGTAGAATAGAGACAATGATAAAAATAATAGGAACAATAGGAACAACATTAAACAAATAATGATATGTCATGTCAGTAGAAAACTGGAAAACATGGATACAATACATTAGGCTTAAAATGTTCCAAACAATTATAAATTAATAATTGATTTTCTATGAATGATCTCCATTTCGGTCATCTACTATCAAGCATCAAAATATACACCATGAAATAAAGTGTTTGAAGCAGTATTCTTCCCATTGTTAACACTTTCAACCATGTAATCTACTCCAATTTCTATACGATGCTCAGAGAGGGTTTGAGATAAATCTATGTGGTCCACCACAAATGGATTCTATAACATCTCTCCCATGTAATGGAAATATAATAGTGTGCATCCATGCATATATAATATAATGTAGTACAGTGTAACAGGAGACCCAGGTACCTGCTTCATCCCTCAGATTCTGTCTAAAAGTTTCCACAAATAAATAATTAATTATTACTAGTTTCTATGTATGTCAAAGGTTAACTATTTCAAGTGGTCCAACTTGTAACAAGGAATCCATTGTTAATATTGAGAATTAAATCCCCCAGATAATATACAAGGATACATATACCTCAATGACTTCTAACATAGTTATGCTATAACCTAGCATTGGGTGAGAGTTTAATCCATGGAGAATATCCCATTTAAATCAATAATGAGTCACCTACCTAGTCTATGGTGTTCATCCAATGTAATATGGTGTTAAGCAATGAATAGGCCCGATTGGATTTATCCATGGAACCTCCTGGTCACTGATAGATCAGATGAGTGTATAGAAAGCATCATGTTTTTTCTTGTTGAATCTAAGGAGAGTATCCATGGAATCTTATATTAATATACAAGGGATCCTATTGTATCATATCACGGTCAATGAATAGATAATGATCATGATCTATGTGGGTCTCACCCTAAGAAATATATATCGTTGAATCATAATGGTGTTACAGTGTGCTAATGGAATTATCCATAAAAATACAAGGAAATATTGAGTCGTTCCATTCCGATTAGTTTATGAAGCCACATAATATTTTTTTAAGACATGGAATTCATTAGACTAATAAGGTCATGTAGAATGCAACTGTTGGGTCATGAAATGTGTTTCATTAATGTGATAATATCATGTAGCATGAAACCTTTTAATCAAGTCATAATTAATCAATTAGTACCTTTGTATCAATCCTTTCATTTCATTAGTGTGATAAGGGAAAGTATCATGAATCCTTTAATTTAACATATTATATGCATATTCATTAATTAAGGTTCATTATGCTAACTTATATTATTAAGGAATGGTGTGATATGGACATGAACCCTATTAATCATTCACATTTAATTATCAATACCAGGAACTTGCCTTTGGTGGGTGAAGTGGTAAAAAATCATGGTACTTTCCATTATTCCATTCACAATTTAAATCAGACAATTTAATATAGGAAATCTTACCCTTAGAAATATACAGTCATGGCACACGGAAAAGTGGCACAAACATGTCAAAACATGAATCAAAAATTATAGCATACCCTTCGACATGGAATGAATGGAATTGTGGTCATAAAAAACAATTAATCACATATATGGAAAAGGTAATATCTATATCATTTTTATTATTATAAGCATGGAACATTTTTTCTATTAAAAACACCCTATGAAAAAAGTTGGACCCACACAACAAATCTAAAATCAATGAACGTGAGGTATGATTTATAGACCACCCACCATAGGCTTGTGTTACACTCCTTCTCCGATATTGTCCTTGATTTGGATCATATTAGAGTAGAACTTTGAAAATGAGAAATATTCTCATACAATGATAACTCAGTCGAGAGCAAGTGATAAGGGAGTAAATCAAGGGGACACCTGTAATTATTGTTGCACATACAATGTGATGAATAAAAGATTGACTAGATCCCAGATGAATGAGATATTTTCATTCCTACCGTACATCTTCAACGACCTCCAAAATTTGAAAAATTTGGGTTAATCACACTCAAATTCATATTTGGGAGGAATATGGTTTATAAATATGTCAATAAGGGAAAATTGTCACAATACCCAAAAAATGGAATGTGAAAGGATTGTCCACACTGTTTGAAAAACCGTGTGCCAACTATGCATGGTCACTTTGGTAGAAGGTAACATTTCATCGTTAGGCCACATAACCACACACAAACCATGTGAAGTAGTTCTATCTGAAATCTAACCATCTACAAAGATTGGATAACCAGGCCCCAAACATGCACCATCTGTAAGACATGTCCTATTCCCCCTAATGATGTTTTCTAGCTCCGAAAATTCCCCAAACTCCCCTGAGACCATTTCTAAATCATTAGGCATCCATATTTGGTCCAAATTAATGATTTATACAATTATTATAAATGATCCATACCTAAATAAAAATAGGTTTCTTAAAATGTTTTAAAAAAATTAATGTATTAGGATAGTATATTCCCTTCTACACATGTTTTTATTCATCATACTTGTTATTGAATAGAATATTTATCATTTAAATTTTCCAGATTTAATAATAGTTAATTTTTTTATAGTAGAAAAAAATTATAATATATAAATCGTAATTTTATATTAGTTTTGATATGTTCAGTCCAATATATACTCTTAATTCCTCTCAAATTAAGAGATAAATTACACACACTATAATGGAATTAATTCATTTTTATGGGGTATCATAACACATTAGAATTAATTATTAAACCAAAGATGTCGAAACTGACAGTAATTATTTTCTAGCAGAGCCATGATATAATTTGATTCATTTTTATGTAATTGATGAAACCAAACCCACCATTATATATATCATTGACCAATATTTTTTTATTCCTCTCACATGCTTTCCAAAAACCACAAATATATTTTATTTTTGTGGTATAACTCATTGATAATACCATTTATGTGTTGTATATCCTAGATAAATTTTTGACACTTAAAAAATAAAATTATATAAGAGTTGAAAAATAAATTTTTTAATTAGAAGATAAATTTCCATGGAATTAATATTCCCTTCATATAGAAAGGTATCAAAATGATATTCAAAGATCCAGATATTTCTAGTGATTTACTTAAAAAGGTCATCACAAAGTACAACATTAAAACATCCTCAAAATTGATAAAAATGAATTGTAATAAACAAAATAATTATATAGAACTCGCATATGCAATCAAATACATCAAAAATGAGTATCTAATTGATATTCAATATAGTCTATGATTCCCCATGAATTGATAATATTCCATTTCAAAAAAATTATCATATATGATAAATAAAAAAAATATATATTAAGTAGATATTAATAAAATAATATTATAGTAAAATATTACCATAATATTTAATATCAATATCAGTAAAATACTCTATTAATTTAAAAGGATTAAAATTTAAATGATTAAAATTAAATAAAAATCATGAATATAAAAATATAAGGACCTATTTATTATTCATTTAATTATTTATAGAATATTTGAAATAGTTTACCAATTAAATCAACTTTTTTTTATTTACATATAGAAAATATATAAATAAAAAATATTGAATATTGACATGTAGTAATTAAAAACATGATACATTTAAATAAAAAAATCATACATGTAAATGTACTTTTTTGATCTAAAATCATACATTTGACAACAAATTCTAATATGTAAAAACATGGGGTAGATCCATCTTCAGGGTATGTCCATCGTTGAGGTTAATCACCTCATATGGTAAGTTTGAATCAACATGTTATAAGTGAAAATTAACATTCAGTTGAATGAGGATTTTTTCAAGATATTTACCAAGGTCAATCATAAAAAAAATTAAGGTCTACCGATATTCAATTTCTGATCGAACCAGAGATGTATTTGAACAATTCATATTTTTTATGGAAATTAAAAATACCTTCTATCCCTAAACACGCAAAAAATTTACAATCATGATCAATTGAATGGTATATTTAGTTGAAACTCAATATTCAGTTTATTGATAACATATAAAATTTAAAATTTTACACTATTTATAGAATAATAATCTATAATTTTTTTAATAGATTAGAGACTTATTTTTATCACATTTTTATTTAGTTAACAATTGAGATATTTTTTTTATATATTATCAATAGTTTTATCATGTGGATGATTTATTTTATAATTATTAGGTTCACTTCCTACAATATGGTGTTAGAGAGATGTGGTTGATCCATTACATATGATTTTTTTAATTACACTAACAAAATAAAATATTGAATATGACATATCAAACTAGATTATGATCTATTTTTTTATTAAATTTGTAGAAAAAATGAATTTCAATAATTTATATCAAAATTTTAATAAATAATAACAATATCAATATTAGTATTACATTAATAATTAATGTTCGAATAAAAACATTTTTTTACTCATGGTAGAGGGAATAAAAGATTTATCAATATCATTGAGAAATAATAATTATATAATGTTGAGTCATTATAATTATCACACCATTAATAAATAATGGATATGAGCATCATCAATAGTCTACATAATTTTGAAAATAAAAAAAAAATAAATTAATCTCAATTTTTGATATTGATCAAAAATGTAAAATTATGATTATTTTTGGTTTTAAATATTTGTGTTTAAACACCCACTAGTTAACAATTTCATTATCTAGAAATAAAAAAACACTTATAATGTTAGAATCAGACATTGAAAACTCCCCATAATGATTAATATGAGGAAAACTATCTTTTATAATGTTTCCATCAATCATGATAATAATCATTAACCCCCACCCACTAATTCATCCATTTTATGTATATAATCATCTAACAATTTGTAAATTTTAAATATAGAATAAAGAATTGATGATCAACACTTCATTAAATAATTTATTGCTTATTTTGAAATATATTGGGTCTTAAAATGTCGTGTATAAGTATAAAAATATAGTCATATTAATCGTTATAATGTCCTAAGGAAAAATTCATTATAACCATCAAGGGTCTATGAAAACATTTTACGATATTCAACTAATTATATATAATTATATCAGTTAAATTAAATTGAAACAAACTATAAAGTCACATAACTGTGAACCATATAATTTATGTAACAAGAATAATATTTAGTAATTAAAAATAGATATATTTAATTACCATATAATTGAAAATAAACTCCCCTTATTAAATTTCCATTATTACAAGTCAAGGTATAAGTTTCATAAAGATAACTAAATATAGGTGATTAGTAAAGATATTGGTATACTGATTTTCATTAGAAATAGATTCCAAACAGATAATTATTTTTAAAAATGATCTATATAAAAATGAAGTCCAATAACAATATATTCATTCCTTGAATGTTCTAAGGGATTTTTGGAGATTCAATATTTAGAGATGTTATCACAAAAATGGAGGTATATATAGAATTAAAACCAATATAATAATGATAATTATTAATGAATTATGAATATGAATAACAAGATGCTACCAAAATACACTCAATTTTAGAAGTTGATAAAGCTACTACATTTTACCGCTTTAAGATCCATGATAATAGATATTTACCATGAATGTGACATAAATTTGATGCAATTTCATTATAAATCATGCATCTACTATAAATAAAATCATAATAATTTATGAAATGAAATGAGGTTGTTTTATGGTAAATTAGATATATAATCAATAATCCTATAATATATTTTATAATAATTTTAATTTATTTTAATATAATTTATTGAGTACTAATTTAAAATTTTTTAAACATTATATGACTTCAAATTAAATAAAGAATAGAAATTATTATGGTTAACAAGATCTTAATAATTCACAAAAATATTTTAAAATCTATGAATTTTATATTTTAATTGTTTTGAATTTTATATGTTTTACTCATCATATTATTACTCATTTTAAATGAATATAATCCAACTATTTTTTAAATTTTTGTAAATAATTTTTTCTGAATCATTCAAACAATCTTTTAATAAATTTCTAGAAATTTAAATAATCTAAAACTTCTATTAAACTCATATACAATTATTTTTAATTTCATTTGAAAATATATTCTTATTTTTTCCACCTGAAGATGAAAATATATTTTCATAAAAACATATTTGAACAAAAATAAAATATTTGAACCCCTTTTAATAAAAAAAGTTTTAAAACTATCACATTTTATAATCTTATATTAAATAAAAATAGAAAAAATTTCATAGAATCTAAAGGATTGTGTTACAAAACATAAAAATACTTTTATTGTTTTAAAAAATTATTGAGTTTTATTTATTCGTAAAACCTATATAATGTTTTAACAAAAATATTTCCAAAAAAATATCAATCTAAAAATTAAATTTTGGAAATTCATTTGAAGTATTATATTTCCAAAAATGAGATTCTTATAAAAATATAATTTTTATATATTCTAATCTAACTGCTAAAGAAAAATGGTTTTTTAACATTATTTCCTTATTATTAATTATATCATTGATCCAAAAATTTTAATGTCCAAAATGTATCATACATAAATATGACATCATAATAGATGCGTATTTATTACATTACATAAATCTATTTTCTATAATAATTTAGTTATATGACCTTTTGAATTTTGGCCAGATAGACTAATGGCCAGTATGTGATCTATGTAATATACCACTATGTTCTTCATAACTAGAGAGATTATTTTAATTATCATAAATAATATATTTATTCAAAACATAGTGAAATAAAACTTACTAAAGGGTGTTCTTAGATTCTCATTAAAAGTAAATAAGGTAGATATCAACATAACATGTGTATATGGGTATGCGTACATTAGAATAATATTTTAAAAAACTTGACCTACAAAACATAGATTATAAACATGATTCATGGAATAAATCTTGATAGATCATATGATATGTATCATAAATGTAAGAAATATGATTTATAAGATGATAAAATTAGTATAAGGTTAATATTTTTTGTCATTCAAATAATAATTTAAAATTGGAAATCAAGGATATTAACTAATACATTGATAATATGTTAGTATTGGGATAAATACACATGTACCTCATTTTTTATTTTGAAAACCTCCCCTGACCCCTATATCTGGTTGGGGAGAACTACATGTGTACCATTATTTATCATATAACCTTAAACATTACCCAATATATTAAATGAAAATATATGTCTTAAAAATCACATAAATAATTAATTTATATGCTTTAAATCGTAACAGAGTCATAATATCATATCCTATGGGGAGACATATGATTAATATGAATTTCTTCATTACATAACCCATGGAAACAAAACTAGTCTCATAATAATTTCAACACTTCATTAAATCCTAACCTATTGCAATAGAATGGTTTTCATAACAATAGGTTAGAATCGTAAATATAAACCATTAATAAAAATAATAAATATAATATAATTGGCTTATATCCCTAGAAAATCTTTATAAATAACAACATATTTCATCTTAAAGTGAAAATTATTTTGAAAAAAAATATCATGGAAATTTTTTTAAGGAAATTAATCTTTCCTTAAAAATCACCATTTTAAAGCAAGAAACATAGAAAATGTGTATGAAATTGTTTTTTTATATAACATTGAAAAAATATAATTTAATCTTTTAATCATTTACTATTCATGATGATGGATTTTTGTTTTATGCCATAAATGTCAAAACAAATATTCCCTTCATATTTTATTTAAATACCAAACAAGACTTGTTTTAAAAAATGACATGAATATTTAATTTTAAAAAATAAAGAGGTTAAAAAAGTTTAATTTTAAATTAAACAACCATAGAGGAACATTAAAAAACTCATCGAAACATTTTATTAAAAACATGTATATGGATAAAAAAGGGTTTTTGACTCATTAGAGAAATAATGTTTGTTTTGATTAGAAAATATTCAATTGAATATTGTGTATACTAATGGAATAAAATGATCCAAAACATTTATTATAAAAAAATAACAATATTATAAGAAGATTCATGATATTATTGAGAAATATGTCATAATATTTCCTCATTTATAGAATAACAATTAAAATATCGATAATTAATGAGATTATACATCAAACACTCGACACATTGGTTTATTTTGAATCATAATCCCCATTAAGGTATAACATAAAATTAAAAAATTAATAGAATTAATAGAATTATATTCATGACATAAAATTTAAATTGGTCAGTATATAAAACACTTTAAATATGAACAATTTTAAACATAAAATATGAATCAAATATTCCACTTTGAGACAAATATCCCTTATCTGATGTTTTGAATTCATTCATACATTTTTAAAAATCATATATAAAAAATATTGAATAATTATAAATAAATTATGGGATCATAGTCATTATTATCCTATCATATTTGATTTATTAGTAACTTTTATTACCATGTTATTATAAATTTCATATTAATGTTATGCTTTATGTAATAATTTTTCATATTAAATATTTGTTTTTTTTCTATTGTCAATACACTTATTTGGACCATGGCTAAATAATATACATAATGTTGAACATGATATAAATTTCATATACATTAATTATAAAATTATTAAGAGTAATCTATTGAATTTAATGTTTGAAAATGAATTACACTGTTCATGGAGATGGAAAGTCATATGTACACATGAATGTTGTTTCAATTTTCTCAATTAATTAAGACAGAATATTATAAATCATATTTTTATACTCTAGAAACATTTTTCCCAATGTTTGTGGCATTATAGTCCTTTGTACAAATGAGGGATTTTATTTTATATAAAATGAATATAAAATAAAATGGATATGTGATATTGTAATAATACCAGTAAATTAATATCATAAATATAAAAAATGAAAAATAAATCTATCAATATTTCTATATCTGAGAGGTGGCGATGAAAAACAAACAACATCTATGTAACAACCCGAAAAAATGTACATCCTTTATTTATGGATCACTTTCTTATAAATAAGTTTTTATTATGTTTTAAAATAAAATCACAAATATTAAATTTGATCCTGAATTTTAGTTTTCAAAAATTATATAATTATTATGAAAAATTAATGTATATAGAACAATGTTTATTTTATTTAAATAGTATGATTAAAACACCCCTTGTCAAATTTTAATGATAAAACACTTATTTATTTTTTTTGTAAGAAATTTCATTATAACGATTCACTATTAATTTCCTATCCAATATTATTTTTAATAACTAGGGATTTTTATATTTTAAATTGTTAAATTTCCCATACATAGAAACTTTCTATGGTTAAATAAAACACATTTTTTACTTCCAAATTTTAAAATTAATTTTGGGTGAATTTTTTGTAGTTTTCTAAGAAGATTAAATCATTTGATGAATATTATATTTTATTAATTGTGATAGTGTGATGAATAGTAAAAAAAATATTTTATTATTAAATAAATTTTTATGTGAAATGAGTTTGAAAATCATACATACATGGTTGTAATCAGGGTAAAAAATGTGGTTCAATAAGGTCAAAATAATTGTATGGTGAATAGTAACTTAACACTTTAAAATAGTAATTATACCATTATGAATAGTAATTAATAGTAATTAATAGAAAATTGTACAAAAAATATAAACTTCACCCATGAATGTATAAATACATATTAGATATCATAAAAGTAAAAAAAAATGAACGTAGTATCTGTATTGGAATTTTTGTAAGTCATAAATGTATTATTTACAATTTTATAATTAACTTTAAATTAAAATTTAAAGGTATTTTAGTTAAATTTAATCATAACTTTTAAATTTATTATATTATGGTTATATAATTGTTTTATGGGACCTTGATTACTTTTGTAAGGTGTTACAAAATTACTTATAGTTTTAAAATTGTTTTTCTGAAATTAATAATGATTTAATTTTAAAAATAATTTAAATGTATTTAGAAAAATGTTTCAATAAAATTGATTTTACTTTTCAATTATATATGTCAAAAAATGGTTAGGGTAATGTTTTTGGATTTTTCAGACACATTTGAATTTTTCAATGAATAGTAAAAAACACAGTTTTGAGATTCGGTGTTTTTAATGACATCATTAATGATGTAATAATTATTTAATAATTTTTGTCTAAATATGAATAGTATTATATTTTATAATGTATCTTAATTGTCTAAAACCATGGTAAACCCAGGGATTTTCAAATACCACCGAGGAAGTAACCCTTGGAAATTAACAAATTATTCCCTAACTTTTTCTAAACCCATTCATTCATTATTTTCATTCCATATTATTCAATAAAATTAATATAGTCTTTTTTCCTCCCAAGGATTACTCCAAAGTATTCCTCTCATGGTTCCCTCAATTCCCCCATGGTCCAAACATTATAGTTATTTATGTTACTCTTCAACATAAGGGATCCTTCCACCCTCATCTTTTATGTCATGCCTTACGTTATATTGTATCTTTGTGTTTCCATCATATTCTGTTGGAGTGTTTTAGTATATGTTTTTATAGATGTAATTTTTATGTCTAAATTATGAGAGATCATCTCTTCTCTCATAAACTAATTTTTCTGAATTTTATGCGATCCTTTTTTGGTTGCCGATGTTTTGTAAAATAAATCATATTTTCTCCTCAATTTCTCGTTTCCTTTTCATTTGGTATGTAATTAAAATATCCACAACATGATCTTATTTATACTTTATTTTTTCCTTATAATTTAAATTATTTATATATTACTGGGTTAACCTTTTTACCACTCTTTTCAATGTTTTTTAAATGATGTTGTATTGTCGTTACACTGCAGAATTTATTTCACAAAACCTCTCTCTCTTTTCCTCAAGGAACATTCTTATATTATAAATGTGAAAAACAAAACCTATTTAAATTACAAGGGTATTAATAAATACATAAAATTTTTATATTTTATTCATGAATTTACAAACATATAACCCTTACTCACTTACAATGGGTTATAAATGACATAATGATCTTATTTTAAAAGCACTTTTTATATGTCATGATTTTGACATCAAACCCATTTATTTAATTCTATTTTGGTTATTTATGAAATTTTATATTCTGATCTAAGTGGCTCACATGGATATAATTTCAAATTAAGTTTTATCCCCAATAGAGTTCCAATGCATTGGGTAAAGCATTTAATCTCTAAAGATAACTATTTTTGTGATACATTGGAGAATAACCCTAGTAATTTTATATGACCTTGGGGATGGAACATGGTGATATGTTCATGAGTGTCTGAATTAAATTTTGTATCCACATTTTCATGTTACCATTCTAGTTATTTTTACCATCATGTTCATATTTTTCTATTTATATTGTCTTTATATTCTTCATCATTATCTTGTTGGTATCACATGTAAACTGATTCCCTTGCTTTCATTACTGGGCATTCTGCTCACCCTTTCCTTTGTTGTATGTATCTAGTTTATGAGATGCAATAATTGTAAATAGGATGAAATTTTCATTATGTTATTCAAAGGGATTTAAAATAGTGTTTTATATTTTCATGTATTATGTTCCTGATTTCCACGACACTGATCTTTAAAGATACTCTATTTGTAAAATGTAAGGAAAAGTTATTTAATAAATAAGTGGGATTAAATTTTTGGTATCAATGGATTGATTATTAATTTGTGGAAATTAGGATATGAAAACATTAACATTAACCCTATATAAATGTTTAAATATAAGAAATCATCATAGTATTTTATTGAAATATTACGTATGTTGTTTCTGAAAAAATAAATTCTTGTTTGGATTCGAACAAGTGGATGTTTCTATGGAACATATATACATAGGAGAGAAAACACTAGCAAAGAGTTTTGGGCTCGACCTGAGGTAACCTAGTACATGACATCGGGCTTTGCTGCACTCATGGTTTGACACTCCTGGGAGATATTTTTGGTTAATCAAATGATTTTTATGAATCATTATGAATGATTTAAAGAGAAATGTAATTTTTTTAAAGAATAATATTTTTTATGACATGAAATTAATCTATAATTTTGTGTTTCCATGTAGTATAAAATTTATAATAAGAGAAAATTACAAGGACAAAATTTCATTAAAAGGGTATAATGTAATGTCTTGATAAAAAATTTACCTTTAGTATTTATGGATCACATTCCACATAATAATGTTTTATTATCATTTAAAATAGAAGAACAATGAATTACTTCTGTAACACCTGAGACTTTTGTAAGAAATATTTTGTTTTTATTTTATATAAATCATCAAAGGAATCTATCACTACACACAACACTTTCTTGGCTTGCTTTACACGCAATTGCGACCTTCCTTGATTGTTTGCGTCGTACACAATATCGAGTTTCGCTAAACAACAATATTCTATTAAAATATTATTAAAACTAGCTGTTATGAATAGTAATAACCACTTTTTTAAATTTTGTAAATTTTATTTTTCAAAAATGTACTTTGTTTTTTGGATTCGGAATATCGAAATTAGCCTAGGGAGAAATTTGGTATTTTTCTGGAAACTTTCAATTTTTGATGAATAATAAAAACACTGGGTTACTATATAAAAACCATATTTTTATTTAAATAATTATTTATTATATTTAAATTTCTTTTAGTTAAAAATGGATACATAATATCTATATAAGTTCAATGTTATTTATTGGTGTAATTTTATAATAATTTTAGATATATAAAAATATTATTGAACATTTCACCGTCTTTTACCCACCTCCTAGCAGAATTTGAAAATTTAAATAAAACTTAATTTTACCGCTTCTGTGAGCGGAATTTCAAAAATCCTAGAGACACGGTTGATTTAATTAAGTAAAATGTGGTTTAATGAGTTGAAAATATTTTTTGGTGAGTAGTAACTTTTTGCTTTTATATACCACGGTTAAAAGTAAATACTGCAATTAAGGGTAAAAATCATATTATTATTACCCTAACACATGTCCTAATTCTATTGGATAAGTGTAATTCCACCAAAAACAACCTTAGGAATAAAATATGACCATTTATTCCCAATTGTATTAGATTAGGACA
This sequence comes from Viscum album, assembly GCA_963277665.1. Lineage (NCBI taxonomy): Eukaryota > Viridiplantae > Streptophyta > Magnoliopsida > Santalales > Viscaceae > Viscum > Viscum album. The sequence goes on along the minus strand of OY728157.1, from coordinate 1,069,300,920 downwards.
TTTATTGTTAATTTATTTAAAGAAGGGTTAAAATAGTTAAAATCAAGGTTTAATAAATAAATAATTCTTAATATAGGGTTATAAATGAGATAAATTCGACTATAAATATTCCTTGGAAAGATAAAAATATTTCCTACATAATGTTATTTTATTTGTTATTTTTATACAATAAATCATATTATTTATTTATGACACAAAGATGATGCAGTAATTATCTTATGAAAGAAATATTGACATAATTGATGTTATAAATACCCAAATAAATGTAATTAGAGTATTTTTATGAATTCCACTAATTTTATAGGTTATTATGACATGTTATTTTTGATTTAATTAAATTTATTTGAATTAATCATTTTGTTATGATTTTCAAAAAAATCAATTACTACATTGTGTCAAAAATGACAAAAAATAGTTTTTAAAGCAAATGATTTATTATTAATTGTTATTTTATTCCTAAAAATATAAGGCTCGGAAAAATGACTTAGATAAGGTTATATATATTAATAATAAACAACTTGGGGTTATTTTGTCTAGATATAGTAAGTTTATTAACCTTGTAGTGTAAGAACACAAAAAGACACGGTAAAAATAAAATTATCTAACTTAAAGTTAAATCTAAATGATAAGGTTAATATAGTAAACAAAACTTTTCTAAATTCTATTGGATGAGATTATTTCTAACCCTCTCCACCTTAGCTTCAAATAAATTAATTTGTAGCTATTTAAAACCGAATATGGCTTTATAATAAAATAATATTTTTTTAGTTTTTTCAAAGGAGCCCCTCTCCTCCGTTATAAAAGGCACCTCCTCCCTCTCTTCGTCACACCACATTGAGCATTAAAGATAGGCCAACCCCTGAAAATTTCTCCTCTCCACTTCCATAGAAACATCCTAGAGGTCCTGTTCTTATTCAAAGACCAATTTTAGTGCCCTAAAAGGAGGTCTCAAAGAAGCGCTTCAAAGAAGAGGTAATGTCTATTCCCGATTCTTTGAAATTTATTTCTTCTTCCACTTCTTCTTCTTTAGTTGTTTCATTATGAATTAATAACATAAGTATCACTCATATAATGATATGTTATTATAAGTATGAAACAACCCTATTTCACCATTTATACATCCTACGGAAAATGAAATCACCGCGCGTACGTACGTACGGAATACCGTCTCCACGCCGTGGTGTAATCTATTTTCCACCACAACCTTACATGGATGGGTATAATGGTGTAAATAATGAATATATATGATTATTGTAAAGTGATATTGATTCTAAAATAGTATACATACACTCAAATACAATTCCACGATCATGGGAACAATATCATCGCTCGTGCGTACCCACGGAATACCGTCTCCACGATGTGATGTGACTCGTTCTACATGATTTTCATTGCATAATGATTACATAAAAGAATTTAGTGAATAAATATGATATATATTAAACTTATACCATTCCGGAAATGAGGTATCTATAACCTAAAAAGACGAATAAGAATTTATTCTACAAAACACGCATAAGAACAAAAAGTAATAAACACACGAATAACAAGTAGTAATGAAATATTACTAATAATAAGCTAATAATATGACCATATATGATATAATAACAATGATTATGATTCTGAAATAAGTCAATGACATTATTTAAATCATTATACAAGAGGTTCAGACACTTACGAAGCAAATCGGACCTAAGGTAAGGGAAATATCACAATCTCATTTTTATCTGAGATTGTTTGTACTTTGGAATATACTAGGGTGTATTTTATCATCCACATACATGTTTCCTAAATATGTAATATTATTTCCATCCACCTAAAATTGTTTAAATCCTATTTTACCCTGCGGTGAGTTTTTAGTAAAATATATGAATGTAATATTTTTTCATTTTTCGTACGAGGTACATTTTGACTTTTCCGACAAAAATACGAGAATTTTTTTTTTAAACTTATACAGAGTGAATGGATTTTTAAAACCTTTTTCCAAGAAGCTTCCTTTACAAGTTTTCAAGTTTATTTTTAATCAACTTCTTTTAGTTTAGAATTGTATGACAATTTATGAAATGAAATGTTTTTTTGAAGTAGAAAAGATATTTTCCTCAAGAATGGAGTTCAAGTGTTTTATAAAAATTATTTTCCATCTAAGATAATAAAGGGTTCTGTTTCTATCCCTATTATTAAATTTATTTGATTATGTTGTGATTGAATTATTTTTATGAATTTCATTATCTTATATGAATTGTTTTATGATGTCACGATGTTTAAGAATCCCATTTTTATTACATGGGTTATGCTATGATGTATGATTTATGATATTGTGTCACACATAAGAATGGTACCATTATGAGATGGGTGGGACCTATATCTCCCTCCAATGAATTGGGTAAACATTTTATATCTCATGAGATAGACATGGCTAGAACGGCAGGTTATACTGGTTCAGTGAAACAGGACTAAAACGAGGAATGAACTCGGTTCAGAAATGGTCTTTGTCCATTAAGATAGTCTTGGAAATGAGTATTGAATAATAAAAAATGATTCTCTGTGATTATTTTTGTATGCCACAAAGCACCATGTTTTATGTTAGTATTATTGTGATTACATTTCACTACCACGATTTATCCCATGTTATGAAATTTTGATCTCTTTTTCCCGGGTAAGATTTCCAAAATGTTATGTTCTTATGAATATGATGTGATTTATATTTCTTGTGTTTACCATTACTGAGAATTTGAGCTCACCCTTTTGTATGTTTTAATTCCCCAGGACAGGAAGAAGGTTATTATGTAAGATATGCCAAAAGGAACTATAGATATGATGAAAAAAATGGGAGACATTGTTGACACTTTATGAACCAGTTGTTTTTGTTTCCCAGTTTCAAAAGAAACTATTCCTATACGGTCCTTTCATGGTTTTGCTATATGTTGTAATAAGTGTGATTCAATTCTGATGTAATAATAATGTATGTAAATTATGGGTCGTTATAGTTGGTATTAAAGGAATGGTATAGTCAACCTTTGGAAACTAGGATGTGAAAGCATTAGTAAGAATCCTAAGGATAAATATAAGCATAAAGCACAATCTTAGTGTTTTAGAAAAGGCCATGAATAACCTAGGATAAGACGTTAAGTGTGAAATTTTATTCTTGATTATGTGGTTTTCCTATTATAAATAGTGTTTCTCACACTATTCTTCTTGGTTTTATTCAATGGCTAGAACCCGAAGGAACCATGTTAATGCGGAATGTGATGGGAAATGCAATGATTGTCCCCCTGAGAAACCAAACATTATGGGAGCTGGAATGGAATATATTTTACCCATGATCACACAACTTTCTCAAGCTATGAATCATACAGGACTTCCTAACGAGAAAAGGATGGAGCAACATTCTATTGAATCCTTCATGAGAAAGTTTCCACCTTCATTCAGGGGGTCTACTAATCCATTAGTTGCTGAACAATGGATCAGTACTACTGAAAAGATATTTTCAGTTTTTTAATGTTCTGAACATGATAAAGTCATCTTAGCAGTGTATCGTTTGGAAGGTGATGCTGATCAATGGTGGAATCTTATCAAGAATACGAGGCCAAGAGATGAAATTGAGTCCATGGAATGGGACGAGTTCAAGAACTTATTTTTCAATAAGTACTTCCCTTGTATTCTCCAAACAACGATGGAGAAGGAGTTTCTTGAACTAAATCAAAAGTATGATGAATCTGTTGGTACCTATGAAGAAAATTTTACAAGACATGCAAGGTACGCTTCTGGTATTGTTATCCAACCTGAGAGTAAGATCGATCAATTCTTTAGTGGCTTAAAACCAAGTCTTCTAAGGGTGTTAGATATAAGGGACTTCAATAGCTACGACGAAATCGTTCGATGTGCTCTCAAAGTTAAGATGGATATTGGAGTAACCCATCTGTCATATGGGTTTGATAAGAAGAGGAAAATGGAATTCAAAGAAAAATCTAAAGAGCACACTAATAAGAAGATGAGTTTTCACTTATGCTGAAAGTGTGGAAAGAAACATGGAGGGATTTGTATTAAAGGGAAAATTAAATGTTTCAAATGTGAAAAGGAAGGTCATCGGGCATTTGAATGCCGCAATGATGGGAAGAAGATGTCTAGTAATGCGAACAATGAAAAGGCTACACAGAATACACCTCCTACACTTCAATGTTACAAGTGTAAGGAAATGGGGCATTATGCCAATCAATGCCCTAATCCAAGGGTTGTTGATGATGATCGATGTCAACAAACTCTTAAGGATAAAGACAAAGGAAAGTCACATGCAATTTCTATCACCGATGTGGAGTATGATAACGAAGTGGTGAAAGGTACACATATCATCCACTCTAAAGTAGAAAATGTTTTATTTGATTCTGGATCCACCCACTACTTTATTTCTGAAGATTTTTCTAAGGCTATCACCATATTACCTCAACAATTAGATGTTGAGTTAGCTGTGACAACCCCTAATGGCACAATAGTTGTATAAAAAGTTTATAATTCTTCTCTGATTAGAGTTTGTGGTAAAGTACTTCCTGCAAATATTGTGATCCTCCCTATAGTGGAATTTGATGTGATTCTTGGCATGGATTGGCTTTCACTATATAGAGCTCATATCAATTTATAATTAAGGGTTGTCACATTTCATATTCCAGATCAATCTTTGATCGTCTATTGATGCAAGGATGAACATAACCTTCCAATGGAAATTTCTTCCATCTTATGGGTCTTGATTCTACTAAATGAAGGTTATTTATCTCAAATGGTTGGTGAGAAACTCAAGATTAAGAATATACCCATTGTACAGGAGTTTGATGATGTCTTTTCGGAGGAATTGTCGGGTCTTCCAAAAAAATTGTAAAGTTGAGTTTTCAATAGAACTCGTACCGGGTGATTTACCTATTTCAAAGAAACCTTATAGAATGGCCCCAATTGAGTTACATAAATTGAAGAAGCAACTCCATGAGAATCTTGATAAGGGGTTCATATGCCCTGGTGCGTCACCTTGGGGAGAACCTGTTCTGTTTGTTAAGAAGAAAGATGGATCAATGAGACTCTATATTGATTATCGAGAACTTAACAAGATCACTATCAAGAACAAATATCCTCTCTCGTGCATTGATGACTTATTTGACCATCTATGCGAAGCTCAATACATTGTCTAAGATTGATCTACGTTCATGGTATCATCAATTAAGGGTCAAAAGGTAGGATATACCAATGACGGCTTTCCGTACAAGGTATGGACACTATGAATTTATAGTGATGCCATTTGTTCTTACTAATTCCCCTGCTATCTTCGTGGATCTGATGAATAGAGTCTATAGAGACTATCTTGTTCAGTTTGTGGTAGTCTTTATAGATGATATTCTTGAATATTCAAAGGGAAAGGAAGAACATTAATATCACCTGAGAATTATATTTAAGACCATGAGAAAATAGAAGCTTTATGCCAAATTTACCAAGTGTGAATTTCGGCTTCCAAAAGTTTCATTTTTGGGTCACATAATCTCAAAATAGGGGATATTTTTGGATCCAACAAAAATAGTGGTTATCGAAATATGGTCGAGACCAACAACAGTAACTGAGATCCAAATTTTTCATGGTTTGGCTGGATATTATCGACGTTTTGTGAATGATTTTTCATGATTATCTAATCCACTCACCAGGTTGACTCAGAAAGGAGTTATGTTTGTTTGGAAGAAGGAATCTGAAGAGAATTTCAAGGAGTTGAAAAGAAGGTTATCCAGTGCACCTGTGCTCACACTGCCTTGTGGTGAAAAAGGTTTGTGATCTACAGTGATGCATCCAAGAAGGGATTGGGGTGTGTTCTTAAGCAAAATGATATGGTGATATCTTATGCCTCGCGTCAGTTGAAAATCCATGAACAAAATTACCCAACTCATGATTTGGAGTTACCTACAGTAATCTTTTCATTGAAGATTTAGAGGCATTATCTTTATAGAGAATGGTGTGATATTTATACTGATCATAAAATTTTAAAGTATATTTTCACACAAAAGGAGATGAATATGTGCCAAAGAAGATGGTTGGAGCTGATTAAGGATTATGAATGCTCAATTCATTACCACCCGGGGAAAGCAAACAAGGTGGCAGATGCATTAAGTCGACAAGACCATGCCAGTTTATCCCCAATGAGGATTATAAAAGATCCAATATTTATGGATTTACAAAGGATGGATCTTGGAATTATAACGAAAGGGGAAAAATCGTATCTTTCTCAAATAAATTTTCAACCATCTATAATTGTTAAGATTAAAGAGGCATAGAAAGAAGATGTAGAGTTAAAAAAGAAGGTGAGAAATGTTCCTGAATTCAACCTTGATTATGATGGGATAATAATGATCAGGAATCGGGTTTGTGTTCCTCCCTTACCGGAATTAAATAAGGAGCTGCTGGATGAGGCTCATAGTTCTTCATTCTATATTCATCCTGGAAGCACAAAGATGTATAAGGACCTGAAAGAGTACTTCTGGTGGGATGGCATGAAAAGAGATGTTGGTGAATATGTCACTCGATGCTTGGTTTGTCAGTAAGTTAAAGCTATGAGACAGAAGTCTACGGGGATGTTACAACCATTACCCATACCCAAATGGATATGGGAAAACATCACTATAGACTTGGTCACAGGAGTTCCTAAAACATCCAAAGGAAATAACGCTATCTGGTTCATAGTTGATCATCCTACAAAGTCTGCAAACTTCATTTCTATTAGAGAGGATTTCTCTTTGGATCAGCTTTCCAGGATATATGTAAAGGAAGTGGTAAGATTTCATGGAGTACCACTTTCGATTATATATGATCGGGATCTGAGGTTTACCTCAAAGTTCTAGCGAAGTCTTCAGCATACTCTGGATACAGAGTTGAGTTTCAGCCCTACTTATCATCCTCAGACAGATGGTCAGTCTGAGAGGACAATTCAAACTCTAGAAGATATATTGACTGCTTTCTCTATGGATTTCAAAGATGGTTGGGATCAACACCTACCATTGGTGGAATTTTCTTATAATAATAGCTTTCACTCCAGTATTGATATGGATCCTTATAAATCACTCTATGGAAAGAAATGTAGGACTCCAACTTGCTGGAATGAATTTGGGGAAAGAAAGCTATTAGGAACTGATCTTGTTAATGAGATGGGAGAAAAGGTCTGATCTATTCAACAACACATAAGAGCATCTCAAAGTCGACAAAAAAGTTATGCCGAAAACTGAAGAAAATACTTAGAGTTTGAAGTGGGTGATAAAATGTTCTTATGAATATCTCCTTGGAAGAGAGTAATGAGATTTGGAAAGAAGGGAAAGTTGAGCCCTAGGTATATCAGTCCTTTCGAAATTCTGGATCGTGTGAGAAGGTAGCTTACCGATTGGTGCTTCCACAGAATCTCTCTCAAGTTCACGATGTGTTCCATGTATCTCTCCTGAGACAGTACATACTCGATCCTTCACATGTACTCAGCTCAGAAGTTGTACCGCTGGAACAAGATCTTTCTTATGAAGAATAGCCGATATAGATTCTCGAACATATTGAAAAAGTCCTACGGAACAAGACCTCTCGCTTGGTGAAAGTTTTATGGAGGATCCACCAATTAGAAGAAGCTACATGGGAGCTTGAGGATATGATGAGGGAGAGGTATCCTCATCTGTTTGTTACAAGTGCCGAATTTCGAGGGTGAAATTCATTTTCAGAGGGGTAGAATGTAACACCTGAGACTTTTATAAGAAATAATTTGTGTTTATTTTATATAAATCATCAATCGAATCTTTTACTACACACAGCACTAACTTTTCTTGCTTTACACGCAATCGAGACCTTCCTTGATAGCTTGTGTCGTACGCAATATCGAGTTTCACTAAACAACAATATGCTATTAAAATATTATTAAAACTAGCCGTTATGAATTGTAATTACCACATTTTAAATTTTTTTAAATTTTTTTTCAAGATGGACTTTGTTTTTTGATTCGGAATATCGAAATTAGCCTATGGTAAAATATTGGTATTTTTTTGGAAACATTCAATTTTTGATGAATAGTGAAAACACTAGGTTACTATTTAAAAACCAACTTTTTATTTAAATAATTATTTATTTTATTTAAATTTATTTTAGGTCAAAATTGATACATAATACCTATATAAGTTTAATGTAATTTATTGGAGTAATTTTATAATAATTTTAAATATATAACAATTTTATTGAACTTTTCACCATCTTTTACCCACCTCCTAGGAGAATTTTCAAATTTACATAAAACTTAATTTTACAGCTTCTGTGAGTGGAATTTCAAAAATCTGAGACACACGGTTGATGTCAGTAAGTAAAATGTGGTTCAATGAGATGAAAATAATTTTTGGTGAATAGTAACTTTTTCTTTTATTTACCACGGTTAAAAGTAAATAGGGTAATTATTGGTACAAATGATATTATTATTACCCTAACACATGTCTTAATTCTATTGGATAAATGTAATTTGACCAAAAACAACCTTAGGAATAAAATATTACCATTTAGGCATACATGGATTAGATTAGGACATTTATTATTAATTTATTTAAAGAAGGGTTAAAATAGTTAAAATCAATGTTTGATAAGTAATGAATTTTTAATATAGGGTTATACGTGAGATAAATTCGACTATAAATATTTATTAGAAAGCTAATGGGATTTCCTACATAATGGTATTTTATTTGTAATTTTTAGACAATAAATAATTTAATTTATTTATGATACAAAGATGATGCAGTAATTATCTTATTAATAAAATATTGACATAATTGATGTTATAAATACCCAAATAAATGTAATTTGAGACTTTTTCTGAATTAAACTAATCTTATAGGTTAATATATCATGTTAATATTGATTTAATTAACTTTTTTCTAATTAATAATTTTGTTATGATTTTCACAAAAAACAATTACTAAATAGTGTCAAAATTGACATAAAATAGTTTTTAAAACAAATATTATATTATTAATTGTTATTTTATTCCTAAAAATATAAGGTTCGGCCAAATGACATAGATAAGGTTATATATATTAATAATAAACAACTTGGGGTTCTTTTGGCTTGTTATAGTAATTTTATTAACCTTATAGTGTAAGAACACAAAAAGACGAGGTAAAAGTCAAATTATCTATCTTAAAGTTAAATCAAAATGATAAGGTTAAAATAGTAAACTAAACTTGTCCAAATTCTATTGGATGAGAACCCATACCCACCTTAGCTTAGAAATCAATCAATTTGGATCTATTTAAAACCGAATATGGCTTTATAATAAAATAATATATTTTAGTTTTTCCAAAGGAGCCCCTCTCCTCCCATATAAAAGGGCACCGCCTCCCTCTCTTCCTCACACCACATTGAGCCTTCAAACTCGGCCAACCCCTACCAAGTTTTCCTCTCCACTTCCCTAGAAACATCCTAGAGGTCCTGGTCTTCTTCAATGACCAATTTTAGTGCCCTAAAAGGAGGTCTCAAAGAAGTGCTTCAAAGAAGAGGTAATGTCCATTACCGATTCTATCAACTATATTTCTTCTTCCACTTCTTCTTCTTTAGTTGTTTCATTATGAATTAATAACATCAGTATCACTCATATACTTATATGTTAATATAAGTATGAAAAAACCCTATTTCACCATCTATCCATCCCACGGAAAATGAAATCACCATGTGTGCGTACGTACGGAATAACATCTCCACGCCATGGTGTAATCTATTTTCCACCACCACTTTACTTGGATGGGTATAATGGTGTAAATAATAAATATATATGATTATAGTAAAGTGATATTGATTCTGAAATAATATACATACACTCCAATACAATTCCACGATCATGGGAATGATATCATCGCTCGTGCGTACGTACGGAATATCGTCTCCATGATTTGATGCGACTCGTTCTACATGATTTTCATTGCATAATGATTACATAAATGAATTGAGTGAATATATATGATATATATTACACTAATACCATTCTGGAAATGAGGTATCTATAACCTAAAAATAATAATAAGAATTTATTCGAGAAAACATGCATAAGAACAAAAAGCAATAAACACCCGAATAACAAGTAGCAATGAAATATTACTAGTAATAAGCTAAAAATATGACCATATATGATATCATAACAATGAGTATGATTCTAGAATAAGTCAATGACATTATTTAAATCATTATACAGGAGGTTTGGACACTTACAAATCAAATCGGACCTAAGGTAAAGGAAATATAACAATCTCATTTTTATCTGAGATTGTTTATACTTTGGAATTTACTGGGGTGTATTTTATCATCCACATCCATGTTTCCTCAATATATAATATTATTTCCATACACCTAAAATTGTTTAAATCCAATTTTACCCTTCAGTGAGTTTTTAGTAAAAGATATGAAAGGAATCTGTTGTCGTTTTTCATACGATGTACTTTTTGACTTTTCTGACAAAAGTACGAGAAGAATGTTTTTCTTAACTTATACGAAATGAATAGATTTTTAAAACATTATCTCCAAGAAGCTTCCTTTAAATGTTTTCACGTTTAATTTAATCAACTTCTTTTAGTTTAGAATTGTATAACCTGTTATGAAATGAAATGTGTTTTTTAATTAGAAAGTATATTTTCCTCAAGAATGGAGTTCAAGTGTTTTATCAAAATTATTTACCATATTAGATAATAAAGGGTTCTGTTTCTATCCCTATTATTACATTTATTTGGTTATGTTGTGATGGAATTATTTTTATGAATTCTTTAATCTTATATGAATTGTTTTATGATGTCACGACGTTTAAGAATCCCATTTTTATTAAATGGGTTATGCTATGATGTATGGTTTATGATTTTGTGGAACACATAAGAATGGTATCATTATGAGATTGGTGGGACCTATATCTCCCTCCAATGAATTTGGTAAAGAGTTTTTATCTCATGAGATAGACATTTCTGGAATGGCAGGTTGAACCGGTTCAGTGAAACAGGAATGAAACGAGGAATAAACTCAGTTTAGAAATGGACTTTGTCCACTAAGATATTCTTGGCAATGAGTCTTGACTAATAAGAAATAATTCTCTATGATTATGTGTGTATGCCACAAAGCTTCATGTTTTAATTTATGATTATTGTTATTACATTTCACTACCATCATTTATCCCAGGTTATGAAATTATGATCTCTTTTGGCAGGGTAAGATTTCTAAAATGTTATGTTCTTATGAATATGATGTGATTGATATTTATTTTGTTTACCATTACTGAGAATTTGAGCTCACCCTTTTGTATGTTTTCTTTCCCCAGGTCTGGAAGAAGGTTATTAAGTAAGATATGCCAAAAGGGACTATAGATATTATGAAATAAATGGGAGACAGTGTAGACGATTTATGAACCAGTTCTGTATGTTTCCCAGTTTCTAAAGACACTATACCTATACGGTCCTTTCATGGTTTTGTTCTATGTTGTAATAAGTGTACATCAATTTTGAAGTACTGACAATTTATGTAAAGTATGGGTCATTATAACTTCTAACCGAAATAGTATTTTTCATAAAATATATAATTATTAAAATAATTAAGGGATATGGAATAATAATTATTTTAATAAAATAGTATGATTCAAATACCGCTTGTTAAATTTAAATGATAAAATATTTATTTATTTTTTATGTCATAAATTTAACTATTCATTTTCTATCTGCTATTATTTGTACTAACTATGGTTTTTTTATATTTTAAATGATAAATTTCGCATACTTAGAAAAATTTTATGGTTACATTAACATCATATTTGAATTCCAAATCTGAAAATTAATCATGGGTTGAATTTTGGTAGTTTTCTAAGCTGTATATATCTTTTGATGAATAATATTTTTTGATTAATAGTGTTTTTGTGATGAATAGTAAAAAAATATTATTATTAAATAATGTTTTTTTGAAATTATTTTTAGAAATCTGACATAAATGGTTGTAATCATGGTGAAAAATGTGGTTAAATTAGATAAAAATAATTTTTTGGTGAATAGTACCTAACCCTTTCAAATAGTATTTATACACATATACAAATTACTGAATAGAAAATTTTCCAAAATATAGAAACATTACCCATGAATTTATAAATACAAATTAGACATCTTAAAAGTGAAAAAAATGATCATATATAAGTATTTGTATATTTTTATGTTATAAAAGTTTTATTAACAATATTATAATTAACTTAATTATTAAAAATTGAATTTTATTTTCATAAAAAGTAATCATAAATTGTTACATTATTATATTATGGTTATATAACACTTTTATCGGACCTTGATTACCTTTTTAAGGTGTTACAAAACGAGTTATAGTTTTAACGTTATTTTTTTTAATAAATACTGATTTTATTTAAAAATTAAAATTTTAAATATTTAGCAAATAATATATTTAAAATATAGCTCCCATTTGGATTCTACATTTCATAAAATGGTTAGAGTGAATTTTTGGGATTTTTCTAAAATAGTTGAATTTTGACTGAATACTAAAAATACAGTTTTGAGTTTCAGTGTGTTTAATGACATCATTAATTATGTAATCATGATGTAATAATTTTGGCCGACTTTTGAAAAGTAAGATATGGTTTGAGTTGTCCCCTGTGGCCAATACCATGGGAATACACAATCGTCAAGCCCCAAGTTTTGCAAATACAATCTATGAAGCTTCCCTTAGAAATTAATAAAATATTCCTTCAGTTTTTCTATAAATACCAACCCATTCCTTCATTAATTTCATTCAAATTATACATAAATGAAGCTATGGTATTTTTACCACCATTGGAGTCCTCCTAGGTTTCTATCAACCCCCCCCCCCCAAGGTCCTAACCTTCTAGCTTTTGATGTTACTCTTCATGGTAAGGGAACCTTTCACCCTCATCTTTTAAGTCATGACTACCATTATGTTGTGTCTTCTAGATTACATATTATTATATTGTGGTATTTTCTTATATGTTATTATTTCAATAATTTTTTCCACATGTACGGAAACCCTCTTCAATATAATCAACTAGTTTTTCAGATTTTTAGTTGACACTGTTAGGCTACAAAATTTTCATAAAAGAAATCACATTTTCTTTTTTTTATTCATGTTTTTTTGATGTTCTATGTCATTAAAATATCCACACCATGATATTATTTCTATTTTATTATGTCATTATACTGAAATATGATTCATTTATGATTTTGTGACCCCTTTCCCCTCTTTTTAAAATGTTTTATAACACTATGTTGTATAGTCGTTATGCTGCAAATATTTCATCTCGATGCCCCTCTCTATTTTTCTCAAGAAATTATCATATTTTATTTAAGTGAATACCCCAACATATTTCATTTAGAAGATTATTCTTCAAGGAATAATATTTATATATTTGATTATGTAATTGAAATAAATATAACCCTTACTCCCTTTCCATGGATTATACATGACATAATGATCTTGTTTTTAAAGCTCTTTTTAAACGTCACGATTTTGACATGAAACCCATTTATATAATTCTCTTTGGGTCATTTTTGAAATGTTTTATTATGATATATGTGGATCACATGAATATAAAGACATATTAAGGTTGAAAACTGATAGTGATCCAATGAATTGGGTAAATAATATAATCTCTAGAGATGAAAAGTTTTATTATACCTTAGTAAATAACCCTGGTAATTTTTATGAGACATTGGGGTTGGACCTTGGTGATATGTTCATGAAATACTAAATTAAATGTTCTAGCTAAATTTTAATGTAATGATTCATGTATTTTTTATTTTTTTTATTCCATTTCATCAATTTATCATGTCTTTATGTCCTTCATAGATTTCTTATTGATATCACATGTAAACTGATTCCCTTTCTTTCCTTACTGGGCCTTCTGATCACCCTCTCCTTTTATGTATTTTTTCAGGATATGAGTTGGAATAATTGTACATAGGATGATATTTTCATGTATATTTTAGAAAGGATTTAAAAGATTTTTTTCTATTTTCATTAATAATGTTCCTGATTTCCAAGACACTAAACATTAACGATACTTTATTTGTAAAATGTAATGAAAAGTTATGTAATTAAAGGGCCGGATTCATGAATTTGTTCATTATGTGGTTGACCTACGTAAAAAAGATTGGTAGATTCATTTCCCATTGGTTGTAGAATGAGATAGATTTTTTAGATTCCATAAAAATAATAACATCTCATTTTAATGGTGATACCTTTTTAATAGATTATTATGTTTTGATAATAATTTTTTGAGATGGAATAAAAAATAAAACTAAAACACATGTTTAAAAATTCTACTACTTCTTTAGATAACCTATTTATTTTTATACTAGAATAATTAATATGGGGTGTTTTTAATCAAAATAATTCCTTTATGATGTTACTATTTAGGTGAGTTAGACAATTTTTTTGGTGTTGGAAAAAAAATATTTTTTTTATGACTGATGTAGAGAAGAGACTGTGTGTCCTTTTATATATTGTGAGAGTATACACATAGAAAGGAACAATGTCTACCCACATTTTTCAAATTAAACAAGACTAAAAAAATGTTCATTATAGAAAATTATATTTTTAAAGATTGAAATATATCCACCCCATTTGTGTTTTATAATCATATATGTCATTTTAGTCCTTATATTTTTAGTTTAACCCCGATGAAAACCATTTCAACAAAAAATATAATTTTTTTTCTTCTGTTTTTACTATTTATTTTAATAACATTTTGTAGAAATTATTATATGATATTAATTTCTAAGAATCTAAAAATGTAGTCCATATTTTCAAAATTCTATTCATTTAAGAGGATTTTATTAATTTAAAAATAAACATACAGACCCTGTGAAAAATGTTTTCTCAAATAACCAATTTCCATAATATTAAAAAGTTATTATATAAAAATTCGTTATCAAATTGATACCAATGACCTATATTAGATTAATTATAATATAATTGATATAATTTTAAATAATTTAAATCTTTAAAAAATAATCTCAATTTATAAATTAGTAAAATGGACAGTTGGTTTTGAATAAAAATTGTAAATTTCTCAGTTCATCGAACATTTTATTATAGAAAACCCAAAATATTCCTTATGATAATATTGAAATGTTGATTAAAAAATTAATGTATATTAAATCAAATATATTAACAAATATTATCATAAAATAATTTTATTACTTTATTAAAAAATAAATATAAAACATTTATTTTGAGATAAAATTAATTTTTCAAAGAGTATAAATACATTAAAAAATTATGTACTTTTTTATTAGTGTAATCTCATTATATATATAAATTATACTTAATTTATTAGATGATTTCATTAATATTAATACCATATAGTTTAAAATATAGTTTATAATGTTAATATTTAAATAATAATATATATTATATCAAAATTTATGAAAACATAGTGTTTGGTACAATACCAGTTATCAGTGAAATTAATTGTAATAAAAAAATATATCATAAAATATTGGGCTATTTTATTCTACCCAATGTAAAATAAATTTCACCCCAAAAATTGAATAAAAATAAAATTAAAACATGATAATACATGTCTCACATGAAATACTCATGTTCCTATATAGATTCAATCTAATTGTGGTTTAACCACAATACATCGGTAGGCAGGTAGTCATGTTTCATAATACATTCCCTCTACAATAAATAATCCCCATTATTTTTTCATCATAAGATTAATAATGCTCAAGAAGTACCACTTTCTAGTTCATTACCAATGATGGATATGGTATGTACTTCAACCTGTGATATAGATAGAATACATTGTTAACTATATATAGGTTTAGTATAAGTACCAATCGATAAACAACCATCATCAAACAATCCAGAAATTCGAAGGAAAAAATATACATTGTAAATGTGTTTCTCATCATTCTAAACATAATAATATTATTCCATTAATAAATTAATAGAAATACTAGTTCACAAACCATGAATTATAGATCTCATAGACAACAATTATAATATTATTTCTATCGAATGTGTGCTACCCTTATATGATGCTTCATGACCCTATACTGTTATAAAAATTTCTAAACTAGTTCGGTTACCAATATCTTTCATCCTAAAACTTCATCCCATTAGTTTAGAATCATAAATAAATATACATAATGGTTTATATAAATAGTTATCTGAATTCTCAATTCAATCATATTGTAGTTTAAAAATCAATAATAGGAAAGTGATTATAATGACCAAATATTATATAAATAAAGATACCCATATAATTTAATAAAAAGTATTAAAAATTATTATGAATATATATAGAAAACCCATGAAGTTATTTGGTTTTTATATATTATTTTATTTAAAATACCATTAGGAATCACTACCATTGATAATATAGTCATTTAACGTTGATAAAATGATTAGTTTAAAAAGTTGGATTTAACTAATCCAATTGACATAGAAAAAGGTAATAATGGCCTCAACAAGTAGTATCACACCATATGATTCCAAGTTATTGGAGATTACAAGGGAGGTAGAATTACTCATATTTTCCCTTGACCAAGACAAATATGATACCCACATACATAATTATGTGTTAATCATTTTACGAGAGAAATTCATGATCTTCGAGATCATGACCCAAACTATGTACGTCGAAGTACCCAATGAATGTTCCACAATCACTCCATATAATCAAAAATGATATATTGTTTATCGGAGGATACTTATCTACATCCTAATAATATAATTATGTACCTTATATAGAATAGTAAATATATTTTTATTATATTATTATTACAGTATAAATGTTTCTTATATGGATATAATAAAAAACAAATTTTATTTTTTGAAAAAATTGAAATTAAATTAGATATTTTATTTTTATGAATTAGTATATTTTTGAAATAAATATTATTTTATCGAAATATTATCATTAATTATATTATAAAATAGAATTTATCTTTTTTATTTATGATGTATATTTTAATTTTTATTCAGGTTTTAAAATAAATATTTCTAAAAAACCAAAATTTTCTTTATAAATGTCAATAATTAAATTTAAAGTAAAACTTAAATTATTAATATATATTTTAAATTAAATGATAATTATTTTATTAATAATAATTTCAAAATTATCCAATTGTTAGTTTATTTAATTTTTTGGAGAAAATCAAATTTTCATGTAAAACTCAAATACTTTATAAATAAATGGTGTGAATTATGTCATCAAAATACCCAATATGTGATTTAATAAATACTATAAGTTGTATCCATGGTGAAATAAATATTATACTAATAAATTAAATCAATTCTATGGTTATATGATTATTTTTATAAATCCTTTATGAATCGTCCAAAACAAATAATATATTTTATTGTTTTAATATTTTTTCTGTAAGAAAATGGCTTAGTTATACATCATGAAGGGTAATATTTTATATTTTATTCAAATATAAATATAAAATAATGAAAATCACTCATTTGGTTTTGAATAAAACATTTGAAAAATCTATATAATGTATTTTTGGTTATTTTATTATATAGTATCTAAAACCCAGATTTGTAAAATAATAATGAATTTCTCTTGAATTTTCTATATAAACCCACCTAGTATAACATTTATCTTGAAAAAAAACATTTAGTACATACATACACTACCCTACCATATATATATTCCTCCAAGGGTTCTCTTCAGTCCTCAAGAAAATCCTCACATTCATTGTGAATCACCATCTCAATGTATGGGGTCCTCCCCTTTTCATTATTATACATGTATCCTTTTATCATAAGTATTTCATATTGATTTAATAATATTGGGATATATTCATAAATATATAAGTAATATCCATTTTTTGTAAAAATTATTTGAAACCACATTCACTCTCATAAATACCTTCGAGATCAATTTGTATTCCCCCATTATGTAGCAAAATTTAATTGTAAATTATCTATACTAAGTAATTGTGTAGTGAATACCCATACTCATTTCCCATCAAGTGTGTTCCCAATTATATACTTATAAATATTTATTCTAGAAATAAAATGAATTTATTACAAACTCCCTAAAAACAGAATAAAATAATATGATAAATGAATCCATGTTTTATGATCAATGTAGAATAGTTAAGCATAAGAATGAAATAAAAGTGATGGGTGTGATTGGAATTATATGGTACTTCAATGATCTAGGTAATGTTATAGAATAATGATAAATAATTAAATGGATTAGATTTTGAACCTAATCCATCATGGGAATTTTTCTATCTTGATTTCATAGATGTCAGTATTGAACTATGTTTATGATTCATTGTTTACGTTGTTTCCATATTTCCTCTATCACCATTATATTTTAATTATATATCCTGACCAATTGTTCATTTTTATTAATATCACTATTTATATGAAAAATTTATATTATTATTGTCTAAAACAAATTATTTTCATCATGTTATTCTATGTTTATTGAAACACATTCCTTTATAACAAACACATATCTTATTTATGTCCCAAGGATATCCCATGTAGTTTTATGTATGATGGAATAATGTGTGGTTGTTATCTATTTTCTTAACAATGATGATGTATTTCTTCAATTTTGGTTCACTGTAATTTAACTAAATAACAATTTAACAATACCTCTCAATATTCTTAGTAGTTCTATGTGTAATCTTATGTAATAAATCATGAATTATGTTTTCATAAAAAGAAAGGTTGTCATAGATGACATAAAATGGACAATTATTTATTTTTGGGTTTAGGATTAGAAAACTCTGGGGAAAGATATAAGGTTAAAAAACATATTATATAATGTAATTAAATTTTGGTAATGTATAGACTAAGTGGTTTTTCTTGTCGAATCTTTTTCTTTTTATCCATTAATAAAATAAATAATTGGTGGATTGTTGGTATAGAGTAACTGATTTATCAATAAAATACATATCTATATGTATGATACATGAGGATTTGGATCCCTAAAAAATTTACATAGGGGTAAAACCCAAAAACACCACATTGGGATACACTCGATGATGAACTAGTTCATGACAATAGGCACTGTAGATGACCCTGATTGAAACTCTTAGGGGATACTCTTTGGTGAATTAAAAAAATAATTATATAACATTATTAAGGGAAAAAATTACATTAGAGTATATATTAGAAAACATAACATGGATTAAACATTTTTAATCATAAAAATAAATAAGTTAACAAATAAATCTAATTTATAAATTATCAGTTTTAGTTTATAGGATTCCATATAATTTGTTTTAATTTTTAAAAGTTATCATCTAAAATGTTTCCATTACTCATTTCAATGCATGAAAATTTGAGGAATCAGGTAAAAACCCAATGTCGATGGATATTTGATGAAATATAAATTTGATTTCTATCCTAATGAGAGAAGGAATCAAATTTTTTTTTATGATACTCTATCAACATACTCTTGTTCTAAATAGAATCCTATACTAGAAAGACTGAAAAAATCTCACTACAAATGCACAAGATGCAACTGAGACCTTCGTATAAAAAATTTATCTTCCTTTAAATGGATCATCTGGTCAATTAGATAGGGGATGATGGATCAACACTATTTAGAAGTCCTTCTCCATATTCTATGTGATGATAAAGAGACAGTTCTAATAGATGATTATCAAATAGAGGGATATGTTGATCAGTAATCGACATTAACCTAGACTATGAATTCTTTCAGAATATACTGATGTGATGAGGGGGAAGGAACTCTAGAAAATGGTTTTTGATAAATATTATATTAATATATCCAACGTAAAATGGAAAGGTATTTCCATTACCTCATGAAAATTGCCGACAGATCTATATTGGCATAAGATAAAAATTGTCCAAGACTTGCATGATAAAACTATAAACTATTTATTACTCCCCAAGTTTAATTTCGACTATGTCATTGGTGGGATAAACCATATTCTACAAAATAACATGGAGATCTGAAATTTTTATAGCCATAAATAAATTGTTAAATGGTCCCTCATTGTTGAATTGAATATCAGATAATTTCATGGGTTTCATTTGGATAAGAAGTTGTAAGAACCCGGGTTTTTGGAACCGTTCAAAATCCTGACCCTGTTTAAATTTTCGACTGGTTTCTAAGGAAACTGGATTAAATGGGAAGTTTCTAGAAATTTCCAGACTACACGGCATGTACTTTAAGTACACGCTGTGTATGTGTAGCCGAGTGACCGACTGTGTGCTTGCTGAGTACATGTCGTGCAGTGACCATGTAGAATTTTCTTACTACACGGTGTGTAGTTTTGAACACATCATGTATACCCACGGCCGTGTGAGGCCATACATGGCGTGTAGGTCATCGGCCAGGTAGAACCATGTACACGTTGTGTTCCCTTTGGACACGCCGTGTAGTCTGGACATGTTTGAGGAATATACATGGCGTGTGGTCAAGTCGGCGAGGTAGGGAAGAGGTACCACGTACACGCCCTGTACCCCTAGGTACACCTTGTGTACTCTTGTCGGCAGGTACGGAAAGTAAGTCAGCGGAACCTTTCCATCTTATGAATAGTTAAATGAACCATACATGACGTGTAGTCCGAAAGTACACGCCGTGTACTTTCTTTTTTCACTTAAAAAGGGCAACAACCTTGTATTGAGGTAGAACCTCATCTCCTCCGCCCGGATACGCGAACCAGGCCGGTCGAACCTCTCTTCCCCTCCCGATCATCCATTTGAGACCTGTTTCAAGCTCTGATTAGTGCGTTGGAACCCCCTCAGTAAGGCCTCAATTATTTTTTGGCCATTTTTTTTGATTTTCATTCTAGAAAGAGTTATAGGTGTTTGAGCGGGATTGAATCTTCTGTATATTTACCGTGTTTTAGGGAGAATTGGCATGTGTTACCGAAGGAGTAGTATCGTGCGAGTCTAAGGTAGGTGGTGCATACATCATTCTGTGTTTTTGTGGTTGTTTGGGTAATGCGGCCTTCAGTGCATTTTCATGTATTTTTAGCGGGACCCGTTTTAACTACATTTTCATACAGTAATGCTTATGGGACCTCTGGGATGCTTTTGGGTATGCCCGGTTAGCAGTTTTCATGAGCAGGGTCGGGTGAGGGGTCGTTGCTCGTCAGGGAATTTTGGCCGGAGGACACCAAAATGATTTTAACTGAAATGTTAATGATATAAACTGTTAGTTTAATTTATTGATGTTTTAGATAAATTGAGGATGCATTTAAGACCTCAGTGCTGGTATGGGGCAGCTCCCGGTAGAGTGCAATTCAACTGTTTAGTTTGTTTTTCAGGTTTATTTTTTCTGTTTAAATATATATATATATATGAAATTGTTGGATTACATCCGCTGGACCTTTTGGGTTTTGTTGGTCTTGTCCTGGTTACGCTTGAGTGATGCTGATCACAGGTTGGGGATTTGCCCGGGGTACTTTGGGTGGTTTTGACCACGGGATTGGGCGTCATGGACGTCGACTTGAGGCAGTACGACTTTCAGGTTGGGCATGGCCTGGGTTAATTGGTTGGCGAGGCCATCGGATTTGAGAGACATGGTCGCAGGGACATTAGGTGTCAGACGTGTTGGTGGCTTAGGTACTATTTTGGTGGTTACCACTCACCGGGACATTGAGTAGTGTGAACATAGAGATACTCCGTGATGAGGTGGTTTTTACCACTCATGTGGGTAGAGGACCTCGTAGTTTCGGTTAGGTATTTTGGTTGGGGGTGCTTGCCGTAGAAAGCCATGGGGGAGGTGAGGAGCCTTCAGCAAATGGGCGTGCCTTTGGGATGTCAGTATTTGAGACACGAGCTGTCAGGAGGCACATGGTGCCGGGTTACAATTTTTGGGCGTGCCTTCGGGACGTTGGTAATGGAAACATGAGGTGTGAGGAGGAACATGGTTCCAGGTTACTATTTTTGGTCGTGCCTTGGGAACGTTGGTACTTGAGACATGAGGTGTCAGGTGGCATGTGGTGCCAGGTTACACGGCAGAGATTCCAGCGTTGGCTGAAGCAGGTGACGCTCTATGGTGGATGATGAGCACCAGTGGGGTTTGTGTTTATTTGTGCATTACACTGATTACTTCTTTCCTTGTAAAAGCTTGACTTCTTAAACAAATATATTTGGTACGCACCATTGGGTGGTATCCTACTGAGATTTGTCTCACACCCTACATGGGCCCTTCGGGACACGTGTAGACTTTATGGATTTACGTGCAGGAAAGATGCCAGCTTTAGGAGCAGGGCTGCGTTAGTTGTTTCATGGAGACGGTATGGACCATGAGGTCATACCTAGATAGGGTTTACTTTTTTTGGTTTACTTTTATGTATCGGCATGCTTACTTGTCGTAGCTACTATTTGTTACCCATTGGCTCCCTTTTATATTCAGTTGTGTATGACCTGCTCTGGATGCATGTTTTACTGTGCAGTTGTAGTTACATGTTCTTTGCATGTTGTTCTATTTATTTCTGCTACTGTTGTTATATTTACTACTTCCGCTGTTTATCTATTTTGATTATGCTTCCACTCTGTGGGTCTGGTTCGAGTTTGCTGAGTCTTTCTTTCCACTGCATCTTTATTGTTATACGTGGTCCAGTACCCTTATTATGATCCTCTGAGAGGGTATAGCCTCCCCAATATACAAAACAGACCCTCGCTGCTAGTCGGCATCCTTTGGTGTTCGGGGAGGTGCGCCTAAGGTAGTAACACCAGACCCGTTCAGCACTGTTCGGGTGGATGGTCGGGTCTGGGATGTTATAATGTGGTATCAAAGGAGTTCTTGATAGAGATTTAGTAGCAGAGTTTTACTGGCTACCAATGATTTTGAGGATTATCAATTATTCATGCTGGTTTTACTATTTGGGATATGGTAGACTAGAGATAGTTGGTTATAGGGACTAGGTTTCTAGCTTGTGCTAGGGTACCTGCAGCCCCAGGTACGAGGGATGGACACAGTTTTTGTGGGTGGGAATTGCTATTTGCGTTTTCTCAGATTACAGTTTATATGATTTCCACCTTGGTGGCTCATTAGATGTGTGATGCTATTGATTGTGCTATGTAACCCTTGACCCAATGTGGTATGGGATAATTGGACCCTGGCCCGATATGGCATGGCTTGGTTGCTTGGATTTTGATAGGCACATTTTTAGGGTATTTCAATTTCATAATTGAACATGTGCTTTGTGACGTGATAATGCCATGTGAATGTAATATCAAATTCCATACATTATATGCTTTAAAATGTGAATTTTTAAAATTTCTTATTGAAATTATAGTTATGAAAATGTGTATGCCATGCTTTATCTTTTGTATAATTTCATGTTGTCGGATATTTGGGTCTGACTCTTACGAGAGAAGGCAAGTACTATGATTGAGGCAGTGTAACTGTCAGGATTGGGAGACACGGTCATTGGTTTGATGCAACATGAGTTGTCGGGATGGGCATGGCCCGAGGTACTTTTGATACTTGGCTCTGTTGAGGGCAGCTAAGCAGGATGAGGCCGGGATGCCGTGGGGAATGGGTTGCAGTGAGGGTGAGTAAGGGTAGTTGTTATGCCCTACCTTTTACTACATTCCTTATCTGCGTAGAATATATTGTTATCTATATATGTGGGATATCTGACCATTTATGGTATTCAGCGGGTTACTCTTTCATGGATCGATGGAGCGTCAGGCAGGAGATGATACGGTGCCACATGATCAGGGTCAGAATTTGGTACAGGCAGAGCATGAGCCGCATGTGCAGGCTTAGGGACAGGAATAGGTTCAGGATCCAGTACAGGCAGGACAATAGCTGGGTTTGGCATCATTCGGGTCGTGTCTCGATGACCAGCTCAGAGCTAGCTTGGTACGTGTTTTGCAGGGGATTGTCAAAGGCGCGCAGGGTACATAGCCTTCTATGGTGTATCGTACATGGGAGTTCCAGTCGCAACATCTGCCACTTTTCCAGGGTGAGGGTGGTCCATAGGCGAATGAGAATTTGATAGAGAGTATGCAGATGATCTTCGAGCATCTAGAGATGCCTCTACGTCGGAGGGTCATGCTAGAGATGTACATGTTGATAGGATAGGTGAAGCATTGGTGGGACGTACAGGTCCAGGCTCATAGGCACGAGGGACTGGCTTGGAAGGACTTCAGGGACAGGTTTTTTGAGAACTTATACCCGGAGACACTGAGGGCAGAGAGAGCTCAAGAGTTCTTGAGCCTCTAGTAGGGAGACATGTCTGTCATGGACTACGTGGCTACTTTTACTGAGCTATCTCGCTTTGCACCTGGTATGGTAAGAGATGACACAGCTTGGGTGAGGCACATCGAGGATGGCTTACGACACACCATTTGGGTCCAGGTGAACATCTTTAGGATGTGTTCTTTCTCCAAGGCGGTGAATTAAGAACTCATAGCTAAGGGCAACGAGAGAGAAAAGTCTCACTTGGGTAGGGCGACTACTTCATGTGACAGTTCGGATAGGAGGAAGCGAGGAAGAGATGAGTTCTAGCAGGGCAGTCAGGCAAGGGATTCAGCTAGACCACTTCGTGGTAGTTCTTTGGTGATTTTCTTCCAGTGTGGACAGTCGGGACATGTTCGGGCTCAGTGCGATAGGCCTCCGAAGGAGTGCCGGGCATGTGGATAGGACGAGCATATCGAGAGTTTTTTCAGGAAACCTTCTTAGATAGCCGGTAGGTAGGGACCAGGACAGACTGTGGTGTCTGGAGTTGGCTCAGGTTTGGTACCCAGAGAGGGTAGTCGAGGTTTAGCTGTACGCAGAGGTCGTGACAGAGATGGTGGGACCTAGGTGAGGGATCCATGGCCAGTGACCGGAGCAGCATCGGGAGGTCAGGCATCAGGCAGCCGTGTTTCAGGCTAGGTGCACGCCATGGAAATGTTAGAGGCTGAGCAGGCTAGTGAGGTGATGACGGTTAGAGGTACACTGCGGTGTGGCCGTGATCTCCATGTTTCATTTTTGGCATGACCGGTAGAGGCATGTATTTTTTGAGTGCATGTGGTGCACAAGATCTATGTGGACCGACTAGATGCTAGTCAGTGGGATTGGCACCATCTTGGGTGCGTGATATATATATATATATATATATATATATATATATATATATGAGGTGTAGTGCGAATCGGGGCATCGTGGATGCAGGTTACTTGAGGTGTCGTGGGCATCGGGGCATCATGGATGTGGGTTACTTGAAGAGATATGCACCAGGACCATGTGGAGGAGGACACAGATGCGGTGCGGGTGACGTTGGGTGTCAGAAGCGATATAAGAGCACCAACGTGGTGCAGGGGTGACGATGCATCACGGGAAGAAAATGCATCCGGAAAAGAGGTTAGTAAACCTTTGTTTCTTTAAATTTTGTTTGTTGAGACCGAGTGGGATATTCCTAAGGTGGGGAGCCCCATGAGGAATTTAGCCATAACCTTGGGACCGGGGTAATCCAGGTTGTTTAACTGGGATGGGCGTGTTCGGTTCCATCTCCGGGTTTCATTTGGTAGCTCGGGGAGGAGCTACGTTAAGGTGGGGTGTTTATAAGAACCTTGGTTTTTGGAACGGGTCAAAATCCCGACCCTGTTTAAATTTTTGACTGGTTTCTGAGGAAACTGGATTAAATGGGCAATTTCTGGAAATTTCCAGACTACACGCCAGGTACATTAAGTACACGCCATGTATGTGTAGGCGAGTGACCGGCCATGTGCTCACCGATCACATGCCATGTAGTGGCCGTGTATAAATTTTTTACTACACGGCATGTAGTTTTGAACATGACGTGTATACCCTCGGCCGTGTGAGGCAATACATGGCGTGTAGGTCGTCAGCCGGGTAGAACTAGGTACATATTGTGTTCCCATTGGACACACCGTGTAGTCTGGCCGTGTGTGAGGAATATACATGGTGTGTGGGCAAGTCAGCGAGGTAGGGAAGAGGAACCACGTACACGCCATGTACCCAATGTTTCACACCGTGTACTCTTATTGGCAGGTACAGCAAGTAAGTCCGCAGAACCATTCCGTCTTATGAACAGTTAAATGAGCCTTACATGGTGTGTAGTTCCAAAGTACACTCAGTGTACTTTCTTTTTTCACTTAAAACGGGAAGCAGCCTTGTATTGAGGCAGAACCTCATCTCCTCTTCCTGGATATGCGAACCAGACCGGCAGAACCTCTCTTCCCCTCCCCATCGTCTGTCTGAGACCCATTTGAGCTCTGATTAGTGCGTCGGAACCCCCTCGCTAAGGCCTCAATTCTAATTTGTCCATTTTGTTTGATTTTCATTCTAGAAAAAGTTATAGGTGTCTGAAAGGGTTTGAATATTTTGTATATTTACCGCGTTTTAGACCGAATTGGCGGGTGTTACCGGAGGAGTAGCATCATGCGAGTTTCAGTTTGGTGGTGCATACTTCATTTTGTGTTTTCTTGGTTTCTTGGGTTACGCAGCCTTTGGCTCGTTTTTGGATATTTTGAGTGGGACCTGTTTTATCTGATTCATCATAATGAAATGCTTATGGGACCTCTAGGATGCTTTTGGGTATGCTCGGTTACCAGTTTGCGTGAGCAGGGCCGAGTGAGGGGTCATTGCTCGTCGGGGCATTTTGGCTGGGGGATGAAAAAATGGTTTTAACTGAAATGTTAATGTTATAAATTATTAGTTTAATAAATTGATGTTTTAGATATATTGTGGAGGCCTTTAAGACCTCAGTGCTGGTATGGGACAACACCAGGTAGAGTGTAATTCAACTATTTAGTTTGTTTTTTCAGTTTATGTTTTCTGTTTAAATATGTATATATTAAATTTCTGGATTACATCTGCTGGACCTTTTGGGTTGTGTTGGGCTTGGTTCGGTTACGCTTGAGTGATGCTGATCAAAGTTTGGGGCTTTGCCCGGGGTACTTTGGGTGGTTTTGACCATAGGATTGGGCATCATGGACGTCGGCTTGAGGTAGTACGACTGTCAGGTTGGGCATGGCCCGGGTTACATGGATGGCGAGGCCATCAAACATGAGCGACATGGTCGCAGGGACATGAGGTGTCAAACGAGTTGATGTCTTAGGTACTATTTTGGTGGTTACCGCTCACCAGGACATTTAGTAGTGTGAAAACAGAGATACTCCATGATGAGGTGGTTTTGACCACTCGTGTGGGTAGAGGCCCCCATAGTTGCGGTTAGGTATTTTGGTTGGGAGTGCTTGTTGTAGAAAGCCACGGGGGAGGTGAGGAGCCTTTAGGGAATGGGCATGCCTTTGAGATGTCAGCATTTGAGACACGAGGTGTTAGGAGGCACATGGTGGCGGGTTACTATTTTTGGGCGTGCCTTTAGGATGTCGTTACATGAGACACGAGGTGTTAGTAGGCACGTGGTGTCGGGTTACTATTTTTTGGTGTGCCTTCGAGACGTCGGTACTTGAGACATGAGGTGTCAGGTGGCACGTGGTGCCGGGTTACACGATAGAGATTCTGGCGTTGGCTGAAGCAGGTGATGGTCCTTGGTGGTTGTTGAGTACCAGTGGAGTTTGTGTATATTTGTTAATTGCACTGATTACTTCTTTCCTGGTAAATGCATGACTACTTAAACACATATTTTTGGTACGCACCATTGGGTGGTATCCTACTGAGATTTGTCTCGCACCCTGCACAGGCCCTTCGAGATGCCTGTGGAAATTATGGATTTACATGCAGGAAACAAGCCAGCTTCAGGAGTTGGGCTACATTAGTTGTTTCATGGAGATGATATGGAACATGAGGTCATACCTATATGGGGTTTACTTTATTTTGTTTACTTTTTTGTATTGGCATGCTTAATTGTTGTAGCTACTGTTGGTTAGGCATTGGCGCCCTTTTATATTCAGTTGTGTATGACGTTCTCTATATGCATGTTTTATTGTGAAATTGTAGTTACATTTTCTTAGCATGCTGTTCTATTTATTTCCACTACTGTTGTTATATTTACTACTTCTGCAGTTTATCTATATTGATTATGCTTCTGCTCTGCGGGTCTGGTTCTAGTCTGCTGAGTCTTTCTTTCTGCTGCATCTTTACAGTTATACTTGGACCAGTACCCTTATTGAGATCCTCTGAGAGGGTATAACCTCTCCACTATACCTATCAGACCCTCGATTCTATTCGGCATACTTTCGCATTCGGGGTGGTGGGCCTAAGATAGTAACACCCGACCCGTTCGTCACTGTTCGGCTGGCTGGACGGGTCCGGGACGTTACAGAAGCAACCATAGGTGTTTAATTTTAGTGGCCTAATTTAGAAATATAATGGTGATATTAAATTTCAACATCATACTTATAAAGGGTTTAGAATTAAGAAACCTCAAAATTTCTGAACATGGGAGAGGAATTTATTTACATTCAGGAAGGAAGGAAACTTCAGTAGTGATTTTTAATGGGAGAACCTCACTAATGAGAAGTAGAAAAAAAATAATTCAATAAACCCATAGAGAATTGTTTGTTTCATTATCATGAAGGACCTAATGAACTTAATATACAAGTGTACTAAGACAATTGTTTTCAAACAAATCCAACATCCTCCAAGGTAGAAAAGATACTCTTCATCCACAAAAACCAATGATTTGGATCCAAAAATGGATTTGGTGAAAAATATTGTAGTTATTCATTCAGAAATAGATATTATACTTTTTTATTATGGAATTATTTATTCTTTCATATTACCCAATTTTATTAAAAATATTTAATTTCCATGACAATGAATGGATATAGTGAAATTAGTGAAAACAGAAAATTGATAAATTATAATATCTTGTGTATATAAATATATTCAAATTAAATTATTTGGGATTAATTTCTCATTGAAAATGTTGACACTCCCATCTGTTGAATTTGATTCAAATCTATATAGGTAATTTTATATTCCCTATATAGATCCAACATAAATTTTCATGACAAGTAAATCACACCCTTTATCATGAATCAACCCCCAATACTTTCAAATGGAAAAGAGAAGGATGAATTTTCATTAGAAAAAAATATAAATTATGGATATTATTTATCTTAGAGAACACATATCTAGATTTAATGATAGGGTTTATGTAAAAGATCATCCATGTATTCATAAACAATATATGAGAATATGCTGATGTATTCCCCAAGGGAATTTGTAGTCATACTTCATACATAGATATTTAACCATTAATTAATCTTTTATGTGGGGTGTTACCATTATAAATGAATCAATATTAAATTGATGTTCTTGAAATTTTAAAGGAAATGAATCAACTCTATTGGAATCTAGATATAGGGTTAATTCACCCAAATGCTTCACCTTATGTTGCACCAGTCCCCTTTTTCATGAACAAGAATGAGTCAATGCGCATATGCAAGGATTATTGTGAGACCAATAAATTCATGATAATGAATATGTATCATAATACATGGATGGATAACTTGTTACATCAGTTATGTGGAGAACAATAATTCTCCATAGATGATAATTAGTCAGTATATTATAAGGTTAGGTAGAAGAAGGAGAATATCCCCAAAATCACTTTCTACAAAAGGTACAATCATTATATGCCTATATCAATGCCACACAGACCCACTAATACTCAAGAAAACTATATGAATATAATGAATATACTATTTATATATTTCCTTGAATAAAATTATTTTATTAAAAATATATATATGGTATTATAATATACTCCCAATGCATGGAGGATCATAATGAGAAAATCAGCACTATTCTAAAGTCCATACGAAAAGAGAGGCATTATGAAATGAATATAAAATTGTAGTACTGGATGAAAGATGTATTATTCATTGGGAATATTTTCATAATTAACTAGATATATTAGGATCCTTCAAATATATATTAAACTAAATGATATTAGTGGAAAAAATATTTGATATAAATCTATTATTTCTTTGGGTTGGATGGGTATTGTCACCGATATGTGATAAATTTCGCACAATTTTCAAACCATATAACCATTCTAACGAATAATGGATTAACTTCTTTTTGGAATGATGAATTTTAGGAGATATTGAAATAGTTGAAAAACTATATTATCAATGATCTTGTACTCACACTAACCATATGTGGATGAATATTTGTAGTATACATTCATGCTTTGAAGAAGGGATTTTAAAGTGATTTATAATTAATGACAATGTGATATCCCATTCTTAAAATAAATATATGGTTTATAGAAAATACTATAAATATTCATGATCTGTAGTTGGGAGCGTTGATTTCATATTGAAAATCTATTGACATTATCTCATTGGGGAGAATTCTGAAATATACTTGGATCAAAAAATCTTCAACTAAATATTTTAAAGGAATATTTAAATATTTTCTATTTAATATGGTTAGTTATGGTCATTGAAGATGATAACATAATGATTGAACATCATCAGAATGAAAATAATGTAGTATACACTCTATGTAGAAAGGATTCGTCAATTTTATCTTTGAGCAGAATTTAAAAAGAAACAGTCTTCTTAGATTTTAAATGGAAGGACATGGGAATAATAAAGGAAGGAATATAATTACTTCATTGAAAAGTGATTCCTCAACCATCTCATTTGGAGAGAATAATAGGTTTACAATGATATGTCATGGGACTTCAGAATATTATGGAAGCAATAGGAAAATGTAAATCCTAACAGTTAAATTTCAATAATGAAGGAGTGGTAAGATTAGGTTTGTGGCTTTGTGTACCATTATATACAGAGTTAATGATGTAAAAATTGTATTATTCACATATCTCTATTATTCCTATACATCTAAGAATCACAATTTTGTGTCTATATATTTAAATGAACTATTTAAGGGACAATATGAAGGAGGGTACTGAAGAATATAAATCAAGATGTCTTATTTGTAAACATGTGAAAGATAAAAGGAAAATATACAAGGGGATTAGTAACCCATTACCCATAACTATAATAATATGTTAAACATCACAATGGATGTTCCATTGGTATTCCAAATACATCAAGAGGAAATAATGATATATGTGTTGTGACGGATCACCTTAAAATGACAACTGAATTCGTTACAATTCAATATTTCACCAAACTAGATCAACTTCCAGGGATAATCATTATTGAAGTGTTGATATTAAATGGAACACCACTAATGATTTTATCATATGGATGCTAATGATTTATCTACATGTTCTCTAAGAGTCTTGAAAACACTCTAAAAATGATCGAATCATAATAACAGCTCATCACACCCACACTAATGGAAAAATATGTGGAGACTATCTAGAACCTCAAGGTCATGTTGAGAGAAAGCTCAATTGACTTCATAGGATGATTAGATCAACATCTTCCGCTTTTATATTTCTGATACCACCAAATTTTACACTCATGAATCTTAATGGAGAGCTTGGAATACCATTATGGTAAGAGTTTTATAACTCCATCCTATTGGGATAATTTTTGGGAACAAAAACTACTAGGTCATAAAATGATTGAGGAAATGGTGGAAAAGGTAAGCACCATTCAGTATAACATCATGTCTATTATGAATTTAAAAAATATTTATTCTTATAATCATCATAGAGACATAGAGTTTTATGTTAGAGACAAGGTATTACTACGTTATCTCAAAATAATAATGTCATGATATTGGGAATGTAGGGAAACATTAATCCTATATAAATAGGACCCTTTTATATCTTTGATCACATCAATGGAGTTACCTATCTACATGGACTCCCACCTAACCATACTCAAGTATGTTGCATGTACCACGTATCACTCTTTTGAATGTACATACAAAACCCATCCCATGCACCAAATATAGTTGTGATATAATTGGATAATGAACATAAAAATGGGGAAAACAGATAATGATCTTAATTCATATATATAATGTTATAAGAAATTAAAAAATGCCCCTGGTAAAAGTGATTTGGAAAGACACATGTTTAATGTTGTTTTGTGGGAATTGTATGAGATGATTAAACAGATTTACACTTAAATATTTTTTCATGAGAAATAAAAATTTTGAGGGAATAATATTTAATTGGGGAATCATTATAATGACACTATACATTATTAATAAAATTCCCATTGAGATTTAACTAAATGGATTATTATATATTATGGATATAAAAAATCAATAGACTTATTTGATTTTATTATATCCTATATTATTTTGAATTCCATAATGATGCATCAATATTTATAATATATCCAATGAAAAATGATCATATTATTAGTAAAATATAAGGTCTTCATAAATCCAATTCACATAGTAAATGAAACTGATAGACTCAACCAGTACAATCATACCACATGAAACCCATTTATTAGACCTTCTGAGAGAAATTGAATCACTGGGATTTTTAATTTAACAATCCCACAATGAGTTCTACTAACTTATGAATGAGTAAAACTATTTTGGGGAGATGTTCAATGTCATCAAGATCAAGACCCAAACCATGTATGTTGAACCACAAAATGAATGTACCGCCATCATCCACATTACTATTAGTGAAATTTTTTATGCATTAATTGGATATGTATCAATACAATAATAATATGAATCTTTATAATTTATAGATTAATGATTATATATTCATATTAATGGTGTTACTTTATAAATGATTTGTATCTTCCTAATATAAACGACAAAATAAATTTTTGGGTGACATTGAAATTTATTTGTAGATTTTATTTTAAATAACTAATTGATTTTTGAAATAAGAAATATTTTATTGAAATATTATAATTATATTTTTTAATAAATTTAAATTATTATATATTTTTATGATGTCAAATATAATTTTTATAAGGGTCAAAAAAACGTTTATTGTATAAAAACTGTAAAATTATTAATAATCATTGACACTTATTTAAAATGTGATGTTTCTAATACTAAATAAATTATTTATATGAAATAAATATTATTTTTGGAATCCTAACATCAGAATTATACAATGCTTAAATTTTCATTATTTTTTGATACAACAGAATATTTTTGAAAAAATTAAATACAATATAATTATATAGTTTGTATTATGACAACATAACACCAAAAAAGTTATCTAACAAACACTATAAATGATATCCATGAAGATATATATATTTTTACTTTTGAAAATAACATATAAAGGTTTTTAATTAATTTTATAAATTCATTATGTATCTTTTAAAACAAATAATATATCATTATGTTTTAAAATAATTTCACTGCGGACATGACTCACTGCCACGTCAAGAAGAAAAATATTTTGATAATATTAGTTCTCGAAATTATAAAATAATTATGAAAAATACAATTTGTTTTAATTAACAGTTAAACTATTTTATTTTTTCAGTTTTGGTAATTATAATATTTAGATTCAAAACACATCTTTGAGAAATAATAAGGAATTTGTTACAGAATTCCTATATAAACCCACTCCAACCTCCATTTATCTTTACAAAAAAACCATGCAGAACATTCTTTTTGTAGACTCGGCTCTTTATTGTTCTCCCATGGTTTGACAATGCCCATAAATATATCATCCTAAAAATTTAGAATCACCATCTCAATGAAAGGGATCATATCTTTCCATTCTTCATTCAAGTATCTCTGTTCTCTTATTATTTTATTTTCATTTCCTAATGTTGTGATATTTTCACAAATAACCATTTTAAAAATAATTTTATCTAAAAATAATAATAGTCCCATTTAAATATCATCAAGACCTTCAATGGGCCTTCATACTCCCCCATTATGTGGCTGAAATTTCCCAGTGAGCTTTTTATGCTGAAATATTGGGTTGTGATCACCCCTTCACATTTATTATCAAGGTGTTCACCTTTAGGAACTTATAATCATTTATTGCTAATATACATGTATTTATTAAACTAAACTCAATTATGGAATAATATATGATGATAAATGAATAGATGTTGTATAATATATATTCGATTGTTAAGAATGACAATGAAATGAATGTTATATGTGATCCCAAAATTTTATGTTACTCCAATTCACTGGGTAATGTTTTAGACAAATGAGACAGCATGCATGGGATTAGGGAGTGAACTGAATATGTTGTACTGATTTTTTCTTCATGATGTATTGGATTTTAACCTTGATTTTTATGAGGCCATGTTTTATATTGCTGTCACACTTCCCATTTTTTCATTATGGTATCATGGTGTATTATTCCTCATTGATTTTGATTTTTATATTCACTCCTTTTATGCAACATTTATATGCCTATTCTCTAACATGTATTAGTTTAATAATGTTATGAAATTTTTATTCCCATACTCGGCATACAGTTAACCCCTATATTATGTATGTCCCTAGGATATCCCATTCAATTTTAACTAAGATGGAATAATATTGAAATGATAAAGTTGTTATCAAGAGTGATAATGTATTCCCTATTTTAAAAAGTTATTTAATGTATATATATACCAAATAAATTATAATTATAGTTATTTTGGGTTGTTTTATGTTTATCATTTAGTAATATATCATTAATTAAGGTGTAAAAAGAGAAGGTTTTTCATAGTGTTGATCCTGACCAGCTTTCAAATCCCGGGAACATGATCTCAACATATACTCTAGGGTATGAATTTGTGGTTTAGACTGACCATCTGTCTATGGATGACATACATCACAAAAATCATATTCAAATCAAGACCCTGAATGTCACGACCCCCTCCCCATAAAGTGTACCACTCCTAGGCTGACAATGTGTAAAGGGAGATAATGACCCTCAAGACCCGCCTCTAGTTGTCCCCAGGTTGGTGACTAGAACCGAGGGTATAATAAACACTCAAATGGGAGGCATTACCCTCTTAGAGAACACATGCAAATGAGAGAGATAAGATAGACACCAACCAAATCCAACTCAGAACTGAAATCTAAAAGAAACCAAAGCACATATATGAAATTCCATGAAAAATTACTACAACTGAAAGGGAAAAATATAGGTACCCTAAAGAAAGTAAAATAGTAGAGACCATAAGCCTAAACATCTCCTCCAACCACAAGCTAGTAGTAACCAGCATGATCTCTATCCTACTCCATGTTTCCTGAAAAATAGTTTATATAAACATAGGGAGAGTATAAAATAATAATCTGTAGGATCCTCCGCGAAGCCTCTCATCCAAAGTTAAAGAAAGCATGCAAAAGCACTGTGAACAGAAAGTGAAACTAACTCCTCAACTAAACATGTATACTAAGTTCCCATCTCACTATGGCTCCTCTCACCAAGTAATGAATACAAGAGTATAGCATATAGTAAAGAATATCAATGGTACCCTGATTTTACTTACCCACTGGTTTGCCACATTTCCCCAATTACATACATCATGTGCGTCTCCCTCCAAAGGCTTTCTCTTATACATCTGGGCTACGCTCCACAATCTGCACCACGTGCACCACAATGTCATTCCCGCAGACACCTGGGCTAGGCACCACACCATCCTCACAACCAAAAGTAACCAAGTAGTTTCCGAGAGCCATGAAATCTCGCATAACATGTATCATACATCAGGAAGTATACCTAAAGCCATTACAGCCCATACATCGAGTAATGATCCTCAAGCCTTCACATCCTATACATGTTACAAATATAGTAGTCCATAGGATACTATATCCAGAATAAATTTTTGTGAATTACCACAAGCCATTACATCCCTCTACACACATATATGGGGAAAACTAACTGTTGTGCCTCCTGGCACTAGTATCTACCAAGAGAAGAGAACGGGGTCAAAGAGTGTAGTCATCCATTCATCCTCCAACCAGAATGTTGGGGAAAACACCCCAGGGATCACAATCCCCTAGGTGTCAGTTTCCATTACTGAAAGGGTGGAGTATCATATAGAAACACAAAAAGAACAGAATATATTATAACCCACCACCACACTATGTGCATAATTTAGTCTTAGTTTCAACTACAGCTAACGTCTCTCGGACTCCGGGCTACTATTTCTTTGACTAGCTATCCTATAATCACATAACCATTTAATGAACATCATTAGATTACTTCACCCCTTTTTCATCAATTCCACTTTACGTTAATTAATTCTTTACACATTAATTAACTATGAATAAAATTTAATTTCATCAACTTCACTAACAATGTCAAATGTTCCTTCTATGTTACAACCTTATCATTATATTCCAGCATCTCCATCCCCATGGGTTAACTTAAATTCTTCAATCATTCATAACAGAAATACTTTCCCAAATTCCCTAGCATTCTAGAAAAACATCCTATGCTACTAAACACAAGGGGCTCAGCACGGTGAGTAGATGTACTACCCGTTGAGTCTGTGCCGCCTATAGAAAGTGTGTAGACCCATTATCCCTAGAGAGGCTAAACACGGAAAGCACATGGCATACCCTGTCTGTCTTCACACCTTTCAGAAGAAGGGTAAGCAAGAATAACTGCCTAGAGCTGTGGGGAAAAGATAAGAAGATAAAAAACCAATGAATCCATAAGCATCCAATAACCAAATCCATCCCATTCCATCATCCCTGGTGTCCTCCCCAACACCCACATGCATAAACTAATGCATCTCGCCACTCTTGGTGTCATCTGCTGCCACAACCACAAGGCCTCCATGCCCCTAAATATCACAACACCCTCCAGGGTCACATCTCCACACAAGAAGCAGGGAAAAAACATTAAAACAAGTTGGGATCATGGCCATTTAGGAATGCATACTGCCTTCAAACAAAAATCACCAATAGATTTCAAGATTACCAACGAACTGAATTAAACACATCATTGGCCCCAATTTGATTAAAACCAAGATGGAAAAACATCCCCAACAATAAAAACGGATTTATTTACATGATTCTTTATCTTTATCAAATTAATTATCAATTAATAATGTATTTACGTTCTTTAACAATTTCATCAAGAGAAACATGCTAACAAGCAAGGAATATATATCACACATTCTAGAAAATAAAGAGGGGAACCATTATCATGGTACAAAGAAACAACATGTGATCAAACTAATTATTTTATTCTTGATTAAGTATTTAATAAGGTTAATTCCATCATTATCCAAAGGGATAAATCGTTTTAACTCTACGATTGCACATAAACAATTAGAGAAGCCATGAATCATCTAACACAATGGTTTTGACGGAAACCACAACGGTCAAAGAACACCCAAGAAGACCGGGGCGATTCACCAATGGTCCTCCCTTGACCTCTTATCCTAGAAACAAAAAGACCAAATCCCCTCATATTAGACATCCACACACTTAGATCTACCTATAACTGGCATAGGTATATGACCCCAAGAGAATATGGTGAGAAGATCTAGGTAGATCTATGAAACCAAACAAAAGGATCACATACCTCGAGAAACCAATTTCGATTCACAAAGAGAAGCCTCTGGATTGCCTCCAAAATTCGTGGGAGAGGTTCTTATACCTCCAAGGAAGGGTAATCCTGGGGTATGGCCACTTAGGGGCTTATGATAACCATTTAGAGGCAAAATAGTTCAAACCCACAATTTTAGGATCTAACTTTATGTGCCTGCACGGTTAGTCCACACTGTTTAACAAACCATGCGAAAACTGTGCATTACCTTCTGCCTATCCCATCACTACATGCATGATTATTTTGCATGGTTAGACAAACCATGCAATAACCATGTGTTTTCCACTACCTCCAACACCAACCTTGCAAGGTTTGGCCACATGGTTTAGTCAAACAATATGCCAACCGTGTGAAGTCCAAATCCCATTAACATTCCTTAAATGTCCACCCAAATGTACACCAAGTCACCTTGTCCTCTTGGAACACCTACAACACCACATTTTCACAAAGGAATAAATAGGAGAAGTCTCAAACATTACCTCAGATACCTATCAAAACATTCTCATCCTTGAGAATCCAAAACCCACCTAAAGAGAAAACAAAACAGGGTCTAAACAACCACCCACGGAGAAACCTCTCAAAAGAGAGCAAGCCACCAAAGAAATAAAGGGTTCCATCTCATAAACATGAATGTTCCACAACCACATAAATTACAATGATACGTGGAAAGAGTTAAACATCAACCAACTCTAGGTAATGAGCACATATCTGTGATTCATGTTCCTAGGTACTCTCCTGCATGCCATCGTGTATCCACAAGACATGAACTAAGGGGATGGAATACCCACGCAACACCTTCTACTTGCAGTCTTGGATCTCCACAGGTTGATCTTCTATGGTGGAATCATCATCAACATCGATATCTACCCAATCGATGATGTGGGAGATATCATGAAGATAACGATGTAGTTGTGATACATGGAAAACATCATTTATCTGACTCATCTGAGGGGAAATTACAACTCGATACGCCACATCTCCAACATGATCTAACATCTTTAACTGCCCAACAGAATGGGGGGAATGCTTACTATAAGGACCATGCCTTTGCTGCCCATGATGGTGAGTCCCCTTTAGAAAAAAATGATCCCCAACATTAATCTCTAGGGGCCTCCCTATTTGATCGGCATATGAATTCTTATGATCTTGAATTGTCTTCATCCTCTCACAAATCAGCTGAACCATCTATGTTGTATTCTGCACTACTTCCGGTCTGAGAATTGCTGACTCTGCAACCCCAGTCCAGCACAACATAGAACGGCATGGCGGCCATACAAGGCTTCAGACGATGCCATACCGATGGTGGAGGGTAGAATATTATTATAATAAAACTCCACCAAGGGTAAGGGCCTCATCCATGAAACTCCAAAATCAAGAACACAAGATAACAACATGTCTTCAAGAGTCTAGATAGTTCACTCTGTCTGAACATCTGTTTGAGGATGAAAAGCAATGCTAAGTAATAGTTGAGAACCAAAATCATGTTGGAGACCTCTCCACACCCTAGAAGTAAAATGAGGATATCAATACGAAATTATTGTCCTTGGTACTCAAGGATGTCTCAACACCTCCTCTAGATATTTCCTCGACAAAACCTCCAATGAGCTCGATTCCTTGATTGCTATGAAGTGGGCTGCTTTTGTTATGTGATCCACTACCACCAAAATAGCATCATGTCATCCAGAAGCTTGAGGTAAACCTATAAAAAATTCCACTGAGATGTCCTCCCACTTCCAATGAGAAATCTCTAATGGTTGGAGAAGACCACAAGGAACATGGTGTTCGGCCTTCAACTTCTGGCAGACTAAAAATCGAGACACAAACACCGCAACCGCATGCTTCTGCACTGGTCACCAAAATTGACTCCTCAAGGAACGACACTTCTTTGTCACACCCGGATGCATCGCTAAAGAAGAACCATGGAACTCTTTGAGGATCATCTCGTCGATCTCCAAGGGAACAAAAATCCTCCCATTATACGACACTTGGTGTGGTTTATCCTCAGACCAACCATCTGGGGCCTCACCACAAACAACTCGGTCTCTCCAGACCTCTACCTCAAGATCCCCCAACTGGGACTCTTCCACCTTCTGCATCAGGGATGAATGTATTTTCATCTGAAAAAGGAAACCTCTACCCCTAACTTCTCCCATATCAAGATGCAATAATGAATGTTCTTCCATTACTCTCCATGAGTCACCGGATTCACGCACAGCATCACTGCATGACTTTCAGCTCAGCGCATCAGCTACAACATTCCCTTTTCCAGGGGTATACGATATTTTGAAGTTGTATTCCCGTGAAAACTCCATCTATCTACGTTGTCTTAAGTTCAAGTCACACTGGGAGAAAACATACCTCCAACTCTTATGATCAATGAAAACCACAAAGCGTTCACCAATGAGGTAATGTCTCCACAACTTCAGATCAATAGCCACAGCGGCCAACTCAAGATCATGGGTGGAATATTTGCATTCATGGGGA
This sequence comes from Viscum album, assembly GCA_963277665.1. Classification (NCBI taxonomy): domain Eukaryota; kingdom Viridiplantae; phylum Streptophyta; class Magnoliopsida; order Santalales; family Viscaceae; genus Viscum; species Viscum album. The sequence goes on along the minus strand of OY728157.1, from coordinate 1,069,261,093 downwards.
ATCAACTGCTGAGACCCATAAAAAACGACTGACCTCTGTTTTATAAAAACACAGTCTAACCCCAGATGTAAATCATTGTAGAAGACATCAAACTGAACCCCTTCATCTAGAAGACAAAGGAATAGAGCACTTAATAACTTCTCCTTTAGATACTTGAAAGCTTCTTGACACTGACCAGTCCATATGAAATCCTGCTCTTTCCTCATCAAAGATGTTAGTGGAGTCACAACCCATGAAAAACGGCTACGAACCTCCAGCAGTAGCCTGCGAGAGCAAGGAAACTTCGCACCTCTGACACTATGTTGGGGGCTACCCAAGAGAAAACTATTTCAATCTTCGTTGGATCCGCAACTAATCTCTATTGGGACACAACATTCTCCAAGAAAAGGACTTCTCAAGCCCAAACCCCACACCTCGACAACATTCTAAACAGTTGATTTCGATGAAGAACTTCCAAAATAGTGCATAGATTCTCTGCATGCTCCTCTTCAGATGTGGAGTACACAAGGATATCATCAATGAAAACTACCATCAACTTGTCCAGGAACTCACGGAACACACCATTCATAAAACCCATCAACATAGCTACAACATTCGTCGCACAAAACGATATTACAATGAACTCATAATTCCCATGATGACAACAGAAACCATTCTTCAAGATATCCTCATCCTTCACACAGATCTGATGATATCCTAACCACAAGTTGATCTTTGAGAACCAACTTGCACCCGTCATTTGATTGAATAAGTCATCAATTCCTAGAAGAGGATAGCGATTATTTATTGTCACTTTGTTTAAGTGACGATAATCGACACACAACTGTAAACTGTCGTCAGCCTTCTTCATGATAAAAACTGGTGCACCCCATGGTGACACACTTGGCCGAACAAAACCGCACTGTAACAGACCATCAAGTTGTATACGTAGCTCTCGTAACTCTGAATGGGCCATCCTATATGGAGACATAGATATAAGTGATGCTCTTGGCAGTATCTTGATCCCAAACTCGATCTCTCGTCGAGGGGTTAAGGTTACAACCTCTTCTAGAAAGACATCAGGGTACTCCTCTATGACACTAGGAAACTCCAACCATTTGACCTCTGAAGAACTCAGCATCCTCTCATCCGCCATGGATGATAAGGATGAAATGGGTCTATGAACCATCCGAGGGTCTCGCTCACCAACAGACACCACTTTCTCTCCAACCACACCAAAGAAAATGACCTTCTTCCTAACGCAATCTACAAGAGCGTGCAACAAATACAACCAATACATGCGAAGGATGACATCATATGGTTGTATCCATAAAAATAATAAATCTTACCAAGAGAGGTGTTGCCCCAACACAGGCTCACAGTCTCTAAATAATTCAAACAAGCTATCTTGACCTCCTACTGATGTAGTCAATTCCAAGGGAACTGAAATCCTCTCCAACTCAAGTCCAAATGTATGGACAAGTGTAGGTGATCTGAAAGAGCGTGTCACGCTTGAATCAAACAAGGAATACACCAAGGTAGAAAACAATAAAAGGGTACCTCGAACGACATCTGGCTCATCTGGTGCTGGGAACCCTAGAGCATGAAGCTGACCATGACCTCCTCCACAGCCTCTCTGTCCATGATGACGACCACCACCACGGCTGCGCTCTACTCTTTGAGGACGGGGAGCATCATGGGGCTGTCCTCTGTGTAACATCCCAAGTAAATAAAGAATATGAACTTTTCATATTTATTAATTTTTGAATTAAATACTAATTTTACTTTAAAAGGGTTTCTATGTTCGATAGCGTACCCGAGACGCAACGATGAGTTTATTTGAAATGTTACGTTGCACACTAATAATATAATATTATTATTTAAAATGGTAGTCAAATACGAGCCGTTATATTGCTAGGAATGAAGAAAACTAAATATAATATAAATATACATGTTTGTTAAATGTATTTACATTTTACCAATAAAACTTATAGGCTTAAAATGTGAATGAATCTAATTTTAATCATAATTTACATTAAAAGGCCGATTTATCGCCTTTTAATAGAGAACCCTTTTTAAATCTAGTTTTGGTCACTTTTATACATTCTATATGAAAAAATAAAATCATTCTTTAAAATGGGGACATCAAAATATACTTTCTATGAATTTTTGGAATTTTTCCGATAAAGTTCATTTTTAATGAAAAGTGAAAAATATTGTATTTTAATTCAAAAGTGCTTTTTAATCAAATTTATTTTATGTTTAGATTATCTTTTTAATTGGTTTTAAAGTGAAATTAAAATTTATTTTTACCATTTATTCAAATTTTGTTCATTGGAATTAATTTCACGTAGAAATTGGACATAAACAAGTATCAATCTTTTGATAGTTATTGTTTCTTAAAAATACGCTATTTTTTTATAACAGGAATTAATTTTAAATTTAATTAATGCCACATATATGTTTTTTATTTTTCATAATAGAAATAATTTTTGAATTCAGGTTATCAAATATATCTTAGGCTGGATTTTTTGTGTTTTTCTGAAAAATTTCAATTTTTGATGAATAGTGAAACCACTTAGTGTTAGTTAAAAAACTGACTTTTTCATTTAAATGAAATTTTAACACTTCTTGGAATTTAATTTAAAAAATTTAACAGACATGGTTATCATCAAGAAGTAAAATATGGTTCATTATGATTAAAATAATTTTTGGTGAATAGTAACTTTTAACTTTTATTTACCGAGGTTAAAGTTAAATTGGGTAATTAAAGGTTAAAAGAATATTATAATAATTTAAAATTACCTTAACACTTGTCCAAACCTTATTGGTTGAGTCATTAACGACCATGGGAATCTTTGGGTCTATTTTGGGATCCCATTGATCCACTTGGGAGTGATAATGACAATTTAGATTAATTAATATATTGTAAAGACAAAATTGACATTAACAAAAATTGTTAATTAGTTATTTTTTATTTGGTGTTTTATAAGTCATAATTAAACTATAAATATTAATCGGAAAGATAAAATTTATTCCTAAATCATGGTATTTTTTTATAATTATTATACATCACATAAATTAAATTATTTATGACACAATAATGATGCAGTATATACCTCATTAATAAATGATTTGAATAAATAAGATTATAATGATTAAATTATTATCCAAAACCTTTCCAATTATGATTGGATGATTTTATTTTGACCATGAGTCATCATATCATCATCTTTAATTATTTTTTTACCTTTTTAAACCTAATATAATTATATTATAAAATAATATTTTCACACTTTTTTAAAGAGCCCCTACTCTCCCTTATAAAAAGAGACCATTTCTATCCAATTCCTCACACCTCTCAAGCCATTTGAAACGTCCAAACATTTCCCAATTAAGCTCCATAAATCCCTATCCTCTCCTTAGAAGCCTTACCTTAGGAAGAAGGCACTTCAAGATGTCCTTTGGTTCAAACCAAAGAGCGTTACGCAAATTAAAGGTAACCGTTCCTCTTAAATTTTTTTCATTTATTTTACTTCTCCAACCCCTAAAATATTTTTATTACATTATTTTGTAACAAAAAAAGTATCCTAAATATACTAGAATGTTTTTATGAGAAGGATTATAACTACACTTACACACACCTCCATCTAATGGATGAAGAACATAATGTTTTAGTGGATGCCAAACTAACGCCTCACGAATGATGATTGTTCAAATATCTCCAACCACCTCTCATAGTGGCCATTACTATGGAACTGTATTTATATATGACATATATTATGTTTAGTTTTTTTTATGGTTCATTTTTTCCATTTATAGAACACCTTTATGTTTGCCATAGTGTGTAAATACGATAATCTAATTTGAGGAAGCGTGGACTACCGCCCCCTCAAAGTGATGCGACTCGTTAATTCCTTCTATGGGATGTATAAATGATAGAGTTAATTATATTATATATGATATTATACTGAAATTATAATATAACTTGTTATAATTGTGTTTTAATGACACATAAATAATAAATATAAATGAAAGTAGCGTTCATGCGTACTTACGGCTTACCGTCTCCATGAACAGTGCATTTCATTTCTTACCTCTAAATGTTATTTACTATTATAAATACATGTATATAATGGATATATATGATATATATGATATATAAATCATTAATATCATTATATATATAATGAAACTTTGACAACATGAACAACATGTAATTATAATATGTCCATTTTTGACTCAAGTACCAAATATCGACAAAATAAACAATATTGAATTAAATGATTACATAATATTTATAACATGTTAATAAGTGATATAAAAGGAATAATGAACTTGAAAAATGTTCTTAAGTAAGTAGAAATAATATTTTGTTTATTATTCAAAAAATCAATGAATGATCGAGTCATGTCGGACATGAGGTGAGGGATCCGACCTCTCTCTTTCTATTCAAGTACTCTCTTTTATGAAATTTCTTTTATGCTCTATGTTCTTATGTTGGAGGATGTTTTTTATATTCCCCATAATTTAATTTGTATTTACATATGATGAGAGACACCCTATTACTCTCATCAATTCATTTTAAGAATTTTTAAGTGGCGTTGTTAGGCTGCCAAATTTTTGTAAGAGATTTTCTTATCTCATTTTTAATTTCATGAGATTTCCATTGATCGCCACTTATTCAATGAATGTGTTGTATTGTGTACTTCCATTTAATATATATATATATATTCTCATTATTCTCATTATATTCATGATATTATATGATTAATTTGTAGGTTATTAACTTTTGGTCATACGACTCAGTTCATTACAACGTGGTAAAGGGTTTAGTCTCACTTTTTATTCCTGTGAGATTCATGCAATATTTTCCACTGTTTACTTTTGTATGATGTATGTAATTCCCATAATTGTACTCTAGGTGTAATATACTTTAATTTATGAGTATTTAAATATTCATTTTATGATTCTTCATTCATGTGGCATATGTTTTGTAAGTTACCAAATCGATAAAGGAACCTTTCACCCTCCTCTTTTTAAAAGACTTCGATTTGTTATGTATTTTAATTTTCCACATATTATGTTGGGATATGTTCTTATATATCCTCATTGATGTAAAACTTATGTCCAAGTGATGAGATAACCCTTCTTTATCTCATCAAATCATTTTCTGAATTATAAATTGATTCTGTTAGGCTTTCGAATTTTTACAAGGGAACCTCTTAACAAAATTTCAATTCTTCAGGTTCAAATTGTACTTATTTAATATGTCATCCTATGAATATGTGTGAATGACCCCTGATTTCTTTAAACTTAATATACACTTATATTGGGTGTATTTTAATTTTTCACAGAAAATTATGTGATTGATTAATCCTTAATTTAAGGATACCATCTTTATAAGGGATTTTATCTCAATTTACATTTCCATTGTGACTTAATTGTTGTTATGCACCAATTCACTCTTATATGGTTTATATACTGTCCTTTTAAATATTATATCATGAATCCCTTTATTATCATGATATTATAATGTTCTGATTAAAAGTTATTCATCAATTATTTGTATCCAAGCATCACTCTTTTTATTAAAAAAACTCTTTAACTAAAAGAATGTTTTAATTGTTTTAAAGATTTATTCATCTAAATTTTTCTCATTAATTTCCATGTTTTCAAAATGGGTTTTATAATTTATTCATAGGGAAATTAATGTTTTCAAAATATTATTATTTTAAGAAGATTCAAAGTGGTATGGGACACTTTTATTCAAAAATCACTTTTTAAATGGTTTTGAAAATGATTTGATAAAACATTATTTATTTCAATATTTTGATTTCATATATTGGAATGTGGAAATGTTATATTTTCTTTATACATCTGTTATATGTTATTGTTATGTTATGGTTATTTGGAATTGATTTGGTTTACAAGTGGTTCTGGGAAAAACCTTGGGCGGGTGAGCCCGAGATAGCTCTCCAATGCATTGGGTAACGTGACGGAGGTAAACATGATGTTTATCCAAAGTGATTTAGGGAATATACCATGATGGGTATTACAAGTGTAACTCCCTATTTAGCTATGATAGATACTATGTAAGTATGATATAAATGCCATAAGTAACCTTTATGATTTATGATTTGTGTTTGTTATTCATAAATCTCATGATTTGATAAGGTATGTTTTGATTGAAAAGTATGTTTTCATTGATTTGTATTTATTGACAGGCTAATGTTTTCCTTCATTATTTTATAACCCTTATTGATCTTTTTGTGCTCATCCCAAGTTTTTGAAATGTTTTCCACTGGACTTAAAGATGAATAGGGTCAAGGATGAGATCAACAAAAAGTCATGCTATCTAAAACATGGAAATAGACATGTTTCTTTTTAAGGGTTTTTATTTTATGAAAAAAATTGATATTGAGTAGTATTGTGTACTTGTAATATTCAAGTTGTAATGTAATAGTTATGGCCTAAATCTATAAAACTCTAAACCTTAAAAGACCCTCAATGTGATTTATTCATTTAATTCAATATTATGTAATGTTTAAGGATTGGTTCTTATAGTTGGTATCAGAGCTCGGTATAGATAAAATTTGAGGTTAGGGTACAATTTAAGCATAAAAGACATTACCATAATGGTTAGGATTTTAGAAAGAGTCAAATTTATTTTTATAAAGTTTATGTTTTTAAGATAATATGAATAAGTATATCTTAGTGTTTACCCTCGACATAAAATATTATATCATTAGCTTGTACTTTTCCTTGGTTGAGGGTAGTTTAACCTCCTGTATAATTGAAAAATAATTGTTATTAAATTATAAAATAATCATATACATTAATATGATATCATATATGATCTTTTAACATTTATTTGTTAATAATATCTTAGTATTATCATCGTTTCGGGTGTTAACTTACTTGTTTTATTTTAATTGTTTTGTTACATAAGTCGGGTTTTTTTTATGGATAGGTTGGATCATATTCATATATAGAACGATATAAAGTCCTTAAATATTATTTTTAATCATAAAATGAGAATTATACTTGAATGGATATTATGGGGAATAAATCTTATCGCATTTATGGAGACGGTAGTCCGTACGTACGCACGAACGATACTTCCATTTCATTTTTCATTTTAAATGGAATCAAAACCAAATGATACATAGGTATATTATTATTCCAGTATAATATAATATCTTATGTGCGTTACTTATGTTCATTAACTCCATCCTTTATACGTTCCATGTATGGTATGAACGAGTCATAACACTTTGAGGGGTGATAGTCCACACTTCCTCAGATGAAATTATCGTATATATATACAACATGAAACGAATAATTGTACGATAAAAAATGGAATTAAAAAAGCTTATATATAAAATAAACATAATTAACTTCATAATTAAATATAGTTCCATCATAATGGCCACCATGAGAGGCGGTAGAAGATAATTGAACAATCATCGTTTCGTGAAGCGTTTGGTTGCCATCCACAGAAACATTATGTTATTCACCCATTAGATGGAGGTGTGTGTAAGTGTAGTTCGAATAATTCTCATAAAAATATCCTAGTATATTTAGGATACTGGTTTTGTTACAAAAGAAAATAATAAGAAGAGTTTAGCATTTGGAGAAGAAAAATAAAAGAAAAGAATCTAAGAGAAATCGTTACCTTTAATTTGGGTAACTCCCTTTGGATTGAACCAAAAAAGACTCTTGAAGTGATTTCTGCCTAATGTAAGGCCTCTAAAATGAGGACAGGGATGTAGGGAGCTTAATTGGGAAGAGTATGAATGAGAAAAAAATGCTGGAGAGGTCCGAGGAATTGGTTAGAAGTGGTGTCCTTTTATGAGGGGGAGGAGGGGCACTTCAAGAAAAACTTAAAGTATTATTTTATAATAAATTCATATTTGGTTTAAAATGGATCCAAACTTGATTATTTAAAGTATAAGTTGAGATGGTTCGAAAAACACTCTACCAATAATTTTTAGACAAGTTTGGGTCACTATTTTACCCATATCATTTATATTTTACCCTTAGTTAAATAGTTTGACATTTACCATGTATCTTTGTATGTATATATTATATTGTTAGTAAACATACTATAAACTACGAAGAGAACACCAAGTGGTTCATTAATGACATACCTATCACAATATAAGTCCTTTTGCCAAACCTTATATTTTTAGGAATATTATATCAATTAATAAATTAATATTTGTTTTAAAAAATCCTTTATGTCAATTTGGACACTATTTAATAATTGATTTTCGTTAAAGTATTAATAACTTTATTAATTCAAAAAAATCATTCAATAAATCATAAAGTGTCATATTAACCAATATAATTCATGGAATTCATTAAAAGTCTCAAATTATATTTTTTTGGGTATTTATAATATCAATTATTTTAATATTTCACTAGTAATGTAATTACTGCATCATAATTGTGTCATTAATAAATTAAATTATTTAATGTCTATAAATTAAAAATAAAATACCATTATATATTAAATATTTTTATCTTTCTAATGAATATTTATAATCGAATTTATCTTATGTATAACCCTTTATTAAGAATATTTATTTATTAAACATTGATGTTAACTCTTTTAACTCTTCATTGAATTAAATAATAATAAATGTCCTAATCTAATACAAGTTAAACAAATAGGTTCATATTTTATTCCTAATTTTGTTTTTTGGTCGATTTATACATAGCCAATAGAATTAGGACATGTTTTAGGGTAATAATAATATCATTTTTACCCTTAATTACCCTATTTACTTTTTACCGTGGTAAATAAAAGTAAAAAGGTACTATTCACCGAAAATTATTTATATCTTATTAAACCATATTTTACTCTTTTATATTAACTATGTGTCTTGGATTTTCCAAATTCCACTCATGGAAGCGGTAAAATTATGTTTTATGTGAATTTGCAAATTCTCCTAGAAGGTGGGTAAAAGACGGTGAAAAGTTCAATAAAATTTTAATATATCTAAATTTATTATAAACTGACTAGAATTAATTAAAATGAACTTATATAGGTATTATGTATCTATTTTTACATAAAATAAATATAAATATAATAAATAAATATTTAAAAAATATTCGGTTTTAAAGTATAACTCATTGTTTTTCACTATTCATCAAAAATTAAAAGTTTTTAGAAAAATACCAAGAATTTACACAAATATAATTATGATATTCCGATTTCAATAATAAAATATATTTTACCAAATTCAAAACATATATGTTTCATTTATTAATTTAAAATTAATTCCCACTGTCAAAACCAAAAGGCATATTTTTAAAAAATTATAACTTTTAAAAGTTTGACACTTATTTATGACCAATTTCAAAATGAAATTACATACAATGACCAACATTGTATTAAATGGTGAAAATATAATATATTTATACTTCCAAGCCATTAAAATGTATAATTTAACAATATAAATTATTTTGATTTAAAAAATCGTTTTCAGTTAAAATATAGTATTTTCATTATTCACCCAAATATGAAAGTTATCAGAAAAACACCAAAACATTATTGAAACTAAATTCTTATGTCCCGATTCTAAAGAAAAAGTATATTTTCTCAAATTGAATATATAAAAGTTTCAAATATTGGATTTAAAAAAAGATTCTCCATTAAAAGGCACTAAAATTGCATTTTTCGACATATACATCTTTTATTAGAAAAAATTTATTTGTTCTAAAATTATGTCCTCCAGAGTGGCGCGGTGCGGGTCAACAATGACATCCTCCTCTTGGTGTCGGTGGGCTATGGTGAAGGATGGCGAGGCTCTATTTGACCCCATCGGCTCGGCGAGGGTTAGTTTTTCTGGAACATTCCCTCGGCGGAGGGGCGAGCATGGCTACATCTGTTCTTGTGGTGGCTTCGAAGGCTTGGATATAGCTTCGTCATCACTGCTCGGCGAGTTTCGGGCACTCGTCTTGCATCAGATATCGGACTGGCATTGACCGACGGTGGGTATGATGGAGCGGGTTTCTTTTCAAGTGTGGCTCGATGTTGGCCCCGGTGTGGTGCAAAGGGGGAGGGTTTCTATATGCAGGACACCGGTGACCTGTGAATTCCTCATTGGTCAGATTTCTGGTATTTTTTCTCATTTAGTGTGGATTGAGTTGAAGTGGTGGTCGAATTTGTGTCTTGCATGGGTGTTTCTGCTCTACGTTGGGAATGTTGTTTTCCTGCGGCCTGCTGTTCAAAGGTTCTTAATTTCATATTATCTTTATAGAGTGATCAAGATGAGGTTTAGATCTGCAATTTTTCACCAGGCTAATGCAATTTGGTTTCAGATGTTTGAGAGGGTATGGCCTTGTCCATCGATACCGGCCCGTCTTTGGACGGGATAGCTTGCCTTTGAGCATTGGAATGGTGGAATCTGATCATTATGTTGTTTATGATGGGGATGAGTATTTCTCTGCTGTTTGATCTCATTTTTTTAATTTTGTACCATTTGGGTAAGGTTTGATGTCTTAAGTCATTGACGTCATGTATCATGGTTTCTCACGTTTTCCTTAAAAGTCTTTCTTTAATAAAAAAATTAATTTATCGTCAATACATAATGCCATTCCGAATGAGGATGAAGAAATTGACAATGACTAATGAACGTTAAGGATTATTTCTTAACATATGTTTTCCTATTATTGAAATCTTAGGATATGATTCATGATTTTGTTTGTTGGAAAGTAGTATTTCAGAATAAGTTGGTAAAGAATGGTTCATGGATCATGAAGAACGTTGAATGAGTAACAGGTCAACATATAAGGGATTCAAGAGTTATGGTAGATTTCAGGATTGTGAAATGCTTAAAATTAGTAAATCACTTTTGATGATGGGATTACGTTAGAAGACTCTTTATAGTATGTGTAACCCTGAAGTTTGATATATGAAAATTTTATTAAAGAAATAAATATCTTTTTTTTTCTTATAATAATAAAGAACAATTTGGGTTTATATGATCCTTGAATTTGAGGCAATTACCGGTTAATACATTTTTGGATGAAAATAAAGTTATTAGATAAACTTTGTGGTGAAAATATTTTATGTTTATTTTTGATGAATTTTTCTCTTTTGGGAATGTTATAAAATTATGTAGATTTTGAAAAGGGATAATACTCAAACCGTGTGACCACCCATCACGTTGGACGAAGCTGTTGGAATCGAACCCACAACCAAAGTGCGACTGATATTTATCACCTACCACTGGACTATGTGAAGTCACTGGTTAGTGTGACTAATTATTTTTTTTAGATGATCTTTTGAATCATGAATAAGATGATTTTGAGTTATCTATGGAAATTATTAAACTATCATGGAGGATATGTGATTAGGTTAATTACTTTTCAGTATGAGACTTTAAGAGTAACTTATGTTATTTGGAGATAAATGTTAATATTTTACTTAGAAGACTATGTGATTAAATACTACAGAGATTTTTCTTTCAATCTTAGTTTGGATTACTCTGATTAATTTTAAGGATAACTGTTTATTTAATAGTCTTTCTTGAACCTTGGGTTCTTTTTGTTGATTTTTGGAGATTAAGAGTAGTATTTAATTTTATAAAAGATTATCCTTTTGGTGATTATCTAATCATATACTGAATGTTTTGGTTTTAGATAATATCTAAAGGGATGGGAAATATATAGTTCTTCTTTTTTGGATTATGTGATTCTCTCGAAGTTGATTATAGTGCTCTAAATGTGAAAAAAGTCATCCTTAATATTTATCTTTTGGAGAAAATATGAGTTTGTGTTAGAAATCTAGTAAAAGATGAATGTCTAAATGATAAGTATGTATATTTCATTATGTTTTTTGGTTAATCTCATAAATAAATTCCTCAATGAATAGTAAACTTATAAAAAACCTTGTATGTGAACTTTTCTTACTAGGTAATCAAATACTGTTTAACCCATAACATGTTTGTGATTTTCTGGTGGTTAAAATTCTCCTAAACATGTTTCCAATCACTCTCCATCAGAACATGAGCCTTTTTTCACCTTCATATCCATGTTTTCATGGAATCATAGAATGGGTTATCTCGGGTGACCATTTTACTTCTGTTTATATATTTTAAGGTTATTTTATACTGACTCTTTGTTTTTCTGATATGGGACTTTCAAATAATGTTTCTAAGCCCAAATATTAAAATTGAGAGGATTCAATTCCCAAAAGGGTGGAAGGATGTAACATCCCAGGTAAATAAGGAATATGAATTTTTTATATTTATTAATTTTTGAATTAAATATTAATTTTACTTTAAAAGGGTTTCTATGTTCGACAGCATACCCGATACACAATGATGGGTTTATTTGAAATATTACATTACACACTAATAATATAATATTATTATTTTATATGGTAGTCAACTCTGAGGCATTGTATTGGAAGTAATGAACAAAACTAAATACAATATGAGTATACATGTCTGTTAAATGTATTTACATTTATCCAATAAAAGTTAGAGGCTTACAATATGTATGAATTAATTTTTAAGAATAATTTACATTAAAACGCTGATTTATCGCCTTTTAATGGTAAACCCTTTTAAAATCTAGTTTTCTTCACTTTAATAAATTCTATATGACCGAATAAAATCCTTTTTTAGAATGGGGTCATCAAAATTTACATTGTGTAAATTGTTTTGGAATTTTTCTGATAAGGTTCATTTTTAATGAATAGTTAAAAATATTGTACTTTAATTCAAAAGTTCCTTTTAATCTAATTTATTTATATGGATATATTATATTTGTAATTAATTTTAAAGTGAAATTAAAATATATTTTTACTTTTTAATCCAATTTGGGTCATTGGAATTAATTTCACATTGAAATTGGACATAAACAAGTATCAATCTTTTGATAGTTATTGTTTCTAAAAAACAGGCTATTTTTTATAACAGTAATTAATTTTAATGTTAATTAATGCCACTTATATGTTTGGAATTTGGAATAATATAAATCCTTTTTCAATTCGGGATATCAAATATAGCTTAGGCTGATTTTTTTGGATTTTTCTAAAAAACATCAATTTTTGATGAATAGTGAAACCACTTAGTGTTTGTTAAAAAAATGGACTTTTTCATTTAAATGAAAATTTACCACTTCTGTAAATTGAATTTCAAAAATCCGACATACATGGTTGTCATCAAGAGGTAAAATGTGGTTCATTACGATGAAAATAATTTTTGGTAAATAGTTACTTTTGACTTTTATTTACCATGGTTAAAGGTAAATAGGGTAATTCAAGGTTAAAAGAATATTGTAATAATTCCAAATTACCTTAAAACTTTTCAAAACCATATTGAGTATTTAACGACCACATTAATATTTGGGTCAATTTTTGGTTCTCATTCAGCCACATGGGAGTGATAATGACAATTTATATTAATTCATATAATGTAAAGACAAAATTTACATTAACAAAAAACGTTCAGTAATTAATTATTATATGGTGTTATATAAGTCATATCTTTGACTATAAATATTCATTGGAAAAACAAAAATATTTCCTACATCATGGTATTTTTTTATAGTTGTTAGACATCATATAAATTAAATTATTTATGACACAATAATGATGGAGTATTTTCCTCATTAATAAATGATTTAAATAAATAATATTATAATGATTAAAATATTATCCAAAACATGTCCAATTATTATAGGATGATTTTATTTCAACCAGGAGTCTTCTTATCTTCATTTTTAATGATTTTTGGACCTTTTAAAACTGAATATAATTATATAATAAAATAATATTTTCACACTTTCCTAAAAATCCCCTCCTATCCCATATAAAAGGAGACAATTTATATCCAATTCCTCACACAACTCAAGCCATTTTTCTCATCCTAACTCTATCCAAATAATCTTCCTAAATACCACTCCTCCCCTTAGAAGCATTACCTTAGGCAGAAAGCACTTCAAGAAGTCCTTTGGTTCAAACCAAACAGAGTTACCAAAATTAAAGGTAACAGTTTCTCTAAAATTGTTTTCTTTTATTTGACTTCTCTAACCCATATAAACTTTTTATTACTTTATTTTGTAACAAAACTACTATCCTCGATATACTAGGATTTTGTTATGAGAATTATTTGAACTAAACTTACACACACCTCTATCTAATGGATGAAGAATGTAATGCTTCTGTGGATTGCAAACTAATGCCTCATGAAACGATAATTGTTCAAATATATCCAACCGCCTCTCATGGTGGCCATTACAATGTCACAATATTTATAGACGATATATATTATGTTAATGTTTTCTTATGATTCTGTATTTTCCATTTTTAGCCCACCTTTATGGTTTCCATAGTGGGTAAATACGATAATCTCATTTGAGAAAGCGCGGACAACTGCCCCCTCAAAGTGATGTGACTCGTTAATGCCTTATGTGGGATGTATAAAGGATAGAGTTAATGATATTATATAAGATATTATAATGAAATTATAATATACCTATGTATCATTATGTTTTGATTCCATTAAAATATGAAATAGAAATGAAAGTAGCATTCATGTGTACGTACGACTTACCGTCTTCAAGAATGGTGCATTTCATTTCATACCTCTAAATGTTATGTACTATTATAAATACCTTTATATACTAGATATATATTATATATATGATGTCTAAATCATTAATATCATTCTGTATATAATGGAACTTTTACCACATGAACAACATGTAATTATATGAAGTCCAATTTTGACTCAATTACCAAATATTGACAAAACGAACATTATTAACTTAAATGAGTACATAATATTTATAACATGGTAATAAGTGATATAAAAGGAATAATATACTTGAAAAATGTTATTATTCAATTATAAATTAACTTTAGTTTTTTATTCCGGATATTAAAGAATGATCGAGTCAAGTTGGACACGAGGTAAGGGATCTGACCTCTCACTTTCTTTTCAAGTACTCTCTTTTATGTCATTTATTTTATGCTCGTTGTTATTAAGTTAGAGGATGTTAATTTATATTCAACATACTATAATTTATATTTTCATATTATGATAGACCCCCTCTTACCCTCATAAATTAATTTTAATAATTTTTAAGTGGCGTTGTTAGGCTGCTGAATTTTTGTAAGGGATTTTCCTATCACATTTTTATTTCCGTGAAATTTCCATTGTTCGCCACTTATTCAGTACATGTGGTGTATTGATTACTTCCATTTGATATATATATTATCATTATTCTCATTATATTCATGGTATTCTGTGACTCATTTTGTGGTTATTTACTTCTGGTCATACGAATCAGTTGATTACAACGTGGTAAAGGGTTTCATCTCACTTTTTATTCCTGTGAGATTCATGCCATATTTTCCACTATTTACTTTTGTTTGGTGTATGTACTGCCCATGATTTTACTCTATGTGTAATATAATTTTATTTATGAGTATTTACATCTTCATTTTATGATCCTTCATTCATGTGGCATATGTTTTGTAAGTTACGAAATCGGTAAAGGAACCTTTCACCCACCTGTTTTTAAAAGTCTTCATTTTGTTATGTCTTATAATTTTTATAGTATTATGTTGGGATATGTTATTATATATCCTCATTTGATGTAATGTTTTTGAAAAGTGATGATATACCCCTTTTTTATCTCATCAACACAATTTATGAATTTTAATGTGATGTCATTAGGCTATCAAATGTTTACAAGGGAACCTCTTAACCCAATTTCAGTTTATCATTTTCTACTTGTACTTCTTGAATATGTCATCCTATGAATATGTGTGAATGAACTATGATTGTTTTAAACATAATATCCACTTATATTGGGTGTATTTATATTTTTCACACATAATTATGTGATACATTTATCCATAATTTAAGGACACCTTCTTTATAAGTGATTTTATCTCAATTTACATTTCCATTGAGACTTCATTGTTATTATGCACCAATTCAATCTTATATGGTGTATATACTGT
Organism: Viscum album; assembly: GCA_963277665.1. Taxonomy (NCBI): domain Eukaryota; kingdom Viridiplantae; phylum Streptophyta; class Magnoliopsida; order Santalales; family Viscaceae; genus Viscum; species Viscum album. The sequence continues at coordinate 1,069,245,120 of OY728157.1, read as the reverse complement.
CCTTTGAAAAATTATATCATGAATCCATTTATTCTCATGTTATTATAATTTTCTTATTAAAATTTATTCTTCAATTATTTGTATTCGAGCATCTCGATTTTTGTTAAAAAACTCTTTAACTAAAAGATCATTTTAAATGATTTAAATATTTATTCATCTAAATATTTCTTATTAATGTACATGTTTTTAAAATGGGTTTTAGGATTTATTTATATTGGCATTATTATTTTCAAATGATAATTCCTTTAAAAAGCTTCAAAGTGGTATGGGACACTTTGATTCAAAAATCACTTTTTAAATAGTTTTGAAAATGATTTGATAAAACATTGTTTATTTCAATATCTTGATTTGATATATTGCAAAGTGGAAATGTTATATTTATTTATACAAGTGTTATATGTTATGATTATTTTATGGTTTTTGGCATTGTTTTCTAATATGTGTGGTTCCGTGATAAACCTAGGGCGGGTGAGCCCGATATAGCTCTCTAATGCATTGGGTAACATGACGGAGGTAAACATGATGTTTCCCCTAAGAGATTTAGAGAATATACCTTGATGGTTATTCCAAGTGTATCTCCCTATGTATCTATTATAGCAACAATGTATGTTTCATATGCATTCTATAAGTAACCTTTATGATTTATGATTTGTGTGTGTTATTCATAAATCCCATGATTTCATAAGGCATGTTATGATTGAAAAGTATGGTTTTAATGATTTCTATTTATTGGTGGGATAATTTTTTCTTTCCTTATTTTATAAGCCTTAATGTGATTTTTATGCTCATCCCATGTTTTTGAAATGTTTTCCACGTGACTTAAAGATGAATAGGGTCAATTATGGGATGAAGGGAAAGTCATTCTATCTAAAACACGTAACTAGATATGTTTATTTTTAAGAGTTTTTTGTTTATGAAAAAAATGGATACTAAGTATTACTGTCTACTTGTAATATTCAAGTTGTAATGTAATAGTTATGGCCTAGTTCTCTAAAACTCTAAATTTGAAAAGATTATCAATGTGAATTATTCATTTAATTAAATATTATGTAATGTTTAAGGTCGGGTCCTTATACTCTGCCTGCCCCATCGACCCTCTACTGATCTAAAGCGGGTGCAACTGGCTGCTGATGACTTGGCAGAAATTGCCTCAATCGAGGAACCTGGATCATAACACCTGGTGCACGATGACTGCTCTGAATGTTCGAGCACTCCCGCTACTGATGATGATGACCACCACAAGAAAAACAAGCCCCTGACCCCTTGGAATAGGCCCGAGAGTTTCTACCTTCAGAGAAACAAGGTGTGAAGGTCTGGGACCTACCCCCGGCTGAATAGAAACTCTTCTTCCCTGAAAACCAGAAACCCCAGACCATAGCCTTGATTCACGAGGAATCATGCTAATTCCCCTCTCGTGATTATCCGGTCTTGGGCAAAGTCCTCTCGACAACCTTTGCCCTGTCCATCACCTCGAGATATGTCTTCAGCATAAATTGGGTGACCTTGTGATGGATCTCTAGACACAAAGCCTCCTCAAAATGCCTCGCCCTAGCCTCATCATCTGGTAACAAGTTCGAAGAATACTATAAAAGTTTTGGTAAATGGATTTCAAACTCTTGAATAGTGGAGCTCCCCTGTTGAAGTGTAAGAAGCACCTGGCGACTGAACGCCTTTGTAGTTGAGGAAAGGAACTCGACTCTGAACTTATCTCAGAAATCCTCCCATGACATCGCTGACTCCTCACAATCCTTGAGGAATAAGAACCACCACTTCCTTGCTGATCCATGCAGCATCGTCACAGCTAAGGACACCCAGTGCTCCTTCCGAGCATGGTCAATCTAAAGCCTATCATGAACTCCTCCAACAAGACTTTCGTGATTGCATCTATAAAAGAGCCCTTATACTTCTGCAGACTCTGGCGCTGAAACTCTCGGAGGGTCTTCCTCCAATTGTCGTCATCGTCATCCTCTACCCTACAGCATCCTTCTGGAATCTCCTTGTGGACATCTTCTACACAAACCTGATGGGGACGTCGACTTGGAGCCATACCTACAAAATAAAAATCACTTAGAGCTCCTAAGCCTGTAATATGTATGACTCAAAATTTATTAATTAATTGTTTTCTTTTATTCGTTTTAGGTTAACCTATCCCATGGTATACCCATTAAAACACAAGCACAATGAAGAATGATGCATGATCCTTCCCTGGGTCTCTACCCTGCAACTCGTATCACCCTATTTAGTAGCTATTGTAAACATAAAGGTTCATACATGAGATCATAGGGGGCCCTAAACGCCTATGTCTCAGCCAAAAATTTAGTTTTTGCCTCACTTGCTAAACATGAATGACAAAGTTTCCCTACCAAACCATGCAACCTCACCTGTGCCTAACTCCATACATCATTCTATCTCTCAACCTCCATTGATTCCACTCTATCACGACCCCCTCCAAACAAAGTGTACCCCTCCTAGCCCGAAAATGTGAAAATGGAGATAATGACACCTGAGTCCCGCCTCCAGTAGGCCCCAGGATGGCAACTAGCACCGAGGGTATAATAAAAACTCAAATGGGAGGCAATTCCCTCTAGGAGAACACATGAAGAAGAGATAGATAAGATAAATACCTACGAAATCCAACTCAGAACTAAAATCTATAAAAACCCAAGCACATATATGAAATATCGTGAAAAAGTACTATAAATGAAAGGGAAAACTATAGGTACCCAAAATAAAGTAAAATGACAGTGACCACAAGCCCAAAAATCACCTCCAACCACAAGCTCGTAGTAACCATATTGATCTCCCACCAGCTCCAACTGATCTGAAAATCAATTTATATAAATGAAGGGTGATTATAATAGTATACTCAGTAGTATCCTCCCTGAAGCCTCTCCTACAAAGGTAAAGAAAGCATGCTAAATAACAGTGAACAACAAGTGAAACTAACACATCACCTAAATAGGTATACTAAGTTCCCAACCTCACAATGACTACTCTCACCAAGTAATTCATACAAGAGTATAACATATAGTAAATAATATCAAGGGAACCCCGCTACTACTTCCCCACTGGTTGTCACTTTTCCCTAATGACATACGTCTGGTGCATCTCTTTGCAAGGGCTTGCCTGTATACACCTAGGCTAAGATCCACAATCTGCACCATGTGCAATACAAAGGCTTTCCCGCAGACACCTGGGCTAAGTACCACACCATCCTCACAACCAAAAGTAACCATGTAGTTTCTGAGAGCCACCACAGCTCGCATACCATATATCATATGTCAGGTATTATACCACAAGCCATTACATCCCATACACTGAGTAAGGATCCTCAATCCATCACAACCTATACACGTTACACCTATAGTACTCCATGGGATACTATATCCAGAATATATTTGTGTGAATAACCACAATCCATTACATCTCCCTACACACATATATGGGGAAAAGTAACCATTGTGCCTCATGGAACTCGTATCTACCAAGAAAAGGGAGCGGGGTCAAAGGGGGTAGTCGGCCATTCATCCTCCCACTGAAATGATGGGGAAAACAACCCCCAGGGCATATAATCCTCGGGGTGTAAATTTCCCATACTGAAAGGGTTGAGTAGGTTATAGAAACACAAAAATTACAGAATATATTATTACTCACAACCAAACTATGGGCATAGAATAGTTTTAGTTTTAACTGCCGCTAACGTCTCTCGGACTCCGAGCTGCTATTTATAAGACTAGGTGTCCTGTAAGCACACAACCAATTAAAGAAAATAATTAGATTACTTCATTTACTTTTTCATAAATTCCAAATTACATTAATTAATTATTTACACAATAAATAACTATGAACAAAACTGCATTAAATTCATCAACATCACAGCCAATGTCAAATGTTCCTTCTATGTTCCATCCTCATCATTATATTCCAGCATCTCTATCCCCATGGGTTAAACTAAATTCATCAAAAATTCATTACAAAATTACAATCCCATATTCCCAGGCATTCTAGAAAGCATTCTATGCTACTAAACACAGGGGGCTCAAAACGGTGACTAGATGTACTACCCGTCGAGTCTGTGCCACCTATAGCAAGAGCGTAGACCTATTATCCATGGAGAGGCTAAACATAGAATGACCGTGGTATACCCCACGTTTCGTCGCCCCTTTCGAAAGAAGGGTAAGAAAGACCAACTTCCTGGAGCAGTGGGGAAAAGCAAAGCAGATAAACAACCAATGAATCCACAAGCATCCAACAACCACATCCATCCAATTCCATCATGTGGGTGTCCTCCCCGACACCCACATGCATAAACCGATGCATCTTGCCACTCTAGGCGTCATCCGCTGCCACAACCACAAGGCCTCTATGCCTCAACATATCACAACACCCTCCCATGGTCATATCATCACACAAGCATCATGACAACAAACATTACAACAATTTGGGATCTTGGACCTTTAGCAGGGCATCCGGCTTTCAAACAACTAGCACCAAAAAATTTCAGTTTTACCAACCAACTGAATTAAACAGGTCATCAGCCCCAATTTGATTAAAACCAAGTTGGAAAAACATCCACAACAACAACAACCAGATTCATTTACATTCCTCTTTATCTCTATCAAATTAATTATCAATTAATTCCGGCTTTACGTTCTTTATCAATTATATTAAGACCAACATGCTAAGAGGAAAGGCATATATGTCACACTATCAAGAGAATAAAGAGGTGAACCGTTATCATGGTACAATGCAACAACATGTGATCAAACCAATTCTTTTTATCTAGTTCACGTATTTAATTAGGTCAATTTAATCGTGATACAATGGTCTAAATCAGGCAAACTCTATGATTTCAAATAAACAATTAGAGAAGCCATGAATCCCATACCTCAATGATTTTTATGGAAACCACAATGGTCGAAGAATGCCCACGAAAACCAGGCCAATTCAACAAGAATCCTCCCTTGACCTCTTATCCTAACACAACAAAGAACAAATCTCATCATAATCGACATCCACACACTTATATTTACCCATAATAGGTGTAGATCTATGATCCTGATAGAATAGGTGGAGAAAATCTAGGTAGATCTAAGAAACCAAACCAAAGGATCACATCCCTTGATAAACCGGCTTCGATTTGCGAAGAGAGGCCTCCGAATCGCATCCAAAACACTTGGGAGATTTTCTTCTACCTCCAACGAAGGGTAATCCCGAGTTATGGCCGCTTAGGGGATTAAACAAACCATTTAGAGGAAAAAGAGTTCAGATCCACAAATTTAAGATCTAACTGTAAGTGTCTGCACAGTTAGTCCGCACAGTTTAACAAACTGTGCACTAACCATGCATTACCTTCTACCTCTCCCAACGCTCCTCACATGGTTAGTCCACACAGTTAGACAAATCGTGCACTAACTGTGCATTAGACACTGCCTCCAACACCAACCTTTCACGGTTTGGATGCATGGTTTAGGAAAATCATGTGCCAACCGTGCGAAGACCGCAACACTTTAACTTTCCTTAATAGTCCACATAAATGTACACCAAGTCACCATGTCCTCTCGGAACACCTCCGACACCACATTTTTACAATGGAATAGACTAGAGAGGTACATTCCATTACACTGATCATCGATTCTATAAAATTTTAGGAATACATCAAATATCAATCAGACATAATCGAATGTAGTACAACATGTATCATTAGCACTTATTTAAATTTTATTAATAAATATTGATTGGTAGATAATTGTTCTCATATAGAATTGATATTTTCTGAAACTGAAAGGTGATAAACTACAACCTTTATAATACTATTCTTCTTATATTTTTGGAGTATTCGATGATAAAATCCATGGTGATTATTTCCCATTTCCATTGTAGTTTGTGAAATGGATGTAACAACCCATTATAAATTTGAATCATAAATGTAAAATGCTATCATATCAATCATTGAGATAAAAAAATCACAATATATCTCATTCTAAATTCTAAAAAAATAATTCTAATATATATTCATATTTTGAATTCTAGGAATAAAAGATTAGGTAGGACAATGAAATTCCTCTATCCAATTATTATGATAGTCTATTATGTATAGAACACATATTTGGTTTCTGAACCATATCATTTCATCATGATCATGGTTAAACTCATAAAAATCATAAGCCTTATTTTGTATATCTATATCATCACTCTATGCCTAATTTTTTTTGTCATGGATATATGGTAGAATAATTATTTGTGAAGGATAATTTTATAAATGAATTTATATATTTAAAGATATATTTTATTAAAATCCTGTAATATTGGATTGTTTATAATTATCATAATAGATAAGATAACACGAAACTTTTGACTCAATGAATAGTACACATTATATTAATTCATTGGGTTATAATTTATTGGGAAATGATAATCATTAACCATATCGAACCATCATCTCTGGAACTTAGTCAACACATTTTGTGAGAAAATATACTCCTAAAAGTTTTGTGATCAGTATATATATTAATCATTTCTTTGTAATGGTATTGCATCCAAATATTTAATGAAAAAATTAATAAAGCGAACTGAGAATCATGAGTGGGGAAATTTATTCATGAACAATACATTGTCATGACATGTAATCTATTACAATATCATTATACATGACAATAGATCTCAATTCCTTATTGAATCTATTATTCTAGATTACGAACTCTAGTCCATGTTAAGGTAATATAATCACTTGTGAAATGAATAAAATTTTCATCAATTTATTAAAATTTTACTCACAGCGATCAGTTACCATTGTTGGCTTAGGAAAACATTAAATAGCCTCTATCTTCAATAAATACACCAAAATACCATCTATTTATAGTTTATAACAACAAAATAAAACCATTTGTATAAAAAATTCACAATTTTTAAAATTTTAATTTATTTTATCCTTCAAATGGGTCTCTAGTATAATTATAAATTGATCTTCATGATCGTCATTACAAATTTAATATATAACAATATCATATATAATGACTACCACAATCTAATCGAGGTAATATATAAAGACACTATTATTTAAATCCATGAATATAACAAGGTAAATATAAAGTCCAAATTACAACACTATATATTAAATGTTCACATACCTTGTATAGATTGATATATTTGGTACATCATCATTTAATAATTTTGCCATAAATTATTTACAAAAAAATCTGTTGTATTACAATAAATGCCTCCCAAAATTTACTAAATATTGATAATATCCCATCGCATAAAACATCAAAATGTGTTTATAATATTTTGAAGTTATGATAAACCTTAAACTCATAAAAAAATGATTCTATCCAAAAATATCATGATAATTGTACATGTACACCTATTAACATTCAAAATCCACATAATACTTAGTTGTTTCTAAATTTTGACATCTTAAATGCCATTTGTAAAAACAACTGTAATGAAAAAAATCCTTGAATGATAAAAAATAATTAATTAAGTCCATCTAATTCAATTTTTCACATGGAATAATTCTTTAATCGGTCTTGACATTATCTCTTGGATTAGGGAAATGATAGTGATAATTCTCATGTTCTAGACACATAAGACACTGAAATACTCAAAAAAATTCACTTTATGATGTTTCATTCTACATAGAAAAAGTGATATCCATCTTTTGATATATTCTTCAATTTTATTCATCAATCCATATTATCACTTAAGAATCCATACAGTCATTCAACAGTAAAATTAATAAATATTTATCTTCCACTTATCTGTGAATTTATGTTTCTCATTAAACATAATTTTTGTAATCACTAATGAAGATACCTAACTAAAAAAATGACAATACATTTATCTATTATAATTATAAAATAATTAATATCATCAAAATATTTTACATCATATTAAATTTTAACCCAATTCCATTAGGTTATAGGTATTTAATGTAACCCAAAATGATAGTGTGTGAAGAACTATTCATAGCGGATAACACAACGTCATGAAAAATCATTTAAGATGTCAAAATTAAAAATCCTTCATATCATTATACGACAGATTAGGTTTGTACTAGGTAATTCACAAAAGTTTTAAAATTATTTCTGATTCCAAATAATATACCATAAGAGTGTAAAATTAAGTTCTTAGTATAGTCTATTGGAATGTAAAATGTAATTCTGAAGTCCTCTTCAATGCACCTTATTCAAAATTTTACCCCTAAGTGCACTTATTCTAGATCCACATCCACTTGTAGTATTCATAAAGTGATTTAATTTCATTGTAACCACTCACTCTATCATTAACCAATATTCTAATATATCTTCCTATAGATAGAGTTATACTTATAGTTATCATAAGATACATATGTGGACATTTCCTTAGGTATATCCCTAGTGATCTCATTAATGATTTCCCATACTAATTTATAAATCTTTACTTATTTTTTATATTATAATAACATTAATTAGATAACTTGTAATACATAAATATGAAATATCAATAGATGAATTTACAATTAATAACATAACTATCCATATCAGAATCGTTTTGGCATTCTTTCTTTTATAACATTTACACATAAACTAGTCCATAAGTGAGCTATATTATCTCTAACATAGTTCATCATTACCATATCACATTTTTTCAAATAATGCATAATTACATTCCTCATAATTTAGGAATGAAATCCAAAAAAAAGGTGATCTCATATGCTGAGAAAAGGTATATAAGGGAAATATCAACATAAATTGAGCATAAGGTTATGATAACATTAGAATGAATGTTTAAAAATAATTCCCAACATATCATAGATTATAAAAAATATTCATGTTATAAATACTAAATGTTCATAAGTCATGAATCATAAATGAAATAACAACATGATCAATGTGATCATTAAAGTGATATAATGACATTCTTTTTTGAAAACACATTAGAATAATACATATTTTTTCATTGATAAAATAAGGACATTCAGAACATGTTAGGATTGGTATAAACAATCATATACCTACATTAGGTTTGGGGTAACATCACATGTACCTTATTTTGGGCTTAAGATACTAAAAGGACTTAGCCTTAAACATTGAATAATCATTAATTAAATGAATAATTATCATTTAGGATATTTTTAGGTTTATAGTTTTAGAGAATTAGGCATAAAAATTACATTAAATCTAAAAAATTACAAAGTAGACAATCTTAATCAGTTTCCATTTTTTGTCATCAAATAAATACTCTTGAAACAAATGATACATGTCTAGTTCCATGTTTTATATATCATGAATTTTCATTATTCCCATCCTTGACCCTATTCTACTTTATGTCCTATGAAAATCATTTCAAAAAATGGGATGAGAATAAAAAGCTTCATTAGGGATACACAAAGAATGAAAATTGTTTGTTTTTTTCAATACAACATGTAAAATATGAATAATTTATCATAAATAATTCATTTCACCTTTATGAAGTATAAAATACACATCATTTAACAAATGATTAATACTTAACATTTTGTAACCAAAAGATTACTATAAAACCCATATAAAGAACACTTAACATGTAAAGGTGACTAGGGACAAAAATATACTTAAATCAAATAACCATACAACCGACTTTCAAACACATCACTAAATGGAATATCCAAATGGTTGACTTCCATATCCAATGCATTGAAGGTTATAAAGTAACCACCCATCTTGATTTATCATGTCCCCACCTATCATTTTGTTTATCATGTAACCACCGGTCAAATGTACAATTACCATCATAACACAAAAAAAATTTCAAATATAAATATTTCTCTATTAACATTTCATATTAAATAACAATAAGTAATTTAAAGATATTGAAATAATCAACCCATTTTCATAAACCATTAAAAAATAGATTTTTGAATCAAAGTGTACCATACCACTTTGTAGATTTTAATCGAATTAAAATATTAAAACATTAATTTCAAAATAAAAAAAACTCGAACCCATTTTTAAAACATGGACATTAAATATAAATATTTAGAATAATAAATCTTTAAAACATTTAAAATGATATTTTAGTTAAAGAGTTTTTAACAAAATGAGAGACTCTTGAAAAAAAATAGTTGAGGAATAACATTAAATCTAAAATTTATAATATCATGAGAATAAAATGACTCATGATATAAAATGACAAAGGATAGTATATAAATCATATAAGAGTGAATTGGTATAAAACAAAAATTAATTCTCTAGGGAAATATAAATCGAGATGATATATCTTATAAAGACTTTATCATTAAATTAAGGATAAATCAATCATATATTTATGTGTGAAATCTATAAATACACCCAATATAATTGGATATTATGTGTAAAACAGATAGAGGTCATTTACACATATTCATAGGACGACATATTCAAGAAGCACAAGTTTAACCCAGAGAATTTAAATTGGGTTAAGAGGTTCCCCTAGAAAAAATTGAAAGCCTATCATCGTGACTTTAAAACTCATAAAATGAGTTAATGAGATAAAAATGATATTTAATCACTTGGAAATAAAATTTACATCAATAAGGATATATAATAACATATCCCAACACCATAAGATATAAATTAAAAGTCTTAACAAAAGGAAGTCATTTAAAAAGTGGAGGGTGAAAGGTTCCCTTCCCAATTTGGTATATTACAAAACATATGCCACATGAAAGAAGGATCATACAATGAAGATGTAAATACTCATAAAAGAAAGTATATTAAACAAATGTTACAATCATGTGATGCAAATACACCACATAAAAGAAAATAGTGGCAAATATAGCATGGATCTCACGGGAATAAAAAATAATATGAAAAACCCTTACTTCGTTGTAATCTATCGAGTCATGTGGAAAAAAGTTAATAACCACCATATTAATAATATAATACCATTAATATAAAGATAATAATGATAATATATATCAAATTTTATTACACAATACACTACATGCAATTAATAAGTGGTGAAAAATGGAAATCCCACAGAATAAAAAGTGAGATAGGAAACCCCTTACCTCGTGTCTGACTTGACTCGTATGTTCCGTGTTCATCCAGAATAATAAACATAAGTTTATATCAACATAATTAAGTACATTTTTAATGATTATTATTCATTTTATAAAACTTATTACCTTTCTATAATTATTATTAATTATTTGAGTTCATATCTTCTATTTGGTCGATGTTCTGTCAAAAATGTACTTGTTATAATTACAAATTGTCCATGTGGTCGAAATTCCATTATCTCTAGAATGATATTTATGATTTGTATATATTATATTTCATATATATCCTGTGTATATGTATTTATAAAATTCCACATCATTTGAAGTTAAAAAATGAAACGCACCGATCATGGAGACGGTAAGTCGTACGTACTCATGAACAATACTTTCATTTCTATTTTATATTTAATGGAATGAGAACATAATAATAATTAGATATATTATAATTACAGTATAATATCATATGATATATATGTTACATAATTTCATTAACTCCATTCTTTTTTCATTCCATGTTTTTCATAAACGAATCATATCACCTTGAGGGGGCGGTAGTCCACACTTACATCAATGAAATTATTGTGTTTACACATATTGGAAAGAAAAAATGTATGTTTGTAAATAAAAATTATAGAAGCGTAGAGACAACATAAAAATAATATATATCTTATATAAATACAGTTCCATATTAATGGCCACCATGAGAGGTGGTAGAAGATGATTGAAAAATCATCATTTCATGAGGCGTTAGATTGTCATCCACAGAAACAATATGTTCCTCACTCTTTTGACATAGATGTTTGTAAGTGTAGTTCAAATCATTTTCATAAATACATACTTGTATATTGAGGAAATTGTTGTTTTTAGAAAAGAATTATATAAAAATATTTTAGGGGATGGAGATGTAAAATAAAAAAAATAAGTTAAGAGAAACTGTTGCCTTTAATTTGGGTAACACCCTTTGGTTTGAACCCAAAGCACTTCGTGAAGTGGCTTCTGCTTAAGGTAAGGATTCTAGGATGGGGGAGAGGGATTTTGAGATCTTATTTTGGCAGGGATTGAAAGATTCAAGTGGCTTGAGAGGGGTGAGGAATGAGTTAGATGTTAGCGATTTTTATAAGGGGGAGGAGGGGCTCTTTAGGAATGTGTGAAAATATTAGTTTATTATATAATGATATTTGGTTTCTAAAGGTCCAAAACAAACTAAAGTATAATATATGATGACTGATGATAGAAATAAATTCATCCAATATGAATTGGGCAGAATTTAGATATTTTTTTTAATATTTATAATATTATCTATTTAAATCATTTATTAATGAGGTAAATACTGCATCATTATTCTGTCCCAAATAATTTTATTTATTTGATATCTAAAAACTATAAAAAAATAATAATGTAGTAAATCATTTTATATTTCAAATGAATATCTATACTCAAAAATATGACTTAAATAATCTCATGTAAAAATTTATTTACTAAAAGATATTTTTTTATGTCATTTTTGCATTTAATTTAAATTAATTAAAATAAGGTGTCATTATCAATCATATGTTGCTCCATGGGGTCCCAAAATCAACCCAAGGATGCACATGGTCGGCCATTACTTATCCAATATGGTTAGTATAAGTGTTATGGTAATTTGTTTATAATATTCTTTTTACCTGAATTACACTATTTACCTTTAATTGCGGTAAATAAAATTAAAAAGTTACTATTCACCAAAATTATTGTCATTTTGTTGAACCACATTTAACTTACTAATAACAACCATGTATGTTGGATTTTTGAAATTCAATTCACATAAGCAATAAAATTTCATTTCAAATAAAAATTCAGTTTTTTAACTGCCACTAAGTGGTTTCACTATTCATTAAAAATTTACGTTTTTCAGAAAAATTCCAAAAAATCACCCTAATCTATTTTTGATATTTATAATTCAAAAATTATGTCTATTTTACCAAATTCATAAAATATAATTTCTATTAATTAATTTAAAATTAATTACTATTGTCAAAAAATAGCGTGTTTTTAAGAAACAACAACCATCAAAAGATTGACACTTGTTTATGTCCAATTTTAAAGTGAAATAAATCCCAATGACCAAAATTAGATTAAATGGTAAAAAGGTAATCTATTTACACATTAAAACCAATAAAATAGAAAATATAACCATATAAAAAAAATATTAAAATGATGTTTGAATTAAAATACCTAATTTTTCACTATTCATTATAAAAGAATTTTATCACAAAAATACAAAAAAAATTAACTAATGTAAATTTTGATGTCCTGATTCTAAAAAAGGATTGTATTTTGTTAAATAGAATATATAAAAGTGAAAAAACTAGATTTAAAAAGTATTCTCCATCAAAAGGTTGTAAATCGACCTTTTAATATAAATTATTCTTAAAATTAGATTTATTCTCATTTTAAGCCTCTAACATTTATTAGATGAATATAAAAACATTTATCAAACACGTATAATAATATTGTAGTTATTTCTGTTCATTCCTGCCAATACAACGGCTTGGCATTAAATACTATTTAAATAAATATTATATTATTATATTTCAATATGGCTCAACGTTGTGTGCAACGTAAGATTTCAATGAAACTCATTGTTGTGTATCGGGTACGCTATCGAACATAGCATCCAATTTAATGTAAAATTAATATTTAATTTAGAAATTTTAATAAATATGAAAATTTCATATTCTTTATTTACCTGGGATGTTACATTCTTCCCCCTTTTGGAAATTGTGTCCTCGTAATTTTACAATTGGTCTCGAAAACTTAATTGGAAGTCCCACATTGAAAAAAAAATTCATTATGACTACCACATTAAAAGAATGAAAGATAAGTACAAAGATCACTTGATAAAACCCATACAAGGATTCCATTTAGGAAAACATGGATTTGGAAGAAAAAAATAACCATCATGTTCTGATAGAGAGTGATAGAAAACATAATTAAGAGAATGTTAACCCAAATAAAATCTCAAACTTGTGATGGGTTAAACAGTCCTTTATTCCCTTGTAGGAAGACATAATAGAAAACATTTTTGTTTTAAGTTACTTTTCATTGAATAATTTATTTATGAGTTGAACTAAAAACATAAGGAATCATACTTACTTGTCATGTATATTTTCATACATTTATAAATTTCTACCACAAACTCAACATTTCTCCAAACGATGATTACCCAAACTGACATGGTCATATTAAAATTGCTAGAATCAACTTCTAGAGTATAATATATTCCATAAAAGATGAACTGTATATTTCTCTAGTCTTTAGAAATCAAACAAAACCAAAAATTATAGTACAATATTAGATAATCCTCATAAAGGATAATCTTTTAAAAAAATAAAAACTACTCTTAATCTCCAAATATTGTCAAACAAATCCCAAAGATAGAAAAATACCATTCAACAAACAAATTTCCTTACAATTTATCAATACAATCCAAACTAAGATTGAAACCCGAAACTAGGAAGGATTTAATCCCATAAACATTCACCGTAAATCATTAAATATTTCTCCAAATAATGTCGACGACTCCTAAAGTATCATAGTGAAGTGTAATTGACCAAATCACATATTATCTATGATAGGATAATCATTTCCACAAATAAGAAAAATATCCATATTTACAAAATGAAACATAGATTATTTTATAAATAATATTTCAACCATTACCCCACAAATTAAATCCCATAATATTCCATTTTCCTTAGGTATATATTTTTCCTCAATAGAGAGAACCTCTTCCAAAATAATCTTTGTCGCATAATTACCAAATAATTTCTATAATAAGGATATCCATTTTATAAAACATAAGATCATATTATTCTTGTTCAATAAAATCATTTAACTAAAATAATTGGTCATACTAAATAGGGAATTCACGTAGGCTAGTAGTAGGCAATACACCCTTATTTCCCTTCAGTTGTGGGTTCGATTCTTGTAGCTATGCCGGACGTGACGTGTTCTCACCCTTCCTACATGTTGTCCTTTTTTTTGAAAACATATAATTATATAACATTCCCAAAAATGAGGAAAATTCCTAAAAATATAACCATAACATATTTTAACCACATGAGTTCCCATTTAATCTTTCGTCTCATTCAGTATCTCATGAAGAAAACCACTACAGTTTCTTTCATATCTATTATTATATTGGATCATTCTGGATCAAACCATTAACCAAAACCAAAAAGGTCGATGTGAGTTTATCCATAAAATAACCGTATATTATCTTATAAGGATGGTAAACACTAATATATACTTATTCATTTTGTCTTAAACTCATTCAATTTATCTAAAATAAGTATAACTCTTTCAAATATGCTGACCATTATAGTTATGTCACATATGATTAAACAACAATATAACCTCTAAACGTACCTAAACTGACCTCTGATACCAACTATAAGGACCCGACCTTAAAGATGGCATAATCATGAATTAAATGAATAATTCACATTGAATATCTTTTTAGGTTTAGTGTTTTATAGAATTAGTCATAACAATTAAATTACATCTCAAAAATTACAAAGTAGACACCTCTACCGATTTTCTATTTTTTTCATAAAATTAAAACTGTTGAATAAAATGAGATATGTCAAGTTCCATGTTTTAGATAGCATGAATTTTTCTTGATCCCATCTTTGACCCTATTACACTTTATACCCTGTGAAAAACATTGAAAAAACATCGTATGGGCATAAAAATATTATTAAGAGATACCTAAAGAAGGATAACTATTAGTTTTTTTTCAAAACACCCAGAAAACAATGAATACATTATCATAAATAATACTTTTCACCTTTACCAAGTAGTAAATACTCTTCATTGAATAAAATATCAATACTTACCATTTTTTAAATAAAAGATTACCATAAACCCATATAAACAACACACAACATGTAAACATAACTTGGGACATAAACATACAAAAATGGAAAACCATATGGTTGACTTACAAACACATCACTAAATGGAATATCCTTATGTCCAACATCCATACCAAATTCATTGGAGGTTATGACGTAACCACCCATCCTGGTTTATCACGACACCACCTGTCATTTGGTTTATCATGTAACAACCAGTCAAATGTACAAGTACCATCATAACACATATGATATTGCAAATCTAAACATTTCACTAATAATATTTCATTTTCAATCATAATAAGTAATTTCAGGATATTGAAATAATCAATCCACTTTCATAAACCATTTAAAAAGATATTTTTGAATCAAAGTGTCCCATACCACATTGAAGATTTTAATGGATTTATAATTTTAAAACATTATTTTAAATATAAAAAACTACTAAAACCCATTTTTAAAACATTTACATTAAATATAATTATTTTGAATAATAAATCATAAAAAACATTTAAAATTATATTTTAGTTAAAGAGTTTTTAACAAAATGAGAGACTCTTGAATACAGATAGTGGAGGAATAACATTTAATCAAAACATTATAATATCATGAGAATAAATGGATTCATGATATAAAATTACAATGGACAATATATACAACGTATAAGAGTGAATTGGTGCTAGCAACAATGAAGTCTCAATTGAAATGTAAATAAAGATGAAATCCCTTACAAAGACGGTATCCCTAAATTAAGGAAAAATCAATCAGATAATTATGTGTGAAAAATTTAAATACACCAAATATAATTGTATATTATGTGTAAAACAATTTTACATGATTCACACATATTAATAGGATCACATACTCATGAAGTACATGTTTAACCCAATGAATTTAAATTGGGTTAAGAAGTTCCCTTGCAAAAATTTGAAAACCTAACAGCGTCACATTAAAATTAGAAATCTGAGTTGATTAGATAAAAATGGTATCAAATAAAATGGAAATAAAATTTATGTCAATATAGATATATATGAACGTATCCCAACAAAATAAGATCTAAATTAAAAGACATAACAAAAAGAAGTATTTTAAAAAGAAGAGGGTGAAAGGTTCCCTTGCCGATTGGGTAACTTACAAAACATACGCCACATGAAAGAAGGATCATACAAAAAAAATTTAAATAATCATAAATGAATTTATATTACACAAAGAGTAATATCATGTTAAGTACATACACCACACAAAAGAAAATAGTGTAAAATATAGCCTAAATCTCACGAGAATAGAAAGTAAGATGAAAAACCCATACTTCCATGTAATCAATCGAGTCGTATGACCATAATTAAATAACCACCAAAATAATCACAGAATACCATGAATATAAAGATAATCATGATCATATATATCAAATTTTAGTATAGAATAAACTGCATGCAATAAATAAGTGGTGAATAATGGAAATCTCACGGAATTAAAAGTGAGATGGGAAACCCCTTACCTCGTGTCCGACAAGACTTGTATGTTTTGTTTTCATCCTAAATAATAAACATAAGTTAATATCCACTTCATTAAGAACAATTTAAATTTTTGTTATTCATTTTATATCACTTATTACCTTTTTATAACGATTAGTTTGAAATTTGAGTTCATATCGAGCATTTGGTCCATGTTCAGAACATTAGTCAAAAATGAACTTGTTATTATTTCAAATTGTCCATTTGGTAAATATTACATTATATAAAGAATTATATTCATGATTTGGATATCATATATATCATATATTTCCACTGTATATGTATTTATAATATTCCATATCATTTGGAGTTAAGAAATGAAAAGCACAGTTCATTGGGACGGTAAGCCGTATGTACGCATGAACGCTACATTCTTTTATATTTTACATTTAAAAGAATGAAAACATAATAAAATAAGTATATTATAATTCCAGTATTATATAATATGATATATATAGATGTTACATAATTTCACTAACTCCATCCTTTATACATTCCATGTTTGTCACAAACGAATCATATCACCATGAGGGTGTGGTAGTCTACACTTCCTCAAAGGAAATTATAGTGTTTACACATATTGGATATACTAAAGGTATGTTTGTAAATCAAAATTAAAGAATCATAGAGAAACCATAAGCGTTATATATATCTTATATAAATACAGTTCCATATTAATGGCCACCTTGAGAGGTGGTTGGAGATAATTGAACAATCATCGTTTCACAAGGCGTTGGATTGCCATCCACAGAAATAGTACATTCATCACCTATTTGATGGATTTTTGTGTAAGGGTAGTTAAAATCCTTATCATAACAACAACCTAGTATATTTAGGATAATGTTTTTTTTAGAAATGACAGAAATAAAAAATAGTTTAGGGGTTGGAGAAGTAAAACAAAATAAAATAAGTTAAGAGAAATTGTTCCCTTTAGTTTGGGTAACTCCCTTTGGTTTGAACCAAAGGGACTTCTTGAAGTGCCTTCATCCTAAGTTATGTATTCTAGGATGAGGAGAGATATCTTGAGAGATTATTTGGGCTTGGTTTCGATGATCCAAGGGGCTTCAGAGGTGTGAGTAATGAGTTATATGTGCGGGATTTTTATAAGGTGGGGGGATCCATATGAAAGTGTGAAAATATTATTTTATTATATAATGATATATAGTTTCAAAAGGTCCAAAACTAATTAAAGTTGAATATAAGATGACTCATGGTAGAAATAAAATCATCCAATAAGAATTTGACAGGTTTTGGATATTGTTTTAATATTTATAATCTTATATATTTAAATCATTTATTAATGAGGTAGATACTGAATCATTATTGTGTCATAAATAATTTAATTTAAATGATCTCTATAAATTTTAAAAAATACAATAATATTGGAAATAACATTATACTTACAATGAATATTTATAGTTGAAAAAATTACTTTAATAAACTTATGTAAAAATTGATTTACTAAAAGATATTTTATTATGTCATGTTTGCCATTACTTTTAGTTAATTAAAATAAAGTGTCATTATCACTCATAAGTGGCTCCATGGGGTCCCAAAATAGATACAATTATGGCCATGGTCTTCTATTACACATCCAATTAGTTTAGGACAAGTTTTGTGGTAATTTTTTATTATTATAATATTTTTTTTCTTTGAATTAACCTATTTACTTGTAACCGCTTTAAATAAAAGCCAAAAGTTACTATTCAGAAAAAATAATTTTCATCTTATTGAACCACATTTTACTTACTAATAAATTCCATTTATATCGGATTTACTAAATTCTATTCAATGAAGTAGTAAAATTTCAATTAATGGAAAAATTTAGTTTTTTAACTACTACTATGTGGTTTCACTATTCATCAAAAATTGAATTTCTTCTGAAAAATACAAACAATTCAGCCTAAGATATATTTGATATTTATAATTTAAAAATGATTCATATTTTACCAAATTAAAATCATAGAAGTTTAATTATTTAATATAAAATTAATTATAGTTGTCAAATCAAATAGAATGTTTTTAACAAACAATAAATATTAAAAGATGGACACTTGTTTATGTTCAATTTCAAAGGGAAATTAATTCCAATCAACAAAAATGTATTATATGGTAAAAATATAATCTAATTATAATTTTAAAAAATTAAAAATATAATATAACCATATAAATAAATTATATTAAAAGGCAGTTTTGAAATAAAATAACATATTTTTCACTATTCATTAAAAATGAATTTTTTTAGAAGAATACCAAAAATTTAACGAAATTAAAATTTTATGTCCCAATTCTAAAGAAGAATTTTATTTTTTTCAAAGAGATGATATAAAAGTGACAAAAACTATATTTAAAAAGGGTTCACCATAAAAAGGCAGCAAAACAACCTTTTAAAATAAAGTATCCATAAAATTAGATTCATTCATATTTTAAGTCTCTATCTTTTATTAGATGAATGTAAATACATTTATCAAAAATATATAATAATATTGTATTTATTTTTGTTCATTCCTTACAATGAAAATCCTAGGTGTTAACTACCAATTAAAATAATATTATATTATGACTTTTTAATATGACTCAGTGTTGTGTGCAACGTAAGATTTCAAAGAAACCCGTTGTTGTATATCGGGTAAGCTATGAAACATAGAATCCCCTTTAAATTAAAATTAATATTTGATTTACAAATATTAATAAATATAAAAATTTCATATTCTTTATTTATCTAGGATGTTATAAATACCATCCAATGTGACTTCTTTTAGGCCTTGGATAATCTCATATGTACCCCTAGAGATCGTGTAACATTATTAATTTTCTTATGAATTATAGGATGTTATAGGTCCTACAAATCACATAAACCAAATATTTTTTTCAAAATGATAATAAACTAGAAAATAAATCGATAACAATGAAAAAACAGGCTTCAAATACTACTCAATATAGAATATCCCATGAAAAAGAAACATGTTCCATAAATATTTTTCATTTCATCATAGAATAACCCAAGAAAATCAATGAGTTTCACAAAAATATTTTAATCATAAAAATAATACATCATTAGAAATAATTATGTCCATATCATTTGAACATATACCTAGTAAATCATATATAGTATCATAACCTTTAATCTTATAGGGAATATTATTTTCAAAATAAAATTATTCATAACTTTAGTTAAGGATAATAACCATTCACTGAAAATAAACATTTAAATATATAAATTCATATATTATTATGGAAATAATTTTATTTTAATATTAAAAAAGTACCCTATAAATTACTCATTAAAAACAGTGAGTGTACATAATGGAATGAATTTCCATTCATATCATCCACATTAAAACATATATTAATTTTACATATTTTGAAAAAGTAAGGTGGGCCTTTTTTGCTAATTAATTAAGGACTGAATTTATTTTATTAGATGTAAAAAATTATATAATTTAATATAAAAAACTATATTAATTTTTTTTACAAAACATTTATATTGAATAAAAATAGATTTTGACTAAAGAGAGAAATAATCTCAATTTTATGTAAAATTATTTTTTTTTCAAATAATGTATAGATAATGTTTCAAAAATAAATGGAATAAATCTATTCAAAAAAAATTAAAAAAAATTAAAAAGAAAATTGAAGGTTTTATTTTAGAATATATATTAACATATTTTCGTCAAATGAATGATCATTAACAATCCCGATAAACATTGAAACTGTAATGAAAAAGCCTTCATTTTTTTTGATTTTGAATCCTAATCCCTGTTGATTAGTAACATAAAATGAAACATTAAATATTTTTAATATAATGGATTCAATGATAAATAATTTCAAGGTGGTATTATATACCCCACCTAAAATATGACATGTTCAGAATATAAGATAAGTCCCAAAGAAGGAAAATCAAAACTAATGTAATATTCCTTAAGTCATAACTTCTTTCATACACATTTGAAAATCATAAATAATAATTATCGATTTATTAAAAAAATTAAATTACCATAATAATATAAATAGTACCTTATATGATTTACTTTTGATATATTATTCATCTCTTATTAACAATTATTTGTTAGAATCACATTTCAACTAACAATTGCTTCATTCTTCATGTATGTTTTGGTTTGGTATCTTTGATCATTTGATTTTTATCTGGGTCAAAAAATCTATAGGATATTATAAATGAAATAAATAACATATATATTATATAGATATTTATTTATATTAATATATTAATGTTAAATATTGAATATCAACTACATTTTTCATGGATATGGAAGGTCATACATATAGATGAACAATGATTCCATTTTTTCCAAAGATTCAATTAAAGGATGTTAAATAATATGTTATATTTATAGAATAATTTTTTTATATATTCCATATATTAGTAAAATTTACCCTTGTTATCTTCATTTTATAGCATATTTGAAAAATTAATTACATCGTATCCAGAGGATGTAGTCCTGTGTACACAGGAATGACATTATACTTTTACCATGGAAGGTAAATTACTATGATATATATCATATTAGAATTCAAAAAGAAATATAATATCATAAATATAAAATTTAATCACTGAATAAATAATTACATACAAAAATGATTGGTTGTGTATTATTATTATTAATATTCATTCGTGATGTAATAATCCACCGTATGCATGATCGATGGTCTAATTTCACAATTAAATGAAGATGAGATTGATATAGGAAATTCCATTAAATAATAATACTTAAGTACATATAAGAGAATTATTTCATTAAATTAATATAAATTAATAATATTTAAATTATATGGGTGAAAAAATAAAATTAAAACAATATTTGACGAATATTAAATAAACTTTAGAGAGAATGTTTTGGTTTATAAATAACGAGTTCTTAAAAGGTTTTAGTAATAAAAATATGTACTATATATTTTGGTAAGTGAATTAAATAAGAGATATATGTGGGTATAAAGAAAAAAAATTATATCAGATATGTGATGAGTGTAGGATTGGTTGTGGACTTTTATAAGTGTGGGATATGACACATGAAGAATTTGTGAGATGAATAATGTATATCTGTTTTTTGGACAATTAAAAGTCTTAAAAAAGAATCATTATAAAACAATATTGGTGATAAGTAAAAGATATGTCCATAAAACGGGAATTGTGGTACAATTTACGTCATTAATACCTAATCTATTTAGGCTAATCAATCAGTAATTATGTGATAAACTTAACCCTGATATATAAATTTAATTTTTTTCTATTCATTTTGACGAAAATTATGTTAACCATATTATGTATTGTAATTTATTATTATTCCATATATGGAATTATATTTTCCCAAATTCCATTAACCTAATTTTAAAATTACAATTTAAAATTTAACCCATATATGTGACCAAAAAGTTGTTTTGAAAAGAGAAAATTTCAAATGATTAATATGTTTTTATATCAACATTCAATATGAAAATATTTAAAATGATATATTTTGGACTTATTATAAAATAATTGATCTAGTTTTACATTAAAAATAGTTTATCATTATTTATTACTTAATTGAAAAGGAATTTTTCCTAAAAACAAATATTTTTCAATATTCATCAAAAAATTAATCATTTCATAAAAATTCATAAAATTTTCCTCAATAAAATTTGAAGAAGTTGATTCTAAAAAAATAAATTCATTTTTTCAAATATTATTTTTTTACTTTTTTAGAAATTAATTTTTTTTCTTTTTTCACCAAAATCAATACTATTTTGTTTTGGTGAAAATTGTTTTTATGAAAAATATAAAATTATTAAAAAAATAGATGAACTTTTATATCAATATGATTCATTTATATAAAACCATTAGAACTATCTTTTAAAATATTGTTATTCACATTAATACATATTTTCTTAATTTAATGGTTATAATGGTCATGTTTAAAAAATAATAGAAATACTATATCATGTATTTTTGAATCTGAGTGTCGTGTGTAATGAAAATTTTCCATAGAATTATGTTATATCATGAAATAATATATCATAAAATCATATTATGTTTCAGTAATCTAGACTTATTCTTAATTATTTATACATTCTCATAATCTATAATTATAATGATGTATTCATTTTTAATAATATATTGATACTTAGGAGGTTTAATAAAGACCCGTAATGTATTTTAATCAAAATAATTTAACTCCGAATTCATTTCCATAATCATATTTGAATCAGATTACGATTCATAATTTTTTATGTAAACAATCTGCAAAAAATTATCAATAAGAACAAATATTTCTGAATAAATTTACCATTTTTACACGATCTTCACTATCATCAATTATTTTTAAAAAATATTTGTTATTTATTAAATTTAAATTTTTTAATGAGAGAGACACTACCCCTCCCTTGACGAAACCAAATTTTTTCCAAATGTTAAAATTGATAAACACTTCCCCAAAAGAGTAAAAATTAAATTTTCTTTATTAAAAATTATTTTCATTATATTTCAAATTTATTGAATCATCAACATGTAATGTTCTTTATGAGTTTTTTACTATGAAATTTTTAATGAGTAATACTCCTGCTATATATATTGATTTGAAAAAAAGATTCATTATGGAAAATATTAATAAATTGGTGGTGGTCATTTTTTTGGAATTTACGATATATTCCAATACTTGTGAGGAATATGATGATCATATAAGGTTCCTATTACATGCACATATTGAATATATTGTTTTTTGTAAATTTATTAAATATTTATATGAGTTACAGTCAGCAGGATTATTCAATAATATTTTCACTAGTGAATGAATCTTTATGGGTCTCGTTATGGAAGAGTCCATAGAGGAGTGTATTTTTCCTATAGATAGGGATTTATATTTAATGTTTTTTTGGAATATATAGATATTTTATAATAATTGTGAAAAACATTTCATGGATGTATAACCCACTAAACAAGTAAACTAAAAAGGGATTTATGTTCATATTGAAAAAATATCATCGAAAATGATTCCGTGAACTAAGGAAGAGGTTGGATAGTACACTTGTGAAACAATTTCTCAATGATGAAGATGTATTTTTCTTCTATAGTGTCTGTTTGGTCCACTATGTCAAATAATCAAATAGTGGGGGGGGGGGTGAATCAAGGTAAAAAATATTAAAACTACTACACATTAAGATCTTATTTATTATTTGAACAAAAAAATGTTCTCCATTACACCTATAGCAGTATATGAATAGAAATAAAATCATGAATATGACAGATCGATTTTACTTTTTTCTCCCTCATTTTTCTACGTCCAAAGAGCATACAATGGCGATGTGCTGATATAAAAAATCTTATAAATATCACTACCAATTAAATGGTTTGGGGTGGTTCACTTCTATGACCATGGTCAAAACATTACATGTTATAGGTACTTCTCACTAAATTCCCATGGGTCACTCCCTATATCCATTTCTATAGCTCACTGCTGGTGGAAATGATCATCGTCCTTCTCTTACTTTTCTCACTACTCTTGGATGGGGTCCACTCAAATTTAATTTAATTTTAGGTACTTTTATTTTCATGAAAACACTCATCCTCAACTATAGGTATATGATCTATTGGAGTCCCATTTTTCACTAGTAGGTGAAATAAGTTTTTCCACGTACTATTATTTAGCAGAAATTGAATTTAGAAACTGTTTAAGTGCCTTCATGAAGACCATTATTCTTTAATGAACCGTATAGAGAATATGAATCCCAAACCACCACTTATATAAACTTCCACTATTATTATTACAGAGTACCACCTCTGTGTACTTTCTCCCAAAATAGTGTCTCATAACATCTTCTGCGAACTTCCTCTACTTCTAGGGACACCCTTCTTTTGCGGACTACTCCATTAGTGGTAAACTCCTTATCTATTCAAAAAATATTATTCAATAATACTAAACCTTTCATGTAATTCTCATTCATGAAACACTTCTATATATCACCAAATTATTTGAGAAAAGATGTTATCTTATGAAAAACACTCACTTTAATGATGGGATGAGTCCTCCTTATGTAGGAAAGTATATCTGAAAAAATCACTAATCCAATATTTTCCCAAATAATAAATCTGGTACCACCTTCAATACATACTATACCATCTATGATCTGTATCCCTACACAGTCTGTATACATCATTCCTTCCATCCAGGTGGCTTAAATAACTGTCTCATTTTCTCTAAAGACAAGACACCATATTTACCATAAGCCTTCAGCGAACCATTTCCCTCATGTGAAATAGATTCCTTCCTTTTATTAAATATTATATGTAGTCTGTGTACCATGCATCAATTTCCAAAAAAAATACTAAGATGAATTCATCATTTTATGATTTCTTAAAGGTGTTCCTCATACAACCATTTATGTTCGTGAATTATAGATCGTAGTCCATGTATGGTGTAGTCCTTCACAGAAATATTCATTTTCCAAAATCCAAACACCAGATTTTGAGGAGCAAATTTTTTTCTAACACTTGGATACAATGAATCTTTAAAAACAAGCTTTGAAAACATAAACCAAAATCTTTTGCAATTATATGGATTTTTCAACAAACACAATCAAACCCAAAAACACTGAGAGGGTTACTTAAGGGATTTCTCCCAATATAGTGGAATCTGTGAAAGTAATTGGATGATTCCTCAAGAAAAATGAGAGGGTGATTGGCTAATAATCAGTATAGTAGAGTATAATTGTGTAAACCTATATTACCCATGATATGGATTTAGAAATAGTTATTTTATCATTAAGGTTATAGAATAACTATCATTATAGGTAATAGTGAGATATATACACAGATCAATAATGTTTCATGTTTATATTCATATAAAATATAACTGATCCTGTGACAAATGATGTTGGATGGATATTATTAAATATTATAATTTCCATATTCATTGTAATTATTTAATAAAAAATTGTTGTAAATGCACCAGGTTCAAATGTTATTGGTTTATACAAAATAAATTGGATTCAAGGATACCCACATATCATTGAATTGGTAAAAATATACCTGGATTTCATATTGTAAGGTACATTGTATATCTTATTCAGTGTCATTTAATGAAAATCATCACTATTGAATATCATGAAACAATAAATTGTTGATTTTATAACAGAAAAGTAGATTGAATATATTTGAAACATGAATTTTTCTTGAGTTACATATTGATTAAGTATGAGTTATATAGTTAGATAAATGGTAATGAATCTTATATATTCATCGTTATGGAAAGAGATGATGGTTGATTCTCATAACAATGAATTAAATATACATCTAGGAATCCAAATAATTTAAATAGACATTTAAAACTATTATTTGTTCGGTTGTATTAAAATTGATATTTCATATTTTATAAAAATGATTTTTGTATTTTAGTAGATAATGGAAAAGAAAAAACTTACCAACTGAGTATTGTAACTGCAAACCACAACTATATAAAAGACTGGAAACATTACCATGGTGTTTATGAATATCCATCCATATAAATACAATAGTACCAAAAACATATGACAACTATTGGATATATTGAAATTGATTCCATATTTTTTCATTATAAAATTGCAATTATATGTTGGGAAACATTCCCATATATATATTAAAGAAGTGGTGTAAATTAATGGGGAACCATTGATAAAATTTTCAGACAATGATGCAAGATTAATTTCTATATTCTATAAAATCCATCAAATTTCTAAAAATACATATATTAATATCAATACAAAATATCATCATTGAAAAGATATTTATTCTAAGAGGACTACCCATACATTGGAGGGAACTTTAAGGGAACGTTCACATTATTTAAAAGGAGTTGGGACCAAAATCCACTATATGTTGAATTGAACTATAGAAAATATTTATAATAAACTATTCAATAGCTCCTTATAATGTCCTCTCTTGAATAATATTTATAATGAAAAAATGTTTGGATGATGTAATAGAAGTAAAATTTACGGGTCTAGACATTGTAAAATAAACTCAGTAGAAAATTCATGTGATGTACAAACACATAATAGTTTTTCATATTCAAAATGAGAAATAAATTCATAATAGAAATATGAACTCTGAATTTCATTTTTAGGATTATGTATTCAACAAGATATCATCATTGAATGAATTTATGTGATTTATAAATAAGGTGAAATTGATTCTATGGTATATTAGACTATTTCTGATTATATAGTGTGTTATAGTAGTATCATATTTGTTTTCGCTGACATAAAATATTTCTAATGTCCATGAAATTTTCCAGGTGTCATTATTTAATAATAAAATGTGACACCCAATAAAAATTATCAAGACTAATTATGTGGAATTAAAACCCTACTTTTATTAAAAATTAGGTTCAATATGTAACCATAATTCAATGCAAAAAAAAATTAGAAAAAATATCATGGCTCAAAAAAGGATTGTGAAGAAATCTTATATTTAAAGAAGCAACATGGGAGTTTAAATCAATGATTAATGATAAATGTCCCTATTTTTATTGAAATAGTAGTTAATTTTTGAGGCCAAAAATATTTATTGTTGAACATAACTACTTGAGAATTTATTTATGTTGTTACTTAAAGAAATCATGTTTCATTATGCCTGTTTTATCATGATATAATGTTGAATAACATAGAAAAAGTATTATATAGAATCACTAAAAATAATAAAATACAATTTACTATAATATCTATGAAAAGAATAGGTTGATAAATAATAATTAATAGTGAATAAGATGTGAAAAAATCCATTGGATTGAATTCTACCATAATAATATGTCCAATAAGATAACTATAAAAAATAAAGATATTTATTATTAATATAATATAAATTATTAAGGGAACTGTAATATCCTTTTTAAGTTATGTATGAATTGATGACGTATGAAAGATATAGAATATATATATGAATATATAATTAGTAAATTTAAAATTGAATTGTAGTATTTTACCATTACATTACCATTGTAATGTGACTATTAGAATAGTTACAATACCAAATAAAATATTAAAATACTATTCTATAAAGATAAAAAGTTTTTATAATGAACAAATACATTTTTATTATTATATGTTATGTTCAAATATTATTTATGTATAAATATGTATGATATTATAAAATTCATAATTATTTAATGTGAATAAATAATGTGATTAATTTTAAAAAAATTTATAGAAAATATGTAACTATTATTGAAAATTAATTTTTTACATACATAAGTGTGAATTTTTATAAAATTAATATTATATTTTACAAAATGATTTCTATTTTATGTATATTTTATTATATTATAATTATGAAAAATTTATTTTATAATTTACAAAAGTGAATAAAATAAACAGTATAAGTTATTTCAATAGTATAATGTTGTTTAATGATTTATAATTATTATCTATAATTTTAAGATACATTCCAATATCTAAAAAAGAAATTAATTTTTGTAAAAAATTATTTTGGTATAAAAATTAAATAACCATGTCTAATGTTACATAAAATATTAAATATGGGTTCTAAAAATAAATTATGTCTTAAAAAATATCCAAATGTCATTAAAAATTATCCAAATCATTGGTATCAAAGGGAAATTTTATTTTCCTAAAAATAAATATTCCAATGAATATATTTGAAAAATAATAAACCACTCTACCCATTTTTCCATTATTACTCCCTATCAGCCTCATTTATTAAACTCCTAAAAACACTAGATATTCCCTAAATCTCTTATTCCCTTATTCAACTCTTTGGTGAACCACCAATATCTCATGGAATCATCTTTACATGTTTTGGAAGTAGTACGTAATGTAAGAGTTCAATTACCCTCTCCTTTATTCCAAGTACTTCTATTATAGTAAGATTTTTATTTTTAAATGATTATTTATTAATGTGGTTATATCCATTTATTTACTATCTAAAATATTCCTTATTAAATAGAGATTAACATTCTCTCCCATTAATCCCATTCAAGAATGTATTATGTAAACTCAATATTTCTTCAAAATCACAGTTCGATGTCATGATTTTGAATTACGAATACCAATATCTTCATTTATTGAAGGTTATTTATATATATATTAATAAAATTAATTTAATGATTAAATCCATGTATGAAACTAAAATTACTTACTCAAGAGTTAATATGATGATGTTACTACTTTTTATAAATGATATATTTGGTGCACAAAATGTTATGCCCACAATGGGTGCACCCTAATATAATTCCACTGAATTGGGTTAATTATTAATATTTAGAGATGAAATGTTTATTTAAACATGGAATCATTAATTACTAATTTTTATTTATACCATAATTAATAACTATAGTATTATGTTGTATGGAATGTTTTTTACAATACTTGGTCAAATTCTTATGAATGTATTATTT
Organism: Viscum album; assembly: GCA_963277665.1. Taxonomy (NCBI): domain Eukaryota; kingdom Viridiplantae; phylum Streptophyta; class Magnoliopsida; order Santalales; family Viscaceae; genus Viscum; species Viscum album. The sequence continues at coordinate 1,069,215,323 of OY728157.1, read as the reverse complement.
TCATTTTGTACCCTCATTTACATGTTTTTCTAATTTACTCATGGTCATTCTCATATGTTATTATTATTATACATATGATCATTATATTTTTATGATTCTATATTTATACTTGATGATCAGTAACATTCCATTTCTCACATTTACCCTTTATTTAGATTTATGATTAGATTTTCATTATCATGTATGTTCCCATGAAATCATATATTATAAGGTGAATATTAGTTGATTTATAAAGGAATATTTATATTATATTTTTTTAATTTTTAATGAAATTTATGCACATAATTTTTTTTATTTAGTTCTCAATAAACCAAACATAAAAATATCCATACATGTCAATAATGGAAAATTTTATTAATGAAATATGATTAAACACGTTTATGAAATTAGCGTTCATCATAACAAAAATTTATTCCCATTTAAACCATTCATTAAAATTATCATATAAGTATAAAACTACTATAGAATTGATAAATTGACCTACTTTTATTTGAACAGTGCTTCTATATAAATAAATTCCACAGTAATAACCAGATTTAATGATTTATTCATAATATAAAAAAAGAAGAGGTATGATGGATTGTTATCTAAACTACGTATTATATAACATTAAAATTTAAAAATAAATTTGGTATTATAATTTTTTCATTATAAAAATTCCATTGATGTTGATAGATCATAAACCCTATTTTGAATGAGTGAAATAATTTAATTAGAAATTAAAATAATAATAATAAAGATATTAAATGATTTGTGGTATGAGAGAGTGATATAATATGGGGTATTTAATTTCAATTTCATTTGTGAAGATATAAAAGTAATGTGTTGGATTTCTTATTCCCCCAACCCATTCTATAAATTTTTTTTTAAAACTATGTTTACATAGATGGCTTATAAAATATTTTTTAAAAAATTAATAAAGTGGGAATAGTTCTCGTTGTCTATCCTATACCTTATAATGTAATATAATGGTAAAAACTAAACAAAAAAGTCTTCTAAAATAAAATTAATAAGTATTATTTATTACTGGTATAGAAGGAAGAAAATTACAAAATAAGGACACACACATATTTGATTAACCCTAATGGATAAGATTCAATAACATTTAATATATTATATTATACCAAAAAGTCAAAAATTACTTTTTCTCATATAGAATGATTATAAACTATTTAATTTTTCATAATGGTTTCTTTTACAGTATCCACAACTCAATATCAATTAGCATATTTTTCTAAAAGACATTTTAGGACCATGGGAAGGCCCAACCAGTTCCCAATATCTTTCGTTGTTTTAACCCAATAGATTTAATCTTTTCTAATTTATTTTTTTCCTAATAAAGAACCAATTAATTTATCATATCCAAACCAATAGACTTCCACATACACGAATCTTTGAAACGCACTTGAAAGTATAACCAACTACTTGTATCACCAATTATACTACATCAAATTACACATACTTTATCCAGTGACATTGAGACTTGTGATTCTAATTCTTAATACACCATGTATTTATTATACCACAAATGTAGATAACTCATGTTGAACCCATTATTCATTTATCCACCCATCAACTATAATAAATATTTTTCTGATATTTTACTATAAAAAATAATGCTACTAAAGGATAAATCCCTCAATTTCTAGATAACATCAATACAACTTGATCATATAAATTTAACTAAAAAATAACGAAGGGTATCAATATTATACTCTTTTTATGTCTCTAATATGTAATTCCTCTTTACTAATAAATCCATTGAATTATTTGAATGGTCATATAGGGATGATGATGATGATATTTATAAAACTAATAATAAATGTTATATATATATATTTTAATTTCGGACTTATCTAGTAGTAATTTTATTAATCATCATATTAATTGTCATTTTTATAATATATTTTGATCATGAGGCGAACGATTGATAAAATTTTATTGAATATTCCTAGATGTGTTGATCCTTCATTTATACAGTCCATTGATGATATTGATCATAATACTATGTTAGTGGGGGAAATATTATTGGAAGTGTCGTCATTTAATTATTTTAAAAGTCATAACATTATTATTTATAATAATTCACAAATTGATAAAAAATAATAAAAATGTTATGATTCTGATATTAATGAGGGAGATATGGGTTGTGGATTTGAAATAAATGGTCAAATGAGAGATTATTTTATAAATTATCAAAATAAATCATCTGTTTAAAATTATTGAAATTATGTCAATGTTATATTATTACGTAAATTTTATATTCCAAGCGTGTTTCTCATTGTAAAATATATTTGATAAAAAATACAAACATTATTGAATATAGAAAATTATTAGTAGTATATTAATTTTATTATCATAATGATTTTTAGGTTATCCTCGATTTTTTAAGTCACAAAAATATTGTTTGGTCTAATGATGAATATCACTTAAATCCGCCATCATAAAACATTAGAAATGATCCCTATATTTATATTGGGATGGAAAAAACCAACCAATTCTCATATAAGGAATTGTTTGTATTATTTCAAATGGTTTTATATAAATCCAAAAATGTTAATAGATCATATTTTTTTATGGGAGCAATGATTCATTTAGTAAAAATACCCTTTTAAAAAATAATGTTCACTATTTTAGAGTAATTAATTATGTTGGTCCCTCATGTAACCATATACAGCATATCATACATAATAATATAGATAATTAATTTCTTTTTTTTCTTAGTTATGGAAAATTTTAACAAAATGGTTTATTTGTCACATTCTGAATATAACATCATAGTAAATAGGGTTATTTAAATAATTTTTTAGCTTCATTTTCATTCTGGTAATGAGTCTATAGATATGTATAAATGCATTGAGAAATCTAAGATCACATTCATAATTTGAAAAAATCAAGGATCATAATCCAAAGGAACATTGAACATAGAACATGAGGCTCTAAAATGTGATCCTTCACTATGAAATAAGAAACGTAGAATACGACCAAGACCCATGTCACCACACAAAATAAAAAAACTGATGAGAACAATCAATTTTATCAAAATACAATGATAAAATGAAAATTCAAGAATCTATATTAAAAATAAAAAAACATGGTCTATAATTTATAAATAATCTATATGTAGAGGATGAAACACTATTAATTTTTATTTATTTATTACAAAGTATGTTAGAATATATTAGATTAATCAGAAATTATCTATACCAATATAAAGTAGTAGGACCAAAGTGAGGCATCTGGTAGTGTCCACCACCAAATCTGTGTAGGCTAATGTAAATAGAGCCTAGTATTAATGGATAAACAAAATATTTTATCAACAACATTCAATAGATCAAATCCATTACTATATGAACATATTTTTTCGATTATAATTAGAAGATACCCCTTTTCATTTTATCCATTGCTAATTTTTTACACGTACAATAATAGAAATGATGAATGGGTACCATTCGATGAACTATTCTAGATATATTTTCCACACATATCATATGTCCACATCATTCAAATAATCTATCCAGAATAATAATTTGATTAGTACAGTTATATCTACATAATCATATTTCCCATTGTTTAGGGACCATATCTCATGGTTACTACAAATCCACCATCATCTTCAAAAAATAAAACATTAGATTCTCGATGCTTATATATATAGTATGCTGACATATTGTACAATATTTTCATTTTCAGCCCTAAAAATATCCCACATGATTATTATTTTCTATGATTAAAAATAAATTCCTTACATTAATCTTTTAGTCTAATTAACATGGATTCCTCATAATAACTTTCAAACATCCGAGACTAATTGAGGTTTAACAACACCACATCACATCCAAAATTTTTTCTAATATATTTTCACAATTTTCCACATAGATCATACATATATCCAATACACCTGCCTAAAATATCAATTTAATGAATTGATACTTCAATTGGATGTGATTTACCCAAAAATAGAATGTTACAAATTTATCTAAGTGAATCAAAAATAATGAGTCATAAATGATTATCCCATTAATTTATCTTAGTATGACAACTGGTTTATGTCCATTCATCAAAATTATGTTATTTATTCATCTATTATAGTGAAATCATTTATTTTCATTTTTCATAGTAAAAGAACAAGTAAGGTTTTCCATAACCATTTTACATTGATTCTGAATAACATCAACAAATATTTGATAGTGATTTAATTAGTGTCTCATTATCAAATAATTATAGATTCAGTAAAAAAATATAGTGACTCATTTATTCTATTTAATAGATATAATCTTATGGAATCCTTTACATCCTAGATATTCCACATCAATACTACAAAGTTATACCATATATGTTGTGAAATATGTCTATTTTAAAATCCCAATTCTCTAAAAAAAATTAGATTACTATAAAAATTTTTCATTAGGATTATGATGATTGATTCATAAACAATATTAACCATATAAATGATCTCTATATCTATCATGGATTAATTTAACTGAATGGTTTGAAGACTCTGACTAATGGTAAAAAAATTAGTTTCACCTTGATAATTCCCTAGTACATAATCAACATCCTTATGAATTACAAATAGATTATTCAAAATTTGTTATAAAATATATATCTCATTATGTTTATCCCTAAAACTCATTTTTATTGATTGATATCCTTCATCTCAATGATTCTCAATAACTCGTCCCTTAACTAGTTAACCCCTTCATTAACTAGACCCATAATCTTCATGTTATATAAATAAAAAATAAGGTTGTTTAAACTCCAATAATTGTACTCCATTTTATAATGATAGTTAAAATCATTTCCCCATATGAAGATTTTATACATCATGATTATTTGAACACAAAATATAATTTTATATATGCTAGCTTCAAAGATAAGACGGATATAGTTATGTTGGAGAAAAAGTATTTGTGTTTGGTGATCCACTAAACATTAATGATACTCTATATTTATTTATTCACCATTTTTTAAATTAATAAATGTGTTCTTCATGTACAATTATTCTAGATGAGGTATTTCCATTACAATCGTACTATACACCATTATAATAGTCATATATTTAATAATAAAATAAAATATATATGAAAAATATAACCCATTCGGCTATTAAATAAAATTTAGGACTATCTTATAATTGTACTTACACCCACCAAACACATATTATTTTATTAAATGTACAAAATATTGTTGAAGGACATTTTTATACTAGGCATATCCACTAGATATATTGTTTATAACACCTATAAGGAATAAATTTAATCTGTCATTATTTCATGAAGTTTTTTTATACACTATAACATTGTGACTCATTTTTACTCCTATAATATAAAATATATTTTATTAGTATGTACTGAAAATAATTTCTATATCTTTCCAATTTAAACTTTTCCATGTTGATCTTTTATGTTCTCCCAAGATTTGAGCTACTTATCTTATTACATCTTCTGATGTTGTACCTTCTATTTATCAAGAAATTAATTTCCTTCAACTATCTATTTATCAAGGCCTTTAAAACTACTTCATTTTATACCATCATAATGATAATTACACTGGATGGTTTCATGTTTATAGTATTGAAATACTTGTTACCTTCCTAAGACCATCTGTAATGTCCTAAATTTAATCAAATCAGACTTGATTTTTTGATGATAAAATGGTGCCATAAATATTTTCCCTATTTTCTGATACATCCATAGGATATCAACTTTTAATATCACTTTTTTATATTTGATGAATTTATAATAGTAATTTTAAGGGAGAATAAACCTAAATTCAACATCACCATACAAAAAACAGTAACATGATCATGTCTTATCCTACAACATGGATATATTCTTAGTATCAACATGGGTATTGGAAAGATCAATAAATGTATTAGGTGAATAAAATATTCCATCCCCAAGGAAAAAAAGTCTTTTTATGTTTTTCATTAATTGAATATGAAATAATCAAGTTGATCATGTAAGCTACACATTTCACAGCCTCCAACCAAAACACTTTAGGGAATCCAACATGAATCCCCAGGATATTATCAGTTTCAACTAATGTATGATTATCATACACATATATTCATTTTATTTTAGAGTCCTTAGTATGACTATATTAAAAATAAACATACTTTCTCTAATTAATAATCAAAACACTCTTTTAATATAATCATCATTATTTTCCAGACAATAGAAATTTACGTTCCTTCTTGTATCATTTTCTACCATATCCCTCCACCATATAAATACTAGAACTGTTTATGCAATTTTTAGGTAAATACTACTATATTTTAGGCCTGGTATAATTGAAGAAGGTTATGTAGTACATTGGACCACTTTGAGATCACAATAGAGATTTCCCCCAAACTTCAATCTGAACCAACAAAGACATTTATTTCTTTGGAATTTTCATCTTTTATAGAAGGGTATATTAAATTGATTCTACGTGATGTATGGTTAGAATTTTGTTATTCTATTATTATGTCCTTAATCCATCCATTATTATCAAGGATATTTTCTATTTTCTTAATATGATTTCTAATATATCATTCCTGGAATTTTTTGTAGTTGACTTTTTTGAATGCATTTACCCATCCAAGAAACATAGAAGGTAAAAAGTCCCATTTTTCACTCAATTTTCTAAAAGAATGGATCAAAATTATATTTTTTATATTATATATATATATTTTTTCAATAAACCTACATTTTGAGTTTTCCCAATAAAAATTGCTTTCTTCTTTATCCAAATGATGTGTTTTTTTCCTTGGATGATATGAAGTCTTCTATTTCTTCCACATAAAGAAACATATATAGTACCAATGATCTTGATAACATGATCATGACATAGATTTCATATATTGAACCTTTCATTAATATTCTACTTTATACATGCATTATTGTGCACTAAATTGAATGAAGCCTCAACATCAATAAACAATAACGCATGTAAGATTGAGGTAAAAATAATAAACCCACTCCATTCATCATAAATAGGGTTTATTGATACAATTATAGTATAGTCGATACTAGATATGTTATATTGTTAACAGAAATTTTTTTAGGTAGCCTTTCCTCCCATAATTCCATTAATGGTGATCAACATTAATTAAAAAAACTACTTTGACTCCCTCAACCATTTACATTCCTGTTATTGTTTAACCAATAACATGTAATAATCCTTTTTGACTACATATATATGTAAAATATAATTAGATATGGTTTTATAAACATATTCATCGAACATCAGGTATATAACATCTATGAACATGAAATATCAATTTCTACTATAATTATTAACAATGGCCCGCATCACATCCCACTTGTATGGACAAATGGAAATAACATCTGTAGTAAGACTAGTTCACTAAATCTCAACATCATTTTCATTAGATTATCAAATACTTAAATTATGGTCTTGATGAGTTCTGATATTGTTCAAACATCTCATATACTAATTTCAATATTATGGGGAAGTGATATTCACATAAAATTGATATATTTATTATCCACCATCTCTCCGTATTCTACTATTATTTATTTCAACTTTACCCCATCCAATGTATTTTCATATACTTTCAACAATAATTAATACTCTATATGAATTAATATATACTCTATATACATTTTAAAAAACATAAAATATATAATTTCAAAGATTTCGATCCAAACTATACCCCTTTCCGACTATATCCAATGAAAATCTTCAACTCCCACTAACATTCAAAAAAATATAAAATATGTTAAGAACTACATAGTTATATTATTATATATGATTGATGACAAAATTAGTCTAGTTTATTTTTCTCAGAATCATATTACAAGGGCCTAGTTTTCATGAAAACTCTAATGAGACTATAATACCACATGTTGCAATCATTTTAATTATGCATAAAACTCATGGATGATACTCCACCAAAACATATCCCATAAAATATGTGGATCGAAAATATGAACTCATGCTATGTTTTTGGAAAATGTATAAAAACCCACAGCAAAGACACTATACTATAACACAAAACAACTTGATGAAAATGAGGAATAAAATCAGTAGTAAAATATAAATATAAAACACATAAAACAAATGTAAAATAAAAAAATTAACTTTAAACAAACATGGGAACTATATAACAGGTGAAATACGACAGTTTCATAATTAAAAGAATAAAAAAAATATTTTTATTTTCATGAATACTAAACCAATGAGAAATCAAAATACTTAATATTAAATCCCAAATATTGTGTTTGGTAGTCATTTATTCCATATATATATAGAGGATTATGTCCACATGGTCTCCATGGGAAGATATCAATGGGATAAATTATGTTCTATCATTCCAATCGTTCTATTTTCTTTGTTTATTAATGTAATCCATATGATTTCATCATCATAATATATCAATAGATTAATGTAATATGATTTCATTCATTTGAAATTCAATTATTTTAGAACCTCAGAACCTAATCATTTATAATAAAATATTATCATCCATATTTTAAAAAATTATAATACTAGATTTTATCCATTTGAGAGATTAAATCATTAGGTAGTAAACTATTTTCAGATCAGATCTTAAGTAAGAATACTAACTGGAACAATTTCAAGCATAATTTTTCTTCAAATATGAGTAGATATTGATTACAGATATCAAATCCAAGTTTGAAGGATTATTACTATCTTAATAAAAATGTATAATTCATTCCCAAACATATATGATTAGTGACTCTAATGTGATTTATGTAAGTTCTTTATAATATCATCTAATGGTTTTTATGGAAACACAACCCTTTCTTCAAAACATAAAAGTACTTACATAAAGTATCAATGTACTCATCGGTTTTAACAATTCCTAGATTCCAACATCCCATGTAGAGGAAGGAAAAGAATCATAATATAGTAGGAATTTTCCCTTAAATCGATTATTCAATGGTTGAGTTGAACATATTTGGTTTGTACCTATATCATTCTACTTACTTGGATCATTATGTAAATTTTTATATCAGTTTCATTTATTTTTAATAATTTTCCCACAATTTATTAATAATAACATCAATAATAATATTTATAATCATATTAATATTATGATATTATAGATCAGCATGTTAAAAGAACTAAATCATACATTAATTATTTATCGATTCCAATGAAAAAGAATTTGTTTATGAAATAGATAAGAATGTGGGATAATTTTATTTTGGGCATTTACTAGTTCCATTTTTTGGCAGATACTAAAAGAAACACTCTTTAATAAAATTTATTGTATAAATACTTTGCATGTAAACTCATTAATATGCATCCACTATAGTATAAATGGAATGATATCTCTTCTCAAAGTGTACACAATTCATATATTTATATAATCAATTAACGAATATAAATAGACATAATATATTATTATGACAATAAATATATTATGTAGTAATTTAATATTGAGTTGAGATTTATTTGAAATGGAAGCATCCTAAATTAGTTAAACTTTTTTATAAATCAATAAAATATCTACACATGGGGTTTAATAAAAATCTAAATTTTAATGGATTCAAACATGATCATTTCCTTTGAAGGATACTGTATTATAATAATAAAAATTATTACTTATACAAAATTATTTTCTAATATAGAATATAATTTTTTAAATTATTATCAACATTATCTTATTTATAAAATTTCATAAAATTTGGTTATACTATTATTTTCAATAACTGCATATGAATTTTTTAATGAACATTTTGAATTAATTTAATAATAAATTCTGGTTGGGAACTAATCTGGTTAACTATATACCAAAGAAAATTATAGACTTTTATATCAATAATTTGAAAAAAATCATTTATCCTCTAAATGATAAATTAATTAGATAAATATATATAATCTAGGTGAATAATTTTATCCCTTATAATGTAATGATAATATACGACCTTGTTTGACAAGACATGTCGAATAGAAAATTGTTTTATAAATTTAACATTGGTAAATCCTACACAGATTTTGAGTGAAATTTTGATATAATAATCCATGGAAAACTCTAATAACAAATGATCTCATATATATAATTACATATAATATGTTACTTATAAATCTATACTGTTTGAAAAATAAGATTCCACATTTCTCCATATTTAGATGCAAAAAACTATGTAATATTATCTGATAACACTTGTTCAAATATTATCGTGATGAGAAATCCATTTGGTCATTAAACCATATTTAATTTGAAATAAGGAAAACAAAAATCTATTCAATGTAAGTAACTATATCCTTCTCTCAAAACATTGAACTCTTTATGAAATATTTTTTTAAGGTGGTAGTTTTTTAACTACATCACTTTATATAGTAGAACATTGATTTATTGAGGTTATGTAAATAAAGTTTTATATTAAAAATTTATATATATATTATTATATATGTGGGTAGATCTAAAAAATATTTGAACAATTATTTCTCCAATAACTCTATCCTTAGTTTGTCTATTGCGGATGAGTTGTAATCAAACTCACCATTAAAAAATATTTTGGTTATATTTCTATTGTATGGAAAACATTAAATATATGATGGATCATAATTAATATATATATATATAAATGAAGTAGTATTTAGTTGAATATATTATAATTGAGGGGGTATTAATAGATTTTGAAGGTGAGTTTCAAAGATACATTTACAATGATTGGGGTGGAAACAACATTGGATGTAGTGATAGAGGCTTTAAACCATTTAGTTAAAATTGATGGATAAAAATATTGGTTGATTTATGTGGATACTAAATACAATTTTCATGTATTAAAAAGAACACATTTTTGTTTAGTGATTTCTGAAACATCATATGATTCAATGATTTAATAAAATGAAAATTATTTCATTTCCACATATATTTAGAGAGAAAGGGAAGACATTGAATATTTATTAATTAATTTTGGTGTGGGTTATAGGTATATTTTATGGTATAATAAATTTAATGGACAACATGATATTTCTTTGTTTCATGAATATTTTAAAACTCTATCCATTAGCATTTTATAAAAAATATCTGTGGACATATTGCATTAACAATAATGTATTCATTTAGTTTTTATTATTATACAAAAAAATATGCAAATTTTAATATAAATTACAATTATATATGTATCATCATAAATGTAAATGAAATAAGAATAAAATAAAATACATAATACATCAAATAATTTTAATAAAATTATCATCAAAAATAGTAAAAAATGATTAATAATAATATATATAATATAACTACAAATATAATACATATATATTTTCATATGTGTCGTTGTGTGAATAAAAAATGTTCATTTGGTACATATATTAATGAATATATTCATTGAACCTGAAAAAATTATAATTTCAAATGAACCATCACACCATGTAAATTATTCATTCCAAATATGGGGAAATCATAATACTAATTACTAATGTATTTAATTATGTTATATTTCAAAATATATTAATAACATTGGTACTTAAATATCCCTAGTATTAAAAATTTCAACCTTAAAAATATATAAAACTATCTCAATATAAAATCTCATTTAACATTGATAGTTATCCAAACCATAAGAATTATTGAAATAACCATATAATTAAAACTAATATTCTACATAACATTAATCCACTCTAATGAAATATAATTTAATAACACTTAATTTGTACTACCATGATTTTGAATCATAAATAATATTTTAATGAATTGTGGCATTTTAATTCATTTTCAGAAAAGTTTATTTAAATATAATAATTTTAATATGGTCAAAACAAAAATTTAAACATATATAATAAAAAATTTATTAACTAAAATAATTGAACCACCAATAAAACATTAAATAAATTAGAAAAACAATAAATTAATTTGTATTATTGTTAAAATATTAAATAATAGATCATTGATACATGAAATTGAAAATAATCAAAAAAAAGTTATAAATATATTACAAATCACCAAATTAGATTTGTTAACTAACAATGAAATTTTCTTATATAATCCACTCATATTAATGAAATAAATTATTAAGTACATATATTTTGATTCAATTAAAAAATTAACACTCCATCATATAATCATTTTTATCAAATTATTATAATAAAAGATTGAATCAATTTATAATAATCCAATGAATTGAAATAATTCATACAATACAATTGAAATATTTCTTTTATATATAAATGAAATAAATATTCCAAATTTTATTTCAAATATATCATAAAAATATTCAAATCAACCAATTTTCCAAAATGAATGAATTGGTTTCATCATTGATTTGAGAAATACATCATCATTTTTTAAAAAATAACTCGTCAAATTTTATTGAAATTTATCAACAGGAATTATCAAAAAAATATTATCATTAATTTAGATAAATTATTCATTTTAATTACATCGTTTAAAAATATTATTTCCCACACATTTTACAAGTATATGGTCTAATAATTTAAATATAAAAATTTGAATCTATAATTCAATAAAATTACTATATTCAATGTCATTATTTCACTTAATATAAAACACTAAACCTAAAATAAATATCCTCTAGATCCCTAACAATTAACACATCAGATATTAAACAATTAATGTATCATTATATTCTAGTAAGTGAAATTTATAGTTATTTTTTGAAGGATCCCATTCTAAATACATCCCATTAACATAAAATAACAAAAAATCTCATATTATGGAATATAAAAACACATCACACATCAATACACAACATTCCCTAATCATATATTATTTTAGTAAAAATTAAATTTTATTAGTCTACATGTCAACAATATAATGATTAAAAATTGATCAAATATAAATTATTTTAATAAAATGAAAACTTGATAACATCATATTATAATTTTTTCAACAAAGCACAATATAATCTATAATATATTATATCATAATTTACATAAATACCTTTATATTCCCATTAACCACATAGAAAACAATAACCATCAATTATTACCATATATAAATTCGTTGACCACATCTAATAACATGAAAAATTCCATTACATATTGTAATTAATTTTATACCAAATCGCAAAAATTAAACCATAATCTACCAGTAAGGAATAAAAGAAATTATGTTAATGTGTTGTGAATATATTCAATGAGAAATCAAATGTGGAGGGCCTAAAATATATAAAACATGATGTAAAATTAAATTTAATCACATAAAGTTCAATATTCAATAAAATATGTTCTAACCAAAAACAATTATCTTTTAACAAGGTCCTATTTGTAATAGAAAACAAATTAATTGAGGCCTAAAACTAAAAAAACAAATTTTCATCCTGAAATTAATTTTTTTCACATAAATTATAAATAATAAATTTCGTGTTTTAATAATTAATTTTTTATAATATTAATATATTTAAACCTGATTCAAAATATTCTATCACCAATATCACGTTTATATAAGAAATTTACTTTAAATTTCATGAAATACATCTATAAAAATTCATAAATTATTTAAATAATCTTTATATAGATCAAAATTGTATAAAATCATTCAAATAATATAGGTAACACACACAATTTATTACTCATTCCTTAAATTCACCATCATTAAAATAATATCATCACAATACCAAATCACTATAATAATCATGGCTTGAAAATTATGATTAGTAAACATACAATATGATTGTTTATATTTAACTATTCGAAATAAATTGTAGTTAAAACTATATTCAAATTAAAATCTACCAAATTTGTTAATTTTATTTTTACTATAATGCTTCCAACTAAATGTCAAATTTTATAGTTTCAACATAAAATAATAAACATTAACATATTTTTCTTTAACTTTTTTTCCAATGTCAATACATTTCTTATAATTTATAATATTTTCAGCTATGAATTATATTTTTCCAAAAAATATTTCATTTATCTTTACAAACTATTTTATTGACTTATTTCATCAATATAAATGACAAAAATTATATATTTTTTAACTATATCGATTATTTTATTGAACTAGCATAACAATTGGATAATATCATTTGGGGATATATTAAAAAAATATTTCATACAATAAAAAAAATTCAATTAGATTTGAAATAAAATAAATAATTTAAAATAAATAATATAAGTTACCATTTGATCATTAAACTAATAAGTACCTACTTTTTTAGTTACCTTGTCCACGATGTAGGGGTATAGTGAATTCAAGTGTTAGAAGATTTAATCATTACACCTCTGTTGTTTTTTTCGAATCACATTCCATTGTTTGATGTAATAAATATTTGAACATTTACTATAATATATATATTAAAAACATATTCGAAAACAATTATATAAAAATATAAAAATGATTTCACATTCAGAGTTTTCTTGATAATCTTGCACTAGGAAACATCTATATAGAAAAAAAAGACATTTTGTGGGTGTACTAAAATCTATTAAAACACATATTTTTTATATATGTTACATTTAGGTGATGTTATTCTTTACTAAATCTTACTATCTGATTTTGATTAGTCATGGTCACTACCCAACAAGGGCTACTCCCTCTTCTTATTCTTCACACACTACGTAAATAAAGGTATTAGTTTAAAGACATATAAGTATTCTTCTAAATTTTTTTACATGATCGTCACTCGTAGTTTTATAGACTAAATTTATATCATAAATCCCAGATTTTATCCTATAGAGATTAAAAAGTCATAAACTCAATTTTAGTACATGATATAATAAACACTTTTAGTGGATAATCTTGTTTTAAATGATGAATTAGAATTCACATAGAAATAATTAACATCATTAAATAATTCTTAATAGGATCTTATTTTTCTTGATAATATCACATAAAACAAACATCAAACTATTAAATTAATGCTATGATATTTAATGTTTTTTTCAATATAATACTCATCAAAATTAAATTAAAATATTTTATTTAAATATTCATTAATTTTAATGTCTCTGACTTATTTATTCCATTACAGACTATACAGATCCTTCTATTCAAGAATATATTTTCTATACTCATTTATTATACATTCAAATCTATAAAAAATCATTATAATAATTTAAATAATAACAATTTTTAATTTCAAACTCATAAATAATTTATATTCTAGATTCCTCTAGTATAAATCCACCCCTTGGATCTTACAAATATAAATATTCAACATTGAATTTTGATTTTTATTTATTATTTTCCAAATTAATAAGATAGCATTAATTTTACATCGACATCTACAACACTATTTTAATTATATATCGAACTAAAATTATAGTGTGACCAACTTCTTCATAACATGAGATAATAGTTCCTATAATGATTTCATCATCAATAAAACATGTCATGTAACACCCTATAATTATGGTGTGATGATTTCAAAAATTAAATCACTATTAAATCATTATAAATCATTATAGTACATATTACCTTTTTTAGATGAGATGACATCAACTCCATGAGTAATAAAATATTCACAATTTACTAAATTTAATGACATTCCA
Source organism: Viscum album (assembly GCA_963277665.1). Classification (NCBI taxonomy): domain Eukaryota; kingdom Viridiplantae; phylum Streptophyta; class Magnoliopsida; order Santalales; family Viscaceae; genus Viscum; species Viscum album. The sequence continues at coordinate 1,069,199,879 of OY728157.1, read as the reverse complement.
TTTAATTATTCATCAATATCTTTTCTATATTCAGTGGAAAAACCATTCAATCATATTAATAATATGTTATCCACTTCATGATATGAAACATCAATTCACTACTAGAATTTTTTTGTAGATATCCACTAGGTGTTATTATTATATTTATGGTGTGTATTTATATTATACATTAAATATATTTATTCATACAATTAATACCATTTCATTATTGAACATATAATAAAATTTTTCTATATAACAAACAACTTGACTATGTGTCAGAATTTCAGCCACAATTTGTAAATTTTTATACGTCCATATTCACAACATCTTAACTAGTACATACCAATGTGACTCACCATGGTGTGTTAAATGGAAATTCATCATGTATTTTTTACTTAATATTTGGTACAAATATAGAAACAATTCCATTATTCATTGTAAAATTCCATTTAATAAAAAATATATATACTTTTAGAATAATCCAAACTTCTGTATAATTTGATATTTACAAATTTGAGTGATTTTAGAAAAATAAAATCTTAAAAATTTAATCATATAAATCTTCAATATTCAATATTCCATACTAAATATTAGCATTATCTATTTTGAAACAAACCCATGATTCATTTTCCTTCGTATTCAACCATAATAATTATCAAATGAATCATTGAATCTGTTCATTCATCAATATCTCATTATGAACATTATTATACCTCCATTATTGTTTATCAAAAAATGATCTCAAAATAAATATGTTTTATAAATATCACCCTTTATACAACCATTCTATCAATCTTCTTATGTTACTTCACATCAATATCAATTAATTATTGGAAAAATTTCAACATAAAATGTGGGAGGGATTATAGTCCTCTTACTTTATTTTAACACCCCTCCAGTTATGATATATTTTTCAATAACTCACACCATCATAGTTATTCTCCACTAATGGATCACTAATCATTATTGAAAAATGATATTTTATTCATATTATTTAAATTATTATTTATAATAAGAAAAAAATTCTCATCTATAACTCAAGTGGGACTTGATGTATGAGAATTATAGATTAACCTCACTGGTCAGACCATAATGTTTGAAATAAAGATAGTTGGAATATTATTCCCTATGAAGAAACATGGGATGTGATAGAAATTTATATAAAACATTATCCCCTCTTAACATTTCCCATTTTGTTTTAGGTTGCCCCTTAAAATCCTATATAAGACAACAAGATCTTCCCACAACTCAAATTATGATTTGTTTCTCATTAGCTCACTACCTCAAAACTGTTTCCCCTAGTGAGCAGTTCAATTCACAGAAAAGGTTCTCATAATGGAGAGAGTATACTTATTAATTATATTCAATTAATTAAACCCCACAGACCCATGTGGGGCTCAGTGTGTTTGCATCACATCATGTCATATCTAGTTATCTTGCGATGCTCAACATCCAAATAATCAGGTAGTTAGTAAAATTTAATGATCCTCTGTAAGCACTATCCTCCTATAATGAAAAATTAATTTTATTATTTATCTCCACTTTAGAATTATTTTCATGCTATGATACAAAATATATAGGTATTCACATAACACATACAAAATATACATATAAGAAAATATTTCATTTCCTGGAAAATTATAATAATTGAACTATATAATTATAGATATTATTTATATAGTCCATTATCCTTTATTAGTTATTAAACACATGGAAAAGGCATTTTATTTATTAATATGATAAACTCATACAAAGATTTCAAGCAAAAGACAACTGAATCGATCCACTCATGTCATGGACAACATCCTACTAGCCATAATACCATAACTACGTGAACAGTCAGAGTTCAGTTTGAGACATGTGAAAAGAAGAGGAAGACCAACCTCATATCCCATTTAAGAAAAGATTAAAAATTATTTTGGATAAAACCATTGTAATTACAATTTACTATATGGTTCATCTTATTTAATTTCATTCATTTTGATCGTTGAGATTCATGAAAAAACGATTTTTAATTTTCAAACCACATTAATTAGTATGGGTTTTCAAAAAGGATGTTAGAAAAATATTTTATAGTTTATATAAAATTAATAATATATTCATATATCCAGCATTGTAATAAATCTTAATAAAATCATAAAACTATATCTAATAACATTTTATAATCACTGACAAAGGGTTACACTAGGAATACCCTACCACCATATGGAAATGAATACAACATATTTTTTCTAGAGGGTGGTGAATGAATTGAGGGTGAACTTATATTAATTAGAAGATTATTTTATCTAAAAATAGACTCATATTTTTATTCATATATACTATAGAAAAATTCAATATTTGATATTAATATGTTTTACATTTTTAAAACTTATTGATCAAAAATCAGTACACCATAAAATAGTTTTTATGATAATATAAAAAAATTTATATGTCACGAACCAGCCTGGGTACCCTAGTAACCGGATAACTAAGCCGGCCCTGACATAGCCCGAAGGGCATTCCCGCTCCCCATGGTTCAGCGACTAGCAACTATCATTGTACAAGATACAAGTGGGAATGATTTTTTACACAAGATTGCATAAGCAAAAGAAACAAGACAGTATGCATAAAAATAGAAACTCCACTGGGATTAATTTTCCAGAAAACAAAGATGCATACAAACCCAAAAGTACTACAACCCAAGAAATAAAAAGGGAAAAATAGTTACAATGTCTTTAAGGACACAATTCACCAAGTGAAGATCAATAGCTGGATCCACCTCCAAGAGGTCTCTTCCCTTTGCTCGATCCTGGAAGAATAAAGTCTACAGACACCTAAAGGAAAAATTATGGTGTGAGCCTATGCCCAGTAGGATACCACCAATGATTCCATAACTGATGCTAAATATAGTTTATCTAAAGAGAAGCGTTTATTTTTTAAATAAATAAGTTTGGCAACTCAAACCCATATTTTAACAAAACATGCTACACATTTCAAATGAGAGAAAAATTACTTTAAGAAAAGGCTTTACATTACTGGAATATTTATAAAACAATGGATTATAAAATATTAATATAAACCAGTGTATTTAAATTCAGCAGGTATGTAAGGCAGTCCATAAGTATTGGCATAAATTTATATCTCAAATATAAATAAACAAGCGAGAAAAAAGGTCATCTGCCAAAAATATGATAGTATTAAACAGCTATAAGATTCCACACACTCTATGTGAAGTCAGAAAAATGTGTATACACACATCCCTAAGACACTAGCCAAAGGAGACTCATCGCCAACCTATCCGGGATGTGACCAACAACAAGTGTGTTTTAGAACGTTGTCGTAGCATAGAGTGTATGAAAATAACTCACTAACAACCTAAGGCTTGCATGCACTCTTACATGATGGGAGAACTATTATAAGAATTCATAAAATTCTTTCAATCCCATTCTTCCATTTCAAAAGTTCAAATTTCATTCCATTTAAAACAAAAAAAAAAGTTTTATTCAAAACATTCATTTTTTACAAGATAAAACTTATGGGTTTATATCATATCATTTTAAGCCATTTTCACCAGTTTGAAATCAATTCAAAACCAATTCAATCATTACACAATTTATTTCAATAATTATATAATGAAATTTAATTGAAATCATTTCCCTCTAATCTAAGATATAAATTAAAAATATTAAATCCCCCAATATCCATAAACACACCAAAATCCATAGGATTGGGGGTTTTCCAAATATACATGCCAAAACCACTTCAAATATCTTGATTCACTCAAATCAAGTTATTATCAATTAAATTGAATGTATATTTAATAAATTGAATTTAAATCAATAATTGAAATAAATCAGGAAAATACAATGATAATCAATTTGGAAAGTTGGGACAAAACCACCTACATCAATGGTTTTGAAGAAAACCACAACGGTCGAAGAACGCTCAGGAACCCTGGGTCGATTCTCCAAAAACTTGAATTACATCTATTCTCTTAGAATGATAATGAAGAAATCATATCAAATTTTTCATCAAAACACATAGATATACCCATAATGGGCGTAGATCTATGAAAACAATAGAATAGGAGATGAATATCTAAGTAGATCTATGAAACTGAACAAGAAAGATCACATACCTAAAGAATACGTCTTTGATTCTCCAAGAGAGGCCTTTGAATTGCCTCCAAAAAGATGGGAGAACCTTCTATGACCTTAGGAGAAGCAAATTCCTTAGTGAGGGCCACATATGATGAATATCAAGGCACTTAGACACAAAACGAGTGAGATCAACTTTTATAGGATCTCATATAAGTGGTCGCACAGTTTTCCTATATGGTTAGACATACCATGCGCTAACTTTTCATTATCCACTACCTTGGAAGACACTCCATGCACGGTTTGGCTACAAGTTTTGAAAAACCATGTGCTGCCCGTGCAGAAGCTACTACCTCCAAGACCAACCATGCACGGTTTAGCTACACGGTTAGACAAACTGTGTGCTACCCAAGCGACTTCCCCTTTTCCTCAAAACATCATTTAATGTTCTCCCGACCCTCCCATTTGTCACTACTCCAAAAAATAGGTACTTAGAAACATAAGTAGTACCTAAATACATAATGTGATGTTACAACCTACCCCCTATAATATCTTTCTATCCCCAAAAAGCCTATGAATAATCCTCTACGTCAAAAAGGTGAGGCCACTGCTCTCACATTTGTGTCTCCCTTTCCCACATCTCATGAGAATCAGAACAATACCACCATAGTACATGGGAAAAATATATCGTTCTCTCATAAAGTACCTTGGTTTAGAATCAACAACCCTGACTGGAAATTCAGTCATAGATAAATCTGGTTCAATCTCAAGATCACTCCAGCTCAAAACACGAGATGGATAAGAGAGATACTTTTGCAGTTTCAATACATGGAACATGTTATGTATTGACGTCATCTTTGGTGGTAGAGATAGATGGAAATAATCATTCCCTACAATACCAACAACCTCAAAAGTTCCTACAAAACGAGGAGCAAGTTTACGTTTCCTCCCAAGACGTCGGTGTCCTAATCGGGGTGAAACATTCAAGAGAACCTGGTCACCAACTGAGAACTCTAAAGGTTTACAGTGATGATCAGCATAAGAGTTGTACCAACCCTGTGCTTCAAAATTCTCCAACGAATCAACTGGATCTTAGCTGTCTCCTCCTAGACAAAACTTGGTCCTACCATAGAACGTTCACCAATCTCTGACCAACATAAAAGAGATTTACAAGGATGACCATACAATGCCTCAAAAGGAACCATTTTGATCGCAGACTGTTAACTGTTGTTATAAGAAAACTCAACTAGCACCAGATGATCATCCCCAAACCCACCAAATTCGAGAACACATGCACGGATCATATCCTCAAGGATCTGAATAGCTCTATATGTCTGTCCGTCTGACTATGGATGGTAGGTCGTTCTTAAACGTACGTGACATCCTAGTGCCTCCTAAAGGCCTCCCCCAAAGCGATAATTGAACCGAGGATCCCTATCAAAGACTATAGCAGACAAAACTTCGTGCAAATGAACAATTTCTTTCACATAGATATTTCCCAAATCCTCGAATTTGGTTTTATCCCGAATAGGTATAAAGTGAGATGACTTGGTAAGGATGCCGATCACAACCCATATCACATTCTTATTGCAATGGTTTTAAGGTAACCCAACCACAAAGTCCATAATTATTTCATCCCACTTCCATGTAGGTACTAGAAGTGGTTGATGAAAACCTGAAGGTTTACAGTGCTCTGCATTCACCAGTTATCATATATAGTAATGAGATTCAAACTCAGCAATGTCTCATCTCATACCTGCCACCAAAACTATCGTCGCATGTCTTAGAACATTTTCATGGTTTTTGGGTGCACAACCCACTAAGAGTTATGGAAATACCTCATCACATCCAACCTTGTTGATAATAGCACAACGTAATGGTTTTGATAACACAGAACAACCTCTTAGAGAAAAACCACTGACTGCCAGTCTCCCCACCATAAAGAGAGTCCCTAATGCTATGGAATTTATCATTCGGTTATTATTCCTGAAGAATTTACTCGAGAAGCACATATGTCAACTGGACACTAGCAATAGAAACATCCAACCCCTTCCACTGAATTAAAATATCCAAGTGAGAAAAAAGATCCATCAAACTCCACTCTTCTAAAGATTCTTTCACAACTTGAGATGGAAGTTTTCTACTTATTGAATATGCAACTACATTCCCTTTCACTTGGTTATAGGCAATGTAAAAGTCAAAAGATTGCAGGTACTACACCCAATGCCTTTAGTGGTGATTCAAATATTTTTGAGAGAAGATATAACTCAAGATCTAGTGGTATAAATACACAGTAAAACTTTCTCCATAAAGGTAATATATCCAACACTTAAGTGTGTGTATTATAGATGCAAGTTCATGGTCATGGGGAGGATAGTTTATCTCATGTGGCTTAAGATTATGAGACCCATAGGCAAAAACATGATTACCATACATGAGGACACATCCCAAACCTGATCCTGATGCATCATAGAAGACCACATAACCTATCCTGGTCTCAGGAGGAGTTAACACCAGCGTAGTAGTCCAAAGATGCTTAAGATCCACAAACGAACTCTGAAATCTATCATTCCAAGAAAACGTCACTCCCTTTTCAGTCAGAGCACTCATTGGAGAAGCTTACATTGTGAAGTATTTAACAAATCATCGATAATATCCTGCTAAGCCTAAGAAGCTCTGAATCTCAAAAATATTTCATTGTTGTTCCTAAGTCATAACAGCCTCTTCCTCTTCTGGATCAACTGATATTCCCTGTTCAGATATGACATGTCCCACAAATTTCACTTCCCTATTCCAGAAATCACACGTTGAAAGCTTGCCATAAAGTTGGTGATTCACTAGAAGACTCAGAACTGTTCTTAGATGATGCACATGATCCTCCTCATTCATGGAGTAGACACGAATTTCATCCAAAAAGACTACCAAAAAAGAATCTAAATACTCATGGAAAACCATGTTCATCAAAGCCCTGGAAACTGTAGGAGAATATTTTTTGGCTGAAGGGCATAACTAGGTACTCATAATGGCCATACATACATTGAAAAGTTGTCTTATGAATGTCATATTCTTTTATGCTTAATTGATGGTAACCTGATCGAAGATAAATATTTTAAAACCACTACACCCCTTTCAATTGATCAAACAAATCATCAATTTGTGGAAACAAATACTTTTTATTTATCAAAACTCGACTGAGCATTTGATAATTAGCACACAATTTAAGAGAACCATCATCCATTTTGGCGAAGAGAACTGGTGCTGCCCAAGGTGACACACTCGGACATATAAAAACTTTTACAAAAATATCTTCTAACTAAGACTTCAGTTCTTTTAGTTTTTCTGGAGCCATTTCGTAAGAGGGAATATAAACTAGTTGAGTACCAGGAATTATGTAAATATAAAATCAACCTACCTTACTGGTGGTAAACCAAAGTAGTCATAAGGAAACCCGTTGAGAAACTAAGTGACAACTGGAGGCAGATCACCACACATTGAATCTCTCTATATATCAAAAACAAACACTGATATATATTATCCCAACCCTGGATATGACGGTCCATCTCTACTTGACCATGGGTCCCATTCTCCTTGAAAAAACAAGAGGCACACCACTGGGTGTAGTAAGGTAGACCCATCGAAGATAACAATCAAAACATGATTTATTGGAAATTATCCAATCCATCCAAAAAATGACATCAAAAGATTTCATGTTGAGCTCCAAGAAACTCCATGCATGATCAACATCTGATAGGGAGAAAACACAAGTAGGACTACAATGACCCTTTTTTCTGATTGTACCTAGGGGTGTAGTAATATCCATCGCACAAGATAAAAGATCCACATGTAGATTAATAAAATTAACAATATGGGTTGAAAAAAAGAGTGAGATGAACCAGTATCAAAAATAGTTTCCACTAAAGATGAAGTTATAGTAATGGTACCTCTCACAGTTGCAGGACCTGTATCAGCTACCTCTAGAAACTCTTCCACTGCGTGAAGAAGCTTCGTTCCACATGGTTCTGGCTGGAACCCTTTTGTACGTGAAGCATTGAATTTCCCCGCAGTTTCTAAATGTGATGATGATCCCATTCTACTAGTGGAGTTGAGATGTGATGGAAGAATCTATGTAAGTTCCCTAAACATCCGCAGGTGCTATAGTTCTTGGGTGCCTTACTGCAATCCCTCTTAAAATTTCCTGGCTTTACACATTCATAGCATGTAAAAGAAGACCCTCTTGTTGCTACTGGAGGTCTATAATGACTTTTTTGTTGAGAACTTCCTTGAGAAATGTCATGCTTCTGTTTTCCTTTAAAGGAACCAACACTGCCACAAGTATGGAAAAGAACCTCCTTCAACCACGACTTTCATGCTAGGTCTATCGTAACCATCATGGCCCTATCCAGCACATCAGCATAAGTGGGTTGGTTCAGTAAGAAACCTTTAGAATGCATATCTTATCGGTGTACCAACTCGAATCGTCGAGCCTTCATCTTCTCATTAGATACAATATCTGTTGAAAACTGTACCTACTCAGAAAAGATATTTGAGTACTTATTCAGGGAATTTTTGGCCTCCTCAAGCCTGAAAAAACTCCACAGCCTTGGCCAACACCATTGTTTTTGGATAAAACTTGTTAGTGAAAAGAATACTAAAGTCTTTCCACTCCAAACCCTCTTGATTCATAGCTATCACCATCGTATCCCACCATATCCCACGTCGTCACTTCAGTATGAAGAAGGTACAGTTCCCTAGATCACATATGGTGTCTCCAAAAACCCAAAAAGACCTTCAATATTAATCAACCATTCCTCAGCATGTTGAGGTTCAATGGAGCCTTTGAAAACTAGTGTATTCTAGTATAGGAACTCTTGAGAAAGGATTCAGAGAATATCACTATAAGGAGCTGCAGCTTGAGTTTGAACAGGAACTGGAGGTGGAGCCTATCATAGAGCATCGATAATGTGAACAATCAGCTGAAGCAGACTTAGATCCAGAATAGGACTTGCTTTCTAAGATTCAGTAACAACCTTTTTTGGGATCCTATTCCCACATCTTCTTGGAGGCATGTTGCTACAAAATAAAAAAAGACAATTTATTAAAAATCAAATAGAGTGACATGGAAAACTATTATTAATAGAAGCGATTAACAAGATATAGATTCCACTATATCTAAATCAAAAAAGGGAAAATACTATAATTAATCGACAAGTCGTATTTCCCAAAACAACTCTAGTTACATAAGGTTCATTGGTGTGAGATCTGGTCAGGAAATAAATCAAAACTATCTCCAAATTCTCGACCAGAATACTCAAATGCATACCATCATCAAGGTATGATTCTTAACCTACCCTTTGATTCCATTTTTCACGAACTAGCCAGGGTACCCCGGTAACCTGATAACTGATCCGGCCCAGACATAGCCCGACTGGAATTCCCAATCCTCACAGGTCGGCGACTAGCACCTGGCATCGTATAACATACATGTGGGGAACAATTTTTTCCACAAGATAGAAGATGAAAAAGAAACAATATAATATGAGTAACAAAAAGAACTCCACTGGGATTAATGTACCAGAAAACAAAGATGCATAAAAAGCTTAATGTACTACAACCCAAGTACTAATAAGGGAAAAAAATGTCCCAAATTACATATGGAAAAAATTCACCTAGAGAAGATCAACACATGGATCCACATCCAAGAGGTCCCTTCCCTTTGCTCAATCCTGGAAGAAGAAAGACTACAAACACCCAAAGGCAAAAGTAGGTTGTGAGCCTAAGCCCAGTAGGATAAAACAAAAGATTCTGTAATAGATGCCAAATATACATTATCCAAAGAAATGCTTTCAATTTTCAAATAAATTGGTTTGGAAACTCAAAAGCATGTTTTAACAAAACATTCTATATATTTCAAATGATGTAAAAATTATTTTAGGCTAAGGCATTACAATGATGGAATATTTCTAAAACAATGGCTTAAGTAAAATATTTATATAAAACATTTTATATAAATTTAGTAGGCATGTAAGGTAGTTCATAAGAGTTGGTATACATTTATATCTCAAATATAAATAAACAAGTGAGCAACATAGTCAGCTGCCAAAAGTACGATAGTATTAACCAGCTATAGGATTTTGCACTCTCTATGTGAACTCTAAAAAAGGTTTATACACACATATCTATGACACTGGACAAAGAAGACTCATCACCAACCTGTCAAGGATGTGACCCAGCAAAAGTATGATTAAGAATTTTTTCTTACCATATAGTGTATCCAAATAACTCAATAACTACCTAAGGTTTTCATGCACTCTTACATGATGGGTGAACAATTTTAAGAATTATTAAAATACGATCAATCCAATTCTTCTATTTCAAAAGTCCCAATTTCATTCAATATAAAACCAAAACCAGTTTTATTCAAAACCTGTATTTTTCATAAGAGAAAACCAATTAGTTTTTACCAAATAATTTTAAGCCATTTTCATTAGTTTTGAATCCTCTCAAAACAAATTCGATCATAACACAATTTATTTCAACAATTAAATTCTGCAATGTAATTGAAATCATTTCAATATAATTCAAGATTTTAATTAAAAAATTGAAATCACCCAATTTCTATCAACACACCCAAATCCATAGGATTGGGAGTTTTCCAAATTTCAATGCCAAAACCATTTCAAATTTCTCGATTCACTCGAATAGAGTTTTTATCATTTTAATTGAAAGAAGATATAAGAAATTGAATTTAAATCAAAAATTGAAATAAATTAATAAAATAAAATGATAATCAATTTGGAATGTAAGGAAGGAACCACCTACCTCAAACGTTTTGACCAAAATCACAACGGCCGAAGAACGCTCAAGAAACCCGGGTCGATTATCCGAAAACCTACCTTAGATCTGTTATCCAAGAAAGATCAACACCAAATATCATCAAATTTGGCATCAACTCACATATATGTACACATAACAAGCGTAGATATAAGAAAACTAGATAAGTGGAGAAGAAGATCTATGTAGATCTAAGAAATTTAATAAGAACGATCACATACCTCAAGAATATAGCTTTGATTCGCCAAAAGATGACTTTGGATCGCCTCCGAAAATATCGAAGAAGCTTCTTTGATCTTATGAGGAGAAATATGCAGAGGTTGGTCAACTTAGGAGAAAAAAACATGGCACTTAGAGGCAAAACGTGTGAGATCCACTTTCATAGGATGTCGTTTAGGCGCTCACCCGGTTTGCCCACATGGTTAGAAAATCTGTGCGTTAATTGTGAATTATCCACTGCCTCGGTAGGCACTCCTTGCATGGTTTGGATGCATGGTTCGACAAAACTTACACCACCTGTGCATAAGCTTCTGCCTCTAATACCAGTCATGCAAGGTTTGGCCACACTGTTTGACAGACCGTGTGCAGCCCGTGCGACTTCCACTTTTCCACAATCATCATTTAAAGTTCTCCCAACTCACCCATTAGTCACTAATCCACGACAGAGGTACTTATAAATATTCTAAGTACCAAAAAACATAACGTGATGTTACAGTATAGTAAATAAAGAAATTATATAATCCACTAGGAAAGTAAAATTAACCAAATTCACTATGATTTCTTTTATGTCATGAGCTCACTAATAACTAACTCTATATTAGAAATGAGATTAGGTAAGAATCTTAATTAATATTTCTAATATTACATGGGTTGAAAACTTATACCGATGGTCTAAATATTACAACTGGAGGAATTAACCTCTAATTAACATTACAGAATATTTTAAAATATTATAAAAATATGAAAACCATGAATTATAAAGAATTCATATTCATATGGTATGATAAAAACATTAAAATCTATGAATGTAATATATTATTATAAAAAAAATTACCTAAAATTATAAGAAAGAAATAACTATCAATTAACATTATATGTGAACCAAATGACCCATATACCCTATAGGAATATAAGAAATCCCCAAACACCTTATTTTCATCAATCAACGTCAATTATTGAGGTAACAACACACACTATCCCTGCCAAAAAATCAACCAACCGTGTATAAAATGGTTGTAGTGAATATATCCACATACATTGTAGGCTATCATAAAAGGATAAATAGCCAAGAAAATATCATGTATGAACTATAATTGAAGTGGAAAACTCCCAATACACAGTCAAATCCTCCTCAATAACTATAATTTATGTTAATCTTTATATCACCTTATCTAGTGAACTACATCATCCTTGACACCATACAAGATAATGTAGAAGTGTCCTAAAAAGAGAGTATTAAAATATTACATAATGATCCCTAATGGAAAAAAATTTATATCTATCATGAACCTATGATGTTACATACATGGGGCGATGGAATGAAACAGACCATGATTACCATCTGGTGTAGTATGAGAAAGCATAATGTTAAAAAAAATTAAATGGAACTACATGAATAAACTACCACTAGTTATTTTTAATATTAAAAATGAATAATATTCTCAACGAATATCCATGATATACATATCTAAAAGGTTTTTTTTGATCGTAATCCCCGATGTAGAGATATTTCGTACTGAATTAGTAGTTTCACAAAAATTCAACTTCCAGGGTCCATATTAATTAATTGATTAGCATAAGTTTGGATATCGATGATGAAAATATGATGATGATAAATATATTGATAAAAAATACAAATTCCACAAGGGTAAAGAATTTTCACCACTTAATATTATAGATAAGGTAATCCTATGAGATCAATAATGGGTATCTATCCGCCTTCATTAATATTTAATTATCATAAAAAAATGTATATGGAGGTTGATCAGTCAACCAAATTATAAAAATAATGATAAATAAAAAAATGTTATTTGATATTCATATCAAAAATGTATAATTTAACCTAAATATGGATCACATTTTCACTCTTATTCTTGTATTTAGTTAGATAAAAAACATAAAATATACCACTAGTTATTTGTGAGATTCCTCTCTTTGATTATTAAGATTTATACTATATGTTCTTAGTGACAAACTATTTTATTTATAGTATTGATATGAATTTTTTTTGATAATCCTTCTTCTAGAAATTTTTTCATGTTTTTGTGAAACTAAAAAATATATCTCTAATTTTATATATTCATGTGAACATTATTGAATCACGTCCATTATGGTTTTTGTGAAATGATTTATTAACCACTAACCATGTGAAGAGGAGAATTATATTTGTTTAAAATCATTGAAATTATAAATTGTTTGTGGATTGGGGATGTATTATATAGTTTGATACATTCATCTCAAAAAGTATCAATATACCATATTTTCATGCGAATTTCCTTAGGGAATAATCGGTCCCTATACTCTCTTGGGAAACTTTTCTTAGGGAGGATCAGATTATATCAATACTTTTCACACTTATTCCTTACCTTATTAATGATTCATTAAAAATAATTTTATTTTTGGGTATATTATTTTGGGTAGCACCATTATTCCACATAAATTATTTTTCATTTAATATTGAACTACATTTTGTGAATAATTTTTCTTCTACAGAACCTCTTTCCTTTGAAAAAAAAATACATGACTCTAATGAGGCTGTAATGCATCCTTGATCATGAGATCAATAAAAAATATTAAAAAAATTATTATCCCATTAATGAATTTATGTTAGCAATTATTCTAATAATATACCTACTATAAATGTAAATGAAACACTACACAATTTAATATAATATTCTAAATGATAGTGATCCAACATTTATTGTAAGAATAATTCATTAAAGGATATGTATTAAATATTATCATCTTAAAATATTCCCATTATCTAATTATATAAATCGGTTAATCCATCACTCCTTAATAACCCTATTATTTTATGTATTTTTTAATTTCCATAAAAAAACTCTATGTTCTCATCAAACCCTATATTTATTTTAGATAATGATATGAGTACATAAATTTTTAAACTCATCATATCTCACTTAAAAAAATTAATTCTAACACTTGATAATTTATTACAAAAATAAAATAATATGCCTTCTTTATGATTATGAATTGATTTATTTTAATCTACTTTTATCTTCAATGAATTTCATTAATTTTTTCATGTTGATTTCACCTTGATTGTCAAATTGAATCTTCATTGGTCAAGAAATATCCACCCTCATTTCATTAAACTGTGAATTCATCTAAATCATTTTTTTTCATGGATTGAGATGTTTTTAATAAAATTATATTTATATAATTGTAGATTAATAGAATATCTTTTATATTGAGTAACATGAAAAAAATTCTTCATTTTGGAGTAACCACTAAAATAATACTTTTGGTAATCTAGGTCACCTACCCAACCCCTATGAATATATCTAAAAATCTAAAAATATATATATTTTCAAACCATATTCCAAAATTTAGAGTCCATTTTATGCAACAAAATATTTGTTTTAAATTGTAATGAATTTTCACATTGGGTTTCATTTGGAATAATTAATATAATGTCATTAAAAATATGACATCTTGTCAAGACACTATCAAATAATGAATGTTGAAAAATTGAATTAAAAATTTCCATTCAATCCACACTACCTCCATCATCAAAAAATAAAACCAGGACACCTAAAAAATATTATTATAGATATATCTCGATTCATCCATAATATATTTCTCTATTAACAATAGATAATTTTTTATTGGGAGAGATATATTAAACATATAATGTTTTTTACATAAAAACTCCAGAAATTTTCATTTCATTAATCATGAAATTTTAATGTTGTTCTTTATTAGGGTAGAATATTTCTTTCATGTTCCCTCACAATTCTAAAGAATTATTATTTCCTTTATATAGATAATCAATATGAGTAAATTTTCCTCATCTCTCTTCACTTTGATACAATAATTATATATATTTTTTTCTTGAAATTGATATGTAATATGTTTATTTATAAAAAATATATACCAAGATATTGGAGTTTATATAATACCAAAAAAGGTCCTTATCAATTTAAAAACTCTTGCACCGTCTCAATTATGAATAAACCATTTCAGTTGTTTTATGAAGACATATTCATGAGTTAGATAGTATACCTTGTAAACAAAATAGGATTTATTCTTGATAACTTTACATTATAGTTTTATATATTCCAAGAACCCACATAACAAAAATCACATTAAAATATTATAAATGTTCCAAAAATTTAAAAATATTGTTCTTCCAAATATTATTATTCTCTTCTTCTATAATTTCTATTCAATCCTCATGTTTCAATGATTCATCAACACTATTTATTCCAATATTGATAATTCATTTTCATATAATTTAAATTACTCAATCACCTCAAGGATTGATCACATTTCCTTATGTATCTAAGGATGTTATAAGATTCTAAAATATTTTTATGTTTTAAGAAGCTATTTTCTTTTTTTATTGGTATTTTCTTATCAAATAATATTTACATCCAATCGTAAGAGAGGTAGAAACCAACTTGTGCATCTTGAGTACTAAGATTTATTCCAAAATCTACTCGAAGTGGAACAAAAATTTTATCATCAACAAAAAATTATGTCTATAAATTGTTCAGAATTTATAACATAATTAAATTAATGAATTCAATAATATAACACAGTTTAAAATTTTGAAATAAATAACTTATTCTATTTTGTGTATTTGTTATATATATTCTGTCATCTTATCACTTATCAAACATTACGATACATTTACATTAGATTTTTATATATTAAGGTATACAAATAACATTTACAATATTAATAATTTACTATTTATAAACTATAACTCAACATTTGTATTTTCTATGACTATTTATAGTATGTGTCATGTATTAATATGGGAATCCATGGTTGTGACTTGTCTCCAAAAAATAAAGTTCCCTTATTCTACAACAAAGATCTCCCCAGTAACAAAAATCATTAATTATTTTTGTTGGATAATATATCATGAAAGGGTTTTTAGGAATCACTATATTGAAGAATTATTTCTATGATTTCATGAAACTTAAAAATGTTCTAATTAATTTATACATATCTTTTTCTAGAGTGAAATTATTTAGATAAAACATCCTATTTGACTCTTAAAATTGTTATATAATTATTCTAATATCTTAATATCTTTTTACCAACATAAAATTAAATAAACATATTTCATATAAGTTTAATAAATAATAAAAATCATAAAATACATATCCTAATTGTTAAAAATCATGTTTTTTTTCAACCATAAATCTATGTATTCAATGATAATTGATTTATTAATATTTAATTATACATGATTGTGTTTCAATTTTATAGTTTTTCATTTGTTGAATGTGTTAGAATTATTTAGTTTCCATGATGTGACTTTTCGTAGATTCATCACACTAACACATGATTATCCAGTCCATGTTTTCATTCCAAAAATTTCCAAGACTCATATTCCTTGAAGTGTTTCCCCCATTGTGATCATGTAATAAGTATCATGATAACTTGAATAATGGAATATATTTAAAAATATTCTCCATCACTTGCTTCGGGATTTTGAAACACATAAATATATGAACATGGTTTTCTATCACATCAATAATGCTTTAGGAGTCCTCAAGGCTTTCTTAGAGCTCAAAACCTCAGGCGGTGGAGGGATGATCTATTCATCTTGCTTAGTTGAAATAATTATGCCTAGAAATAATGTTTTGTAGAAACCATATATGGATTTTAGAGGGGATAACATTTTTGAAAATAGTCCCTGACCATTCACCCAGGACCACATTCTTGTGTCGGTCATTTGAAATTTTTATCACATCCACATCACACAGTTTTCTTATGTTTTGCAAAACCCTAAACATAAAATATGCTTTTACAACATTAGATAGAGGTATTATCAACGTTTGTACATGTTTTTTTTTGAAACGTGCATAAAAAAATACTTGATGTAGTTGTTTCAAGTTAAATTTATAATTTATCCATAAATATTATTTGATAAACCCTCCCTCTAATATTTCCTCCAATAGATATGAGGCCTCTATTTCTTCATATTGGTTCACTAAAACTCTAATCATGTTAGTTTATTTCATTAAATCATTTTATGAAATCCAATTTAGTCATTTTTCATCATGTTAGTTGTGAATTGGTATGTCCTTTAATCCTGAGGATCAATTCTCCATTTTTCTTCCAATAAATTGATTCATTTTTATCTATAACCATATACCATATTTTTAAGGTGTTGCTAATTTATTTTATTCACTTCTAATATAGTAAAAAATTAGGGTTGATATTGGATGAGAGGATTAATATAGTCTTTGAGTAGGTTGTCTATGACTAATCCCTCAATATCTTGTCTTACATAACCTGATTTAGTTGTTCACATATCGGTTCCATGTATTATTTCCTATTTAATTTATATTCCACTATTATTATCATCAATAACATATTAATGTAACCTTATATTTATTTTATTCATTTTTATTGGTTTTATGCTAATGGTCGTTCACCCCATATAGTGTTTTCTATCTTTTATTCCTTTCAGTGAATTTTATGACTATCTGAACCACCATTCGATCGAGCTATACGTGGATATAATAAAGGTAGTTATGGAGATTAAATAAGTTAATTTTAATGAAATATAATTTTAATATTATACTTTGTCACATATATGGTATGTGTTAAAATTAATCAAGGAATCATTAAGTAGTTATAAGGGAAGTATATAAACATATATAACTTTGCCTCCTCAATTATACCCAAATGACAACTGGTTTCATGTCCATATCCCACCTTATCATTTTCATGGATGGAAAAATATTGAACCTACTAATTAATCATTGAATGAATGTGTTAAACAATTTAATGTCTTATACATCCTTATAACCAAGTTATAAAGGAAATTGTCTAACATATCAAATTATTAAATTGAATGAGTATTACATGTCATAAATTCATAATGATTGTTTGAAAAGATCTTATTTAAAATGGACTATTTTATCCTTATATAAATGATCATAATTGAGCCATACATGGATTCTCAAGGGAATTTACTGAGCAATAAGTGGACAAAATTTCAAATCATGGAGTTGGTTTCCCAAGGAGACACCCACCCTAGATAATGGTTCTTGACCAGTAACAAAAGATCGACATGAATACATATGACCATTTATTTATTTATTAGACATTTGAAGCATCAAAGAACATTTTGGGTCAATATTTATGCCTTTGGACATGTGGATCCATGTATTCACCCCATTGGGACTAGTCGGGATTAGACTATGATTACCTGGGATGAGATCCTTAACAACAACATGAATCATTTATAGTGGAATGCCTTGGGGGATCCCCCTTGGATTAAACTCATAACACTTTTACAGACATTAAATTATTACCATTATTTTCCCAACCTAGAGATAAAGGTTTCAAAGGATACTACCTTGGATCCTCTTTTGTCATTATCATCAATGAAGTATTCCTTGGTTATTACCATGGATAATATTTCACTATTATTATTACCATCATTTAAAGATGATTTAGTTATTACCTTGGATCTTATTTCATTATTATTTTCATTTTTAGATGCCTTGGTTAAACATTGATTCCTATTACATTACTGGTACCATATATAGGAATATTGAAACCTATAATTTATTAGATCTTATTTATTTAATTGAATAAATGTTCATATCATATATAGGGTTGAAGAATGTACGAGTTATTTACATTTGTACAATATGTACATACATATATATGTATACACATTGTTTTTGGGAATATTCATAGTCTGGATTTTATAGATTATTTTGGTTGTGGCCTATATAGATATATCTCACAAACAATCTATGACACAATAAGTACCAGGGATGATTAAATGTATATATGTGTTGAAAAATGTGAAAGAATCCCACTTTGGACACCAGATAATGATTAAATTCATTGGGTGTATCTTGGTATAAGATTATTGGGATATCACTCCATATGTTATATTTTTTAGCTATTTTATGATAAGTCTGTATATAAATTTTTTCCGACTACCACATATCAATGATTCCCAGTTTTTTAGAGAAACTACTAGAAATTATCATTTTTATATCATTATCTGTCAAGGTTATGAGTTGAAAATTATTGATTGATTATTATTCATTTCTATAATTCTTATTCATTAATATAATGGTATCACTATTTATTTAATTTTTATATTTTAACTAGTCCACTATTACATGTGGTTATAACCTATTTAGGGACACATTATAGGCTCTTACTGCAATATAGCATCCACTCGCATATGGGGAGGTGGAAAGGAGGCCATGTGGACCATTGGTTTATGGAACCTCTAAGTTGAACCATGTTCGGGACATGAAAATGTGGTATCAGATCATCATTTTATTTTTTATATTTTTTGGTAATATATAGTAGATTAAGATCATTTTAGAACGCGATTATAATACATAGTTAGTATTAGAAAAAAGACATTCATGGAAAATACCATGTTTTAGGGGAATGGAAAAATAATTAATTCTGTATTTCTCTTATTACAATTGATATATTTTTTTATATGGGTTATGCACATGGATTATGTTATTTTATACGCTCTATGGATATTATGTTTTCATGTTATGACAAGTAGGAATTGATAAAGGGTTTATTATTGGCACTAGAAATCACATTCCATGTAAATTCCATTCCATATAAGTGCATTAAATCTCTTACATTTCTTATGATTCCTTTGATTGTTGAGTTAACCCTGGATGTTTTATACGCAAATGATGTGGCAATATTCATCAAGAAAAGGGAAATTTATTTTTAATGAAATAGAAACAAAAAATATTGTTTCCTTCTATTGGATTTTGTTATTGTGAAAAATATATAGTTTTTACCCTTGTCAAATATATTAAATTTTTCAATGGTTCAGGTATTTGGACATTATTTTCAATATAATGTTCCAAATTTTGAGCGGTATGGTCCCTCTGGAATTAGAATGTGTGATTTACAATTTTTATCCATCAAATATTACCCGTAAATTATAGTACTGGATGTATTGATTTTAATTTACATTATATGGGAATTTCATTCATTTATAATGAATATGTGCCTTCATTATATAGGAAAATTATCCATTTAATCATATCATGATATATATGAAAATAATATAAAAGAAGTACTAAATGTGTATATTCAATTTAAAATTTCAATGGATTCTTGTAAATGAAGTGGAAATTTATGACTGGCCATTTATATTACTGGAACCCGTATAAATTAAATTCAAAACTATAAAAATACCAAAATATTCATTGTATGTATATAGGGTTGTACAATGGATAGATATCCATTATTTTCATAATGTCCTTCTCTTTGTGATTTTAATAGTTTCCAGATCTAGTAACGATGCATGTGTTTTGAATTTTATAGGTATGAAACTATAAAAATCTTTTTTTCATGCCCTAGGAAGGTGTAGATGAACATGATACAAAGATACTATGTCTAGAGACTCGATTAGAGATGCCAAGTATTCCACATGAGGTACCACATACTACAATAGATCAGGGCTGTAAAAGTTTTTTTAGAGAGTTTTAAACATAAGATTCATTCATTTTGGGTTCACAGTGAAATTCAACTAGTATGGATGATCTCAATTGTGAATTACACCAAAATAGTCCTCCCATATTTATAGGGTATGGTGGTCCTTTGACTGCTAAGTATTGGATAGAGTTTACTATATCTATCTTCAAGCATCTAAAGATTCCTCCGTAGAAGAGTTTTAATCATTACAACTAAATGTTATGTGATTCATAAAATCAATTGTGGGATGTGATTACCGAGGATATTTTCTAACAGGGAATGGTTTTGGATGACATATACACATTTTTCATTGAGTGTTTCACACCATATACATTGATAGTTGACCAAAATACAGAGTTCATTCACCTAGGTAATTGTTCAATTTTCATAATGGATTATCCCATTTTTTTATGAGGTGCATTGATTTTCCTCACATATAGATATTTATGAGATTTGGTGAGTGAGATATTTTGAGGATGGTCTCATGTCTGTGATATTTTTATAAGTGATTTTATTTTTTTTACAAAACATTTTTTAGATCAATAATCTTGACCACATCACTATGAAAAACTAAAATGAATCAAATAATATCATCTATATTGGATCATCACTAACCCAAGGAAATGTATCTTTTAGCAGAGGAAGATTTGACTTGATGTATGTTGTTAGAGAACCAGAGATGAGAATATCTATATTAGAAGCTCCTTATATTCCATAATTGTGTAAGGAAAAGGAATTTGAATACTAATTTAGATTGAAAAATTTCTATGGTGTATTGATTTTGGTAGTATGGTAGATTCTAAATGATTAGGTAAATCATTTCCATCTAATTCCATTAGAACATTCTATGCACCATCTCCACCATCATTGGTAGGATCAGTAACACCATGTCATGAAGAGAGTTATAGTAAAACCATTAGTATGGGAAGAGGTTTCATTCATGGACATGGTATATAGAAAACTGATTATGAATGGACTTTCTTAGGGTACTCAATTTATATAACAGAACCATAGATCCAGCCAGATGAATGCATTACAACTGATACCGAGGGAGCAGTGTGTTGTACCATCAACTGGACACGGTACTTTTATTGTAGCCTAAATTATTGAATGTTTTTATTAAGTATAGATGACTCTAAAACCATTATATATTAATCTAAAATGGGAAATATATTGCTATAAATTTTATACTTTTGTATTTTCCTCACCCTTGACACGCCATTAGGAGTGTGTTCATAGGGTATTTTCCAATCCAAGGGATTTTGTATCATTAAAAAAATGTAATAGATTTTTCCATACCAATCCACTGTTGAATACTATTTTCTAAGGTTATATTTTACATAACATTAGTGAATATGTTATGTCCACATGGGTGATTGGGATTCTTAGTAAAATTGAGCTCGACCACAAAATCCTGGACTAGGGGGAGTGACCACCCATATTGATAGGAACATCATAAAGGATTGTAGAATACATCCCTTAAATTATCCAACTACAGTATATCATTTCATGGTTTCATTTCTGGATAATTTTTTTGTATTATCTATTAAGAGTGAGTTTGAGATAATGATTGATCTTTCTCAAGGAAATATATATTTTAAATTAATCTATACCTGATGTCACATACTATTTTATAAAATATTAATAGACTGCTGGAGGATTTTGAATCTAAATGTTTTATCCAAAACATCACTTGTTATTAGGGATAATGTGTTATTTTATCAATGAATGTAGATGGGATGATTCGTTTACGAATGAAATAAGAGAGGGGTATTGATCCTTTTTAGAGTAAATAGGTAACTAAAAGAGTTAATGTTACAATAGGGGTTAATGTTACAATACGGGTTAATGGAAAATCCTTCTGTAAGATCTGAAAAATGCCTTATCTTCATCATATCATGGAATGAAGAATTAATTATTAAGGCTATAAAAAAAATTCCTGTGACTCTATTGAAAACAGTTTTAGTAGGATATGAAAAAAATCATATAATGGTTTTAGTGTTATCGGACCGGTAGTTACCTATTCACTATATATATTATATATACCTCTGAAATGATTAGACATCAATTTGAAGCTTATATTTCTTCCTTTATAGCTAACACCTCACTCCATGATACAATAAATGGAAAGAGTTATTCAGACCCCAATATAGGATGTTCCAGTTACTGACGTACTAAATTGGAAGATATTTTACAGGTCCTAAAACACTGACAGATGAATGACATATCAATATGACCAATATTTCACTTTTTTACGAGTGATATGGAATCATTGTCGAGAATAGTTCAAGATATGCGTGTGGGGGGTGGGGGGACATAGGTTCTCAATGTACATTGATTTTATCTTACATTGTTTCCCAACCATTGAAATGGATCATTGGGATGAGTTATTTTTATTGGAGAAAAATGTTATAACCCAGATTTTTATAAGTTCTTGGATGTTTTGGTGTGGGAATGTATCATTTGGAGCTCAGAAACCTAGCTAGTGGTATAGTAAACTGAGCCACATGGTTAGAAAAACTATTCAACCTAGATTAGGTGGATAGTGGAAACCATGCAGGTTTTTCCAATGATTCTAGTAGAGATCAGAAATTTTCTCTAACCATGAACCCATGGTCTCTTTATCACGAGAGAAGTTTTCAATTTTTAGTAGAATCCACATCAAACAATTTTGAGTATATATTGGAAATCTGTGCTAATAAACTATGAATGTAAACTCCATTGAATTTGGGAGATGCATAGTTTGCCATTTTTTTAGCCAACCATCTATCTTAATCATGTTAAACATTATGTTTTAGATAAAATAATTATTTCTCATTTATAATTAATTTTACTATGCCTACTTATAATTTTATCCTTCAACTGGTAGTAGAAATTTCTTTCTTCATGTTGGATCTTTGAAACTCTCATTAAGAATTGTACATAGACTGAATCACCTTCTGGACTCTGAATCGATACTAATTCATCAAAATGGATATTTATCTGTAACATTTTCAATCTATAGTCTCAGTTTATCATTTTTATTCCTCTTGAAGGAATTTTTTTAATGATCAGATTTCCTTATTTTTGAATTGATACATTTATCCATTTTCCCTCGAATGATTCAAATATAAGATCCAATAATAAAGTACTATTTTGATATCAGATTGAGGTATGTGGTCTATGATTCATCACTAAAAGTATTATCATTACATAAAATATTGTTCTTCAATGCATGCCAACTTCCATAGGCATTGCCTATTTTAATTATATTCCGTTATTATAATAATTGAATAAATATTCTATAGACCATTTTATTCATTTTCATCAAGAAATTTTATTTCATATCTTCAATGTCCTTTATCCCAATAGGTTGTTCTAACATTTATGGATTTTAGAGGCATTGTTGTGACTATTTTCTGCATAATTTAGTGGTTATTGACATAGGCCAGATAAATGTAATTGTTTAAATAAAATAAATGAATTATTAATATCTAGAATATATATAGTATAATTTGGACCTTTTATTATATGTTTTTTAATTTATACATAAATATTTATGTTGTTAAATGGAATGTATATTTATATTTAAAGTGTTTCCTAGTTAATTGCAATTGAATAGTAATTTGTTACATATTCTTATCTCGTATTATCATGATTATGAAAGGAAATGGAATGAAACTAATAACTAAATACTGAATTATTGTATTAAATTGTTTAATTCTCTTTATATTAATTTTTTCTAGTATGACTGGAAATGTATTTGTGCTTCCAAATTATAAAATAGAATAAGTGTTACATTGAAAAAATTAATAATGGTTATGTCTATTTTCACTATTTCAAATGCTACCATTATACCGTGAAGGAATGGTAAAATATGAGAGGACCTTGGATTCCGAAAGGAATTTGTTGATCACCCTAAAGAAGTCATTGTGATTTATGTATCTTGTTTACATGGGAGTTATCTACAACAGAACATGGTACTTATCTACTAGAAAACTCATGAAATGTTATTTTATGATCCCTTTACCAGTCTCTAAAATTTAGAAAGCCTCATAAATGCTCTGTGAATCAATCATCATGTACTCAAACATGGGGTCCCATGGATTCACCCAACTATGCTTTGTCACGCTTATACTATGATTACCTCAGATGATTTCCTTAGTTTGGCTAGCATGATTTACAATTGAATGCCTTGGTAAATGGCCTTTGGATTACAATAAAAACCCTTTTAAGGAATTTTTTTATTAATATGATTTGGAATGAACCATAAGGTCATGTATTCATTGGTAATTACCTAGGTTCCTCTTTCAAAATTCTCATAATTTCTAGATTCATTGGTTATTACCGTGGATACTTTTTCAAACTTATTATCATCATTTAATGATACATTTGTTATTACCTTGGATCCTCTTTCATTATTATCATAATTACATGATGCATTGGTTATATCTTGTATCCTCTTACATTACAACAATAATATGATGTACTACTGACACATATTGTAAAATAGAATATAATGAATTAAATTAATACATGTTTAGACTCCAACTAAGACTGATGTAGTTATGGTCTGTTTGTAGAACCATATTATCATTACATGCATATTTACACCTGAAAAACATCTCAGTTAATATTAATGGACAAGATTTTATTGTCAATGTGGGTGGTGGAATACTAAGAATTATATAATTCCCTATCTAGTCCAACATTTGATTCCGAAAATACTAAATGTATGTGGGTCTTGATAATGGAAAGAATACCACTTTGGATATATTTTATTGATTTCTTTCTTAGAATGGAGCATGGTATCAGATGATTGCGATAGTTCTAGGGATTCCGGATTGTCGTTGTATTGTTTCTTATTAATTTTTACATCATGTAAATCATGATTCCATGTATACAATTTTTTACAGATTATTAATTAGATGATATTCGAATAAAATTTGTATAAGATTATTTTTATGAATTATGAGTTTATTTGAATTTATGGATTCTTATAAATTGTTTAAAATTATTATTCATTGATATAATATTTCTAATATTTATATAGTTGTTATATAATTTTTTCTCTACTCTAATATGTGGGAATAGTACCCCCACTGACAAACCGTAGTCTCTTAAAGCTAGTCGGTTTCCAATGCAGTACATGGTCGCACGCTTATGCATATGTGTACCACTGGTATGGGGAACCAATGATTGGAACTCAAATTGGGATGTCACATTAAAATTAATTGTGAAGCATCCATATTTTTGAATAATCAAATCATTTCTACATTCAATGTGATTTGAACCACACAATATATTATACTTACAACAACAAAAAAATTGAAAATAATTGATCATCCATTTGTAAATATCAGTTATCAAACTCTTTTGATATATATTTTCCACCATTAACCAAATGAAGATCTTAAAAATCATATCATTTAATTTATTTGATGATATTTTTTTCATGGTCATGGGTTATGAGAATGAACTATCATGTATCTCATAATTTCATAATATTTAGGTTTACTATAAACATCATCAAATATTTCATTCTCTTTATTATTTGATTTATTTTACTTTATTTAGCTACTCAAATTTCATTTTGAGGTCTTTTGGTATTGTATTTGATCACATCACACCACTGGAAATATTTTTTTAATGAATTAAATGGTTATTTCAATTGAGTCATCACTTTTAAATGTTTCATGATAGGACACCATAAATTCCAAGAGAAATATATCCCCATTTATAGCTGATAATGTATTTGGGAAGTGATAAATATTACAAATAAACATATTTATTATGTTAATTGAATCTATTAAATATAAATTTTACATCATGGTATGTCTTATTTGGATAATAAATAAATTATTAATTTTTTATCACTATTGTTTCATGTAGTTTTAAATCTATTACCTTTTTGTAACCATCTAATATTAGATAATTACTCATTGTCTATGAAATTAACCACAAGATTGGAGTTTGTATACGTATTTTTCTACACCACATTATGATTCATTTTTTTAGAATCACCTCTTGATTTTGAAATGTGTGTGTTCATCGTATTATGTTGTAGAACAATATTTTTCTTCCCTTTATCAATGTTTCCACTAATTTAATTTCAAGCCCATGTTCCGAAAACAATTTGTTTTACTAGTATTAGATCATCTCTATGTTATTAATATAATTATAAGATTCTCCTATTGCCATCATGAATTCTCCAACTGTATGAAATAAATTTTGAAACCCAAGGTGAGTTCTCCTCATTGAATTTTCAACAACACCATTTATTACCTCAAGATCCATTATTTATTCATTCATTAACCAGTGACTTGAATTTTTAATTTATAGTATCATATAAATGGAATAAATGTAAACATTGATATGTCCGATTTTTTTGAATGATTTAATCTTACTGATATATTTTGATTTTGAATCATCCTATATTTTTTCATTGAATCATTCTCATATTTCAAAATTTTATTCTCTATCTAATCATTTAAATTTAACATAAATAAAACAAAGAGATTTATACTTCACTAAGTCTCTTCTAGTATTTCTTCATTAGTAGTTTTATCCTCTCGAAAATAGTTTTCATGTTATTTTGTCATGTTATATTAATAATAAATTAGTTTTTCCATGAAAACTATTATCTATTCATCTTAACAGTCATCATGGTCTCTTTTAGTTCCCTTATTAAAAGATATAGTCTCATGTTTTAGTGGGAATAAATAAAACTGAATAAAATTTATCATTATATAATCATAAATTTATTATATATATAATATATATTCATTTATTATATTGGTATTAAGATCCATGTAATGTGAAAATGAAAATAGATCTGCATCGCTTAATGTAGGTGATACTGTAACACCCCGAGATTTTATGAAAAAATATTATTTTTAAGTTCATTAATGTCTTGTGTTGTAAAATACACCAAAAGGAGATTGCAAAACATGCATCCTTGACTTTCCTTGCATTACACGCAATCATGACCTTCCTCGATAGCGTGTGTAGTATGAAAAACCGGGTTTCACTAAACAACGATATACTATTAAAATATTATTAAAACTAGCCGTTATGAATAGTAATAACCACTTTTTGAAATTTTTTTAAATATTATTCTCAAAAAGGACATCATTTTTGGATTCGGAATATTGAAATTAGCTTAGGGTGAAATTTTGGTACTTTTCGGATAACTTTCATTTTCTGTTGAATAGTGAAAATTACTTAATTTTAATTAAAAACAGCCTTTTTAATAGAAAAAAATTAATAGTGATAAATTATTAATTTGAGTGGTTTTAAAGTATATTTAGAATATATTTTTGCAATTTAATACAATGTTGGTTATTTGATGTAATTTCACTTTTAAAACAGACATAAACAACTGTCAATCTTTTGATAGTTATTATCTCTTAAGAACACGCTATTTGTTTTGACGACGAGAATTAATTTTTAAATTAATTAATGCAAATGATATGTTTTTAATTTGGTAAATAGGCATCATTTTTGAATTCATAATATCAAATATTGCTTAGGCCTAATTTTTGGTATTTTTCTGGAAACTTTCATTTTTTGATGAATAGTGAAACCACTAAGTGGTAGTTAAAAAAATGAATTTTTCATAAAACTTACTTTTACCACTTTTGTGAGTGGAATTTCAAAAATACGAGAGACATGGTTGATGTCAGTAAGTAAAATGTGGTTCAGTGAGATGAAAATAATTTTTGGTGAATAGTAATTTTTTACTTTTTTTTATCAGGGTTAAAAGTAAATAGGGTAATTAAGGATCAAAATGATATTATTATTACCCTAAAACATGTCCTAATTCTATTGGATAAGTGTAATTCGACCAAAAACAACCTTAGGAATAAAATATGGCCATTTAGGCCCACAAAGATTAGATTAGTACATTTATTATTAATTTATTTAAAGAAGGGTTAAAATAGTTAAAATCAATGTTTAATAAGAAATTAATTTTTAATATAGTGTTATACATAAGATAAATTCGACTATAAATATTCATTAGAAATATAAAGAGATTTCCTACATAATGGTATTTTATTTGTAATTTTGAGACATTAAATAATTTAATTTATTTATGACACAAAGATGATGCATTAATTATCTTATTAATGAAATATTGACATAATTGATGTTATAAATACCCAAATAAATGTAATTTGGGACTTTTTATGAATTACACTAATTTTATAGGTTAATATGACATGTTAGTATTGATTTAATTAACTTTATCCGAACTAATAATTCTGTTATGATTTTTACAAAAAATCAATTACTAAATAGTGTCAAAATTGACATAAAATAGTTTTAAAAACAATTATTATATTATTAATTGTTATTTTATTCCTAAAAATCTAAGGATTGGCCAAATTACTTAGATAAGGTTATATATATTAATAATAAAAAACTTTGTGTTCGTTGGGCTTTTTATAGTAAGTTTATTAACCTTATAGTGTAAGAACAAAAAAAGACACGGTAGAAGTAAAATTATCTAAAGATAAATATAAATGATAAGGTTAAAATAGGAACATAAACATGTCTAAATTCTATTGGATGAGAGGATTTAGACCTATCCCCACATTATATTCAGAATAAATCAATTTGGAGCTATTTAAAACCGAATTTGGCTTTATAATAAAATAATATTTTTTGTTATTCCAAAGATGCCCCACTCCTCCCTTATAAAAGGGCACCTCTTCCCTCTCTTCCTCACACCACATTGAGCCTTCAGGCTCGGCCAAAACCTTCCAAATTCTCTTCTCCACTTCCCTAGAAACATCCTAGAGGTTCTGGTCTTCCCCAAAGACCAATTATAGTTCCCTAAAAGGAGATCTCAAAGAGGCGCTTCAAAGAAGAGGTAATGTCTGTTACCGATTCTTTCAATTTTGTTTCTTCTTCCACTTATTCTTCTTAGGCTATTTCATTATGAAGTAATAACATCAGTATCACTCATATACTGATATGTTATTATATGTATGAAACAACCCTATTTCACCATCTATCCATCCTACAGAAAACGAAATCACCGCGCGTGTGTACGTACGGAATACCGTCTCCACGGCGTGGTGTAATATATTTTCCACCACCACCTTACATGGATGGGTATAATGGTGTAAATAATGACTATATATGACTATTTTAAAGTGATATTGATTCTTAAATAGTATACATACACTCCAATAAAATTCCACGATCATGGGAACGATATCATCGCTCGTGCGTACGTACGGAATACCCTCTCTATGATGTGATGTTACTCGTTCTACATGATCTTCATTGCAGAATGATTATATAAATTAATTGAGTGAATAAATATGATATATATAACACTAATACCATTCTGTAAATGAGGTATCTATAACCTAAAAATAAGGATACGAATTTATTCGAAAAAACATGCATAAGAACAAAAAGTAATAAACACCCGAATAAACAAGTAGTAATGAAATATTACTAATAAGAAGCTAAGAATATGATAATATTTGATATCATAAATTTAATTATGATTCTGGAATAAGTCAATAACATTATTTAAATCATTATATAGTAGGTTCGGACACTTATGAAGCAAATTGGACTTAAGGTTAGGGAAATATCACAATCTCATTTTTATCCGAGATTGTTTATACTTTGGTATTTACTGAGTTGTATTTTATCATCCACATCCATGTTTCCTCAAAATTTTATATTATTTCCATACACCTACAATTGTTTAAATCCTATTTTACCCACCGGTGAGTTTTTAGTAAAAGATATGAAAGTAATCTTTGTCGTTTTTCGTATGAGGTACTTTTTTGACTTTTCCGAAAAAAGTACGAGAAAAATGTTTTTTAACTTATACGGCATGAATGGATTTTTAATATACTATTTACAAAAAGCTTACTTTACAAGTTTTCAAGTTTATTTTTAATCATCTTCTTTTAGTTTAAAATTGTATGACATGTTAAGAAAGGAAAAAAATTTTGAAGTAGAAAGGATATTTTCCTCAAGAATGGAGTTCAAGAGTTTTATCAAAATTATTTTCCATCGAAGATAATATAGGGTTCCGTTTCTATCCCTATTATTACATGGATTTGATTATGTTGTGATGTAAATATTTTTATGAATTCCTTTATCTAATATGAATTGTTTTATAATGTCACAATGTTTAAGATTCCCATTTTTATTACATGGGTTATGCTATGATGTATGGTTTATGATTTTGTGGCACACATTAGAATGGTATCATTATGAGATGGGTGGGACCTATATCTCCCTCCAATGCATTGGGTAAAGATTTTATATCTCATGAGATAGACATGGCTAGAACAGAAGTTTAAACCGGTTTAGTGAAACATGACTGAAACGAGGAGTGAACTCAGTTCAGAAATAGACTTTGTCCACTAAGATAGTCTTGGCAATGAGCCTTGACTAATAAGAAATGATTCTCTATGATTATGTGTGTATGACACAAAGTTTCATGTTTTATGATATGATTATTGGGATTACATTTCACTACTATGATTTATCCCATGTTATGATATTATGATCTCTTTTTCAAGTTAAGATTTCCATAATTTTATGTTCTTATGAATATGATGTGATTGATATTTCTTTTGTTTACCCGTACTAAGAATTTGATCTCACCCTTTTATGTTTTCTTTTCCTCAAGATATAAATAAATATTTTAGGTAAAAAAGGGGGAAGATCTTTATGGGAGATGTTGAAGATCTTTCACCATGTTTAGAAGATTATATTCCTTGTTTCCAAAGACATTAAACTATTACTGTCCTTGTGTGTGTGTTTTTGTTATGTACTAAGTATTCCACAAAAGTAATGTAATGTCCATGTACGTTAAGCTTCGGGTCTCTATAGTTGGTATCATAGAAAAGGTTTAGTCAACCTTTGGAAACTAGGATGCGAAAACTTTAGTGAGATCTCCAGAGATATTTCTAAGGTATGTATAGGGATATCCCTAAGGATAAGTATATGTATAGGATATAGTCCTAGAACTATGGTAACGATCATAGAATTTAACCTAAGATGTTAGATATTGAAGGTACCCCCCCTTTATTATATTGTTTTCCCTAGCATTATTTTTGCCTCTCACACTATTCTTTTTGGGTTTTAGACGATGGATGGACCCCGAAGGAACCGTGTTGATCAATGTAATCGACAATGCAATGATTTTCCTCCTGAACAAACAAATGTTATGGGAGATGGAGTGAAAAATCTTATTGTTATACTTACACAATCTATGAATCATTCTGGACTTCCAAATGAGCAGAGAAGGGAACAATATTCTATTGAGTCCTTCATGAGGAAACTTCCACCTTCTTTCAGTGGGTCTTCTAATCCACTTGTTGTTGAACAATGGATCATTACCACTGAAATGATATTTTCAGTTCTTCAATGTTCTGAACATGATAAATTCATCTTAGTAGTATATCGTTTGGAAGGTGAAGCTGATCAATGGTGGAATCTTATCAAGAATACGAAGCCAAGAGATGAAATTGAGTCCATGGAATGTGACGAGTTAAAGAACTTATTTTTCAATAAGTATTTCCCTCATATTTTTCGAACAAAGATGGAGAAAGAGTTTCTAGAACTAAAGCAAAAGGATGATGAATCTGTTGGTATATACGAAGAGAATTTTACAAGGCTTTCAAGGTATGCATTTGGATTTATCATCCAACATGAATGTTAAGTTGATCGATTCTTCAGTGGCTTAAAAACAAATCTTTGAAGGTCATTAGCTATAAGAGACTTCAGTAGCTATGAAGAAATTGTTTGTTGTGCTATCAAGGTAGAAATGGAAGTTGTTGTTACTTATCCATCTCATAGTTTTGACAAGAAACGAAATATGGAGTTTAAGGATAAATCTCAGAATAATGGTGAAAAGAATATGAATGTTTCTTTATGCTCCATGTTTGGAAGTAAGCGTGGTGGATATTGTCTTAAAGGGACTAGAAAATTTTTTAAGTGTGGAATAGAAGGTCATCGAGCAACTGAGTGTCGAAGTAATAGAAAAAGGGCTTCTAATGATGTGAATAATGAAAAGACTGTAGAGAATTCACCACCAACACTTCAATTCTTCAAGTGCAAGGAAATGGGGCATTATGTAAATAAATGCCCTAATCCAAGGGTTAGTGATGATCGACATGAGCAAGCACTTAATGAAAATGACAAAGGGAAGTCACATTCAATCACTATTGGAGATGTTGAATATGACAACGATGTGGTGGAATGATTAAGTGTTTATGTAATGGGATTCCAAAATAATGATGTATCATGGAATATTGGAATATTTATGTAATAGTCTATTGTGGTTTTTAATAATTTTATGGTACTGATAACCATGGAAAGTGATTGAGATATTTTTGGTAAGAAGATGATATGCGCATAATGAAGGGGAAAGAAGATAATGAGATGTTTGATTGTATTCATGAGCTCATGATTGATATAAGGACTAAGTGATATCATGGTTTGAGTATAAAGAATTTTGAGGATTTTGGTTTGTGGAAAGAGTTAACTTTTGACTGCATTCATGTTTTCACTAAGGTTCAATGGGTATTCATTCTTAAAGAGAAAACATGATTAAGGTATTCACATGTTTGTAATTTGACCAACAAGACATATCTCATGATCAATGATGGAATTAACATGCTAGTTGGATGAACTCTTTGGTAATCGTTTTCACTATAATATGAGATTGGACATCAGTTTTTTGGATAAGCCTAAAGATTGGAATAGATTATGTTGGACATAAGTTAGTATTGTTTAAGGATAGACCTTTTTTTGATGTTATTTATGGGATGTTATAGTAATTTCGTTTTAGAAAAATGGAAACCTGCAGGACGAGCGATAGCACATCGCGTCAGACAAGGCTGTGGGAATCGAACCCAAAATCGAAGTACGATTGGCCTTTATCGCCTACCACTGGCCAACAGGAAGTCCCTGTTTAGTAGAAACTAGTTTTATTATATTAAGCAGTATGATATATGAAGTATAAGTCCATTTTAGGAACCATATATGATTAATCTCACTATAGATTGACTTATGTAAGTTTTGATAACTTTTCTAACCTTTTGTTTGAGATAGATGGAATGACCCATCATTCTATCACATGATCTGCTAACACATAATGAATGACAAATTCAACTTCATTTCTTTAAAATATGAAGTGGAAATTGTCCAAAGAACGACCAACAGTGAGACTATAACAAAATCACGAAAGTATTTCTTCTAATTACAATTTCATAAACTTTAAAGAAATGATCTTGAAAACCAAAAATGTTTTCCTAGTGCTCTTATATCTGATTAATCAGATGGTACCTTAGATCATCACAAATTTATGGCTTTGTGATTGTTTGCTTTTCCATAGCCATGTTCTCTACCACTCTCCATCAGAACATGATGGTTAGATTTCTCTTCCATATCCATATTTTCACCTATGTGGAAACCTAGTTATTAGTTTATCAGGGTAATCGTTACGTTTCATACTTTTGTTTTTAAAGATTGGTTTTGGTATTCCTTTTTATGATATGGGTTTCTATTAAAGAAACTTTCGAGTATTCAACCATTTATAACCCTGACTAATTTCGAGGGAGAAATTCCTTTTAAGGGGGTAGAATGTAACACACCGAGATTTTATGAAAAATATTGTTTTTAATTTCATTTATTTATTCTGTTGTACGCTACACCAAAAGGAGCTTGCACAACATGCATCCTTGACTTTCCTTGCATTACACGCAGTCACGACCTTCCTCGATAGCGTGTGTAGTACGCAATACTGAGTTTCACTAAACAATGATATGCTATTAAAATATTATTAAACCTAGCCGTTATGAATATTAATCCACTTTTTGAAATTTTGTAAATTTTATTTTCAAAATGGACTTCATTTTTGGAGTCGGAATATCGAAATTAGATTAGGGTGAAATTTTGGTACTTTTCAGATAACTTTCATTTTCTAATGAATAGTGAAAATTAATAATTTTTATATAAAAACAACTTTTTTAATAGAAACAATTAATAGGGATAAATTATTAATTTGAGTGGTTTAAATGTATATTAAGAATATATTTTTACAATTTAATAACATTTTGGTTATTGGATGTAATTTCACATTAAAACCAGACATAAACAACTGTCAATCTTTTGATAGTTATTATCTCATAAGAACACGCTATTTGTTTTGACGATGGGAATTAATTTTTAAATTAATTAATGCAACTCAAATGTTTTTAATTTGGTAAAATAGAAATCATTTTTGAATTGATAATATCAAATATAGCTTAGGCCAAATTTTTGGTATTTTTCTGGAAACTTTCATTTTTTGATGAATAGTGAAACCACTAAGTGGAAGTTAAAAAAATGAATTTTTCATAAAACATTATTTTACCGCTCCTGTGAGTGGAATTTCAAATATTTGAGAGACACGGTTGATATCAGAAATTAAAATGTGGTTCCATGAGATGAAAATAATTTTTGATGAATAGTATCTTTTTACTTTTTTTACCACGGTTAAAAGTATATAGGGTAATTAAGGGTCAAAATGATATTATTATTACCCTAACACATGTCTTAATTCTATTGGATAAGTGTAATTCGACCAAAAACAACCTTAGGAATAAAATATGACTATTTAGGCCCACTTGGATTAGATTAGGACATTTATTATGAATTTATTTAAAGAAGGGTTAAAATAGTTAAAATCAATGTTTAATAAGAAAATCATTTTTAATATAGGTTTATACATAAGATAAATTCGACTATAAATATTCATTAGAAATATAAAAATATTTCCTACATAATTGTATTTTATTTGTAATTTCTAGACATTATATAATTTAATTTATTTATGACAGAAAGATGATGCAGTAATTATCTTATTAATGAAATATTAATATAATTGATGTTATAAATACCCAAATAAATGTACTTTGTGACTTTTTATGAATTAAACTAATTTTATAGGTTAATATGACAGGTTAGTATTGATTTAATTAACTTTTTTCGAAGTAATCATTCTGTTATGATTTTTACAAAAATCAATTACTAAATAGTGTCAAAATTGACATAAAATAGTTTTTAAAACAAATATTATATTATTAATTATTATTTTATTCCTAAAAAACTAAGGATCATCCAAATGACATAGATAAGGTTATATATATTAATAATAAACAACTTGGGGTTTGTTTGGATTTTTATAGTAAGTTTATTAATCTTATAGTGTAAGAGCACAAAATGACACGGTAAAAGTAAAATTATCTAATGTTAAATATAAATGATAAGGTTAAAATAGAAACCTAAACCAGTCTAAATTATATTGGATGAGAGGATTTCGACCCATTCCCACCTTAGATTTTAAATAAATCAATTTGGATCTATTTAAAACCGAATTTTAATATATAATAAAATAATATTTTTAGTTATTCCAAAGGTGCCCCTCTCCTCCCTTATAAGAGGGCACCTCCTACCTCTCTGTCTCAAACCACTTTGAGCCTTAATTCTCGGCCAAACCATGCCAAATTATCTTCTCCACTTCCCTAGAAGCATCCTAGAGGTTCTGGTCTTCTTCAAAGACCAATTTTAGTGCCCTAAAAGGAGATCTCAAAGAGGCGCTTGAAAGAAGAGGTAATGTCTGTTACCGATTCTTTCAATTTTGTTTCTTCTTCCACTTCTTCTTATTAGGTTGTTTCATTATGAAGTATTAACATAAGTATCACTAATATACTGATATGTTATTATAAGTACGAAACAACCCTATTTCACCATCTATCCATCCTACAGAAAACAAAATCACTGCGCATGCCTACGTAAGGAATATTGTCTCCACGCCGTGGTGTAATCTATTATCCACCACCAACTTACTTGGATGGGTATAATGGTGTAAATAATGACTATATATGGCTATTGTAAAGTGATATTGATTCTGAAATAGTATACATACACTCCAATACAATTCCACGATCATGGGAACGATATCATCGCTCGTGTGTACGTAAGGAATACCATCTCCACGATGTGATGTGACTCATTCTACATGATCTTAATTTCATAAAGATTATTTAAATGAATTGAGTGAATAAATATGATATATATTACACAAATACCATTCTGGGAATGAGTTATCTATAACCTAAAAATAAGGATAAGAATTTATTCGACAAAACATGCATAAGAACAAAAAGTAATAAACACCTGAATAAACAAGTAATAATGAAATATTACTAATAAGAAGCTAAGAATATGACCATATGTGATATCATAAAAATAATAATGATTCTGGAATAAGTCAATAACATTATTTAAATCATTATACAGGAGGTTCGGACACTTACGAAGCAAATCAGACCTATGGTAAGGGAAATATCACAATCTCATTTTTATCCGAGATTGTTTATACTTTGGTATTTACTAGTGTGTATTTTATCATCCACATCCATGCTTCCTCAATATGTAATATTATTTACATCCACCTACAATTTTTTAAATCCTATTTTACCCTTCGGTGAGTTTTTAGTAAACGATATGAAAGGAATCTTTTGTCGTTTTTCATACGAGGTACTTTTTTGACTTCTCAGAAAAAAGTACTAGATGAATGTTTTTTATAACCTATAAAGCATGAATGGATTTTTAAAACATTATTTCCAAGAAGCGTCCTTTGCAAGTTTTCAAGTTTATTTTTAATAAAATTCTTTTAGTTTAAAATTTTATGAGATGTTAAGAATGGAAAAATGTTTTTGAAGTAGAAAGAATATTTTCCTCAAGAATGGAGTTCAAGAGTTTTATCAAAATTATTATCCATCTAAGATAATATAGGGTTCCGTTTCCATACCTATTATTACATGGATTAGATTATGTTGTGATGGAAATATGTTTATGAATTACTTTATCTAATATGAATTGTTTTCTGATGTCCCAATGTTTAAGATTCCCATTTTTATTACATGGGTTATGCTATGATGTATGGTTTATGATTTTGTGGCACACATAAGAATGGTATCATTATGAGATGGGTGGGACCTATATATCCCTCC
The DNA here is from genome assembly GCA_963277665.1 of Viscum album. NCBI lineage: Eukaryota > Viridiplantae > Streptophyta > Magnoliopsida > Santalales > Viscaceae > Viscum > Viscum album. Next base: position 1,069,162,273 of record OY728157.1, on the reverse strand, counting down.
AATGCATTGGGTAAAGATTTTATATCTCATGAGATAGACATGTCTAGAACGGAAGGTTAAACCGGTTTAGTGAAACAGGACTGAAACGAGGAGTGAACTCGGTTCAGAAATGGACTTTGTCCACTAAGATAGTCTTGGAAATGAGTCTTGACTAATAAGAAATGTTCTTATATGATTAAGTGTGTATGCCACAATGTTTCATGTTTTATGTTATGATTGTTGGGATTACATTTCACTACTATGATTTATCCCATGTTATGATATTATGATCTCTTTTGCAGGTTAAGATTTCCAAAATGTTATGTTCTTATGAATATGATGTGATTGATATTTCTTTTGTTTACCCTTACTGAGCATTTGAGCTCACCCTTTTATGTTTTCTGTTCCCCAGGATATAAAGAAATATTTAAAGTTAAAAAAGGGAAGTTCTTTATGGGAGATGTTGAAGATCATTCACCATGATTAGAAGATTATATTCCGAGTTTCCAAAGACACAAAACTATTACGGTCCTTGTGTGTGTGTTTTTGTTATGTACTAAGTATTCCTCAAATGTAATGTAATGTCCATGTACGTTAAGCTTCGTGTCTCTACAGATACTCAACACATAAAAAAATGAAATGATATCTTGATCCAATATATTAGAGGGTAATAAGGTAGAAAATAATTGAACATTAACAAATAATAATTATTTCATAAAAATAATATATGTCCCTAAACTTCGTCAATATATCTATAAATGAGAGGTGATGAGGAAAAATTAATTACAATGCTTTATAGAGACCGTAGTCTATATGTACCCAAGAGAAATGGTGTAATTCCCTATTAGAAAAAATGATGTAAAGAATAATTTTTAAATAAACTCAATAATCATTTATTATATTGATGGAACTTAAAATATTATTTTAGGAAGAAAAAAGAGAATTTATATATGTAGATTAAATAAACATTAAAGTAATTAGTTAAGATGTATATTTCTACTTTTGATCCCTCATTTTGATTGCACTAAAGGCCTTCTAAAGAGATGACTATGATCAATAAATGTGATTGGGATCATAGGGACGAAAATTTTTGGAGGATTTTGGGTAGATTAAAATGAGAAAAAATAAATCATATATTCATTGTGTAACAATATATTAGTTCCCTTTTTATATGGAAAAATCAATTGAATTCTGAAAAAATTTCGGATACTAAGGGTAAAGAAGGTAATTTTAAAATTTCTATGTCGATGATAAATGAACCATGCATGATAGTATAGAAAATTTTCTATCATCATAATTAAGGATATAATTTTTATTATTTTATATATATTTAAACATATTATTTAAACATAAATTACAATTTAAGGACATTTTCATGAATATTAAAAACTCATATATTAGCATATCTAGGAATAAAGGAAAGTCAAATATTAATAAATTTTAAAAAATAATTAATTTTAATTTAGATAAAAAACTATTAAATACATCATATTTTCCAAAACTCTGCAAAATTTATTATTTTAAAACTATTTACTTTGACATTTCACCCAATTGCACATTTGTTGCATCTGCGATTTGTAAGTCATTTAGGTAATTCAACTATGAAAAAAATTATATTAAAACTGTTTTATTTATATTTAGTTTAAAAATATATACCCATTCATAAAATAAATTTATTCGTATTGTAACATATTAGATATATTAAAAGGAAGACAATAAAATTTTGTATTAATTATTTACTTAAATGTATATTGGGGAAATTTTCAAAGGGAAATAATCCAAAATTCCCATATATTGAAATATTGGATGATTTATGAATAAATACAATAATATAATAGTATAAATGAATTTTTTTGATAGATTTATAGGCCTTTTCCCATTGTTTGACCCTACTTAACCAAATTTACAATTTACCAATAAGACTAATTTCATTTTTGAATACTATTCATTATGATCAAGAATGAAATTAATCTATAGATAAATTTTATCATGAAAAGTTTAAAATATGGAATCTTTTTTTAATATTCAATTTTTAGACGTCCTAACAAATCATTAAATATATATTCAAAAAACACATTGAAAACCCATTTTTAAGGAAATTATCATTTAATGCATTAAAATGAATTTTTACCAAAATAATATATTATATTGATTCCAATTGAAGTAAATGTAATAAATTAAATAAAAAGTATCTTAATTGAATTTAAAACTAAAACAAAACCCAAATTGTGATTTTAAAATCATTATTTAAATAAATATCTCGATAATACATTTTATTTGAATAAAAAATCCATAGATTTTCAAAATATTCAACATAAATTAAACTATTCAAAAAATATAATGAAAATATAGTAATTATTTAATACATATATACTCTTTGAAAAAGATTTTTTTATTTTCAAGTCATGATAATTTAATAAAGGTGAAAATATTTGTAAAATACTTATTTTTTTACTATTGTCCCCAAAATCAACTATTTCTAATATATCATAGAAATTATATCTAATATAATTTCTATATGTTTAAATAAAAAATTAATTAATTATAATAATAATAAATTTAATATGTTTTTAAAAATATCATTTACATTAAAATATAATATATTCATCAATATTTAATTTGAAAAAATAACCCTTAACAATTATTAACTCGATCTAAACTCATTTAAATCATTGAAAATTAAGTAGTTATATCCTAGGAACTAATAAATATTTATTTTATAATATTTTTTTTTTATTTTTCATATATTTCAATAAAATGGTTATGTAATAATGGCTATATTAAAATGAGAATTTTTCATTTGTATAACCTAATGCTTTTATGATAGATATTTCCAGCATCAGTTGCTTTGAAATTGATAAAAATAGATAGTGAAAAGGTATTATAAAATGATAAAATTTTATAGTAAATTTGGTCTAATTTTAATCTATTGGAGTAATGGGTACATGACAAGATTCTGAATAATTATCAAGAAAAGAACAGTGGGTTCAGCCTAATAGCCTTTCTTGTATTTTTAAATGAATTTTAAAAGATAATAATCCATCATTCAAACCTAATTTAACATACTATATTCTATAATGGATGGAAACAATTTATACATTCTCACATGGATCAACACGTTTTTTTATTCCTCATAATCTTTTGTTCTATTTAATTGGGCAGTACATTAATATGGTTAACCCATAACTTGATTGGAATGGGATGAATGATCCATTTCATTAACATATTCTCGACCTATTTTTTGAAAAAATCAATCATGGTAGTATTTATAATTCAATGGTTATTCCTAATATTTTTTTATATTCCATGAGTATATTCCAATAAAAAGATATTTCTGGATTAAGGAAAGGAATATTACATAAACCATGATATATTTCCTATAAATTTTCACAAAAAGATCAAGAAATATATAGCTCCATGTTCTATATAAACTAATATCACCCATTGTTGGTAGTTCATCACAATTGATTAAATATAAATATTTCAAAATAAGTGGGTAGTGATTTAAATTAAAATTTTTGGAGTTGTTGATTAGATAAAATGAGAATCTATTTTCTCTCTTCTGAATATTGAATTTCAATTATATAATAAGAGACATCAGTTTTTTCATCATGGAAGATATAATCATATCTAAAGAAATATTTAATGTTATCTTTTACTCTAATCTAATAATTGTTTCCCCATATTTCATTATAACATAAATTTCTATTGTACATTACTTACATAATTTTTTATGGATAAAAATTCGTATAACATACATGGGCCTTCAATGGGGTTTTCCATTTTATGGTGGAAATGTTCACTAAGTAGAGGATCTAATTAATGATTCATTATGGTGTAATAAATATTGAGGTGGACTATTATATACCCAATATATATAATTATTCATGAGTAATGAATAATGATGATGAAATTTGAAATATTCAATAATTGTCTACTACAAAATATAATGGAGTATCCCGGTACTTCTTCATTCTGTATGATGAGTACATTGATGTTTATTATGCAAATTATGTCTTATAAATCAACCAACACATCTATCAGGAATCCTAAAAAAACACATTGGTGCGATTAGAATGTTGGAGCTATGCACCAGGACCATGTGGAGGCGGACCCAGATGCGGAGCGGGTTACGTTGGGTGTCGGAAGCGATATAAGAGCACCAACGTGGTGCAGGGGTGACGATGCATCACGGGAAGAAAATGCATCCGGAAAAGAGGTTAGTAAACCTTTGTTTCCTTAAATTTTGTTGGTTGAGACCGGGTGGGAAATTCCTATGGTGGGGAGCCCCATGACGAATTTAGCCAGAACCTTGGGACCGGGGTAATCCAGGTTGTTTAACTAGGATGGGTGTGTTCGGTTCCATCTCTGGGTTTCATTTGGTAGCTCGGGGAGGAGCTACGTTAAGGTGGGGTGTTTATAAGAACCTTGGTTTTTGGAACGGGTCAAAATCCCGACCCTGTTTAAATTTTTGACTGGTTTCTGAGGAAACTGGATTAAATGGGCAATTTCTGAAAATTTCCAGACTACACACCGTGTACATTAAGTACACGCCATATATGTGTAGGCGAGTGACCGTCCATGTGCTCACCGAGCACATGCCATGTAGTGACCGTGTATAATTTGTTTACTACACGACGTGTAGTTTTGAACATGACGTGTATACCCTCGGCCGTGTGAGGCAATACATGGTGTGTAGTTCGTCGGTCGGGTAGAACTAGGTACACGTTGTGTTCCCGTTGGACACACCGTGTAGTCTGGCCGTGTGTGAGGAATATACATGGTGTGTGGGCAAGTCGGCGAGGTAGGGAAGAGGAACCACGTACACACCGTGTACCCAAAGTTTCACACTGTGTACTCTTATCGGCAGGTACAGAAAGTAAGTCCGCAAAACCATTCTGTCTTATGAACAGTTAAATGAGCCTTACATGGTGTGTAGTCCCAAAGTACACGCAATGTACTTTCTTTTTTCACTTAAAACGGGCATCAGCCTCGTATTGAAGCAGAACCTCATCTCCTCTGCCTGGATACGCGAACCAGACCGGCAGAACCTCTCTTCCCCTCCCCATCGTCTGTCTGAGACCAGTTTGAGCTCTGATTAGTGTGTTGGAACCCCCTCGGTAAGGCCTCGATTCTACATTGTCTATTTTGTTTGATTTTTGTTCTAGAAATAGTTATAGGTGTCTAAGAGTGTTTGAATATTTTGTATATTTACCGCGTTTTAGACCGAATTGGCGGGTGTTACCGGAGGAGTAGCATCATGCGAGTTTTAGTTTGGTGGTGCATACTTCATTTTGTGTTTTCTTGGTTTCTTGTGTAACGCGGCCTTTGGCACGTTTTTGGATATTTTGAGTGGGACCCGTTTTATATGCTTCTTCATAATGAAATGTTTATGGGACCTCTGGGATGCTTTTGGGTATGCTCGGTTACCAGTTTGCGTGAGCAGGGCTGGGTGAGGGGTCGTTGCTCGTCGGGGCATTTTGGCTGGGGGATGAAAAATGGTTTTAACTGAAATGTTAATGTTATAAACTATTAGTTTAATAAATTAATGTTTTAGATAAATTGTGGAGGCCTTTAAGACCTCAGTGCTTGTATGGGACAACACCAGGTAGTGTGTAATTCAACTATTTAGTTTGTCTTTTCGGTTTATGTTTTCTGTTTAAATATGTATATATTAAATTTCTGGATTACATTTGCTGGACCTTTTGGGTTGTGTTGGGCTTGGTCCGGTTACGCTTGAGTGATGCTGATCAAAGGATGGGGCTTTGCCCGGGGTACTTTGGGTGGTTTTAACCACAGGATTGGGCATCATGGACGTCGGCTTGAGGCAGTACGACTGTCAGGTTGGGCATGGCCCGGGTTACTTAATGGCAAGGCCATCGGACATGAGGGACATGGTCGGAGGGACACGAGGTGTCAAACGAGTTGGTGGTTTAGGTACTATTTTGGTGGTTACCGCTCACCAGGACATTTAGTAGTGTGAAAACAGAGATACTCCATGATGAGGTGGTTTTGACCACTCGTGTGGGTAGAGGCCCCCGTAGTTGCGGTTAGGTATTTTGGTTGGGAGTGCTTGTTGTAGAAATCCACGGGGGAGGTGAGGAGCCTTCAGGGAATGGGCGTGCCTTCGAGACGTCAGTATTTGATACACGAGGTGTTAGGAGGCACATGGTGGCGGGTTACTATTTTTGGGCATGCCTTCAGGACGTCGTTACATGAGACACGAGGTGCCAGTAGTCACATGGTGTCGGGTTACTATTTTTTGGTGTTCCTTCGAGATGTCGGTACTTGAGACATGAGGTGTCAGGTTGCATGTGGTGTCGGGTTACACGATAGAGATTCTGGCGTTGGCTGAAGCAGGTGATGGTCCTTGGTGGCTGTTGAGCACCAGTGGAGTTTGTGTATATTTGTGAATTCCACTGATTACTGGTTTCCTGGTAAATGCATGACTACAAAAACACATATATTTGGTATGCACCATTGGGTGGTATCCTACTGAGATTTGTCTCGCACCCTGCACAGGCCCTTCGAGACGCCTGTAGATATTATGGATTTACGTGTAGGAAAGAGGCCAGCTTCAAGAGCTGGGCTACGTTAGTTGTTGCATGGAGATTATATGGACCTTGAGGTCATACCTATATGGGGATTACTTTATTTTGTTTACTTTTCTGTATTGGCATGCTAACTTGTTGTAGCTACTGTTGGTTAGCCATTGGCGCCCTTTTATATTCAGTTGTGTATGGCCTTCTCTGGATGCATCTTTTATTGTGCAATTGTAGTTACATGTTCTTAGCATGCTGTTCTATTTATTTCCACTACTGTTGTTATATTTACTACTTCTACAGTTTATCTATATTGATTATGCTTCCGCTCTACGGGTCTAGTTCTAGTCTGATGAGTCTTTCTTTCTGTTGAATCTTTAATTTTATACTTGGACCAGTACCCTTATTGAGATCCTCTGAGAGGGTATAGCCTCCCCACTATACCTATCAGACCCTCGCTTCTATTCAGCATACTTTCGCATTCGGGGAGGTGCTCCTAAGATAGTAACACCCGACCCGTTCGTTACTGTTCGGCTGGCTGGACGGGTCCGGGACGTTACAGAAGCAACCATAGGTGTTTAATTTTAGTGGCCTAATTTAGAAATATAATGGTGATATTAAATTTCAACATCATACTTATCAAGGGTTTAGAATTAAGAAACCTCAAAATTTCTGATCGTGGGAGAGGAATTTATTTACATTCAGGAAGGAGGGACACTTTTGTAGTGATTTTTAATGGGAGAACCTCACTAATGAGATGTAGAAAAAAAATAATTCAATAAACCCATAGAGAATTGTTTGTTTCATTATCATGAAGGACCTAATGAACATAATATACAAGTGTACTATGAAAAAGGTTTTCAAACAAATCCAACATCCTCCAAGGTAGAAAAGATACTCTTCATCCACAAAAATGAATGTTTTGGATCCAAACATTGATTTGGTGTAAAATATTGTAGTTATTCATTCAGAAATAGATATTATACTTTTTTATTATGGAATTAATTATTCTTTCATATTACCCAATTTTATTAAAAATATTTAATGTCTATGACAATGAATGGATATAGTGAAATTAGTGAAAATAGAAAATTGATAAATTATAATATCTTGTGTATATAAATATATTCAAATAAAATTATTTGGGATTAATTTCTCATTGAAAATTTTGACACCCCCATCTGTTGAATTTGATTCAAATCTATATAGGTAATTTTATATTCCCTATATAGATCCAACATAAATTTTCATGACAAGTAAATCACACCGTTTATCACGAATCAACCCCCAATACTTTCAAATGGAAAAGAGGAGGATGAATTTTCATTAGAAAAAAATATAAATTATGGATATTATTTCTCTTAGAGAAAACATATCTAGATTTAATGATAGGGTTTATGTAAAAGATCATCCATGTATGCATAAACAATATATGGGAATATGCTGATGTATTCCCCAAGGGAATTTGTAGTCATACTTCATACCTAGATATTTAACCATTAATTAATCTTATATGTGGGGTGTTACCATTATAAATGAATCCATATTAAATTGATGTTCTTGAAATTTTAAAGGAAATGAATCAACTATATTGGAATCTAGATATAGGGTTAATGCACCCAAATTCTTCACCTTATGTTGCACCAGTCCCCTTTTTCATGAACAAGAATGAGTCAATGTGCATATGCAAGGATTATTGTGCGACCAATAAATTCATGATAACGAATATGTATCATAATCCATGGATGGATAACTTGTTACATCAGTTATGTGGAGAACAATAATTCTCCATAGATTATAATTAGTCAGTATATTATAAGGCTAGGTAGAAGAAGGATAATATCCCCAAAATCACTTTCTACAAAAGGTACAATCATTATATGCCTATATCAATGCCACAAAGACCCACTAATACTCAAGAAAACTATATGAAAATAATGAATATACTATTTATATATTTCCTTGAATAAAATTATTTTATTAAAAATATATATATGGTATTCTAATATACTTCCGATGCATGGAGGATCGTGAAGAGAAAATCAGCACTATTCTAAAGTCCTTACGAAAAGAGAGGCATTATAAAATGAATATAAAATTGTAGTTCTGGATGAAAGATGTATTATTCATTGGGAATATTTTCATAATTAACTAGATATATTATGACCCTTGAAATATATATTAAACTAAATGATATAAGTGGAAAAAATATTTGATATGAATCTATTATTTCTTTGGGTTGGATGGGTATTGTCACCAATATGTGATAAATTTCGCACAATTTTCAAACCGTATAACCATTCTAACAAAGAATGGATTAACTTTTTTTGGAATGATGAATTTTAGGAGATATTGAAATAGTTGAAAAACTATATTATCAATGATCATGTACTCACACTAACCATATGTGGAGGAATATTTGTAGTATACATTCATGCTTTGAAGAAGGGATTTTAAAGTGTTTTATAATTAATGACAATGTGATATCCCATCCTTCAAATAAATAAATGGTTTATAGAAAATACAATAAATATTCATGATCTGTAGTTGGGAGCGTTGATTTCATATTAAAAATCTATTGACATTAACTCATTGGGGAGAATTCTGCAATATACTTGGATCAAGAATTCTTCGACTAAATATTTATATAGGAATATTTTAATATTTTCTATTTAATATGGTTAGTTATGATCATTGAAGATGATAACATAATGATTGAACATCATCAAAATGAAAATAATGTAGTATACACTCTATGTAGAGAGGATTCATCAATTTTATCTTTGATTAGAATTTAAAAAGAAACAGTCTTCTTAGATTTTAAATGGAAGGACATGGGAATAATAAAGGAAGGAATATAATTACTTCATTGAAAAATGATTCCTCAACCATCTCATTTGGAGAGAATAATAGGTTTACAATGATATATAGTGGGACATCAGAATATTAAGGAAGCAATAGGAAAATTTAAATCCTAACAGTTAAATTTCAATAATGAAGGAGTGGTAAGATTAGGTTTGTGGCTTTGTGTACCATTATATACAGAGTTAATGATGTAAAAATTGTATTATTCACATATCTCTATCATTCCTATACATCTAATAATCACAATGTTGTGTCTATATATTTGAATGAACTATTTAAGGGACAATATGAAGGAGGGTATTGAAGAATATAAATCAAGATGTCTTATTTGTAAACATGTGAAAGATAAAAGGAAAATATACAAGGGGATTAGTAACCCATTACCCATAACTATAATAATATGTTAAACATCACAACGGATGTTCCATTGGTATTCCAAATACATCGAGAGGAAATAATGATATATGTCTTGTGACGGATCACCTTAAAATGACATCTAATTTCGTTACAATTCAAGATTTCACCAAACTAGATCAACTTCTAGGGATAATCATTATTGAAGTGTTGATATTAAATTGAACACCACTAATGATTTTATCATATGGATGCTAATGATTTATCTACATGTTCTCTAAGAGTCTTGAAAACACTCTAAAAATGATTGGATCATAATAACAACTCATCACACCCACACTAATGGAAAAATATTTGGAGACTATCTAGAACCTCAAGGTCATGTTGAGAGAAAGCTCATTTGACTTCAAAGGATGATTAGATCAACATCTTCTGCTTTTATATTTTTGATACCACCAAAATTTACACTCACGCATCTTAATGGAGAGCATGGAATACCATTATGGTAAGAGTTTTATAACCCCATCCTATTGGGATAATGTTTGGGAACAAAAACTACTAGGTCATAAAATGATTGAGGAAATGGTGGAAAAGGTAAGCACCATTCAGTATAACATCATGTCTATTATGAATTTAGAAAATATTTATTCTTATAATAATCATAGAGACATAGAGTTTGATGTTTGAGACAAGGTATTCCTATGTTTTCTCAAAAAAATAATGTCATGATATTTGGAACGCAGGGAAACATTAATCCTATATAAATAGGACCCTTTTAGATATTTGATCACATCAATGGACTTACCTATCTACATGGACTCCCACCTAACCATACTCAAGTACGTTGCATGTACCACGTATCACACTTTTGAATGTACATACAAAACCCATCACATGCACCAAATCCAGTTGTCATATAATTGGATAATGAACATAAAAATGGGGAAAACAGATAATGATCTTAGTTCGTATATATAATGTTATAAGAAATTAAAAAATTCTCCTGGTAAAAGTGATTTGGAAAGACACATGTTTAATGTTGTTATGTGGGAATTGTATGAGGTGATGAAACATATTTACAATTAAATATTTTTTCATGAGAAATGAAAATTTTGAGGGAATAATATTTATTTGGGGAATCATTGTAATGACACTATACATTATTGATAAAATTCCCATTGAGATTTAACTAAATGGATTATTATATATTATGAATATAAAAAATCCATAGACTTATTTGATTTTATTATATCCTATATTATTTTGAATTCCATAATGATTCATCAATGTTGATAATATATCCAATGAAAAATGATCATATTATTAGTAAAATATAAGGTCTTCATAAATCCTATTCACATTGTAAATGAAACTGATAGACTCAACCAGTACAATCATACCACATGAAACCCATTTATTAGACCTTCTGGGAGAAATTGAATCACTGGGATTTTAAATTTAACAATCCCACAACGAGATCTACTAACTTATGAATGAGTAAAACTATTTTGGGGAGATGTTCAATGTCATCAAGATCAAGACCCAAACCATGTATGTTGAACCACAAAATGAATGTACCACCATCATCCACATTACTGTTAGTGGAATTTGTTATGCATTAATGGGATATGTATCAATACAATAATAATATGAATCATTATAATTTATAGATTAATGATTATATATTCATCTTAATGGTGTTACTTTATAAATGATTTTTATCTTCCTAATATAAACGACAAAATCTATTTTTGGGTGACATTGAAATTTATTTTTAGAATTTATTTTAAATAACTAATTGATTTTTGAAATAAGAAATATTTTATTGAAATATCATAATAATATTTTTTAATAAATTTAAATTATTATATATTTTTATGATGTCAAATATAATTTTTATAAGGGTCAAAAAACATTTATTGTTTAAAAACTGTAAAATTATTAATAATCATTGACACTTATTTAAAATGTGATGTTTCTCATACTAAATAAATTATTTATATGAAATAAATATTATTTTTGGAATCCTAACATCAGAATTATACAATGCTGAAATTTTCATTATTTTTTGATACAATAGAATATTTTTGAAAAAATTAAATACAATATAATTATATAGTTTGTAGTAGGACAACATAACACCAAAAAAGTTATCTAACAAACACTATAAATGATATCCACGAAGATATATATTTTTTACATTTGAAAATAACATATAAAGGTTTTTAATTAATTTTATAAATTCATTATGTATCTTTTAAAACAAATAATATATCATTATGTTTTAAAATAATTTCACTGCGGACATGACTCACTGCCACTTCAAGAAGAAAAATATTTTGATAATATTAGTTCTTGAAATTATAAAATAATTATGACCAATACAATTTGGTTCAATTAACAGTTAAACTATTTTATTTTTTCAATTTTGGTAATTATAATATTTAGATTCAAAACACATCTTTGAGAAATAATAAGGAATTTTTTACACAATTCCTATATAAACCCACTCCATCTTCCATTTATCTTTACTAAAAACCATGCAGAACATTCTTTTTGTAGACTCGACTCTTTATTGTTCTCTCATGGTTCGACAATGCCCATAAATATATCATCCCGAAAATTTAGAATCACCATCTCAATGAAAGGGATCATATCATTCCATTCTTTATTCAAGTATCTCTGTTCTCTTATTATTTTATCTTCATTTCCTAATGTTGTGATATTTTCACCAACAACCATTTTAAAATTAATTTTATCTAAAAATAATAATAGGCCCATTTAAATTTCATCAAGACCTTCAATGGGCCTTCATACTCCCCCATTATGTGGCTGAAATTTCACAGTGAGCTTTTTATGCTGAAATATTGGGTTGTGAGCACCCCTTCACATTTATTATCAAGGTGTCCACCTTTAGGACCTTATAATTATTTATTGCTAAAATAAATGTATTTATTAAACTAAATTCAATTATGGAATAATATATGATGATAAATGAATCAATGATGTATAATATATATTCGATTGTTAAGAATGACAATGAAATGAATGTTATATGTGATCCCGATATTTTATGTTACTCCAATTCACTGGGTAATGTTTAGGTCAAATGAGACAGCATGCATGGGATTAGGGAGTGAACTGAATATGTTGTACAGATTTTTTCTTCATGATGTATTGGAATTTAACCTTGATTTTTATGAGGCCATGTTTTATATTGCTGTCACACTTCCCGTTTTTTCATTATGGTATAATGGTGTATTATTCCTCATTGATTTTGATTTTGATATTCACTCCTTTTATGCAGCATTTATATGCCTATTTTCTAACATGTATTAGTTTAATAATGTTATGAAATGTTTATTCCCATACTCGGCATACAGTTAACCCCTATATTATGTATGTCCCTAGGATATCCCATTCAGTTCTAAGTAAGATGGAATAATATTGAAATGATAAAGTTGTTATCAAGAGTGATAATGTATTCCCTATTTTAAAAAGTTATTTAATGTATATATATACCAAATAAATTATAATTATTGTTATTTTGGGTTGTTTTATGTTTATCATTTAGTAATATATCATTAATTAAGGTGTAAAAAGAGAAGGATTTTCATAGTGTTGATCCTGACAAGCTTTCAAATACCTAGAACATGATCTCAACATATACTCTAGGGTATGAATTTGTGTTTTAGACTGACCATCTGTCTATGGATGATATACATCACAAAAATCATATTCAAATCAAGACCCTGATTGTCACGACCCCCTCCCCACAAAGTGTACCACTCCTAGGCTGACAATGTGTAAAGGGAGATAATGAACCTCAAGACCCGCCTCTAGTTGGCCCCAGGTTGGTGACTAGAACCGAGGGTATAATAAACACTCAAATGGGAGGCATTACCCTCTTAGAGAACACATGCAAAAGAGAGAGATAAGATAGACACCAACCATGTCCAACTCAGAACTGAAATCTAAAAGACACCAAAGCACATATATGAAATTCCATGAAAAATTACTACAACTGAAAGGGAAAACTATAGGTACCCTAAAGAAAGTAAAATAGTAGAGACCATAAGCCTGAACATCTCCACCAACCACAAGCTAGTAGTAACCAGCATGATCTCTAACCTACTCCATGTTTCCTAAAAAACAGTTTCTATAAACAGAGGGTGAGTATAAAAGAATAATCAGTAGGATCCTCCCCGAAGCCTCTCGTCCAAAGTTAAAGAAAGCATGCAAAAGCACTATGAACAGAAAGTGAAACAAACTCCTCACCTAAACATGTATACTAAAATCCCATCTCACTATGGATACTCTCACCAAGTAATGAATACAAGAGTATAGAATATAGTAAAGAATATCAATGGTACCCTGATTTTACTTACCCACTGGTTTGCCACATTTAACCAATTACATACATCATGTGCGTCTCCCTCCAAAGGCTTTCTCTTATACACCTGGGCTACGCTCCACAATCTGCACCACATGCACCACAATGTCATTCCCGCATACACCTGGGCTAGGCACCACACCATCCTCACAACCAAAAGTAACCAGGTAGTTTCCGAGAGCCATGACATCTCGCATAACATGTATCATACATTAGGAATTATACCTAAAGCCATTACAGCCCATACATCGAGTAAGGATCCTCAAGCCTTCACATCCTATACATGTTACACATATAGTAGTCCATAGGATACTATATCCAGAATATATGTGTGTGAATAACCACAAGCCATTACATCCCTCTCCACACATATATGGGGAAAACTAACTGTTGTGCATCCTGTCACTAGTATCTACCAAGAGAAGAGAACAGGGTCAAAGAGGGTAGTAATCCATTCATCCTCCAACCAGAATGTTGTGGAAAACACCCCTAGGCTCACAATCCCCTAGGTGTCAGTTTCCCTTACTTAAAGGGTGGAGTAGCATATAGAAATACAAAAAGAACAGAATATATTATAACCCACCACCACACTATGTGCATAACTTAGTTTTAGTTTCAACCACAGCTAATGTCTCTCGGACTCTGGGATACTATTTCTTTGACTAGCTATCCTATAATCACATAACCATTTAATGAACATCATTAGATTACTAATCCAATTTTTCATCAATTCCACTTTACGTAAATTAATTCATTACACATTAATTAAATATGAAAAAAATTTAATTTCATCAACATCACAAACAATGTCAAATGTTCCTTCTATGTTACAACCTTATAATTATATTCCAGCATCTCCATCCCCATGGGTTAACTTAAATTCTTCAATCATTCATAACAGAAATACTTTCCCATATTCCCTAGAATTCTACAAAAACATCATGTGCTACTAAACACAAGGGGCTCAGCACGGTGAGTAGATGTACTACCCGTTGTGTCTGTGCCGCCTATGGAAAGTGTGTAGACCCATAATCCCTAGAGAGGCTAAACACGGAAAGCACATGGCATACCTTGTCTGTCTTCACACCTTTCAGAAGAAGGGTAAGCAAGAATAACTGCCTAGAGCTGTGGGGAAAAGATAAGAAGATAAAAAACTAATGAATACATAAGCATCCAATAACCAAATCCATCCCATTCCATCATCCCTGGTGTCCTCCCCAACACCCACATGCATAAACTAATGCATCTCGCCTCTCTTGGTGTCATCTGCTGCCACAACCACAAGGCCTCCATGCCCCTAAATATCACAACACCCTCCAGGGTGACATCACCACACAAGAAGTAGGGAAAAAACATTAAAAAAATTTGGGATCTTGGCCCTTTAGGAATGCATAATGCCTTCAAACAAAAATCACCAATAGATTTCATGTTTACCAACGAACTAAATTAAACACATCATTAGCCCCAATTTGATTAAAACCAAGATGGAAAAACATCCCCAACAATAACAGCCAGATTTATTTACATGATTCTTTATCTTTATCAAATTAATTATCAATTAAAAATAGATTTACGTTCTTTAACAATTTCATCAAGAGAAACATGCTAACAAGCAAGGCATATATATCACACATTCTAGAAAATAGAGAGGAAAACCAATATCACGATACAAAGAAACAACATACGATCAAACTAATTCTTTTATTCTGGATTAAGTATTTAATAAGGTTAATTCCATCATAATTCAAAGGGATAAATCGTGTTAACTCTACGATTGCACATAAACAATTAGAGAAGCCATGAATCATCTAACTAAATGGTTTTGACAGAAACCACAACGGTCGAAGAACACCCAAGAAGACTGGGGCGATTCACCAATGATCTTCCTTTGACCTCTTCTCCTAGCAAAAATAAAGACCAAATCCCCTCATATTATTCATCCACACAGTTAGATCTACCTATAACTGGCATAGATATATGACCCCAAGAGAAGATGGGGAGAAGATCTAGGTAGATCTATGAAACCAAACAAAAGGATCACATACCTCGAGAAACCGATTTCGATTCACAAAGAGAAGCCTCTGTATTGCCTACAAAATTCATGGGAGAGGTTTTTATACCTCTAAGGAAGGGTAATCCTGAGTTATGGCCGCTTAGGGGCTTATGATAACCATTTAGAGGCAAACTAGTTCAAACCCACAATTTTAGGATCTAACTTTATGTGCCTACACGGTTAGTCCACACGGTTTAACAAAACATGCGATAACTGTGCATTACCTTCTGCCTATCCCAACACTGCTTGGACGATTATTTCGCATGGTTAGACAAACCATGCAATAACCATGTGTTTTCCACTACCTCTAACACCAGCCTTGCATGGTTTGGCCCCATGGTTTAGTCAAACAGTATGCCAACCGTGTGAAGTCCAAATCCCATTAACATTCCTTAAATGTCCACCCAAATGTACACCAATTCACCTTGTCCTCCTGGAACACCTAAAACACCACATTTTCACAAAAGAATAAATATGAGAAGTCTCGAACATTACCTCAGATACCTATCAAAACATTCTCATCCTCGAGAATCCAAAACCCACCTAAAGAGAAAACAAAACAGGGTCTGAACAACCTCCCACGGAGAAACCTCTCAAAAGAGAGCAAGCCACCAAAGAAATAAAGGGTTCCATCTCATAAACATGAATGTTCCACAACCAAATAAATTAAAATGATACATGGAAAGAGTTAAACATCAACCAACTCTGGGTAATGAGCACATATCTGTGATTCATGTTCCTAGGTACTCTCCTCCATGCCATCGTGTCTCCACAAGACATGAACTAAGGGGATGGAATACCCACGCAACACCTTCTACTTGCAGTCTTGGATCTCCACAGGTTGATCCTCTATAGTGGAATTATCATCAACATCGATATCTACCCAATCGATGATGTGGGAGTCATCATGAAGATAACGATGTAGTTGTGATACATGGAAAACATCATTTATCAGACTCATATGAGGGGGAAGTACAACTCGATACGCCACAGCTCCAACATGATCTAACATCTCGAACGGCCAAACAGAATGGGGTGAAAGCTTACTATACGGACCATGCATTTGTTGCCCTTGATGGGGAGTCACCTTGAGAAAAAAATGATCCCCAACATTAATCTCTAGGGGCCTCCCTATTTGATCGGCATATGAATTCTGATGATCATTCACTGTCTTCATCCTCTCACAAATCACATGAACCATCTCTATTGTATTCTACACTACTTCTAGTCTGAGAATTGCTGACTCTGCAACCCCAGTCCTGCACAACGGAGAACGGCAAGGTGGCCATACAAGGCTTCAGACGATGCCATACCGATGGTGGAGGGAAGACTATTATTATAATAAAACTCCACAAAGGGAAAGGGCCTCATCCATGAACCTCCAAAATCAAGAACACATGATAAAAACATGTCTTCAAGAGTCTATATAGTTCACTCTGTCTAACCATCTGTTTGAGGATGAAAAGCAATGCTAAGGAATAGTTGAGAACCAAAATCATGTTGGAGACCTCTCCACACCCTAGAGGTAAAATGAGGATCTCAATACGAAATTATCGTCCTTGGGACTCAATGATGTCTCAACACCTCCTCTAGATATTGCCTCGACAAAACCTCCAATGATATCGACTCCTTGATTGCTATGAAGTGGGATGCTTTTGTTATGTGATCCACTACCACCAAAATAGCATCATGTCATCCCGAAGCTTGAGGTAAACCTGTAAAAAATTCCACTAAGATGTCCTCCCTCTTCCAATGAGAAATCTCTAATGGTTGGAGAAGACCACAAGGAACATGGTGTTCGACCTTCAACTTTTGGCAGACTAAAAATCGAGAAACAAACACCGCAACCGCATGCTTCTGCCCTGACCACCAAAATTGACTCCTCAAGGAACGGTGCTTCTTTGTCACACTAGGATGCATCGCTAAATAAGAACCATGGAACTCTTTGAGGATCATCTCGTGGATCTCCAAGGGAACAAAAATCCTCCCATTATACGACACTTTGTTTGGTTTATCCTCAGACCAACCATCAGGGGCCTCACCACAAACAACTCGGTCTCTCCAGACCTCTACCTCAAGATCCACCAACTGGGACTCTTCCACCTTCTGCATCAGGGATGAATGTATTTTCATCTGAAAAAGGAAACCTCTACCCCTAACTTCTCCCATATCAAGATTCAATGCTGAATGTTCTTCCATTACTCTCCATGAGTCACCGGATTCACGCACAGCATCACTGCATGACTTTCAGCTCAGCGCATCAGCTACAACATTCCCTTTTCCAGGGGTATACGATATTTGGAAGTTGTATTCCCTTAAAAACTCCATCTATCTACGTTGTTTTAAGTTCAAGTCACACTGCGAGAAAACATACCTCCAACTCTTATGATCATTGAAAACCACAAAGCATTCACCAATGAGGTAATGTCTCCATAACTTCAGATCAATAGCCACAGCGGCCAACTCAAGATCATGGGTGGAATATTTGCAATCATGGGGAATCAACTGCTGAGACCCATAAAAAACGACTGAACTCTATTGTATAAAGACATAGTCTAACCCCAGATGTAAAGCATTGTAGAAGACACAAACTGAACCCCTTCAGCTAGAAGAAAAAGGAATGGAGCACTTAATAACTTCTCCTTTAGATACTTGAAATATTCTTGACACTAATCAGTCCATATGAAAGCCTTCTCTTTCCTCCTCAAAGATGTTAGTGGAGTCACAACCCATGAAAAACCGGCTACGAACCTCTAACAGTAGCCTGCGAGAGCAAGCAAACTTCGCACCTCTGACACTATGTTGGGGGCTGCCCAAGAGAAAACAGTTTCAATCTTCAATGGATCCACAACTACTCTTTATTGGGACACAACATTCCCCAAGAAAATGACTTCTCAAGCCCAAAACCCACACTTCTACAACATTCTGAACAGTTGATGTCGATGAAGAACTTCTAAAATAGTGTGTAGATACTCTGCATGATCCTCTTCAAATGTGGAGTACACAAGGATGTCATCGATGAAAACTACCATCAACTTGTCCAGGAACTCACGGAACACACCATTCATAAAACCCATGAACATAGCTACAACATTCGTCGCACAAAACGATATTACAATGAACTCATAATTCCCATGACGACAACAGAAACCAGTCTTCAAGATATCCTCATCCTTCACACAGATCTGATGATATCCTAACCACAAGTTGATCTTTTAGAACCAACTTGCACCCTTCAGTTGATCGAATAAGTCATCAATTCGTAGAAGAGGATAGCGATTATTTATTGTCACCTTGTTTAAGTGACAATAATCGACACACAACTGTAAACTGTCGTCAGCCTTCTTCATGATCAAAACTGGTGCACCCCATAGTGACACACTTGGCCGAACAAAACCACACTGTAATAGACCATCAAGTTGTATACACAGCTCTCATAACTCTGAATGGGACATCCTATATGGAGACATAGATATAAGTGATGCTCATGGCAGTATCTTGATCCCAAACTCGATCTCTCGTCGAGTGGTTAAGGTTACAACCTCTTCTAGAAAGACATCAGGGTACTCCTCTATGACACTAGGAAACTCCAACCATTTGACCTCTAAAGAACTCATCATCCTCTCATCCTCCATGGATGATAAGGATGAAATGGGTCTATGAACCATCTGGGGGTCTCGCTCACCAACAGACACCACTTTCTCTCCATACACACCAAAAAAATGACCTTCTTCCTGATGCAATCTACGAGAGTGTGCACCAAATACAACTAATCCATGCGAAGGATGACATCATATGGTTGTATCCGTAAAAATAAGAAATCTTACCAAGAGTGGTGTTTCCCCAACACAGGCTCACAGTCTCTAAATACTTTAAACAAGCTAGCTTGACCTCCAACTGATGTAGTCAATTCCAAGGGAACTGAAATCCTCTCCACCTCAAGTCCCAAAGCATGGACAAGTGTTGGTGATATGAAAGAGCGTGTCACTCCTGAATCAAACAAGGCATACACCAAGGTAGAAAACAATAAAAGGGTACCTCGAATGACATCTGGCTCATCTGGTGATGGGAACGCTAGAGCCGGAAGCTGACCATGACCTCCTCCACAGCCTCTCTGACCATGATGACGACCACCACCATGGACGTGCTCTACTCTCTGAGGATGGGGAGCGTCATGGGGCTATCCTCTGTGTAACTCCCCAGTAAATAAAGAATATGACTTTTTCCTACTTATTAAATTTTTAATTAAATACTAATTTTACTTTAAAAGGGTTTCTATGTTTGATAGCGTACCCGAGACACAACAATGAGTTTATTTGAAATCTTACATTGCACACTAATAATATAATATTATTATTTTAAATGGTAGTCAAATACAAGCCGTTGTATTGCTAGGAATGAAGAAAACTAAATATAATATAAATATACATGTTTGTTAAATGTATTTACATTTTACCAATAAAACTTATAGGCTTAAAATGTGAATGAATCTATTTTTAAGCATAATTTACATTTAAAGGCCGATTTATCGCCTTTTAATAGAGAACCCTTTTTAAATCTAGTTTTGGTCACTTTTATACATTCTATATGTCAAAATAAAATAGTTCTTTAGAATGGGGACATCAAAATATACTTTCTGTAAATTTTTGGATTTTTTTCGATAAAGTTCATTTTTAATGAAAAGTGAAAAATATTGTATTTTAATTCAAAAGTGCTTTTTAATCAAATTTATTTATATATTTAGGTTATCTTTTTAATTGGTTTTAAAGTGAAATTAAAATATATTTTTACCATTTAATCAAATTTTGGTCATTGGAATTAATTTCACTTAGAAATTGGACATAAACAAGTATCAATCTTTTGATAGTTATTGTTTCTTAAAAATACGCTATTTTTTATAACATGAATTAATTTTAAAGTTAATTAATGCCACTTATATGTTTTTAATTTTTCATAATAGACATCGTTTTTTAATTCACATTATCAAATATATTTTAGGCTGGATTTTTTGTATTTTCCTGAAAAATTTCAATTTTTGATGAATAGTGAAACCACTTAGTGTTAGTTAAAAAAACTGACTTTTTCATTTAAATAAAAGTTTACCACTTCATGGAATTTAATTTAAAAAATCTGAAAGACATGGTTATCATCAAGAAGTAAAATATGGTTCATTATGATTAAAATAATTTTTGGTGAATAGTAACTTTTAACTTTTATTTACCGAGGGTAAAGTTAAATTGGGTAATTCAAGGTTAAAAGAATATTATAATAATTTAAAATTACCTTAACACTTGTCTAAACCTTATTGGTTGAGTCATTAACGACCATGGGAATCTTTGGGTCTATTTTGGGATCCCATTGAGCCACTTGGGAGTGATAATGACAATTTAGATTAATTAATATATTGGAAGGACAAAATTGACATTAACAAAAATCGTTAATTAATTAATTTTTATATGGTGTTTTATAAGTCATATTTAAACTATAAATATTAATCGGAAAGATAAAATTATTTCCTTAATCATGGTATTTTTTTATAATTATTATACATCACATAAATTAAATTATTTATGACACAATAATGATGCAGTATGTACCTCATTAATAAATGATTTGAATAAATAAGATTATAATGATTAAATTATTATCCAAAACCTGTCCAATTATGATTGGATGATTTTATTTTGACCATGAGTCATCATATCATCATCTTTAATTATTTTTTGACCTTTTTAAACATAATATAATTATATAATAAAATAATATTTTCACACTTTTTTAAAGAGCCCCTCCTCTCCCTTATAAAAAGAGACCATTTCTATCCAATTCCTCACACCTCCCAAGCCATTTGAAACATCCAAACTTTTCCAAATTAGGCTCCATAAATCTCTATCCTCTCCTTAGAATCCTTACCTTAGGTAGAAGGCACTTCAAAAAGTCCTTTGGTTCAAACCAAAGAGCGTTACCCAAATTAAAGGTAATTGTTCCTCTTAAATTTTTTTCATTTATTTTACTTCTCCAACCCCTAAAATCTTTTTATTACATTATTTTGAAACAAAAAAAGTATCCTAAATATACTAGGATGTTTTTATGAGAGTGATTCTAACTACACTTACACACACCTCCATCTAATAGATGAAGAACATAATGTTTTAGTGGATGCCAAACTAACGCCTCACGAAACGATGATTGTTCAAATATCTCCAACCGCCTCTCATAGTGGCCATTACTATGGAACTGTATTTATATATGACATATATTATGTTTATTTTTTTTTATGGTTCATTGTTTTCCATTCATAGGACACCTTTATGTTTTCCATAGTGTGTAAATACGATAATCTAATTTGAGGAAGCGTGGACTACCGCCACCTCAAAGTGATGCGACTCGTTAATTCCTTCTGTGGGATGTATAAATGATAGAGTTAATTATATTATATATGATATTATACTGAAATTATAATATAATTTGTTTTAATTGTGTTTTAATGACACATAAATAATAAATAGAAATGAAAGTAGCGTTCATGCGTACTTACGACTTACCGTCTCCATGAACAGTGCATTTCATTTCTTACATCTAAATGTTATTTACTATTATAAATACATGTATATACTGGATATATATGATATATATGATATCTAAATCATTAATATCATTCTGTATATAATGAAACTTTGACAACATTAACAACATGTAATTATAATATGTCCATTTTTGACTCAAGTACCAAATATCGACAAAACGAACAATATTGAATTAAATGATTACATAATATTTATAACATGGTAATAAGTGATATAAAAGGAATAATTAACATGAAAAATGTTCTTAAGCAAGTAGAAATAAACTTTCGTTTATTATTCAAGAAATCAAAGAACGATCGAGTCATGTCGGACATGAGGTGAGGGATCCGACCTCTCTCTTTCTTTTCAAGTACTCTCTTTTATGAAATTTCTTTTATGCTATATGTTCTTATGTTGGAGGATGTTTTTTATATTCACCATACTGTAATTTGTATTTAAATATGATTAGAGACCCCCTCTTACTCTCATCAATTCATTTTAAGAATTTTTAAGTGGCGTCATTAGGCTGCCGAATTTTTGTAAGAGATCTTCTTATCTCGTTTTTAATTTCGTGAGATTTACATTGTTCTCCACTTATTCATTGAATGTGGTGTATTTTGTACTTCCATTAAATATATATATATATTCTCATTATTCTCATTATATTCATGGTATTATATTATTCATTTGGAGGTTGTTAACTTTTGGTCATACGACTCAGTTCATTACAACGTGGTAAAGGGTTTAGTCTCACTTTTTATTCCTGTGAGATTCATGCAATATTTTCCAATATTTACTTTTTTATGATGTATGTAATTCCCATAATTGTACTCTTGGTGTAATATATGTTAATTTATGAGTATTTAAATCTTCATTTTATGATTCGTCATTCAAGTGGCATATGTTTTGTAAGATACCAAATCGGTAAAGGAACCTTTCACCCTCCTCTTTTTAAAAGACTTCGATTTGTTATGTATTTTAATTTTCAACATATTATGTTGGGATATGTTCTTATATATCCTCATTGATGTAAAACTTATGTCCAAGTGATGAGATACCCCTTTTTTATCTCATAAAATCATTTTCTGAATTTTAAATTGATTCTGTTAGGCTTTCGAATTTTTACAAGGGAACCTCCTAACAAAATATCAATTCTTCAGCTTCAAATTATACTTCTTTAATATGTCATCCTATGAATATGTGTGAATGACCCCTGATTTCTTTAAACTTAATATACACTTATATTGGGTGTATTTTAATTTTTCACACAAAATTGTGTGATTGATTAATCCTTAATTTAAGGATACCATCTTTATAATGGATTTTATCTCAATTTACATTTCCATTGAGACTTAATTGTTGTTATGCACCAATTCACTCTTATATGGTTTATATACTGTCATTTTAAATATTATATCATGAATCCCTTTATTATCATGATATTATAATGTTCTGATTAAAATTTATTCTTCAATTATTTATATCCAAGCATCACTATTTTTGTTAAAAAAAACTCTTTAACTAAAAGATAGTTTTAATTGTTTTAAAGATTTATTCATCTAAATATTTCTCATTAATGTCCATGTTTTCAAAATGGGTTTTATGATTTATTCATAGTGAAATTAATGTTTTCAAAAGATTATTATTTTAAAAAGATTCAAAGTGGTATGGGACACTTTTATTCAAAAATCACTTTTTAAATGGTTTTAAAAATGATTTGATAAAACATTGTTTATTTCAAAATCTTGATTTGATATATTGGAATGTGGAAATGTTATATTTTCTTTATACATCTGTTATATGTTATTGTTATGTTATGGTTATTTGGAATTGATTTTGTTTACAAGTGGTTCTGGGAAAAACCTAGGGCGGGTGAGCCCGAGATAGCTCTCCAATGCATTGGGTAACGTGACGGAGGTAAACATGATGTTTATCCAAAGAGATTTAGGGAATATACCATGATGGGTATTACAAGTGCAACTCCCTATTTAGCTATGATAGATACTATGTAAATAAGATATAAATGCCATAAGTAACCTTTATGATTTATGATTTGTGTGTGTTATTCATAAATCTCATGATTTGATAAGGTATGTTATGATTGAAAAGTATGTTTTCATTGATTTGTATTTATTGACGGGCTAATGTTTTCCTTCATTATTTTATAACCCTTATTGATCTTTTTGTGCTCATCC
Source organism: Viscum album (assembly GCA_963277665.1). Classification (NCBI taxonomy): domain Eukaryota; kingdom Viridiplantae; phylum Streptophyta; class Magnoliopsida; order Santalales; family Viscaceae; genus Viscum; species Viscum album. Next base: position 1,069,137,326 of record OY728157.1, on the reverse strand, counting down.
CAAGTTTTTGAAATGTTTTCCACTGGACTTAAAGATAAATAGGGTCAAGGATGGGATCAACAAAAAGTCATGCTATCTAAAACATGGAAATAGACATGTTTCTTTTTAAGAGTTTTTATTTTATGAAAAAAAATTGACATTGAGTAGTAGTGTGTACTTGTAATATTCTAGTTGTAATGTAATAGTTATGGCCTAAATCTACAAAACTCTAAACCTTAAAAGACCCTCAATGTGATTTATTCATTTAATTCAATATTATGTAATGTTTAAGGATTGGTTCTTATAGTTGGTATCAGAGCTCGGTATAGATAAAATTTGAGTTTAGGGTACAATTTAAGCATAAAAGACATTACCATAATGGTTAGGATTTTAGAAAGAGTCATATTTATTTTTATAAAGTGTATGAGTTTAAGATAATATGAATAAGTATATCTTAGTGTTTACCCTCGACATAAAATATTATATCATTATTTTAATGATATAGTCACACTGACCGTTTTGGTTATAGTAAATGGCTAGATCTAGCAGGCACCAAACTAATAGTGGATGTGAAGAAAGCTATGAAATATTTCTGAACAAGCAGCTTAATGATATGGGAGCTGCAATGAGAACTCTTGTGGTTATTCTCAACCAACCATCTGCAGTCATGATTGACCACCTGAATCGTAGTGATTTTTATAAGACATCATATATGTAACGCCCAGACCCCAGTTACCTAGAGTTGGTTCATTATTACATAACATTGTAATGATCACAAATTATCATGTCTCGAAAGACCGATTAGTTTAGTAGCCTTGGAATAACTAGTTACATTCATAAAGTTTACATTACATCATAAAATGAAAACTACCACAACATCTTGTCTCCACACTCATATCCCCTTATACTATCTATGTAGGTCATTCATTAAATACTTCTTCACAACCTAGGAAAAATAAAACATAGAGAGGGGTGAGCTCAAATGCCCTGTAAGGATAACAATATAGAAGACACTTTAATAAATAAGAATAAACATTTAAGGCAATGTATAACTAAAACAAAAAACTTTTATACATGAACTTCAGAATAATATGGTAGAAATAAAATGAAACAATATCATTTACTTATTCACAAGGATATTCTACTATTCTCATAATCTCATGCAATATTAATAACCACTTTCATAATGATGGAATGCATAATGCCAGGCTATCATAACCACGCAGCCAATGCCTCGTGTGAAGACTACGAATAAGATTATGTCAAGGCTTCATGACAAGACACTAGTTTGTCTCATTTGACATACCGATGCATCGAGAAGCTATAGAGGGCTCTACCCATCACTTACTAAGTCCAATGCATTCCTCATATGAACAGGCTTAAACATAACATAAACATTCGTATTAAAACTAGCATACAAAATGTAAATACTTTCTCCATGAACCATGAATGGTGTAATGATAATACATATATAGTAAAACATATCAAAAAACCTCCAATACAATATAGAAGTTTTGTATCATAATAAATAAAATTCAAATAATATTAAAATCTATCAAAGGATGTTGACATATATGAAATCAAAACTATTTGAGAGAAATATCTCGTCTTTTGAAATCATTTAAAAGTCACATAATTATAATATAAAACATTTAAATTGAAAATATTTTTATAAGATTGTAAGGGAAGCTTTGAAGATTTTATAACTGCGAAAAATAGCTGCACCCACCGTATGAGATAAAAAAAGATATTCTTACCTTAATTTTGTAGAAAAGGTTAAAAAGGACCTTGTTTGGAAAACGACGGAAAGATTCCTTTAAAACCATTTTATAAAAAGTGTAACATGGGTAAAATGACTTCAACCCATAGTCTAGTAAATAGAAAAAATGAATTAAAATACATTTTTATGAAACATGTATGTAGATGATAAAGAAGTCTGAGTAGATAAATAAGTATAAACAACCTCGGATAATGAAGAGATTGTGTAATAAACCACTACCTTGTAGTTTTCCTTGGATGAGGGTAGTTTAACCTCCTGTATAATTGAACAATAATTGTTATTAAATTATAAATGAATCATATACATTAATATGATATCATAAATGATCTTTTAACATTGATTTGTTAATAATATCTTAGTATTATCATCGTTTTGGGTGTTAACTTACTTGTTTTATTTTAAATGTTTTGTTACATAAGTCGGGTTTTTTTATGGATAGGTTGGATCTTATTCATATATAGAAAGATATAAAGTCCTTAAAAATTATTTTTAATCATAAAATGAGAATTATACTTCAATGGATACGATGGGGAATAAATCTTATCGCATTTATGGAGACTGTAGTCCGTACGTACGCACGAACGATACTTCCATTTCATTTTTCATTTTAAATGGAATCAAAACCAAATGATACATAGGTATATTATTATTACAGTATAATATAATATCTTATGTGTGTTACTTATGTTCATTAACTCCATCCTTTATATGTTCCATGTATGGTATGAACGAGTCATATCACTTTGAGGGGTGATAGTCCATACTTCCTTAGATGAAATTATTGTATATATATAAAAAATGAAACGAATAATGTTATGATAAAAAATGGAATTAAAAAAGCTTATATATAAAATAAATATCATTAAATTCATAATTAAATATAGTTCCATCATAATGGCCACCATGAGAGGCGGTATAAGATAATTGAACAATCATCGTTTCGTGAGGCGTTTGGTTGCCATCCACAGAAACATCACGTTCTTCACCCATTAGATGGAGGTGTGTGTAAGTGTAGTTCGAATAATTCTCATAAAAATATCCTAGTATATTTAAGATACTGGTTTTGTTTCAAAAGAAAAGAATAAGAAAAGTTTAGGGTTTGGAGAAGAAAAATAAAAGAAAAGAATCTAAGAGAAATTGTTACCTTTAATTTGGGTAACTACCTTTGGATTGAACCATCAAGGACTCTGGAAGTGCTTTCTGCCTAATGTAAGGCTTCTAAGAGGAGGACAGGGATGTAGGAAGATTAATTGGGCAGAGTTTGGATGAGAAAAAAATGCTGGAGAGGTGTGAGGAATTGGTTAGAAGTGGTGTCCTTTTATGAGGGGGAGGAGGGGCACTTCAGGAAAAACTTAAAGTATTATTTAATAATAAATTCATATTTGGTTTAAAATGGATCCAAACTTGATTATTTAATGTATAAGGTGTGGATGGTTCGAAAACCACTCTACCAATAATTTTTAGACAAGTTTGGGTCACTATTTTACCCATATCATTTATATTTTACCCTTAGTTAAATAGTTTGACATTTACCATGTATCTTTGTATGTTTATATTATATTGTTAATTAACATACTATAAACTGCGAAGAGAACACCAAGTGGTTCATTAATGACATACCTATCACCATATAAGTCCTTTTTCCAATCCTTATATTTTTAGGAATATTATATCAATTAATAAATTAATATTTGTTTTAAAAACTCCTTTATGTCAATTTGGACACTATTTAATAATTGATTTGTGTTAAAGTATTAATAACTTTATTAATTCAAAAAAATCATTTAATCAATCATAAAATGTCATATTAACCAATAAAGTTCGTGGAATTCATTAAAAGTATCAAATTATATTTTTTTGGGTATTTATAATATCAATTATTTTAATATTTCACTAATAATGTAATTACAACATCATAATTGTGTCATTAATAAATTAAACTATTTAATGTCTATAAATTATAAATAAAATACCATTTTATATGAAATATTTTTATCTTTATAATGAATATTTATAATCGAATTTATCTTATGTATAACCCTATATTAATAATGTTTATTTATTAAACATTGATGTTAACTCTTTTAACTCTTCTTTGAATTAAATAATAATAAATGTCCTAATCTAATACAAGTGAACCAAATAGGTTCATATTTTATTCCTAATGTTGTTTTTTGGTCAATTTATATATAGCCAATAGAATTATGACATGTTTTAGGGTAATAATAATATCATTTTTACCCTTAATTACCCTATTTACTTTTTACCGTGGTAAATAAAAGTAAAAAGGTACTATTCATCAAAAAAATTATATCTTATTAAACCACATTTTACTCTTTTATATTAACTTTGTGTCTTGGATTTTCCAAATTCCACACATAGAAGCGGTAAAATTATGTTTTATGTGAATTTGCAAATTCTCCTTGGAGGTGGGTAAAAGACAATGAAAAGTTCAATAAAATTTTAATATATCTAAATTTATTATAAACTGACTAGAATTAATTACATTGAACTTATATAGGTATTATGTATCTATTTTTACATAAAATAAATATAAATAGAATAAATAAATATTTAAAAAAAATTCAGTTTTAAAGTATAACTCATTGTTTTTCACTATTCATCAAAAATTAAAAGTTTTTAGAAAAATACCAAAAATTTACACTAATATAATTATGATATTCCGATTTCAATAATAAAATATATTTTACAAAATTCAAAACATATAAGTTTCATTTATTAATTTAAAATTAATTCCCACTGTCAAAACCAAAAGGCGTATTTTTAAGAAATTATAACTTTTAAAAGTTTGACACTTATTTATGACCAATTTCAAAATGAAATTACATACAATGACAAACATTGTATTAAATGGTGAAAATATAATATATTTATACTTCCAAACCATTAAAATGTATAATTTAACAATATAAATTATTTTGATTTAAAAAAAAATTCAGTTAAAATATAGTATTTTCACTATTCACCCAAATATAAAAGTTATCAGAAAAACACCAAAACATTATTGAAACTAAATTATTATGTCCCGATTCTAGAGAAAAAGTATATTTTCTCAAATTGACTATATAAAAGTTTCAAATATTGGATTTAAAAAAAGCTTCTCCATTAAAAGGCACTAAAATTGCATTTTTCGACATATATATCTTTTATTATAAAAAATTTATTTGTTCGAAAATGATGTCCTCTAGAGTGGCGCGGTGCGGGTCAACGATGTCATCCTCCTCTTGGTGTCAGTGGGCTATGGTGAAGGCTGGCGAGGCTCCATTTGACCCCATCGGCAAGGCGAGGGTTAGTCTTTTCTGGATCATTCCCTCGGCGGAGGGGCGAGCATGGCTACATCTGTTCTTGTGGTGGCTTCGACGGTGTGGATCTAGCTTCTTCATCACTGCTCGGCGAGTTTTGGGCGCTTGTCTTGCATCAGATATCAGACTGGAATTGACCGACAGTGGGTATGATGGAGCGGGTTTCTTTTCAAGTGTGGCTCGATGTTGGCCCCTGTGTGGTGCAAAGGGGGAGGGTTTCTATGTGCAGGACACTGGTGACCTGTGACTTACTCATTGGTCAGATTTCTGGTATTTTTTCTCATTTAGTTTGGATTGAGTTGATGTGGTGGTCGAATTTGTGTCTTGCATGGGTGTTTCTGCTCTATGTTGGGAATGTTGTTTTCCTGTGGCATGCTGTTCAACGGTTCTTGATTTCATATTATCTTTACAGAGTGCTCAAGATGAGGTTTAGAGCTGCAAGTTTTCACCAGGCAAATGCAGTTTGGTTTCGGATGTTTGAGAGGGTATGGCCTTGGCCATTGATACCGGCCCATCTTTGGACGGGATAACTTGACTTTGAGCATTGGAATAGTGGAATCTGATCATTATGTTGTTTATGATGGGGATGAGTATTTCTCTGCTGTTTGATCTCATTTTTTTAATTTTGTGCCATTTGGGTAAGGTTTGATGTCTTAAGTCATTGAAGTCATGTATCATGGTTTCTAACGTTTTCCTTAAAAGTGTTTCTTTAATAAAAAATTAATTTATCGTCAATACATAATGCCATTCCGAATGAGGATGAAGAAATTGACAATGACCAATGAAAGATAAGGATTATTTCTTGACATATGTTTTCCTATTATTGAAATCTTAGGATATGATTCATAATTTTGTTTGTAGGAAAGTAGAATTTCAGAATAAGTTGGTAAAGAATTGTTCATGGATCTTGAAGAACGTTGAATGAGTAACAGGTCAACATATAAGGGATTCAAGAGTTATGGTAGATTTCAAGATTGTGAAATTCTTAAAATTAGTAAGGCACTTTTGATGATGGGATTACGTTAGAAGACTCTTTATATTATGTGTAACCCTGAAGTTTGATATATGAAAATTTTATTAGAGAAATAAATATCTTTTTTTCTTATAGTAATAAAGATCAATTTGGGTTTATATGATCCTTGAATTTGAGGCAATTACCGGTTAATACATTTTTGGATGAAAATAAGGTTATTAGATAACCTTTGTGGTTAAAATATGTTATGTTTATTTTTGATGAATTTATCTCTTTTGGGAATTTTATAAAATTATGTAGATTTTGAAAAGGGATAATACTCAAACTGTGTGACCACCCATCACGTTGGACAAAGCTGTTGGAATCGAACCCACAACCAAAGTGCGACTGATATTTATCACCTGCCACTGGACTACGTGAAGTCACTGGTTAGTATGACTAATTATTTTTCGTTAGATGATCTTTTGAATCAGGACTAAGTTGATTTTGAGTTATCTATGGAAATTATTAAACTATCATGGAGGATATGTGATTAGGTTAATTACTTTTCAGTATGAGACTTTAAGAGTAACTGATGTTATTTGGAGATAAAAGTTAATATTTTCCTTAGAATACTATGTGATTAAATACTACAGAGATTTTTCTTTCAATCTTAGTTTGGATTACTCTGATGAATTTTAAGGATAACTGTTTATTTAATAGTCTTTCTTGAACCTTGGGTTCTTTTTGTTGATTTTTGGAGATTAAGAGTAGTATTTAATTTTATAAATGATTATCCTTTTGGTGATTATCTGATCATATACTGAATGTTTTGGTTTTAGATAATATCTAAAGGGATGGGAAATATATAGTTCTTCTTTTTTGGATTATGTGATTCTCCCGAAGTTGATTATAGTGCTCTAAATGTGAAGAAACGTCATCCTAAATATTCATCGTTTGGAGAAAATATGAGTTTGTGTTAGAAATCTAGTAAAAGATGAATGTCTAAATGATAAGTATGTATATTTCATTTTGTTTTTTGTTAAGCTCATATATAAATTCCTCAATGAAATGTAACTTTATAAAAAACCTTGTATGTTAACTTTTCTTACTAGGGAATCAATGACTGTTTAACCCATAACATGTTTGTGATTTTCTGGTGGTTAACTTTCTCCTAAACATGTTTCCAATCACTCTTTATCAGAACATGACCCTTTTTCCCCTTCATATCCATGTTTTCATGGAATCTTAGAATGGGTTATCTCGGGTGACCATTTTACTTCTCTTTATATATTTTAATGTGATTGTTTTACTGACTCTTTGTTTTTCTGATATGGGACTTTCAAATAAAGTTTCTAAGCCCAAATATTAAAATTGAGAGGATGCAATTCCCAAAAGGGGGGAAGGATGTAACATCCCAGGTAAATAGGGAATATGAATTATTTATATTTATTAATTTTTGAATTAAATATTAATTTTACTTTAAAAGGGTTTCTATGTTCGATAGCGTACCCGATACACAACGATGGGTTTCTTTGAAATATTACATTGCACACTAATAATATAATATTATTATTTTATATGGTAGTAAAATCTGAGGCATTTTCCTGGCAGTAATGAAAAAAACTAAATACAATATGAGTATACATGTCTGTTAAATGTATTTACATTTATCCAATAAATTTTAGAGGCTTGAAATATGTATGAATCTAATTTTAAGAATAATTTACATTAAAACGCTGATTTATCGCCTTTTAATGGCGAACCATTTTAAAATCTAGTTTTCTCCACTTTAATAAATTCTATATGACAGAATAAAATCCTTCTTTATAATGGGGTCATCAAAATTTACATTGTGTAAATTGTTTTGGAATTTTTCTGATAAGGTTCATTTTTAATGAATAGTTAAAAATATTGTATTTTAATTCAAAAGTGCCTTTTAATATAATTTATTTATATGGATAGATTATCTTTTTAATTAATTTTAAATTTAAATTAAAATATATTTTTACTTTTTAATCCAATGTGGGTCATTGGAATTAATTTCACTTTGAAATTGGATATAAACAAGTATCAATCTTTTGATAGTTATTGTTTCTTAAAAACAGGCTATTTTTTATAACAGTAATTAATTTTAAAGTTAATTAATGTCACTTATATGTTTAGAATTTTGAATAATAGAAATCCTTTTTCAATTCGGGATATCAAATATAGCTTAGGCTGAATTTTTTGGATTTTTCTGAAAAACATCAATTTTTGATGAATAGTGAAACCACTTAGTGTTTGTTAAAAAAATGGGCTTTTTCATTTAAATGAAAATTTACCACTTCTATAAATTGAATTTCAAAAATCCGACATACATGGTTTTCATCAAGAGGTAAAATGTGGTTCATTACGATGAAAATAATTTTTGGTAAATAGTTACTTTTGACTTTTATTTATCGTGGTTAAAGGTAAATAGGGTAATTCAAGGTTAAAAGAATATTGTATTAATTCCAAATTACCTTAAAACTTTTCAAAACTATATTGAGTCATTAAAGACCACATTAATATTTGAGTCAATTTTTGGTTCTCATTCAGCCACATGGGAGTGATAATGACAATTTATATTAATTAATATAATGTAAAGACAAAATTTACATTAACAAAAATCGATCAGTAATTAATTATTATATGGTGTTATATAAGTCATATTTTCGACTATAAATATTAATTGGAAAAATAAAAATATTTCCTACATCATGGTATTTTTTTATAATTGTTAGACATCATATAAATTAAATTATTTATGACACAATAATGATGGAGTATTTTCTTCATTAATAAATGATTTAAATAAATAATATTATAAATATTATCCAAAACATGTCCAATTATGATGGGATGATTTTATTTCAACCAGGAGTCATCTTATTTTAATTTTTAATGATTTTTGGACCTTTTAAAACTGAATATAATTATATAATAAAATAATATTTTCACACTTTCCTAAAAAGCCCCTCCTATCCCATATAAATGGAGACAATTTATATCCAATTCCTCACACAACTCAAGCCATTTGTCTTATCCTAACTCTATCCAAATAAGCTTCCTACATACCACTCCTCCCCTTAGAAACATTACCTTAGGCAGAAAGCACTTCAAGAAGTCCTTTGGTTCAAACCAAAGAGAGTTACCAAAATTAAAGGTAACAGTTTCTCAAAAATTGTTTTCTTTTATTTGACATCTCTAACCCATAAAAACTTTTTATTCCTTTATTTTGTAACAAAACTACTATCCTCGATATACTAGGATTTTGTTATGAGAATTATTTGAACTAAACTTACACACACCTCCATCTAATGGATGAAGAACATAATGCTTCTGTGGATTGCAAACTAATGCCTCACGAAACGATAATTGTTCAAATATATCCAACTGCCTCTCATGGTGGCCATTACAATGTCACAATATTTATATATGATATATATTATGTTAATGTTTTCTTATGCTTCTGTATTTTCCATTTTATCCCACCTTTATGGTTTCCATAGTGGGTAAATATGATAATCTCATTTGAGGAAGCGCGGACAACTGCCCCCTCAAAGTGATGTGACTCGTTAATGCCTTATGCGGTATGTATAAAGGATAGAGTTATTGATATTATATAAGATATTATAATGATATTATAATATACCTATGTATCATTATGTTTTAATTCCATTAAAATATGAAATAGAAATGAAAGTAGCATTCATGTGTACGTACGACTTACCGTCTTCAAGAACGGTGCATTTCATTTCTTACCTCTAAATGTTATGTACTATTATAAATACCTTTATATACTAGATATATATGATATATATGATATATAAATCATGAATATCATTCTGTATATAATGGAACTTTTACCACATGAACAACATGTAATTATATGAAGTCCAATTTTGACTCAATTACCAAATATCGACAAAACGAACATTACTAACTTAAATGAGTACATAATGTTTATAACATGGTAATAAGTGATATAAAAGCAATAATATAATTGAAAAATGTTATTATTCAATTATTAATTAACTTTAGTTTTTTATTTAGGATATTAAACAATGATCGATTCAAGTTGGACACGAGGTAAGGGATCTGACCTCTCTCTTTCTTTTCAAGTACTCTCTTTTATGTCATTTATTTTATGCTCGTTTTTATTAAGTTAGAGGATGTTAATTTATATTAAACATACTATAATTTATATTTTCATATTATGATAGACCCCCTCTTACCCTTATAAATTAATTTTAATAATTTTTAAGTGGCGCTGTTAGGCTGCTGAATTTTTGTAAGGGATTTTCCTATCTCATTTTTAATTCCGTGAAATTTCCATTATTTTCCACTTATTCATTACATGTGGTGTATTGTTTACTGTCATTTGATATATATATTCTCTTTATTCTCATTATATTCATGGTATTTTGTGACTCATTTGGTGGTTATTTACTTCTGGTCATATGACTCAGTTGATTACAACGTGGGAAAGGGTTTCATCTCACTTTTTATTCCTGTGAGATTCATGCCATATTTTCCACTATTTACTTTTGTTTGGTGTATGTACTGCCCATGATTTTACTCTATGTGTAATATAATTTTATTTATGAGTATTTACATCTTCATTTTATGATCCTTCATTCATGTGGTATATGTTTTGTAAGTTACGAAATCGGTAAAGGAACCTTTCACCCTCCTCTTTTTAAAAGACTTCATTTTGGTATGTCTTATAATTTATATAGTATTATGTTGGGATATGTTATTAGATATCCTCATTTGATGTAATTTTTTTTAAAAGTGATGATATACCCATTTTTTATCTCATCAACTCAATTTATGAATTTTAATGTGATGTCATTAGGCTATCAAATGTTTACAAGGGAACCTCTTAACCCAATTTCAATTTATCATGTTCTACTTGTACTTCATGAATATGGCATCCTATGAATATGTGTTTATGAACTATGATTGTTTTAAACATAATATCCACTTATATTGGGTGTATTTATATTTGTCACACATAATTATGTGATTCAGTTATCCTTAATTTAAGGATACCTTCTTTATAAGTGATTTTTTCTCAATTTACATTTCCATTGAGACTTCATTGTTATTATGCACCAATTCACTCTTATATGGTGTATATATTGTCCTTTGAAAAATTATATCATGAATCCATTTATTCTCATGTTATTATAATGTTCTTATTAAAATTTATTCTTCAATTATTTGTATTCGAGCATCTCGATTTTTGTTAAAAAACTCTTTAACTAAAAGATCGTTTTAAATGATTTAAATATTTATTCATCAAAATATTTCTTATTAATGTACATGTTTTTAAAATGGGTTTTAGGATTTATTTATATTGGAATTATTATTTTCAAATGATAATTCCTTTAAAAAGCTTCAAAGTTGTATGGGACACTTTGATTCAAAAATCACTTTTTAAATTGTTTTGAAAATGATTTGATAAAACATTGTTTATTTCAATATCTTTATTTGATATATTTCAATGTGGAAATGTTATATTTATTTATACTAGTGTTATATGATATGATTATTTTATGGTTTTTGGAATTGTTTTCTAATATGGGTGGTTCCGTGATAAACCTAGGGTGGGTGAGCCTGATATAGCTCTCCAATGCATTAGGTAACATGACAGAGGTAAACATGATGTTTCCCCTAAGAGATTAAGAGAATATACCTTGATCGTTATTACAAGTGTATCTCCCTATGTATCTATTATAGTAACAATGTAAGTTTCATATGGATTCTATAAGTAACCTTTATGATTTATGATTTGTGTGTGTTATTCATAAATCCCATGATTTCATAAGGCATGTTAAGATTGAAAAGTATGGTTTCATTGATTTCTATTTATTGGTGGGATAATTTTTTCCTTTTTTATATTATAACCCTTACTGAGATTTTTATGCTCATCCCATGTTTTTTAAATGTTTTCCACATGACTTAAAGATGAATAGGGTCAAGTATGGGATGAAGGGAAAGTCATTCTATCTAAAACACGTAACTAGATATGTTTCTTTTTAAGAGTTTTTTGTTTATGAAAAAAATGGATACTAAGTATTACTGTCTACTTGTAATATTCAAGTTTTAATGTAATAGTTATGTCCTAGTTCTCTAAAACTCTAAAATTGAAAAGATTATCAATGTGAATTATTCATTTAATTCAATATTATGTAATGTTTAAGGTCGGGTCCTTATACTCTGCCTGCCCCAATGACCCTCTACTGATCTAAAGCGGGTGCAACTGGCTGCTGATGACTTGGCAGAAATTGCCTCAATGGAGGTACCTGGAGCATAACACCTGGTGCACGATGACTGCTCTGAAAGTTCGAGCACTCCCGCTACTGATGATGATGACCACCACAAGAAAAACAAGCCCCTGACCCCTAGGAATATGCCCGAGAGTTTCTACCATCAGAGAAACAAGGTGTGAAGGTCTAGGACCTACCCTCGGATAAATAGAAACTCTTTGTAACACCCCAAGCTTCCACGGTACATTTCCCTTCGAATAATGCAACAGCGTGTGTTGTACGCAACCTCGAGCTCTAACACACACCACAACTAATTAAACTAGCCGTTGTGAATAGTAATACCTACTTTTTGAAATTTTATAAATTTTATTTATCAAAATAGACTTCATCTTTGGATTCAGAATATCGAAATTAGCCTATGTTGAATTTTTGGTATTTTTCTGAGAACTTCTAATTTTTTATGAATAGTGAAAAATACTTAAAAACAAATTTTTAAATCAAAAAAATTTATAGTGAAAAATTATACTATTTAGTGGTTTTAAATTATAATTAGAATATATTTTTCCATTCTATCCAATGGTGGTAATTTAAATTAATTTAACATTGAAATCAGACATAAACAATTGCAAATCTTTTGATATAAATTGTTTCTTAGAAACACGCCATTTTTTGTAACAGCGGGAATTAATTATAAAATTAATTAATGAAACTTATATGTTTGGAATTTGGTAAAATAGACATCATTTTTGAATTCGGAATATCAATTATAGCTTAGGGTGAAATTTTGGCTTTGTTCTAAAAAACTTCAATTTTTGATGAATAGTGAAACCACTAAGTGGTAGTTAAATAACTGATTTTTCATTTAAATGAAATATTACCACTTCTGTGATTTGATTTTCAAAAATCCTACATACATGGTTGTCATTAAGAAGTAAAATATGGTTCAATGAGATTAAAATAAATTTTTGGTGAATAGTAACTTTTAAGTTCTTAATCGTGATTAGAGGTAATTAGTGTAGTTTAAGGTACAAATAATGTTTTAATAATATGAGATGAGCATGACACTTGTCCTAATCCTATTGGATGAGTCAAGGCCGACCAATACAACCCATGGGTTAACTTGGGGACCCCATGGAGCCACATTAGTTGGAAAATGACATTAATATATATTTATTTAATGTTAAAATTAAATTGACACAAACATGAGTTATTTTACTAAAATAGTTTTTAAGTGGGGTTACACAAGTCCAAATTTTGATTATAAATATTCATTAGAAAGCTAAAAAGATTTCCTACATCATAGTATTTTTTTATAATTTTTAGACATTAAATAAATTAAATTATTTATGACATCATTATGATGTGGCGATGACCTCATTATTTAACGATTTAAATAAAATGAGAAGATAATCCAAAATCCAAGGCTTACACTTGTCCAAAGCCTATTGGATGAAGCGATTGCGAACCCTTATCACCTAAGACACTAATTATATAAGTTTGGGACCTTTAGAATCCGAAAAGCATTGTATAATAATGTAACATTTCAATATTTGTAAAAGAGCCCCTCCTCTCCTCTTATAAAAGGCCCCCACCTCTACCACCTTATTCACACTTTAAAGCCTTTTGGTTCGGCCAAACTCTGCCCAAATACTCTCCTAACTTCTCTCCCTTCATCTTAGATGCTTTACTTTAGTCAGAAATCCATCCTAAGGAGTCCTTTTGATCAAATCAAAAGGAAGAACCCGGAGAAGAGGTAACATTTTCATCACCCTCTTTCATGTTTCTTTCTTCTTCCACTCCCTCTTTGTTTATTATTTCAATTCTAAAATTATAACTCCAGTATCTTCTATATACTGTGATGTTATTATAAATATGGAACAACCATATTCAGTATTCTACCCATCATTTGAATGACATGTCACCATACGTGCGTACGTACGGCTTACCGTCTCCACGTCGTGGTGTAATTGTTATTCAATATATTTTTATTTAGATGGGTATAATAATGATATTTAATTCATGTAAATAATACATATAACATGATAATTATTCTGAATATATGATATACTATCCAATTATATATTATTTTAATATCAAAATAATGATATTGTCGCTCGTGCGTACGTACGGACTACCGTCTCCACGAACGCGATGAGATTGATTCTCTGTCGTATCCATTCAAGTATAATTATCATTTGATGATTTAAAAATAATGTTTAAGGACATGATATCATTCTGGATATGAATAAGATACAACCCATCCATGAAAAACATGACTTACGTAACAAAACATATAAGAAAACGAGTAAGTTAACACCCGAAACAACGATAAATCTAAGATATTATTAACAAAGAAATGTTAAAAGATCATATATGATATCATATGAATGTATATGATTCTTTTATAATTTAATAACAATTATTTCACCATTATATAGGAGGTTAACCTACCCCAACCAAGGAAAAGTACAAGGTAAGGGTTTACTTCACAACCTCTTCATTATCCAGGGTTGTTTATACATAATTATCTACTGGGACCTCGTTATCATCCACATCCATGTTTCTTCAAAATGTATTTCAAAACATTTTTATTATTTACAAGAATATGGGTTAAAGTCATTTATACCCTTTTTGACTTTTTATAAGAGAAATCTTTCCGTCGTTTTCAAAACAAGGTCCTTTTTAACCTTTTCGACAGAATTGAGGTAAGAATGTTTTTTTTTAACTTATACGGCGGGTGCGGTTATTTTCCGCCGTTATAAAATCTTCAAAGCTTTCCTTACAAGCTTATAAGAATATTTTCAAGAAAATGTTTTGTTTTATATGGCTCTTAAATGATTTCAAAAATAGAAAGAGATATTTCTCTAAAAAGTGTTTTGATTTCATCTATGTCAACATCCTTTGATGGATTTTACGCTTATTTAAAGTTGATTTATTATAATACAAAACTTCTATATTGTATTGAAGGTTTTGTGATATGTTTGACTGTGGATGTGCTATTTTATACCATTCATAGTCTATGGTGAAATTATTGACATTTCATATGCTAGTTTTAATACGAATGTTTATGTTATGTTTAAACGTTTTTCATATGGGAATGCATTGGACTTAATATGTGACGGGTGGAGCCCGCTATAGCTCCTCGATGCATCGGTAGGTCTCATGAGACAAACTAGTGTATTGGAATAAGGCCTTGACAAAATCTTATTTGTAGTCTTGGCACGAGGCCTTGGCTATGTGGTTATGATAGTCTGGCATTATGCATTCCAACATTATGAAAGTGGTTAGTGATTTTGCATGTGATTATTCGATTAGTAGAATATCCATGTGAATGAGTAAATGGAATTATTTCATTTTACTTTTTCCATATTATGTTGATGTTCATGTTTAAAAGGCTTTTGTTTTAGTTATACATTGCCTTAAATGTTTATTCTTATTTATTAAAGTTTCCGCTATATTGTTATCCTTACTGGGCATTTGAGCTCACCCCTTTTCTATGTTTTATTTTTCTCAGGAAGTGAAGAAGTAAATTATGAATGACCCGCAGGGATATTATGAGGGGATAATAGTGTGGACTATGGAGACATTATGTTGTTGTAGTAGTTTTTCATTTTAT
Source organism: Viscum album (assembly GCA_963277665.1). Lineage (NCBI taxonomy): Eukaryota > Viridiplantae > Streptophyta > Magnoliopsida > Santalales > Viscaceae > Viscum > Viscum album. The sequence goes on along the minus strand of OY728157.1, from coordinate 1,069,121,377 downwards.
GATGTAATGTAAAACTTATGAATATATCTGGTGTTTCCAAGGCTACTAAACCAATCGGTCTTTCGAGATTTGATCTTTCTTGTGATCATGCCAATGTTATGTAATAATGCACCGACTCTGGGTAACTAGGGTCGGGGCGTTACAGTTGGTATCAGAGGAAGATTAGTACAAACCTTGGAAGCTAGATTTAGATAAAATCTGATTAGAGCACATAGACCTAAGATGAACTTTGAGGATTAGTATAGAAGAACTTCCTAGAATTATGGTATTATAGAGATTTTGTGATTTTTCTGAGCAATACATCTCTGTCTGGATACGAGCAGGTAGAGGCGGCTCTGGCACAGATGTTCCTAGGGGTAAAACCCGAAAACAACGCTTTAAGCTAGACTCGAATGGGAACTGGGGCACGACAACGGGCCTTGCTGCACTCTTGGTTACGACACTCCCGGGGGATATGCTTAGGATAACTCTAATTTTCATTACAAATCATTATGAAGGGTTTATGATTATATACATCCTCAAAGAAAACATTTTTATGATTATGGATTATATCCATAAATAGTTCAATTTATGTTAAGTGTTTTATAAGTATGGGATTATGTATTTTGATTCATAAACTGATCTAGTTTATGCCATTGTTTAGAAATGGCGCCTAGTGGAAGAAATGGAAACCGTATCAATGCACGCACTCCATGTAGGGATTGCCCTCCTGATCAAGATAATTATAGTGGGGCTGGTGATGCAACTGGTGCTGATCAGCTAATCACCATACTGGGACAACTTACTCAGGTTATGAATAATAACCTTACCCGTATGGAGCACCCTGATCCACAGCGTGGAGGATCAATGTTAGATCGATTCATGAGGCAAAAACCAACAACGTTCAATGGGAGTACAAATCCCTTAATAGCCGAGCAATGGATAAATTCCGTAGAGAAAATATTTCAGGCCTTGGGGAGCAGTGAAAGGGAAAAAGTTATCATGGCAGTTTACCGCCTCACTGGAGATGCCAATCAATGGTGGTCACTAATTCAAAACACAAAAGAAGATGATGAATTAACAAACATGGAATGGCAGGAGTTCAAAGAGTTGTTCTTAGAAAAATACTTTCATCGAGACCATCGAGCGGATATGGAAAGGCAATTTCTGAGTTTGAGGCAGAAGGAGGATGAGAATGTCGCAAAGTATGAGGCTAACTTTACAATGCTAGCAAGGTATGCTGCAGATTACATACGTAACCCAAGAAGTAAGACTGATCGTTTCTTTGATGGGTTGAAACCATTTCTCCGTCGAGCTTTAGTATCACAAACCTTCTCTTCATACGAAGGTATTGTCTCGTGCGCTATCAAGACGGAAAAGGAATTCTCTATGTCTTATGACTTTAAAGCAAAGCAAGAGAAGAAGAGACCTGCTGATCAATCTGGGAATGGAAATAAAGGGAAGAAGGGAAAGGTTGAATATCCATCTTGTGGTAAATGCAGGAAGAAACATCCTGGTACTTGCTTGAAGGGAATGGGAGTCTGTTACAAGTGTGGTGAAAAAGGCCACCAAGCTCATGATTGCAAGGGGAAGAAGGAAGCTACCAACGTTCGGTGCTACAATTTCAGGGAGATGGGGCATTATGCAAATGAATGTTCTAAGCGTCAGAAGAACTTACCTCAGAAAAGGCCAAGGGATCAAGGCCAGGATTATGCTATCACTACTGCTGAGGTAGAAGCTCCGAAAGACGTGGTGGAAGGTAATTTAATGGTTTCCTCAAGTTTAGCAAATGTATTATTTGATTCTGGATCATCGCATTGTTTCATATCTTCCCAGTTTGCTAAGAAAATTAGATATTTCCAATTTGATTTAACAAGGGAGTTGTCGGTCAAAACCCCTAAGGGAAGTATTGTTGCAACAAAGTTTTGTCGATTAGTTCCCATTAGAGCACCTAAATGTTCTTTACCTACTGATCTCATCGTCATACCCATGATTGAATTTGATATAATCCTCGGTATGGATTGGCTTTCGGACCATGATGCAAAAATTTATTGTAAGAGGAAAGAGGTTACGATTCTTGATGATGATGATAAGGAACACCTTATCTTTAGAGCCGAATCGTCGCCACATAATTCTTATCTAGATCCACCCCCAGTAGCTCAACTAAATTCAATTATTGGGGAGTAAGAGAAGTAAATTACTAAGGGTGAGGAAAGGAATATTCAAATAGAGGATGTACCTATTGTGAGAGAATATGTTGATGTGTTTCCGGAAGATTTACCTGGACATCCTCCAGAACGAGAAGTTGAGTTTTCCATTGATTTAATTCCTGGATCAAGGCCAATATCGAAGACCCCTTATAGAATGGCCACTGTGGAATTAGTTGAACTAAAGAAACAACTAGAGGATTTGAGTAATAAGGGATTTATTCGGCCTATTGTTTCTCCTTGGGGAGCCCCTGTTCTTTTTGTTAAGAAGAAAGATGGATCTATGAGGTTGTGCATTGACTATAGGGAGATCAATGCTATAACAATAAAGAACAAGTATCACCTACCTCGCATTGATGATTTGTTTGACCAACTGCATGGAGCTCAATACTTTTCAAAGATTGACCTTCGGTCTGGATACCATCAGTTGTGTGTGAAGAAGGAAGACGTTCCAAAGACAGCATTCCGAACAAGGTACGGGCATTACGAGTTTACAGTAATGCCTTTTGGATTGACTAATGCACCCTCTGTTTTCATGGATCTATTGAATAGAGTTTTCAAGGAATATCTTTATGACTTTGTAGTGGTATTTATGGATGATATCTTGGTATACTCCAAAAGCCACGAAGATCATAAAAATCACTTACGCATTATCCTGAAGACTCTTAGAAGACATGAATTATATGGGAAATTTAGCAAGTGTGAATTCTGGCTTCAGGAGATTTCTTTTCTTGGCCATATTGTCTCTAGGGGTGGAATTTCCGTCGATCCTTCTAAAACCAAGGCAATCCAAGAATGACCAGCACCGACAAGTATAACTGAGGTACGCAGTTTTATTGGTTTAGCAGGTTATTATCGACGTTTCGTCCAGAATTTTTCCAGATTGGCTAACCCATTGACAAAGCTCACACGTAAAGGGATTAAATTTGTCTGGACAAAAGAGTGTGCGGAATTTTTTGAAGAACTAAAGAGAAGATTAGTCAATGCCCCTGTATTGACTCTACCATCGGGGAATGATGGGTTTGTTATTTATAGTGATGCATCGAAGAAAGGACTTGGTTGTGTCCTTATGCAGAATGATAAGGTCATTGCCTATGCATCACGACAGCGAAAAATTCATGAGAAAAACTATCCTACTCATGATCTTGAGTTAGCAGCTATGATATTTTCTTTAAAGATATGGAGACATTACCTTTATGGTAAAAAATGTGAGATTTATACTGATCACAAGATTTTGAAGTATATTTTCACACAAAAAGAACTCAACATGAGGAAAAGGCGATGGCGTGAACTACTCAAGGATTATGATTGCATGATACATTACCACCCGGGGAAGGCAAACAAGGTGGTAGATGCTTTGAGTAGAAAAAACCATGGAGTTTTGAATGTGATGATAATTGAAAGGGATACAATTTTCTTGGATTTAGTGAAGATGGACATGGGAATAACTAGGGAAGGTGATACATCAATGCTTTTTCAAATGGTTGCCAAAACATCATTACTAGAAAGGATTAAGAGTTCTCAGTCCAATGATGAAGAATTTCAGAAGAAGATTAAAGATGTGAATGATGGAAGATTGAGGGACTTTGTGTATAAGGATGGAATTTTGAAATTTAGGAAGAGACTTTGTGTTCCCGATATAACTGATCTAAAAAGGGAATTGCTGGATGATGCTCATAGTTCCAATTTCTCTATACACCATGGGAGCACCAAAATGTATAGAGATTTGAAGGAACATTTTTGGTGGGACAATATGAAGAGGGAGATTGCTGATTTTGTGTCGAGGTGTATGGTTTGTCAACAAGTGAAAGCTGGAAGGCAAGATCCTGGTGGAGTATTGCAACCTCTTCCCATACCTAAGTGGAAATGGGATAATATTACGATGGACTTTGTCATGGGACTACCAAAGACTCCTAGAAGGAATGATGCAATATGGGTCATTGTTGATCGTCTTACTAAGTCAGCACATTTTCTGGCTATACGGGAGGATCTACCACTTGAACGTCTAGAAAGATTATATATTAATGAAGTTGTAAGACTTCATGGAGTACCCCTATCGATTGTTTCCGATCGTGATCCTCGTTTTACTTCAAGATTCTGGAAAAGTCTTCAAAAGGCCTTGGATACTGAACTTTGTTTGAGCACTTCCAATCACCCTCAAACAGATGGACAATCAGAACGGACTATTCAAACCTTAGAAGACATGTTGAGATCATGCTCTCTTGACTTTCAGGGTATGTGGGATCCATACTTACCACTGGTAGAATTTTACTATAACAATAGCTTCCATTCAAGCATTCAGATGGCACCTTATAAAGCGTTATACAGAAAGAGATGTCGTACACCAACCTGTTGGGATGACGTTGGTGAAAGAAAACTTGTGGGACCAGAACTGGTGGAAGAAACAATGGAAAAGGTGAAGGTAATCCAAAACCACATCAAATCAGCTCAAAGTAGGCAGAAGAGCTATGCCGCTAACAAAAGAAAGGTTTTGGAATTTTGGGTGGGAGATCATGTTTTCCTAAAGGTATCTCCATGGAAGGGAGTTGTACGTTTTGGTAAGAAGGGTAAGTTGAGTCCCAGGTACATCGGACCTTTCGAAATTCTAGATCGTATTGGGGCTGTAGCTTATCGTTTGGCGATGCCGCCAAATCTCTCCAAAGTTCATGACGTTTTCCACGTATCTCTGTTGAGGAAATACATGCCTGACCCAACGCATGTACTTGCCTATGAGGAATTAGAACTGGAACCCGATCTTTCCTATTGTGAAGAGCCCGTCAGGATTCTTGATGTGAGGGAGCAGGTGCTGAGAACCCGGATGACTCGTCTGGTAAAGGTTTTGTGGATAAATCATAAAATGGAAGAGGCAACGTGGGAACCTGAGGAACTTATGATGAAGAACCACCCGAGTCTTTTTATACCCTAGAAATTGCGAGGATGCAATTATTTGAAGTAGGGGAGAATGTAACACCCTAAGCTTCCACGGTACGTTTCCCTTCGAATAATGCAATAGCGTGTGTTGTACGCAACCTCGAGCTCTAACACACACCACAACTAATTAAACTAGCCGTTGTGAATAGTAATAGCTACTTTTTGAAATTTTATAAATTTTATTTATCAAAATAGACTTCATCTTTGGATTCGGAATATCGAAATTAGCCTATGTTGAATTTTTGGTATTTTTCTGTGAACTTCTAATTTTTTATGAATAGTGAAAAATACTTAAAAACAACTTTTTAAATCAAAATAATTTATAGTGAAAATTATAATAACTAGTGGTTTTAAAGTATAATTAGAATATATTTTTACCATTTTATCCAATGGTGGTCATTATAATTAATTTAACATTGAAATCAGACATAAACAATTGCCAATCTTTGGATATAAATTGTTTCTTAGAAACACGCCATTTTTTGTAACAGTGGGAATTAATTATTAAATTAATTAATGCAATGTATATGTTTGGAATTTTGTAAAATAGACATCATTTTTTAATTCGGAATATCAATTATAGCTTATGGTGAAATTTTGGCTTTGTTCTGAAAAACATCAATTTTGGATGAATAGTGAAACCACTAAGTGGTAGTTAAATAACTGATTTTTCATTTAAATGAAATATTACCACTTCTGTGATTTGATTTTCAAAAATCCGACATACATGGTTGTCATTAAGAAGTAAAATGTGGTTCAATGAGATTAAAATAAATTTTTGGTGAATAGTAACTTTTAAGTTCTTAATCGTTATTAGAGGTAATTAGTGTAGTTTAAGGTACAAATAATGTTTTAATAATATGAGATGAGAATGACACTTGGCCTACTCCTATTGGATGAGTCATGGACGACCAAGACAACCCATGGGTCAACTTGGGGACCCCATGGAGCCACTTTAGTTGGAAAATGACATTAATATATATTTATTTAATGTTAAAATTAAATTGACACAAACATGAGTTATTTTATTAAAATAGTTTTTAAGTGGGGTTACACAAGTGAAAATTTTAATTATAAATATTCATTAAAAATATAAAAAGATTTCCTATATAATAGTATTTTTTTTTAATTTTTAGACATTAAATAAATTAAATTATTTATGACATCATTATGATGCGGCGATGACCTCATTATTTAACGATTTAAATAAAATGAAAAGATAATGCAAAATCCAAGGCTTACACTTGTCCAAAGCCTATTGGATGAAGATATTTCGAACCCTTATCACCTTAGCCACTAATTATATAAGTGTGGGAGCTTTAGAATCCTAAAATCATTGTATAATAATGTAACATTTCAACCTTTCCAAAAGAGCCCCTCCTCTGCTCTTATAAAAGGCCCCCACCTATACCACCTTATTCACACTTTCAAGCCTTTTGGTTCGGCCAACCTCTGCCCAAATACTCTCCCAACTTCTCTCCCTTCATCCTAGAAGCTTTACTTTAGTCATAAAGCCATCCTAAGGAGTCCTTTTGATCAAATCAAAAGGAAGAACCCGAAGAAGAGGTAACATTTTCATCACCCTCTTTCATGTTTCTTTCTTCTTCCACTCCCTCTTTGTTTATTATTTCAATTCTATAATTATAACTCCAGTATCTTCTATATACTGTGATGTTATTATAAATATGGAACAACCATATTCAGTATTCTACCCATCATTTGAATGACATGTCACCATACGTGCGTACGTACGGCTTACCGTCTCCACGTCGTGGTGTAATTGTTATCCAATATATTATTATTTAGATGGGTATAATAATGATATTTAATTCATGTAAATAATAAATATAACATTATAATGATTCTGTATATATGATATACTATCCAATTATATATTATTTTAATATCAAAATAATGATATTGTCGCTCGTGCGTACGTACGGACTACCGTCTCCACGAACTCGATGAGATTCATTCTCCGTCGTATCCATTCAAGTATAATTATCATTTGATGATTTAAAAATAATGTTTAAGGACATGATATCATTCTGGATATGAATAAGATACAACCCATCCATGAAAAACATGACTTACGTAACAAAACATATAAGAAAACGAGTAAGTTAACACCCGAAACAACGATAAATCTAAGATATTGTTAACAAAGCAATGTTAAAAGATCATATATGATATAATATTAATGTATATGATTCTTGTATAATTTAATAACAATTATTTCACCATTATACAGGAGGTTAACCTACCCCAACCAAGGAAAAGTACAAGGTAAGGGTTTACTTCACAACCTCTTCATTATCCAAGGTTGTTTATACATAATTATCAACTGGGACCTCGTTATCATCCACATCCATGTTTCATCAAAATGTATTTCAAAACATTTTTATTATTTACAAGAATATGGGTTAAAGTCATTTATACCATTTTTGACTTTTCATAAGAGGAATCTTTCCGTCGTTTTCAAAACAAGGTCCTTTTTAACCTTTTCGACAGAATTGAGGTAAGAATGTTTTTTTAACTTATACGGCGGGTGAGGTTATTTTCCGCCGTTATAAAATCTTCAAAGCATTCCTTACAAGCTTATAAGAATTTTTTCAAGAAAATGTTTTGTTTTATATGGATCTTAAATGATTTCAAAAATAGAAAGAGATATTTCTCTAAAAAGTGTTTTGATTTCATCTATGTCAACATCCTCTGATGGATTTTACTTTTATTTGAAGTTGATTTATTATAATACAAAACTTCTATATTGTATTGAAGGTTTTGTGATATTTTTGACTGTGGATGTGCTATTTTATACCATTCATAGTCTATGGTGAAATTATTGACATTTCATATGCTAGTTTTAATACAAATGTTTATGTTATGTTTAAACCTTTTTCATATGGGAATGCATTGGAATTAATATGTGACGGGTGGAGCCCGCTATAGCTCCTCGATGCATCGGTAGGTCTCATGAGACAAACTAGTGTCTTGGCACAAGGCCTTGACAAAATCTTATTTTTAGTCTTGGCACGAGGCCTTGGCTATGTGGTTATGATAGTTTGGCATTATGCATTCCAACATTATGAAAGCGGTTAGTGATTTTGCATGTGATTATTCGATTAGTAGAATATCCATGTGAATGAGTAAATTGCATTATTTCATTTTACTTTTGCCATATTGTGTTGATGTTCAAGTTTAAAAGGCTTTTGTTTTAGTTATACATTTCCTTAAATGTTTATTCTTATTTATGAAAGTTTCCGCTATATTGTTATCCTTACTGGGCATTTGAGCTCACCCATTTTCTATGTTTTATTTTTCCCAGGAAGTGAAGAAGTAAATTATGAATGACCTGCAGGGATATTATGAGGGGATAATAGTGTGGACTGTGGAGACATTATGTTGTTGTAGTGGTTTTTCATTTTATGATGTAATGTAAAACATATGAATATATCTGGTGTTTCCAAGGCTACTAAACCAATCGGTCTTTCGAGATTTGATCTTTCTTGTGATCATGTCAATGTTATGTAATAATGCACCGACTCTGGGTAACTAGGGTCGGGGCGTTACACTCTTCTTCCCTGAAAACCAGAAACCCCAGACCATAGCCTTGCTTCGCGAGAAATCATGCTAATTCCCCTCTTGTGATTATCAGGTCTTGGCCAAAGTCCTCTCAACAACCTCCGCCCTCTCCAGCACCTCGAGATATGTCTTCAGCAAAAATGGGGTGACCTGGCGATGGATCTCTAGACGCAAAGCCTCCTCAAAATGCCCCACCCTAGCCTCCTCATCTGGTAACAAGTACAAAGAATACTGTAAAAGTTTTGGTAAATGGATTCCAAACTCTCGAATAGTGTAGCTCCCCTGTCGAAGTGTAAGAAGCACCTAGCGACTGAACGCCTTTGTAGTTGAGGAAAGGAACTCGACTCTGAACTTATCTCAGAAATCCTCCCATGACATCGCTGACTCCTCACAATCCTTGAGGAATAAGAACCACCACTTCCTTGCTGATCCACGCAGCATCGTCACAGCTAAGGACACCCAGTGCTCCTTCCGGGAATGGTCAATCTGAATCCTATCATGACCTCCTCCAAGAAGTCTTTCGTTATTGCATCTAAAAAAGAGCACTTGTACTTCTGCAGACTCTGGCACTGAAACTTTCGGAGGGTCTTCCTCCAATTGTCGTCATCGTCATCCTCTACCCTACAACATCCTTCTGGAATCGCCTGGTGGACATCTTCTACACAAACCTGATCGGGACGTCGACTTGGAGCCATACCTGCAAAATAAAAAACACTTAGAGCTCCTAATCATGTAATATGTATGACTCAAATTTTATTAATTAATTGTTTTCATTTATTCATTTTAGGTTAACCTATCCCATGGTATACCCATTCAAACACAGGAACAATGAAGAATGATGCATGATCCTTCCCTAGGTCTCTACCCTGCAACCCGTATCACCCTATTTTGTAGCTATTGTAAACATAAAGGTTCATACATGAGATCATAGGCAGCCATAAACGCCTATGTCTCAGCCAAAAATTCAGTGTTTGCCTCACTTTCTAAACATTAATGTCAACGTTTCCCTACCAAACCATGCAACCTCACATGTGCCTAATTCCATACTTCATTCTATCTCTCAACCTCCATTGATACCACTCTATCACGACCCCCTCCAAACAAAGTGTACCCCTCCGGGCCCGAAAATGTGAAAATGGAGATAATGACACCTGAGTCCCGCCTCCAGTAGGCCCCAGGATGGAAACTAGCACCGAGGGTATAATAAAAACTCAAATGGGAGTCATTTCCCTCTAAAAGAACACATGCAGAAGAGATAGATAAGATAGATACCTACGAAATCCAACTCAGAACTGAAATCTATAAAAACCCAAGAACATAAATGAAATATCGTGCAAATGTAGTATAAATGAAAGGGAAAACTATAGGTACCCAAAATAAAGTAAAATGACAGTGACCACAAGCCCGAAAATCACCTCCAACCACAAGCTCGTAGTAACCATATTGATCTCCCACCAGCTCTAAGTTACCTGAAAATCAATTTATATAAATGTAGGGTGATTATAACAGTATACTCAGTAGTGTCCTCCCTGAACCCTCTCCTGCAAAGGTAAAGAAAGCATGCTAAAGCACAGTGAACAACAAGTGAAACTAACACATCACCTAAATAGTTATACTAAGTTCCCAACCTCACAATGAGTACTCTCACCAAGTACTTAATACAAGAGTATAACATATAGTAAATAATATAAAGGGCACCCCGCTACTACTTCCCCACTAGTTTATCACTTTTCCCCAATGACATACGTCTTGTGCATCTCTTTGCAAAGGCTTGCCTATATACACCTAGGCTAAGATCCACAATCTGCACCATGTGCAATACAAAGGCTTTCCCGCAGACACCTAGGCTAAGTACCACACCATCCTCACAACCAAAAGTAACCATGTAGTTTCCGAGAGCCACCACAGCTCGCATACCATATATCATACGTCAGGTATTATACCAGAAGCCATTATAGCCCATACACTGAGTAAGGATCCTCAATCCATCACAACCTATACACGTTACACCTATAGTACTCCATAGGATACTATATCCAGAATATATTTGTGTGAATAACCACAATCCATTACATCTCACTACACACAAATATGGGGAAAAGTAACCGTTGTGCCTCATGGAACTCGTATCTACCAAGACAAGGGAGCGGGGTCAAAGGGGGTAGTCGGTCATTCCTCCTCCCACTAAAATGATGGGGAAAACAACCCCCATGGCATAGAATCCTCGGGGTGTTAATTTCCCTTACTGAAAGGGTCGAGTAGGGTATAGAAACATAAAAATTGCAGAATATATTATTACTCACAACCACACTATGGGCATAAAATAGTCTTAGTTTTAACTGCCGCTAACGTCTCTCGGACTCCGAGCTACTATTTCTAAGACTAGCTGTCCTATAAGCACACAACCAATTAAAGAAATTAATTAGATTACTTCATTTACTTTTTCATAAATTCCACATTACATTAATTAATTTTTTACACAATAATTAACTATGAACAAAACTTCATTAAATTCATCAACATCACATCCAATGTCAAATGTTCCTTCTATGTTCCAACCTCATCATTATATTCCAGCATCTCTATCCCCATGGGTTAACATAAATCCATCAAAAATTTATTACAAAATTACAATCCCATATTCCCAGGCTTTCAAGAAAGCATCCTATGATACTAAACACAGGGGGCTCAACATGGTGACTAGATGTACTGCCCGTCGAGTTTGTGCCGCCTATAGCAAGAGCGTAGACCTATTATCCATGGAGAGGCTAAACACAGAATGAACGTGGTATACCCCACGTGTCTTCGCCCCTTTCAAAAGAAGGGTAAGCAAGACCAACTTCCTAGAGAATTGGGGAAAAGCAAAGCAGATAAACAACCAATGAATCCACAAGCATCCAACAACCACATCCATCCAATTTCATCATCCTTGGTGTCCTCCCCGACACCCACATGCATAAACCGATGCATCTTGCCACTCTAGGCATCATCCGCTGCCACAACCACAAGGCCTCTATGCCCCAACATATCACAACACCCTCCCATGGTCACATCATCGCACAAGCAGCATGACAACAAAAATTACAACAATTTGGGATATTGGACCTTTCGCAAGGCATCCGGCTTTCAAACAACTAGCACCAACAGATTTCAGTTTTACCAACCAACTGAATTAAACGTGTCATCAGCTCCAATTTGATTAAAACCAAGTTGGAACAACATCCCCAATAACAACAACCATATTCATTTACATGCCTCGTTATCTTTATCCAATTAATTATCAATTAATTCCAGCTTTACGTTCTTTATCAATTCTATTAAGAGCAACATGCTAACAGGCAAGGAATATATGTCACACTTTCAAGAAAATAAAGAGGTGTACCATTATCATGGTACAATGCAACAACATGTGATCAAACCAATTCTTTTTATCCAGTTCACGTATTTAATTAGGTCAATTTCAACATGATACAATGGTCTATATCGGGCAAACTCTATGATTTCAAATACACAATTAGAGAAGCCATTAATCCCCTACCTCAACGATTTTTATGGAAACCACAACGGTCGAAGAACGCCCAAGAAAACCGGGCCATTTCACCATGGATCCTCCCTTGACCTCTTCTCCTAACACAACCAAGACCAAATCTCATCATAATAGACATCCAAACACTTATATTTACCCATAACAGGTGTAGATCTATGATCCTGATTGAATAGGTGGAGGAAATCTAGGTAGATCTAAGAAACCAAACCAAAGGATCACATACCTTGATAAACCGGCTTCGATTTGCGAAGAGAAGCCTCCGAATCGCATCCAAAACACTTGGGAGAGTTTCTTATACCTCCAAGGAAGGGTAATCCCGAGTTATGGCCGCTTAGGGGATTACACAAACCATTTAGAGGAAAAAGAGTTTAGATCCACAAATTTAGGATCTAACTGTAAGTGTCTGCATGGGTAGTCCGCACAGTTTAACAAACTGTGCACTAACCATGCATTACCTTCTACCTCTCCCAACACTCCTCACATGGTTATTCTACACAGTTAGACAAATCGTGCACTAACCGTGCATTAGCCACTGCCTCCAACACCAACCTTTCACGGTTTAGCCGCATGGTTTAGGAAAATAATGTGCCAACTGTGCGAAGACCGAAACACTTTAACATTCCTTAATAGTCCACATAAATGTACACCAAGTCACCTTGTCCTCTCGGAACACCTCCGACACCACATTTTTACAATGGAATAGACTAGAGAGGTACATGCCATTACACTGATCATCGATTCTATGAACTTTTAGGAATACATCAAATATCAATCAGACATAATCTAAGGTAGTACAACATGTATCCTTAGCACTTATTTAAATTTTATTAATAAATATTGATTGGTAGATAATTGTTCTCATATAGAATTGATATTTTCTGAAACTGAAAGGTGATAAACTACAACCTATATAATAATATTCTTCTTATATTTTTGGAGTATTCGATGATAAAATCCATGGTGATTATTTCCCATTTCCATTGCAGTTTGTGAAATGGATGTAACAACCCATTATAAATTTGAATCACAAATGTAAAATGCTATCATATAAATCATTGAGATAACAAATTCACAATATATCTCATTCTAAATTCTAAAAAAATAATTCTAATATATATTCATATTTTGAATTCTAGGAATAAAAGATTAGGTAGGACTATGAAATTCCTCTATCCAATTATTATTATAGTCTATTATGTATAGAACACATATTTGGTTTCTGAACCATATCATTTCATCATGATCATGGTTAAAATCATAAAAATCATAAGCCTTCTTTTGTATATCTATATCATCACTCTATGCCTAATTTTTCTTGTCATGGATATATGGTAGAATAATTATTTGCGAAGGATAATTTTATAAAAGAATTTATATATTTAAAGATATATGTTATTAAAATCCTATAATATTGGATTGTTTATAATTCTCATATTAGATAAGATAACACGAAACTTTTGACTCAATGAATTGTACACATTATATTAATTCATTGGGTTATAATTTATTGGGAAATGATAATCATTAACCATATCGAACCATCGTCTCTGGAACTTAGTCAACGCATTTTGTGAGAAAATATACTCCTAAAAGTTTTGTGATCAGTATATATATTAATCATTTCTTTGTAATGGTATTGCATCCAAATATTTAATGAAAAAATTAATAAAGAGAACTAAGAATCATGAGTGGGGAAAATTTCTTCATGAACAGTACATTATCATGACATGTAATCTATAACAATAACATTATACATGACAATAGATCTCAATTCCTTATTGAATCTATTATTCTAGATTATGAACTCTAATCCATGTTAAGGAAATATAATCACTTGTGCAATGAATAAAATTTTCATCAATTTATTAAAATTTTACTCACAGCGATCAGTTACCATTGTTGGCTTAGGAAAACATTAAATAGCCTCTATCTTCAATAAATACACCAAAATACCATCTATTTATATTTTATAACAACAAAATGAAACCATTTGTATAAAAAATTCCCAATTTTTAAAATTTTAATTTATTTTATCCTTCAAATGGGTCTCTAGCATAATTATAAATTGATCTTCATGATCGTCATTACAAATTTAATATATAACAATATCTTATATAATGACTACCACAATCTAATCGAGTTAATATCTAAAGACACTATTATTTAAATCCATGAATATAACAAGGTAAATATAATGTCCAAATTACAACACTATATATTAAATGTTCACATACCTTGTATAGAATGATATATTTGGTACATCATCATCTAATAATTCTGCCATAAATTATTTACAAAAAAATCTGTTGTATTACAATAAATGCCTCCCAAAATTTACGAAATATTTATAATATCCCATCACATTAAACATCAAAATGTGTTTATAATATTTTGAAGTTATGATAAACCTTAAACTCATAAAACAATGATTTTATCCAATAATATCATGATAATTGTACATGTACACCTATTAACATTCAAAATCCACATAATACTTAGTTGTTTCTAAATTTTGACATCTTAAATGCCATTTGTAAAAACAACTATAATGAAAAAAATCCTTGAATGCTAAAAAATAAGCAATTAAGTCCATCTAATTCAATTTTTCACATGGAATAATTCTTTAATCGGTCTTGACATTATCTCTTGGATTAGGGAAATGATAGTGATAATTCTCATGTTCTAGACACATAAGACACTGAAATACTCAAAAAAATTTACTTTATGATGTTTCATTCGACATAGAAAAAGTGATATCCAGATTTTGATATATTCTTCAATTTTATTCATCAATCCATATTCTCACTTAAGAATCCATACAGTCATTCAACATTAAAATTAATAAATATATATCTTTCACTTATCTGTGAATTTATGTTTCTCATTAAACGTAATTTTTGTAATCACTAATGAAGATACCTAACTAAAAAAATGACAATACATTTATCTATTATAATTATAAAATAATTAATCTCATCAAAATATTTTACATCATATTAAATTTAACCCAATTCCATTAGGTTATAGGTATTTAATGTAACCCAAAATGATAGTTTGTGAATAACTATTCATAGAGGATAACACAACGTCATGAAAAATCAGTTAAGATGTCGAAATTATAAATCCTTCATATCAATATATGACAGATTTGGTTTGTACTAGGTAATTCACAAAAGTTTTAAAATTATTTCTGATTCCAAATAATATACCATAAAAGTGTCAAAGTAAGTTCTTAGTATAGTCTATTGGAATGTAAAATGTAATTCTGAAGTCCTCTTCAATGCACCTTTTTCAAAATTTTACCCCTAGGTGCACTTATTCTAGAACCACATCCACTTGTAGTATTCATAATGTGATTTAATTTCATTGTAACCACTCACTCTATCCTTAACCAATATTCTAATATATCTTCCTATAGATAGATTTATACTTATAGTTATCATAATATACATATGTGGAAATTTCCTTAGGTATATCCCTAGTGATCTCAATAATGATTTCCCATACTAATTTATAAATCTTTACTTATCCTTTCTATTATAATAACATTAATTAGAAAACTTATAATACATAAATATTAAATATCAATAGATGAATTTATAATACATAACCTAACTATCCATATCAGAATCGTTTTGGCATTCTTGCTTTTATAACATTTACACATAAACAACTACTCTATAAGTGAGCTATATTATCTCTAACTTAGTTCATCATTACCATATCACATTTTTTCAAATCATGCATAATTACATTCCTTATAATCTAGGAATGAAATAAAAAAAAAGGTGATCTCATATGCTGAGAAAAGGTATATAAGGGAAATATCAACATAAATTGAGCATAAGGTTATGATAACATTAGAATGAATGTTTAAAAATAATTCCCAACATATCATAGATTATAAAAAATATTCATGTTATAAATCCTAAATGTTCATAAGTCATGAATCATAAATGAAATAACAACATGATCTATGTGATCATTAAAGTGATATAATGACATGCTTTTTTAAAAACACATTAGAATAATACATATTTTTTCATGGATAAAATAAATACATTCATAACATGTTAGGATTGGTATAAACAATCATATACCTACATTATGTTTGGGGTAACATCACATGTACCCTATTTCGGGCTTAAGATACTAAAAGGACTGAGCCTTAAACATTGCATAATCATTAATTAAATGAATAATTCACATTTAGGATATTTTTAGGTTTATAGTTTTAGAGAATTAGGCATAAAAATTACATTAAATCTAAAAAATTACAAAGTAGACAATCTTAATCAGTTCCCATTTTTTATCATCAAATAAATACTCTTGAAACAAATGATACATGTCTAGTTCCAAGTTTTATATATCATGAATTTTCATTGTTCCCATCCTTGACCCTATTCTACTTTATGTCCTGTGAAAAACATTTCAAAAAATGGGATGAGCCTAAAAAGCTTCATAAGGGATACACAAAGAATGAAAATTGTTAGTTTTTTTCAATACAACATGTTAAATATGAATAATTTATCATAAATAATTCATTTCACCTTTATGAAGTAGAAAATACACATCATTTAACAAATGATTAATACTTAACATTTTGTAACCAAAAGATTACTATAAAACCCATATAAAGAACACTTTACATGTAAAGGTGACTAGGGACAAAAATATACTTAAATGGAATAACCATACAACTAACTTTCAAACACATCACTAAATGGAATATCCAAATTATTGTCTTCCATACCCAATCCATTGAAGGTTATAAAGTAACCACCCGTCTTGATTTATCACGTCCCCGCCTATCATTTGGTTTATCATGTAACCACCTGTCAAATGTACAATTACCATCATAACACATAAAATATTTCAAATATAAATATTTCTCTATTAACATTTCATATTAAATCACAATAAGTAATTTTAAGATATTGAAATAATCAACCCATTTTCATAAACCATTAAAAAATATATTTTTTAATCAAAGTGTCCCATACCACTTTGTAGATTTTAATCGAATTAAAATATTATAACATTAATGTCCAAATAAAAAAAAATTGAACCCATTTTTAAAACATGGACATTAAATATAAATATTTAGAATAATAAATCTTTAAAACATTTAAAATGATATTTTAGTTAAAGAGTCTTTAACAAAATGAGAGACTCTTGAATAAAAATAGTTGAGGAATAACATTAAATCTAAAATTTATAATATCATGAGAATAAAATGACTCATGATATAAAATGACAAAGGATGGTATATAAATCATATAAGAGTGAATTGTTACATAACAAAAATTAATTCTCTAGGGAAATATAAATCGAGATGATATCTCTTATAAAGACTTTATCATGAAATTAAGGATAAATCAATCATGTATTTATGTGTGAAATCTGTAAATACACCCAATATAATTGGATATTATGTGTAAAACAATTAGAGTTCATTTACACATATTCATAGGACGACATATTCAAGAAGAACAAGTTTAACCCAGAGAATTTAAATTGGTTTAAGAGGTTCCCCTAGAAAAAAAATGAATGCCTATCATCGTGAATTTAAAACTCATAAAATGAGTTGATGAGATAAAAATTATATTTAATCACTTGGAAATAAAATTTACATCAATAAGGATATAGAATAACATATCCCAACACAATAAGATATAAATTAAAAGTCTTAACAAAAAGAAGTCATTTAAAAAGTGGAGGGTGAATGGTTCCCTTCCCAATTTGGTATATTACAAAACATATGCCACATGAAAGAAGGATCATACAATG
This sequence comes from Viscum album, assembly GCA_963277665.1. NCBI lineage: Eukaryota > Viridiplantae > Streptophyta > Magnoliopsida > Santalales > Viscaceae > Viscum > Viscum album. The sequence goes on along the minus strand of OY728157.1, from coordinate 1,069,103,341 downwards.
AAAATGTAAATACTCATAAAATAAAGTATATTAAACAAATTTTACAATCATGTGAAGTAAATACACCACATAAAAGAAAATAGTGGAAAATATAGAATGGATCTCACGGGAATAAAAAATAATATGAAAAACCCTTACTTCGTTGTAATCTATCGAGTCATGTGGAAAAAGTTAATAACCACCCTATTAATAATATAATAACATTAATATAAAGATAATTATGATAATATATATCAAATTTTATTACACAATACACTACATGCCATTAATAAGTAGTGAACAATGGAAATCCCACGGAATAAAAAGTGAGATAGGAAACCCCTTACCTCGTGTTTGACTTGACTTGTATGTTCCGTGTTCATCCAGAATAATAAACATAAGTTAATATCAACTTAATTAAGTACATTTTTAATGATTATTATTCATTTTATAAAGCTTATTACCTTTCTATAATTATTAGTAAATTATTTGAGTTCATATCTTCCATTTGGTCGATGTTCTGTCAAAAATGTACTTGTTATAATTAAAAATTGTCCATGTGGTCGAAATTCCATTATCTCTAGAATGATATTTATGATTTGTATATCTTATATTTCATATATATCCCATGTATATGTATTTATAAAATTCCACATCATTTGAAGTTAAAAAATGAAACGCACCGATCATGGAGACGGTAAGTCGTACGTACTCATGAACAATACTTTCATTTCTATTTTATATTTAATGGAATGAAAACATAATAATTAGATATATTATAATTACAGTATAATATCATATGATATATATGTTACATAATTTCATTAACTCCATTCTTTTTTCATTCCATTTTTTTCATAAATGAATCATATCACCTTGAGGGGACGGTAGTCCACACTTCCATAAATGAAATTATTGTGTTTACACATATTGGGAGGCAAAAATGTATGTTTGTAAATAAAAATTACAGAAGCATATATACAACATAAAAATAATATATATCTTATATAAATACAGTTCCATCTTACTGGCCACCATGAGAGGTGGTAGAAGATGATTGAAAAATCATCATTTCATGAGGCGTTAGATTGTCATCCACAGAAACAATATGTTCCTCACTCTTTTGACAGAGATGTTTGTAAGTGTAGTTCAAATAATTTTCATAAATACATACTAGTATATTGAGGAAACTATTGTTTTTAGAAAAGAATGAAATAAAAATATTTTAGGGGATGGAGATGTAAAATAAAATTAATAAGTTAAGAGAAACTGTTGCCTTTAATTTGGGTAACGCCCTTTGGTTTGAACCCAAAGCACTTCGTGAAGTGGCTTCTGCATAAGGTAAGGATTCTAGGATGGGGAGAGGGATTTTTAGATCTTATTTTGGCAGGGTTTGAAAGAGTCAAGTGGCTTGATAGGGGTGAGGAATGAGTTATATGTGAGGGATTTTTATAAGGGGGAGGAGGGGCTCTTTAGGAATGTGTGAAAATATTAGTTTATTATATAATGATATTTGGTTTCTAAAGGTCCAAAACTAACTAAAGTATAATATATGATGAATGATGATAGAAATAAATTCATCCAATAAGAATTGGGCAGGATTTAGATATTTTTTTTAATATTTATAATATTATCTATTTAAATCATTTATTAGTGAGGTAAATACTACATCATTATTCTGTCCCAAATAATTTTATTTATTTGATATCTAAAAACTATAAAAAAAATAATAATGTAGTAAATCATTTTATATTTAAAATGAATATTTATAGTCAAAAATATGACTTAAATAATCTCATGTAAAAATTTATTTACTAAAAGATATTTGTTTTTGTCAATTTTGCATTTAATTTAAATTAATTAAAATAAGGTGTCATTATCAATAATATGTGGCTCCATGGGGTCTCAAAATCAACCCAAGGATGAACATGGTCGGCCATTACTCATCCAATATGGTTAGTATTAGTTTTATGGTAATTTGTTTTTATTATAATATTCTTTTTACCTGAATTACACTATTTACCTTTAATTACGGTAAATAAAATTAAAAAGTTACTATTCACCAAAATTATTGTCATTTTGTTGAACCACATTTAACTTACTAATAACAACCATGTATGTCGGATTTTTGAAATTCAATTCACATAAGCAAAAAAATTTCATTTCAAAGAAAAAGTTAGTTTTTTAACTGCTACTATGTGGTTTCACTATTCATTAAAAATTTACGTTTTTCAGAAAAATTCCAAAAAACCACCCTAATCTATTTTTGATATTTAAAAATCAAAAATTATGTCTATTTTACCAAATTCATAAAATATAATTTCTATTAATTAATTTAAAATTAATTACTATTGTCAAAAAATAGCGTGTTTTTAGGAAACAACAACTATCAAAAGATTGACACTTATTTATGTCCAATTTTAAAGTGAAATAAATCCCAATGACCAAAATTAGATTAAATGGTAAAAAGATAATCTATTTACAATTTAAAACTAATAAAAGATAAAATATAACCATATAAAAAATAATATTAAAATGATGTTTTGAATTAAAATACCTAATTTTTCACTATTCATTATAAAAGAATTTTATCACAAAAATACAAAAAAAAATCAACTACTGTAAATTTTGATGTCCTGATTCTAAAGAAGGATAGTATTTTGATAAATAGAAGATATAAAAGTGAAAAAACTGGATTTAAAAAGTATTCTCCATCAAAAGGCTGTAAATCGACCTTTTAATATAAATTATTCTTAAAATTAGATTTATTCTCATTTTAAGTCTCTAACATTTATTAGATGAATATAAAAACATTAATCAAACACGTATAATAATATTGTAGTTATTTCTGTTCATTCCTGCCAATACAACGGCTTGGCATTAAATACTATTTAAATAAATATTATATTATTATTTTTCAATATGGCTCAACGTTGTGTGCAACGTAAGATTTCAATGAAACTCATTGTTGTGTATCGGGTACGCTATCGAACATACCATCCAATTTAATGTAAAATTAATATTTAATTTATAAATTTTAATAAATATGAAAATTTCATATTCTTTATTTACCTGGGATGTTACATTCTTCCCCCTTTTGGAAATTGTGTCCTCGTAATTTTACAATTGGTCTCGAAAACTTAATTGGGAGTCCCACATTGAAAAAAAATTCATTATAACTACCACATTAAAAGAATGAAATATAAGTACAAAGATCACTCGATAAAACCCATACAAGGATTCCATTTAGGAAAACATGGATTTGGAAGAAAAAAATAACCATCATGTTCTGATAGAGATTGATAGAAAACATAATTAAGAGAATGTTAACCCCAATAAAATCTCAAACTTGTGATGGGTTAAATAGTCCTTTATTCCCTTGTAGGAAGAAATAATAGCCACCATTTTTGTTTTAAGTTACTTTTCATTGAAGAATTTATTTATGAGTTGAACTAAAAACATAAGGAATCATACTTACTTGTCATGTATATTTTCATACATTTATAAATTTCTACCACAAACTCAACATTTCTCCAAACGATGATTACCCAAACTAACATGGTCATATTAAAATTGCTATAATCAACTTCTAGAGTATAATATATTCCACAAAAGATGAACTGTATATTTCTATAGTCTTTAGACATCAAACAATACCAAAAAGTATAGTACAATATCAGATAATCCTCAGAAAGGATAATCTTTTACAAAAATAAAAACTACTCTTAATCTCCAAATATTGTCAAACAAAGCCCAAAGATAGAAAAATACCATTTAACAAACAAATGTCCATACAATTTATCAAAACAATCCAAACTAAGATTGAAACCCAAAACAAGGGAGGATTTAATCCCATAAACATTCACTGTAAATCATTACATATTTCTCCAAATAATGTCGACGACTCTTAAAGTCTCATACTGAAGTGTAATTGACCAAATCACATATTATCTATGATAGGATAATCATTTCCATAAATAAGCCAAATATCCATATTTACAAAATGAAACATAGATTATTTTAAAAATAATATTTCAACCATTACCCCACGAATTAAATCCCACAATATTCCATTTTCCTTAGGTATATATTTTTCCTCAATAGATAGAACCTCTTCCAAAATAATCTTTGTCACTTAATTACCAAATAATTTCTATAATAAGGATATCCATTTTATAAAACATAAGATCACATTATTCTTGTTCCATAAAATCATTTAACTAAAATAATTGGTCATACTAAATAGGGAATTCATGTAGGCTAGTAGTAGGCAATACACCCTTTTTTCCCTTCAGTTGTGGGTTCGATTATTGTAGCCTTGCCGGACATGACGTGTTCTCACCCTTCCTACATGTTGTCCTTTTTCTGAAAACTTATAATTATATAACATTCCCAAAAATGATAAAAATTCCAAAAAAATAACCATAACATATTTTAACCACATGAGTTCTCATTTAATCTTTCATCTCATTCAATATCTCATGAAGAAAACCACTACAGTTTCTTTCATATCTATTATTATATTGGATCCTTCTGGATCAAACCATTAACTAAAACCAAAAAGGTCAATGTGAGTTTATCCATAAAATAACCATATATTATCATATAAGGATGGTAAAAACTAATATATACTTATTCATTTTTTCTTAAACTCATTCAATTTATCTAAACTAATTATAAGTCTTTCTAATATTCTGACCATTATAGTTATGTCACATATCATTAAACAACAATATAACCTCTAAACGTACATAAACTGACCCCTGATACCAACTATAAGGACCCGACCTTAAAGATGGCATAATCTTGAATTAATTGAATAATTCACATTGAATTTCTTTTTAGGTTTAGTGTTTTATAGAATTAGTCATAACAATTAAATTACATCTCAAAAATTACAAAGTAGACACCTCTACTCATTTTCTATTTTTTTCATAAAATTAAAACTGTTGAATAAAATGATACATGTCAAGTTCCATGTTTTAGATAGCATGAATTTTTCTTGATCCCGTCTTTGACCCTATTACACTTTATACCCTGTGAAAAACATTTAAAAACATTGGATGGGCATAAAAAGATTATTAAGAGATACCCAAAGAAGGATAACTATTAGTTTTTTTTTCAAAATACCAAGAAAACCCTGAATACATTATCATAAATATTACTTTTCACCTTTACCAAGTAGTAAATACTCTTCATTGAATAAAAGATCAATACTTACCATTTTCTAAATAAAATATTACTATAAAACCCATATAAACAACACACAACAAGTAAACATAACTTGGGACATAAACTTACAAAAATGAAATAACCATATGGTTGACTTACAAACACATAACTAAATGGAATATCCTTATGTCCAACATCCATACCAAATCCGTTGGAGGTTATGACGTAACCACCTGTCCTGGTTTATCACGACACCACCTGTCATTTGGTTTATCATGTAACAACCAGTCAAATGTACAAGTACCATCATAACACATATGATATTTCAAATCTAAACATTTCACTAATAATATTTCATTTTCAATCATAATAATTAATTTCAGGATATTGAAATAATCAATCCACTTTCATAAACCATTTAAAAAGATATTTTTGAATCAAATTGTCCCATACCCCATTGAATATTTTAATGGATTTATAATTTTAAAAAATTATTTTAAATATAAAAAAATACGCAAACCCATTTTTAAAACATTTACATTAAATATAATTATTTTGAATAATAAATCTTAAAAAACATTTAAAATTATATTTTAGTTAAAGAGTTTTTAACAAAATGAGAGACTCTTGAATACAAATAGTTGAGGAATAACATTTAATCAAAACATTATAATATCATGAGAATAAATGGATTCATGATATAAAATTACAATGGACAATATATACAACATATAAGAGTGAATTGGTGCTAGCAACAATGAAGTCTCAATCGAAATGTAAATAAAGATGAAATCCCTTACAAAGACGGTATCCCTAAATTAAGGAAAAATAAATCAGATAATTATGTGTGAAAAATTTAAAAACACCAAATATAATTTTATATTATGTGTAAAACAATTTTAGGTCATTCAAACATATTAATAAGATGACATACTCATGAAGTACATGTTTAACCCAATGAATTTAAATTGGGTGAAGAAGTTCCCTTGCAAAAATTTGAAAGCCAAACAGCGTGACATTAAAATTAGAAATCTGAGTTGATGAGATAAAAATGATATCAAATAAAATGGAAATAAAATTGATGTCAATATGGATATATATGAACATATCCCAACATAATAAGATCTAAATTAAAATACATAACAAAAAGAAGTCTTTTAAAAAGAAGAGGGTGAAAGGTTCCCTTGCTGATTGGATAACTTACAAAACATACGCCACATGAAAGAAGGATCATACAACAAAAATTTAAATAATCATAAATGAATGTATAGTACACAAAGATTAATATCATGTGCAGTACATACACCACACAAAAGGAAATAGTGGAAAATATAGCATAAATCTCATGAGAATAGAAAGTAAGATGAAAAACCCATACTTCCATGTAATCAATCGAGTCGTATGACCATAATTTAATAACCACCAAAATAATCTCAGAATACAATGAATATAAAGATAATCATGATAATATATATCAAATTTTAGTATAGAATAAACTGCATTCAATAAATAAGTGTTGAATAATGGAAATCTCACGGAATTAAAAGTGAGATGGGAAACCCCTTACCTCATGTCCGACAAGACTTGTATGTTCTGTTTTCATCCTAAATAATAAACATAAGTTAATATCCACTTCATTAAGAACAATTTAAATTTTTATTATTCATTTTATATCACTTATTACCTTTTTATAACGATTAGTTTGTTATTTGAGTTCATATCGGGCATTTGGTCCATGTTCAGAACATTAGTCAAAAATGAACTTGTTATTATTTCAAATTGTTCATTTGGTAAATATTACATTATCTAAAGAATTATATTCATGATTTGGATATCATATATATCATATATTTCCATTGTATATGTATTTATAATATTCCATATCATTTGGAGTTAAGAAATGAAAAGCACAGTTCATTGGGACGGTAAGCCGTATGTACGCATGAACGCTACATTCTTTTATATTTTACATTTAAAGGAATGAAAACATAATAAAATAAGTATATTTTAATTCCAGTATAATATAATATTATATATATATATATATGTTATATAATTTCACTAACTCCATCCTTTATACATTCCATTTTTGTCACAAACGAATCATATCACCATGAGGGTGTGGTAGTCCACACTTCCTCAAAAGAAAATTATAGTGTTTACACATATTGGATATACTAAATGTATGTTTGTAAATCAAAATTTCAGAAGCATAGAGAAACCATAATAATTATATATATCTTATATAAATATAGTTCCATCTTAATGGCCACCATGAGAGGTAGTTGGAGATAATTGAACAATCATCGTTTCACGAGGCGTTGGATTGCCATCCACAGAAACAGTACATTCATCACCTATTTGATGGATTTTTGTGTAAGGGTAGTTAAAATAATTATCATAACAACAACCTAGTATATTTAGGATAATGGTTTTTTTAGAAATGACAGAAATAAAAAATAGTTTAGGGGTTGGATAAGTAAAACAAAATAAAAGAAGTTAAGAGAAATTGTTGCCTTTAATTTGGGTAACTCCCTTTGGTATGAACCAAAAGGACTTCTTGAAGTGCCTTCATCCTAAGTAAAGTATACTAGGATGAGGAGAGATATCTTGAGAGATTATTTGGGCTTGGTTTCGATGATCCAAGGGGCTTCAGAGGTGTGAGTAATGAGTTATATGTGAGGGATTTTTATAAGGTGGGGGGCTCCATATGATAGTGTGAAAATATTATTATATTATATAATGATATACAGTTTCAAAAGGTACAAAACTAATTAAAGTCGAATATAAGATGACTCATGGTAGAAATAAAATCATCCAATAAGAATTTTACAGGTTTTGGATATTGTTTTAATATTTATAATCTTATATATTTAAATGATTTATTAATGAGGTAGATACTGAATCAGTATTGTGTCATTAATAATTTAATTTATTTGATCTCTATAAATTTTAAAAAATACAATAATATATGAAATAACATTATACTTACAATGAATATTTATAGTTGAAAAAATTACTTTAATAAACTTATGTAAAATTTCATTTACTAAAAGATATTTTATTATGTCATGTTTGTCATTACTTTTAGTTAATTAAAGTAAAGTGTCATTATCACTCATAAGAGGCTCTATGGGGTCCCAAAATTGATACAAGGATGACCATGGTCTTTTATTACAATCCAATTAGTTTAGGACAAGTTTTATGGTAATTTTTTATTATTATAATTTTTTTTTTCCTTGAATTAACCTATTTACTTGTAACCGCTTTAAATAAAAGCCAAAAGTTACTATTCATAAAAAATAATTTTCATCTTATTGAACCAAATTTTACTTACTAATAAATTGAATTTATATTGGATTTACTAAATTCTATTCAAAGAAGTAGTAAAATTTCATTTAAAGGAAAAATTTAGTTTTTTAACTACTACTATGTGGTTTCACTATTCATCAAAAAATTGAATTTCTTCTAAAAAATACAAACAATTCAGCCTAAGATATATTTGATATTTATAATTTAAAAATGATTCCTATTTTACCAAATTCAAATCATAGAAGTTTAATTATTTAATATAAAATTAATTACTGTTGTCAAATCAAATAGAATGTTTTTAACAAACAATAAATATTAAAAGATGGACACTTGTTTATGTTCAATTTCAAAAGAAAATTTATTCCAATCAACAAAAATGTATTATATGGTAAAAATATAATCTAATTATAATTTTAAAAAATTAAAAAGATAATATAACCATATAAATAAATTAGATTAAAAGGTAGTTTTGAAATAAAATAACATATTTTTCACTGTTCATTAAAAATGAATTATTTCAGAAAAATACCAAAAATTTAACGAAATTAAATTTTTATGTCCCAATTCTAAAGAAGAATTTTATTTTTTTTAAAAGAGATGATATAAAAGTGACAAAAACTATATTTAAAAAGGGTTTACCATAAAAAGGTAGAAAAACAACCTTTTAAAATAAAGTATGCATAAAATTAGATTCATTCACATTTTAAGTCTCTATCTTTTATTAAATGAATATAAAAACATTTATCAAAAATGTATAATCATATTGTATTTATTTTTGTTCATTCTGTACAATGAAAATCCTAGGTGTTAACTACCAATTAAAATAATATTATATTATGACTTTTCAATATGACTCAGTGTTGTGTGCAACGTAAGATTTCAAAGAAACCCGTTGTTGTATATCGGGTAAGCTATGAAACATAGAATACCCTTTAAATTAAAATTAATATTTGATTTACAAATATTAATAAATATAAAAATTTCATATTTTTATTTATCTGGGATGTTATAGATACCATCCAATGTGACTTCTTTTAGGCCTTGGATAATCTCATATGTACCCCTAGAGATCATGTAACATTATTAATTTTCCTATGAATTATAGGATGTTATAGGTCATACAAATCACATAAAGCAAATATTTTTTTTCAAAATGATAATTAAATAGAAAATAAATCGATAACAATGAAAAAACAGGCTTCAAATACTACTCAATATAGAATATCCCATGAAAAAGAAACATGTTCCATAAATATTTTTCATTTCATCATAGAATAACCCAAGAAAATCAATGAGTTTCACAAAAATATCTTAATCATAAAAATAATCCATCATTAGAAATAATTATGTCAGTATCATTTGAACATATACTCAGTAAATGATATACAGTATCATAACCTTTAATCTTATAGGGAATATTATTTTCAAAATAAAATTATTCATAACTTTAGTTAAGGATAATAACCATTCACTGAAAATAAACATTTAAATATATAAATTCATATATTATTATGGAAATAATTTTATTTTAATATTGAAAAAATACCCAATAAATTAATCATTAAAAATAGTGAGTGAACATAATGGAATGAATTTCCATTCACGTCATCCACATTAAAACATATATTCATTTCACATATTTGGAAAAAGTAAAGTGGGCCTTTTTTGAAAATTAATTAAGGACTGAATTTATTTTATTAGATGTAAAAAATTATATAATTTAATATAAAAAAACTACATTAATTTTTTTTACAAAACATTTATATTGAATAAAAATAGATTTTGACTAAAGAGAGAAATAATCTCAGTTTTATGTAAAATTATTTTTTTTCAAATAATGTATAGATAATGTTTCAAAAATAAATGGAATAAATCTATTCAAAAAAAATAAAAAAAAGTAAATGAAAATTGAATAGTTTATTTAAGAATATATATTAACATATTTTCGTCAAATGAATGATCATTAACAATCCCGATAAACATTGAAACTGTAATGAAAAAGCCTTCATTTTTTTGGAATTTTGAATCCTAATCCCTGTTGATTAGTAACATAAAATGAAACATTAAATATTTTTAATATAATGGATTCAATGATAAATAATTTCAATGTGGTATTATATACCCCACCTAAAATATGACATGTTCAGAATATAAGATAAGTCCCAAAGAAGGAAAATCAAAACTAATGTAATATTCCTTAAGTCTTGACTTCTTTCATACACATTTGAAAATCATAAATAATAATTATTGGTTTATTAAAAAAATTAAATTACCATTATAATATAAATAATACCTTATATGATTTACTTTCGATATATTATTCATCTCTTATTAACAATTCCTTGTTAGAATCACATATCAACTAACAATTGCTTCATTCTTCATGTATGTTTTGGTTTGGTATCTTTGATCCTTTGATTTTTATCAGGGTCAAAAAATCTATAGGATATTATAAATGAAATAAATAACATATATATTATATAGATATTTATTTATATTAATATATTAATGTTAAATATTGAATATCAACTACATTTTTCATGTATATTGAAGGTCATACATACAGATGAACAATGATTCCATTTTTTCCAAAGATGAAATTAATGGATGTTAAATAATATGTTATATTTACAGAATAATTTTTTTATATACCAAATATATTAGTAAAATTTACCCTTGTTATCTTCATTTTATAGCATATTTGAAAAATTAATTACATCGTATCCAGAGGATGTAGTCCAGTGTACACATGAATGACATTATACATTTACCATGGAAGGTAAATTACTATGATATATATCATATTAGAATTCAAAAAGAAATATAATATCATAAATATAAAATTTAATCACTGAATAAATAATTACATACAAAAATGATTGGTTGTTTATTATTATTATTAATATTCATTCGTGATGTAATAATCCACCGTATGCATGATCGATGGTATAATTACACAATTAAATGAATATGAGATTGACATAGGTAATTCCATTAAATAATAATACTTAAGTACATATAAGAGAATTATTTCATTAAATTAATATAATTTAATAATATTTAAATTATATGGGTGAAAAAATAAAATTAAAACAATATTTGATGAATATTAAATAAACTTTAGAGAACATATTTTGGTTTATAAATAACGAGTTCTTAAAAGGGTTTAGTAATAAAAATATGTACTATATATTTTGGTAAGGGAATTAAATAAGAGATATATGTGGGTATAAAGCAAAAAAATTATATCAGATATGTGATGAGTGTAGGATTGGCTGTGGACTTTTATAAGTGTGGGATATAACACATAAGGAATTTGTGAGAAGAATAATGTATATCCATTTTTTGGACAATTAAAAGTCTTAAAAAATAATCATTATAAAAAAATATTGGTGATAAGTAAAAGATATGTCCATAAAACGGGAATTGTGGTACAATTTACGTCATTTATACCTAATCTATTTAGGCTAATCAATCAGTAATTATGTGATAAACTTAACCCTGATATATAAATTTAATTTTTTTTCTATTCATTTTGAAGAAAATTATGTTAACAATATTATGTATTGTAATTTATTATTATTCCATATATGGAATTATATTTTCCCAAATTCCATTAACCTAATTTTAAAATTACAATTTAAAATTTAACCCGTATACGTGAGCAAAAAGTTGTTTTGAAAAGAGAAAATTTCAAATGATTAACATGTTTTTATATCAACATTCAATATGAAACTATTTAAAATAAAATATTTTGGACTTATTATAAAATAATTGATCTAGTTTTAAATTAAAAATAGTTTATCATTATTTATTACTTAATTGAAAAGGAATTTTTCCTAAAAACAAATATTTTTCAATATTCATCAAAAAATTAATCATTTCATAAAAATTCATAAAATTTTCCTCAAAAAATCTGAAGAAGTTGATTCTAAAAAAATCAATTCATTTCTTCAAATATTATTTTTTTATTTTTTTAGAAATTAATTTTTTTTCTTTTTTTACCAAAATCAATACAATTTTTTTTGGTGAAAACCGTTTTTATAAAAAATATAAAAGTATTAAAAAAAATAGATGAACTATTATGTCAATATGATTCATTTATATAAAACCAGTAGAACTATCTTTTAAAATATTTTTATTCACATTCATACATATTTTCTTAATTTAATGGTTATAATGGTCATGTTTAAAAAATAATACAAATACTATATCATGTATTGTTGAATCTGAGTGTCGTGTGTAATGAAAATTTTCCATAGAATTATATTATATCAAGATATAATATATCATAAAATCATATTATGTTTCAGTAATCTAGACTTATTCTTAATTATTTATACATGCTCATAATCTATAATTATAATGATGTATTCGTTTTTAATAATATATTGATACTTAGGAGGTTTAATAAAGACCCATAATGTATTTTAATCAAAATAATTTAACTCCGAATTCATTTCCATAATCATATTTGAATCATATTACGATTCATAATTTTTTATGTAAACAATTTGCAAAAAATTATCAATAAGAACAACTATTTCTGAATAAATTTACCATTTTTACACGATCTTCACTATCATCAATTATTTTTTAAAAATATTTGTTTTTTATTAAATTTAAATTTTTTAATGAGAGAGACAATCCCCCTCCCTTGATGAAACCAAATTTTTTCCAAATGTTAAAATTGATAAACACTTCCCCAAAAGTGTAAAAAATAGATTTCCTTTATTAAAAATTATTTTCATTATATTTCAAATTTATTGAATCATCAACATGTAATGTTCTTTATGAGTTTTTTACTATGAAATTTTGAATGAATAATACTCCTGCTATATATATTGATTTGAAAAAAAAGATTCATTATGGAAAATATTAATAAATTTGTGGTGGTCATTTTTTGGAATTTACGATATATTCCAATACTTGTGAGGAATATGATGATCATATAAGGTTCCTATTACATGCACAGATTGAATATATTGTTTTTTGTAAATTTATTAAATATGAATATGAGTTACAGTCAGCAGGATTATTCAATAATATTTTCACTAGTGAATGAATATTTATGGATCTCGTTATGGAAGAGTCCATAGAGGAGTGTATTTTTTTTATAGATAGGGATTTATATTTAATGATTTTTTGGAATATATAGATATTTTATAATAATTGTGAAAAACATTTAATGGATGTATAACCCACTAAACAAGTAAACTAAAAAGGGATTTATGTTCATATAGAAAAAATTTCACCGAAAATGATTCCATGAACTAAAGAAGAGGTTGGACAGTACACTTGTGAAACAATTTCTCAATGATGAAGATGTATTTTTCTTCTATATTGTCTGTTTGGACCACTATGTCAAATAACCAAATAGTGGGGGGTGCTGAATCAAGGTAAGAAATATTAAAACTACTACACATTAAGATCTTATTTATTATTTGAATAAAACAATGTTCTCCATTACACCTATAGCAGTATATGAATAGAAATAAAATCATGAATATGACAGATCGATTTTACTTTTTTCTCCCTCATTTTTCTACATCCAAAGAGCATACAATGGTGATGTGCTGATATAAAAAATATTATAAATATCACTACCAATTAAATGGTTTGGGGTGGTTCACTTCTATGACCATGGTCAAAACATTACATGTTATAGGTACTTCTCACCAAATTCCCATGGGTCACTCCCTATATCCATTTCTATAGCTCACTGCTGATGGAAATGATCATCGTCCTTCTCTTACTTTTCTCACTACTCTTGGATGGGGTCCACTCAAATTTAATTTAATTTTAGGTACTTTTATTTTCATGGAAACACTCATCCTCAACTATAGGTATGTGATCTATTGGAGTCTCATTTTTCACTAGTAGGTGAAATAAGTTTTTCCACGTACTATTATTTAGCAGAAATTGATTTTACAAACTGTTTAAGTGCCTTCATGAAGACCATTATTCTTCTATGAACCGTATAAAGAATATGACTCCCAAACCACCACTTATATGAACTTCCACTATTATTATTACAAAGTACCGCCTCCGTGTACTTTCACCCAAAATCGTGTCTCATAACATCTTCTTCGAACTTCCTCTACTTCTAGGGACACCCTTCTTTCGTGGACTACTCCATTAGTGGTAAACTCCTTATCTATTCAAAAAATATTATTCAAAAATACTAAAACTTTCATGTAATTCTCATTCATGAAACACTTCTATATATCACCAAATTATTTGAGAAAAGATGTTATCTTATGAAAAACACTCACTTTAATGATTGGATGAGTGCTCCTTATGTAGGAAAGTATATCTGAATAAATCACTTATCCAATATTTTCCCAAATAATCAATGTGTTACCACCTTCAATACATACTAAACCATCTATGAATTGTATCCCTTCACAGTCTGTATACATCATTCCTTCCATCCAGGTGGCTTAAATAACTATCTCATTTTCTCTAAAGACAAGACACCATATTTACCGTAAGCCTTCAGCGAACCATTTCCCTCATGCGAACCAGATTCCTTCCTTTGATTAAATTTTATATGTAGTCCATGTACCATGCATCAATTTCCAAAAAAACTACTATGATGAATTCATCATTATATGATTTCATAAAGGTGTTCCTCATACAACCATTTATGTTGGTTAATTATAGCTCGTAGTCCATATATGGTGTAGTCCTTCACGGAAATATTCATTTTCCAAAATCCAAACACCAGATTTTGAGGCGCAAAAATTTTTCTGACACTTGGATACAATGAATCTTTAAAAACAAGCTTTGCAAAACATAAACCAAAATCTTTTGCAGTTATATGGATTTTTCAACAAACACAATCACACCCAAAAACACTAAGAGGGTTCCTTAAGGGATTTCTCCCAATATAGTGGAATCTGTTAAAGTAATTGGATGATTACTCAAGAAAAATGAGAGGGTGATTGGCTAAGCATAATTCTAGTAGATTATAATTGTGTAAACCTATATTACCCATGATATGGATTTAGAAATAGTTATTTTTTCATTAATGTTATAGAATAACTATCATTATAGGTAATAGTGAGATATATACACAGATCAAAAATGTTTGATGTTTATATTCACATAAAAGATAACATATCCTGTGAAAAATGATGTTGGATGGATATTATTAAATATTATAATTTCCATATTCATTGTAATTATTTAATAAAAAATTGATGTAAATGCATCAGGTTCAAATGTTATTGGTTTATACAAAATAAATTTAATTCAAGGATATCCACTTATCATTGACTTGGTAAAAATATACCTGGGTTTCATATTGTAAGGTACATTGTATATCTTATTCAGTGTGATTTAATGAAAATCATCACTATTGAATATCTTGAAACAATAAATTGTTGATTTTATAACAGAAAAGTAGATTGAATATATATGAAACTTGAATTTTTCTTGAGTTTCCTATTGATTAAGTATGAGTTATATAGTTAGATAAATGGTAATGAATCCTATATATTCATCGTTATGGAAAGAGATGATGGATGATTCTCATAAAAATGAATTAAATATACAACTAGGAATCCAAATAATTTAAATAGACATTTAAAACTATTATTGGTTCGGTTGTATTAAAATTGATATTTCATATTTTATAAAAATGAGTTTTGTATTTTAGTAGATAATGGAAAAGAAAAAACTTACCAACTGAGTATTGTAACCGCAAACCACAACTATATAAAAGACTGGAAACATTACCATGGTCTTTATGAATATCCTTCCATATAAATACAATAGTACCAAAAACATATGAGAACTATTGGATATATTGAAATTGATTCCATATTTTTTCATTATAAAATTGCAATTATTTGTTGGGAAACATTCCCATATATATATATTAAAGAAGTGGTGTAAATTAATGGGGAACCATTGATAAATTTTTCAGACAATGATGCAAGATTAATTTCTATATTCTATAAAAACCATCAAATTGCTAAAAATACTTATATTAATATCAATACAAAATATCATCATTGAAAAGATATATATTCTAAGAGGACTACCCATACATTAGAGGGATCTTTAAGGGAACTTTCACATTATTTAAAAGGAGTTGGGACCAAAATCCACTATATGTTGAATTGAACTATAGAAAATATTTACAATAAACCATTCAATAGCTCCTTATAATGTCCTCTCATGAATAATATTTATAATGAAAAAATGTTTGGATGATGTAATAGAAGTAAAATTTATGGGTCTAGACACTGTAAAATAAACTCAGTAGAAAATTCATGTGATTTACACACATAATAGTTTTTCATATTCAAAATGAGAAATAAATTCATAATAGAAATATGAACTCTGAATTTCATTTTTAGGATCATGTATTCAACAAGATATCATCATTGAATGAATTTATGTGATTTATAAATAAGGTGAAATTGATTCCATGGTATATTAGACTATTTCTGATTATATAGTGTGTTATAGTAGTATCATATTTGTTTTCACTGACTTAAAATATTTCTAATGTCCATGAAATTTTCCAGGTGTCATTATTAAATAATAAAATGTGAAACCCAATAAAAATTATCAAGACTAATTATGTGGAATTAAAATCCTACTTGTGTTAAAAATTAGGTGAAATATTTACCCATCATTCAATGCAAAAAAATTAGAAAAAAAATCATGACTCAAAAAAGGATTGTGAAGAAATCATATATTTAAAGAAGCAACATGGGAGTTTAAATCAATGATTAATGAAAAATGTCCCTATTTTTATTGAAATAGTAGTTAAATTTTTAGGCCAAAAATATTTATTGTTGGACATAACTACTTGAGAATTTATTTATGTTGTTACTTAAAGAAATTATGTTTCATTATGCATGTTTTATCATGATATAATGTTGAATAACATAGAAAAAGTATTATATAGAATCACTAAAAATAATGAAATACAATTTACTATAATATCTATGAAAAGAATATTTTGATAAATAATAATTAATAGTGATAAAGATGTGGAAAAAACCATTGGATTGAATTCTACCATAATAATATGTCCAATAAGATAACTATAAAAATAAAGATATTTATTATTAATATAATATAAATTATTAAGGGAACTGTAATATACTTTTTATGTTATGTATGAATTGATGACGTATGAAAGATATAGAATATATATATGAATGTATAATTAGTAAATTAAAAATTGAATTGTAGTATTTTACCATTACATTACCATTTTAATGTGACTATTAGAATAGGTACAATACCAAATAAAATATAAAAATACTATTCTATAAAGATAAAAAGTTTTTTTAATGAATAAATACATTTTTATTAATATATTTTATGTTCATATATTATTTATGTATAAATATGTATGATATTATAAAATTCATAATTATTTAATGTGAATAAATAATGTGATTAATTTAAAAAATATTTTTATAGAAAATATGTAACTATTGTTGAAAATTATTTTTTAACATACATAAGTTGAAATTTTCATAAAATTAATATTATATTTTACAAAATGATTTCTATTTTATGTATATTTTATTATATTATAACTATGAAAATTTTCTTTAATAACTTACAAAAGTGAATAAAATAAACAGTATAAGTTATTTCAATAGTATAATGTTGTTTAATGATTTATAATTATTATCTATAATATTAAGATACATTCCAATATCTAAAAAGGAAATTAATGTTTTTAAAAAATTATTTTTGTATGAAAATTAAATAACCATGTCTAATGGTACATAAAATATTAAATATGGGTACTAAAAATAAATTATGTCTTAAAAAATATCCAAATGTCATTAAAAATTATCCAAATCATTGGTATCAAAGGGAAATTTTATTTTCCTAAAAATAAATATTCTAATGAATATATTTGAAAATTAATAAACCACTCTACCAATTTTTCCATTATTACTCCCTATCGGCCACATTTATTAAACTCCTGAAAACACTAGATCTTCCCTAAATCTCTTATTCCCTTATTCAACTCTTTGCTGAACCACCAATATCTCATGGAATCATCTTTACATGTTTTGGAAGTAGTACGTAATGTAAGAGTTCAATTACCCTCTCCTTTATTCCAAGTACTTCTATTATAGTAAGATTTTGATTTTTAAATGATTATTTATTAATGTGGTTATATCCATTTATTTACTATCTAAAATATTCCTTATTAAATAGAGATTAACATTCTCTCCCATTAATCCCATTCAATAATGTATTATGTAAACTCAATATTTCTTCAAAATCACTATTCGGTGTCATGATTTTGAATTACGAATACCCATATCTTCATTTATTGAAGGGTATTTATATAGATATTAATAAATTTAATTTAATGATTAAATCCATGTATGAAACTAAAATTACTTACTCAATAGTTAATATGATGAAGTTACTACTTTTGATAAATGATATATTTGGTGCACATACAGTTATGCTCACAATGGGTGCACCCTAATATAATTCCACTAAATTGGGTTTATTATTAATATTTAGAGATGAAATGTTTATTTAAACATGGAATCATTAATTACTAATGTTTATTTATACCATAATTAATAACTATAGTATTATGTTTTATGGAATTTTTTTTACGATACTTGGTCAAATTCTTATGAATGTATTATTTTCATTTTGTACCCTCATTTACATGTTTTTCTAATTTACTCATGGTCATTCTCATATGTTATTATTATTATACATATGATCATTATATTTATATGATTCTATATTTATACTTGATGATCGGTAACATTCCATTTCTCACATTTAACCTTTATTAGGATTTATGATTAGATTTTCATTATGATGTATGTTCCCATGAAATCATATATTATAAGGTGAATATTAGTTGATTTATAAAGGAATATTTATATTATATTTTTTTAATTTTTAATGAACTTTATGCATATAATGTTTTTTATTTAGTTCTCAATAAACCAAACATAAAAATATCCTTACATGCCAATAATGGAAAATTTTATTAATTAAATATGATTAAACACGTTTATGAAATTAGGGTTCATCATAACAAAAATTTATTCCCATTTAAACCATTCATTAAAATTATCATATAAGTATAAAACTACTATAGAATTGATAAAATGACCTAATTTTATTTGAACAATGCTTCCATATAAATAAATTCCACAGTAATAACAAGATTTAATGATTTATTCATAATACAAAAAAGAAGGGGTATGATGGATTGTTATCTAAACTATGTATTATATAACATTAAAATTTAAAAATAAATTTGGTATTATAATTTTTTCATTATAAAAATTCCATTGATGTTGATAGATCATAAACCCTATTTTGAATGAGTGAAATAATTTAATTATAAATTAAAATAATAATATTAAAGATATTAAATGATTTGTGTTATGAGAGAGTGATATAATATGGGCTATTTAATTTCAATTTCATTTGTGAAGAGATAATAATAATGTGTTGGATTTCTTTTTCCCCCAACCCTGTCTAAAAACATTTTTTTAAAACTATGTTGACATAGATGGCTTATTAAGTATTTTTTATAAAATTAATAAAGTTGGAATAGTTCTCGTTGTCTATCCTATACCTTATAATGTATTATAATGGTGAAAACTAAACAAAAAAGTCTTCTAAAATAAAATTAATAAGTATTATTTATTACTGGTATAGAAGGAAGAAAACTAGAAAATAAGGACACACACACATTTGATTGACCCTAGTGGATAAGATTCAATAACATTTAATATATTATCTTATACCAAAAAGTCAAAAATTACTTTTTCTCATATAGAATGATTATAAACTATTTAATTTTTCATAAGGATTTTTTTTACGATATCAAAAACTCAATATCAATTAGCATATTTTTTTAAAAGACATTTTAGGACCATGGGAAGGCCCAAACAGTTCCCAATATCTTTCGTTGTTTTAACCCAATAGATTTAATCATTTCTAATTTATTTTTTTCCTAATAAAGAACCAATTAATTTATCATATCCAAACCAATAGACTTCCACATACACGAATCTTTGAAACGCACTTGAAAGTATAACCAACTACTTGTATCACCAATTATACTACATCAAATTACACCTACTTTATCCAGTGACATTGAGACTTGTGATTCTAATTCTTAATACGCCATGTATTTATTATACCACAAATGTAGATTACTAATGTTGAACCCGTTATTCATTTATCCACCCATCAACTATAATAAATATTTTTCTGATATTTTACTATAAAAAATAATTCTACTAAAGGATAAATCCCTCAATTTCTAGATAACATCAATAAAACTTGTTCATATAAATTTAACTAAAAAATAATGAAGGGTATCAATATTATACTCTTTTTACGTCTCTAATATGTAATTCCTCTTTACTAATAAATCCATTGAATTATTTGAAAGGACATATAGGGATGATGATGATGATATTTATAAAACTAATAATAAATGTTATATATATATTTTAATTTCAGCCTTATCTATTAGTAATTTTATTAATCATCATATTAATTGTCATTTTTATAATATATTCTGATCATGAGGCGAACGATTGATAAAATTTTATTGAATATTCCTAGATGTGTTGATCCTTCATTTATACAGTCCATAAATGATATTGATCATAATACTATGTTAGTGGGGGAAATATTATTGGAAGTTTCATCATTTAATTATTTTAAAAGTCATAACATTATTATTTATAATAATTCACAAATTGATAAAAAATAATAAAAATGTTCTGATTCTTCTATTAATGGGGGAGATATGGGTTGTGAATTTGAAATATATGGTCAAATGAGAGATTATTTTATAATTTATCAAAAGAAATAATCTGTTTAAAATTATTGAAATTATGTCAATGTTATATTATTACATAAATTTTATATTCCAAGAGTGTTTCTCATTGTAAATTATATTTGAAAAAAAATAAAAACATTATTGAATATAGAAAATTATTAGTAGTATATTAATTTTATTATCATAATGATTTTTAGGTTATCCTCGATTTTTTAAGTCACAAAAATATTGTTTTGTCTCATGATGAATATCACTTAAATCCGTCATCATAAAACATTAGGAATGATCCCTATATTTAAATTGGGATGGAAAAAACCAACAAATTCTCATATAATGAATTGTTTGTATTATTTCAAATGGTGTTATATAAATCCAGAAATGTTAATAGATCATATTTTTTTATGGGAGTAATGATTCATTTAGTAAAAATACCCTTTTAAAAAATAATGTTAACTATTTTAGCATACTTAATTATGTTGGTCCCTCATCTAACCATATACAACATATCATACATAATAATATAGATAATTAATTTCTTTTATTTTCTTAGTTATGGAAAATTTTAACAAAATGGTTTATTTGTCACATTCTGAATATAACATCATAGTAAATATGGTTATTTAAATAATTTTTTAGCTTCGTTTTCATCCTGGTAATGAGTCTATAGATATGTATAAATGCATTGAGAAATCTAAGATCACATTCTTAATTTGAAAAAATCAAGGATCATAATCCAATGGAACATTGAACATAGAACGTGAAGCTCTAAAATGTGATCCTTCACTATGAAATAAGAAACGAAGAATATGACCAAGACCCATGTCACCACACAAAATAAAAAAAACTGACAAGAACAATCAATTTTATCAAAATACTATGATAAAAGGAAAATTCAAGAATCTATATTAAAAATAAAAAAACATGGTCTATAATTTATTAATAATCCGTATGTAGAGGAGGAAACACTATTAATTTTAATTTATTTATTACAAAGTATATTAGAATATATTTGATTAATCAAAAATTATCTATACCAATATAAAATAGTAGGACCAAAGTGAGGCATCTGGTAGTGTCCACCACCAAATCTGTGTAGGATAATGTAAATAGAGCCTAGTATTAATGGATAAACAAAATATTTTATCAACAATATTCAATAGCTCAAATCCATTACTATATGAACATATTTTTTCCATTATAATTAGAAGATACCCATTTTCATTATATCCATTACTAATTTTTTACACGTACTGTAATATAAATGATGAATGGGTACCATTCGATGAACTATTCTAGCTATATTTTCCACACATATCATGTGTCCACATCATTCAAAAAATCTATCTAGAAAAATAATTTGATTAGTACAGTTATATCTACATAATTATATTTCCCATTGTTTAGGGACCATATCTCATGGTTACTACCAATCCACCATCATCTTCAAAAAAATAAAACATTAGATTCTCGATGCTTATATATATAGTATGCTAACATATTGTACAACATTTTCATTTTCAGGCCTAAAAATATCCAACATGATTATTATTTTCTATGATTAAACATAAAATCCTTACATTAATCTTTTAGTCTAATTAACATGGATTCTTCATTATAACTTTCAAACATCCGAGACTAATTGAGGTTTAACAACACCACGTCACATCCAAATTTTTTTTAATATATTTTCACAATTTTCTACATAGATCATACATATATCCAATACACCTGCCTAAAATATCAATTTAATGAATTGATACTTCAATTGGATGTGATTTACCCAAAAATAGAATGTTACAAATTTATCTAATTGAATCAAAAATAATGAGTCATAAATGATTATCCCATTAACATATCTTAGTATGACAACTGGTTTATGTCCATTCATCAAAATTATGCTCTTTATTCATCTATTATAGTGAAATTATTTATTTTCATTTTTCTTAGTAAAAGAACAAGTAAGGTTTTCCATAACCATTTTACATTTATTCTGAATAACGTCAACACATATTCGATAGTGATTTAATTAGTGTCTCATTATCCAATAATTATAGAGTCAGTAAAAAAATGTAATGACTCATTTATTCTATTTAATAGATATAATCTTATGTAATCCTTTAAATCCTTGATATTCCACATCAATACTATAAAGTTATACCATATTTGTTGGGAACTATGTCTATTTAAAAATCCCAATTCTCTCAAAAATTTTAGATTACAATAAATTTTTTTCATTAGGATTATGATGATTGATTCATAAAGAATATTAACCATGTAAATGATCTCTATATCTATCAGGGATTAATATAACTGAATGGTTTGAAGAATCTGACTAATGGTAAAAACATTAGTTTCACCTTGATAACTCCCTAGTACATAATCAACATCGTTATGAATTACAAATAGATTAGTCAAAATTTGTTATAAAATATATATCTCATTATTTTTATCCCTAAAACTCATTTTTATTGATTGATATCCTTCATCTCAATGATTCTCAATAACTCATCCCTTAACTAGTTAACCCCTTCATTAACTAGACCCATAATCTTCATGTTATATAAATAAAAAATAAGGATGTTTAAACTCCAATAATTGTACTCCATTTTATAATGATAGTTAAAATCATTTCCCCATATGAAGATTGTATACATCATGATTATTTGAAAACAAAATATAATTTTATATATGCTATCTTAAAATATGAGAAGGATACAGTTATGTTGGAGAAAATTCTTTGTGTTTGGTGATCCACTAAACATTAATGATACTCTATATTTATTTATTCAACATTTTTTACATTAATAAGTGTGTTCTTCATGTACAATTATTCTAGATGAGGTATTTACATTACAACCGTACTATACACCATTATAATAGTCATATATTTAATAATAAAATAAAATATATATGAAAAATATAAACCATTCAGCTATTAAATAAAATTTAGGACTATCCTATAATTGTACTTACACCCACCAAACACATATTATTTTATTAAATGTACCAAATATTGTTGAAGGACATTTTTCTACTAGGCATATCCACTAGATATATTGTTTCTAATACCTATAAGGAATAAATTTAATCTCTCATTATTATCATTATGTTTTTTTATACACTATAACATTGTGGCTTATCTTTACTCCTAAAATATAAAATATATTTTATTAGTATGTACTGAAAATAATTTCTATAACTTTCCAATTTAAACTTTTCCATGTTGATATTTTAAGTTCTCCCAAGATTTGAGCTACTTATCTTATTACATCTTCTGATGTTGTACCTTCTATTTATCAAGAAATTAATTTCCTTAAACTATCTATTTATCAAGACCTTGAAAACTACTTCATTTTATACCATCATAATGATAACTACACTGGATGGTTTCGTGTTTATAGTATTGAAATACTTGTTACCTTCCTAAGACCATCTGTAATGTCCTAAATTTAATCAAATCAGACTTGATTTTTTGATGATAAAATGATACCATAAATATTTTCCCTATTTTCTGAAACATCCATAGGATATCATCTTTTAATATCACTTTTCTATATTTGATGAATTTATAATAGAAATTTTAAGGGAGAATAAACCTAAATTCAACATCACCATACACAAAATTGTAACATGATCATGTCTTATCCTACAACATGGATATATTCTTAGTATCAACATGGGTATAGGAAAGATCAATAAATGTCTTAGGTGAGTAAAATATTCCATCCCCAAGGAAAAAAAGTCTTTTTATGTTGTTCATTAATTGAATATGAAAGAATCTAGTTGATCATGTAAGCTACACATTTCACAGCCTCCACCCAAAACACTTTAGGGAATCCAACATGAATCCCCAGGATACTATCATTTTCCACTAATGTTTGATTATCATACACATATATTCATTTTATTTTAGATTCCTTAGTATGACTATATTAAAAATAAACATACTTTCTCTAATTAATAATTAAAACACTCTTTTAATATAATCATCATTATTTTCCAAACAATAGAAATTTAAGTTCCTTCTTATATCATTTTCCACCATATCCGTCCACCATATAAATACTAGAAACGTTTATGAATTTTTTAGGTAAATACTACTATATTTTAGGCCTGGTATAATTGATGAAGGTTATGTAGTACATTGGACCACTTTGAGATCACAATATAGATTTCCCCCAAACATCAATCTGAACCAACACAGACATTTATTTCTTTGGAATTTTCATCTTTTATAGAAGGGTACATTAAATTGATTCTATGTGATGTATGGTTAGAATTTTGTTAGTCTATTATTATGTCTCTAATCCATCCATTATTACCAAGGATATTTTCTATGTTCTCAATATGATTTCTAATATATCATTCCTGGAATTTTTTGTAGTTGACTTTTTTGAATGCATTTACCCATCCAAGAAACATAGAAGGTAAAAAGTCCCATTTTTCACTCAATTTTCTAAAAGAATGGATCAAAACGATATTTTTTTATATTATATATATAACTTTTTTCAATAAACCTACATTTTCAGTTTTCCCAATAAAAATTGCTTTCTTCTTTATCCCAATCATGTGTTTTTTTCCTTGGATGATATGAAGTCTTCTATTTCTTCCAGATAAAGAAACATATATAGTACCAATGATCTTGATATCATGATCATGACATAGATTTCATATATTGAACCTTTCATTAATATTATACTTTATACATGCTTTATTGTGCATTAAATTGAATGAAGCCTCAACATCAATAAACAATAACGCATATAAGATTGAGGTAAAAATAATAAACCCACTCCATTCATCATAAATATGGTTTATTGATACAATTATAGTATAGTCGATACTAGATATGTTATTTTGTTAACAGAAATTTTTTATGTAGCCTTTCCTCCCATAATTCCATTAATGGTGATCAACATTAATTAAAAAAACTACTTTGACTCCCTCAACCATTTACATTCCTGTTATTGTTTAACCAATAACATGTAATCATCCTTTTTGACTATATACATATGTAAAATATAATTAGATATGGTTTTATAAACTTATTCATCGAACATCAAGTATATAACATCTATGAACATGAAATATCAATTTCTACTATAATTCTTAACAACGGCCAGCATCACATCCCACTTGTATGGACAAATGGATATAACATCTGTAGTAAGACTAGTTCTCTAAATATCAACATCATTTTCATCAGATTATCAAATATTTAAATTATGGTCTTGATGAGTTCTGATATTGTTCCAACATCTCATATACTAATTTCAATATTATGGGGAAGTGATATTCACATAAAATTGATATATTTATTATCCATCATCTCTCCATATTCTACTATTATTTACTTCAACTTGACCACATCCAATGTATTGTCATATACTTTCAACAATAATTAATACTCTATATGAATTAATATATACTCTATATACATTTTAAAAAACATAAAATATATAATTTCAAACATTTCTATCCAAACTATACCCCTTTCCGACTATATCCAATGAAAATATTCAACTCCCACTAACATTCAAAAAAATATAAAATATGTTAAGAACTACATAGTTATATTCTTATATTTGATTGATGACAAAATTAGTCTAGATTATTTTTCTCAGAATCATATTACAAGGGCCTAGTTTTCATGAAAACTCTTATGAGACTACAATACCACATGTTGCGATCATTTTAATTATACATAAATCTCATGGATGATACTCCACCAAAACATATCCCATAAAATATGTGGATCTAAAATATGAACTCATGCTTTGTTTTTGGAAAATGTATAAAAACCCACACCAAAGACATTATACTATAACACAAAACAACTTAATGAGAATAAGGAATAAAATCAGTAGTAAAATATAAATATAAAACACCTAAAACAAATGTAAAATAAAAAAAATTAACTTTAAACAAACATGGGAACTATATAACAGGTGAAATACGACAGTTTTATAATAAAAAGAATAAAAATAATATTTTTATTTTCATGAATACTAAACCAATGAGAAGTCAAAATACTTAATATTAAATCCCAAATATTGTGTTTGGTAGTCATTTATTCCATATATATATAGAGAATTATGTCCACATGGTCTCCATGGGAAGTGATCAATGGGATAAATTATGTTCTATCATTCCAATCGTTCTATTTTCTTTGTTTATTAATGTAATCCCTCTGATTTCATCATCATAATATATCAATAGATTAATGTAATATGATTTCATTCATTTGAAATTCAATTATTTTAGAACCTTAGAACCCAATCATTTCTAATAAAATATTATCATCCATATTTTGAAAAATTATAATACTAGATTTTATCCATTTGACAGATTAAATCATTAGGAAGTAAACTATTTTCAGATCCGATCTTAAGAAAAAATACTATCTGGAAAAATTTAAAGCATAATTTTTCTTCAAATATGAGTAGATATTGATTACAGATATCAAATCCATGTTTGAAGGATTATTACTATCTTAATAAAAATGTATAATTCATTCCCAAACATATATGATTAGTGACTCTAATGTGATTTATGTAAGTTCTTTATAATTTCATCTAATGGTTTTTATGGAAACACAACCCTTTCTTCAAAACATAAATGTACTTACATAAAATTAATGTACTCATCGGTTTTAACAATTCCTACATTCCAACATCCCATGTAGAGGAAGTAAAGGAATCATAATATAGTAGGAATTATCCCTTAAATCGATTATTTAATGGTTGAGTTGAACATATTTCGTTTCTACCCATATCATTCTACTTACTTGGATCATTATGTAAATTTTTATATCAGTTTCATTTATTTTTAATAATTTTCCCACAATTTATTAATAATAACATCAATAATAATATTTATAATCATATTAATATTATGATATTATAGATCAGCATGTTAAAAGAACTAAATCATACATTAATTATTTCTCGATTCCAATGAAAAAGCATTTGTTTATGAAATAGATAAAAATGTGGGATATTTTTATTTTGGGCATTTACTAGTTCCATTTTTTGGCAGATACTAAAAGAAACACTCTTTAATACAATTTAACGTATAAATACTTTGCATGTAAACTCATTAATATGCATCCACTATAGTATAAATGGAATGATATCTCTTATCAAAGTGTACACAATTCATATAGTTATATAATCAATTAAAGAATATAAATAGACATAATATATTATTATGACAATAAATATATTATGTAGTAATTTAATATTGAGTTGAGATTTATTTGAAATGGAAACATCCTAAATTAGTTAAACTTTTTTATGAATCAATAAAATATCAACACATGGGGTTTAATAAAAATCTAAATTTTAATGGATTCAAACATGATCATTTCCTTTGAAGGATACTACATTATAATAATAAGAATTATTACTTATACAAAATTATTTTCCAAAATAGAATATAATTTTTTAAATTATTATCAACGTTCTCTTATATATAAAATTTCATAAAATTTTGTTATTCTATTATTATGAATAACTACATATGAATTTTTTTTAATGAACATTTTGAATTAATGTAATAATAAAATCTGGTTGGGAACTAATCTGGTTAACTATATACTAAGGAAAATTATAGACTTTTATATCAATAATTTGAAAAAAAAAATCATTTATCCTCTAAATGATAAACTAATTCGATAAATATATATAGTCTAGGTGAATAATTTTATCCCTTATAATGTAATGATAATATACGACCTTGTTTGACAAGACATGTCGAATAGAAACTTGTTTTAGAAATTCAACATTGGTAAATCCTACACAGATTTTGAGTGAAATTTTGATATAATAATCCATGGAAAACTCTAATAACATATGATCTCATATATATAATTACATATAATATGTTACTTATAGATCTATACTGTTTGAAAAATAAGATTCCACATTTCTCCATATATGGATGCAAAAAACTATGTAATATTATCTGATAACACTTGTTCAAATATTATTGTGATGAGAAATCCATTTGGACATTAAACCATATTTAATTTGAATTAAGGAAAAAAATCTATTCAATGTAAGTAACTATATCCTTCTCTCAAAACATTGAACTCTTTATGAAATATTTTTTTGAAGCTGGTAGTTGTTTAACTACATCACTTTATATAGTACAACATAGATATATTGAGGTTATGTAAATAAAGTTGTATATTAAAAATTTATATATATATTATTATATATGTGGGTAGATATAAAAAATATTTGAACAAATATTTTTCCAATAACTCTATCCTCAGTTTGTCTATTGCGGATGAGTTGTAATCAAACTCACCATTAAAAAATATTTTGGTTATATTTCTATTGTATGGAAAACATTAAATATATGATGGATCATAATTAATATATATATATATATATATATATGAGGTAGTATTTTGTTGAATATATTATAATTGAGGGGGTAATAATAGATTTTGAAGGTGAGTTTCAAGGATACATTTACAATCATTGGGGTGGAAACAACATTGGATGTAGTGATAGAGGCTTTAAACCATTTAGTTAAAATTGATGGATAAAAATATTGGTTGATTTATGTGGATACTAATTACAATTTTCATGTATTAAAAAAACACATTTTTATTTAGTGATTTCAGAAACATCATATGATTCAATGATTTAATAAAAAGAAAATTATTTCATTTCAACATATATTTAGAGAGAAAGGGAAGACATTGAATATTTATTAATTAATTTTGGCGTGGGTTCAAGGTATATTTTATGGTATAATAAATTTAATGGACAACATGATATTTCTTTGTTTCATGAATATTTAAACTCTCCATTAGCATTTTATAAAAAATATCTGTGGACATATTGCATTAACGATAATGTATTCATTTAGTTATTATTATTATACAAAAAATATGATGATTTTAATATGAATTACAATTATATATGTATCATCATAAATGTTAATGAAATAAGAATTAAATAAAATACATAATACATAAAATAATTTTAATAAAATTATCATCAAAAATAGAAAAAAATGATTAATAATAATAATATATAATATAACTACAAATATAATACATATATATTTTCATATGTGTCGGTGTGTGAAAAAAAATGTTCATTTGGTACATATATTAATGAATATATTCATTGAACATGAAAAAATTATAATTTCAAATGAACCATCACACCATGTAAATTATCCATTCCAAATATGGGGAAATCATAATAATAATTACTAATTTATTTAATTATGTTACATTTTAAAATATATTTATAACATTGGTACTTCAATCTCCCTAGTATAAAAAATTTCAACCTTAAAAATATATGAAACTACCTCAATATAAAATCTCATTTAACATTGATAGTTATCCAAACCATAAGAATTATTGAAATAAACATATAATTAAAACTAATATTCTACATAACATTAATCCATTCTAATGAAATATAATTAAATAACACTAAATTTGTACTACCATGATTTTGAATCATAAATAATATTTTAATTAATTGTGGCATTTTAATTCATTTTCAGAAAAGTTTATTTAAATATAATAATTTTAATATGGTTAAAACAAAAATTTAAACATATATAATAAAAAATTTATTAACTAAAATAATTGAACCACCAATAAAACATTAAATAAATTAGAAAAAAAAAATAAATTAATGTGTATTATTGTTAAAATATTAAATAATAGATCATTAATACATGAAATTGAAAATAATCAAAAAAAGTTATAAATATATTACAAATCACCAAATTAGATTTGTTAACTAACAATGAATTTTTCTTATATAATCCACTCATATTAATGAAATAAATAATTAAGTACATATATTTTGATTCAATTAAAAAATTAACACTCCATCATAGAAACATTTTTATCAAATTATTATAATAAAAGATTTAATCAATTTAAAATAATCCAATGAATTCAAATAATTCATACAATACAATTGAAATATTTCTTTGATATATAAATTAAATAAATATTCCAAATTTTATTTCAAATATATCATAAAAATATTCAAATCAACCAATTTTCCAAAATGAATGAATTGGTTGCATCATTGATTTGATAAATACATCATCATTTTTTAAAAATTAACTCCTCAAATTTTATTGATATTTATCAATAGGAATTCTCAAAAAACTATTATCATTAATTTAGATAAAGTTTTCATTTTAATTACATCGTTTAAAAATATTATTTCCCACACCTTTTACAAGTATATGGTCTAATAATTTAAATATAAAAATTTGAATCTATAAGTCAATAAAATTACTATATTAAATTTCATTGTTTCACATAATATAAAACACTAAACCTAAAATAAATATCCTCTAGATCCCTAACAATTAACACATCAGATATTAAACAATTAATGTATCATTATATTCTAGTAAGTGAAATTTATAGTTATTTTTTGAAGGATCCCATTCTAAATACATTCCATTAACATAAAATAACAAAAAATATCATATTATGGAATATAAAAACACATCACACATCAATACACAACATTCCGTCATCATATATTATTTTAGTAAAAATTAAAATTTATTAGTCTACATATCAACAATATACTGATTAAAAATCGATCAAATATAAATTATTTTAATTAAATGAAAACTTGATAACATCATATTAAAAAAAATTCAACAAATCACAATATAATCAATAATATATTATATCATAATTTACATAAATACCTTTATATTCCCATTAACCACATAGAAAACAATAACCTTCAATTATTACCATATATAAATTCGTTGACCACATCTAATAACATGAAAAATTCCATTACATATTGTAATTAATTTTATACCAAATAGCAAAATTAAACCATAATCTAGCAGTAAGGAATAAAAGAAATTATGTTAATGTGTTGTGAATATATTCAATGAGAAATCAAATGTGGAGGGCCTAAAATATGTAAAGCATGATGTAAAAGTAAATTTAATCACATAAAGTTCAATATTCAATAAAATATGTTCTAACCAAAAACAATTATCTTTTAACAAGGTCCTATTTGTAATAGAAAAAAAATTAATTGAGGCCTCAAACTAAAAAAACAAATTTTCATCCTGAAATTAATTTTTTTCACATAAATTATAAATAATAAATTTCATGTTTGAATAATTATTTTTTTATAATATTAATATATTTGAACCTGATTCAAAATATTTTATCACTAATATCTCGTTTATATAAGAAATTTACTTTAAATTTCATGAAATACATCTATAAAAATTCATAAATTATTTAAATAATCTTTATATAGATCAAAATTGTATAAAATCATTCAAATAATATAGGTAACACACACAATTTATTACTTATTCCTTAAATTCACCATCATTAAAATAATATCATCACAATACCAATTCACTACAATAATCATGGCTTGAAAATTATGATTAGTAAACATAAAATATGATTGTTTATATTTAACTATCCGAAATAAATTGTAGTTAAAACTATATTCAAATTAAAATCTAACAAATTTGTTAATTTTATTTTTACTATAATGATTCCAACTAAATGTCAAATTTTATAGTTTCAACATAAAATAATAAACATTAACATATTTTTCTTTAACTTTTTTTCCAATGTCAATACATTTCTTATAATTTATAATATTTTCAGCTATGAATTATATTTTTCCAAAAAATATTTCATTTATCTTTAAAAACCATTTTATTGACTTATTTCATGAATATAAATGACAAAAATTATTTATTTTTTAACTATATCGATTATTTTATTGAACTAGCATAACAATTGGATAATATCATTAGGGGATATATTAAAAAAATATTTCATACAATAAAAAAAATTCAATTAGATTTGAAATAAAATAAATAATTTAAAATAAATAATATAAGTAACCATTTGATCATTAAACTAATAAGTACCTATTTTTGTAGTTACCTTGTCCACGATGTAGGGGTAGAGTGAATTCAAGTGTTAGAATATTTAATCATTTCACCTCTGTTATTTCTTTCGAATCACATTCCATTGTTTGATGTAATAAATATTTGAACATTTACTATAATATATATATTAAAAACATATTCGAAAACAATTATATAAAAATATAAAAATGATTTCATATTCAGAGTTTTCTTGATAATCTTGCACTATGAAACATCTATATAGAAAAAAAGACATTTTGTGGGTGTAATAAAATCTATTAAAACACATATTTTTTTATATATGTTATATTTAGGTGATGTTATTCTTTACTAAATCTTACTATCTCAATTTGATTAGTCATGGTCACTACCCAACAAGGGCTACTCCCTCTTCTTATTCTTCACACACTACATAAATAAAGGTATTAGTTTAAAGACATATAATTATTCTTCTAAATTTTTTTACATGACCGTCACTCATAGTTTTATAGACTAAATTTATATCATAAATCACAGATTTTATCCTATAGAGATTACAAAGTCATAAACTCAATTTTAGTACATGATATAATAATCTCTTTTAGAGGATAATCTTGTTTTAAATGATGAATTAGAATTCACATAGAAATACTTAACATCATTAAATAATTCCTACTAGGATCTTATTTTTCTTGATAATATCACATAAAACAAACATCAAACTATTAAATTAGTGCTATGATATTTAATTTTTTTTCAATATAATACTTATCAAAATTAAATTCAAAAATTTTATTTAAATATTCATTAATTTTAATGTCTTTGATTTATTTATTCCATTACATACTATACATATCCTTCTATTCAAGAAGATATTTTCTATACTCATTTATTATACATTCAAATCTATAAAAAAATCATTATAATAATTTAAATAATAAAAATTTTTAATTTCAAACTCAAAAATAATTTATATTCTAGATTCCTCTAGTATAAATCAACCCCTTGGATCTTACAAATATAAATATTCAACATTGTATTTTGATTTTTATTTATTATTTTCCAAATTAATAACTTAACAATAATTTTACATCAACATCTACAAAACTATTTTAATTATATATCAAACTAAAATTATAGTGTGACCAACTTCTTCATAACATGAGATAATAGTTCCTATAATGCTTTCATCATCAATAAAACATGTCATGTAACACCCTATAATTATGGTGTGATGATTTCAAAAATTAAATCACTATTAAATCATTATAAATCATTATAGTACATATTACATTCTTTAGATGAGATGACTTCAACTCCATGAGTAACAAAATATTCACAATTTACTAAATTTAATGACATTCCATTTAATTATTCATCAATATCTTTTCAATATTCAGTGGAAAAACCATTCAAACATATTAATAATATGTTATCCACTTCATGATATGAAACATCAATTCACTACTAGAATTTTTTTGTAGATATCCACTAGGTGTTATTATTATATTTATGGTGTGTATTTATATTATAAATTAAATCTATGTATTCATACAATTAATACCATTTCATTGTTGAACATATAATAAAATTTTTCTATATAACAAACAATTTGACTATGTGTCAAAATTTCAGCCACAATTTGTAAATTTTTATACGTCCATATTCACAACATCTTAACTAGTACATACTAATGTGACTCACCATGGTGTGTTAAATAGAAATTCATCATGTATTTTTTACTTAATATTTGGTACGAACATAGAAATAATTACATTATTCATTGTAAAATTCCATTAAACAAATAATATATATAATTTTAAAATAATCCAAACTTCTGTATAATTTTATATTTACAAATTTGAGTGATTTTAGAAAAATAAAATCTTAAAACTTTATTCATATGAATCTTCAATATTCAATATTCCATACTAAATATTAGCATTATCTATTTCTAAACAAACCCATGATTCATTTTCCATCGTATTCAACCATAATAATTATCAAATGATTCCTTGAATCTGTTCATTCATCATTATCTCTTTATGAACATTATTATACCTCCATTATTGTTTGTCAAAAAATGATCTCAAAAATAAATATGTTTTATAAATATCACCCTTCATACAACCATTCCATCAATCATCTTATGTTACTTCACATCAATATCAATTAATTATTGGAAAAAATTCAACATACAATGTGCGAGGGATTATAGTCCTCTTACTTGATTTTAACACCCCTACAGTTGTGAAATATTTTTCAATAACTCACACCATCATAGTTATTCTCCACTAATGGATCACTAATCATTATTGAAAAATGAGATTTTGTTCATATTATTTAAATTATTATTTATAATAAGAAAACAATTCTCATCTATAACCCATGTGGGACTTGATGTATAAGAATTATAGATTAACCTCACTGGTCAGACCATAATGTTTGAAATAAAGATAGTTGGAATATTATTCCCTATGAAGAAACATGGGATGTGATAGAAATTTATATCAGACATTATCCCCTCTCAACATTTCCCATTTTGTTTTAGGTTGCCCCTTAAAATCCTATATAAGACAACAAGATCTTCCCACAACTCAAATTATGATTTGTTTCACATTAGCTCACTACCTCAAAACTGTTTCCCCTAGTGACCAGTTCAATTCACAGAAAAGGTTCTCATAATGGAGAGAGTATACTTATTAATTACATTGAATTAATTAAACCCCACAGACCCATGTGGGGCTCAGTGTGTTTGCATCACATCATGTCATATCTAGTTATCTTGCGATGCTTAACATCCAAATAATCAGGTAGTTAGTCAAATTTAATGATCCTCTGTAAGCACTAGCCTCCTCTAATGAAAAATTAATTGTATTATTTATCTCAACTTTAGAATTATTTTCATGCTATGATACAAAATATATAGGTATTCACATAACACATACAAAATATACATATAAGAAAATATTTCATTTCCTGGAAAATTATATTAATTGAACTATATAATTATAGATATTATTTATATAGTCTATTATCCTTTATTAGTTATTAAACACATGGAAAAGGAATTTTATTTATTAAGATGATAAACTCATACAAAGGTTTGAAGCAAAAGACAATTGAATCGATCCACTCATGTCATGGACAACATCCTACTAGCCATAATACCATAACTACGTGAACAGTCAGAGTTCAGTTTGAGTCATGTGAAAAGAATAGGAAGACCAACCTCATATCCCATTTATTAAAAGATTAAAAATTATTTTGGATAAAACCACTGTAATTACAATTAACTATATGATTCATATTATT
This sequence comes from Viscum album, assembly GCA_963277665.1. Lineage (NCBI taxonomy): Eukaryota > Viridiplantae > Streptophyta > Magnoliopsida > Santalales > Viscaceae > Viscum > Viscum album. The sequence goes on along the minus strand of OY728157.1, from coordinate 1,069,066,827 downwards.
TAATTTCAATCATTTTGATCGTTGAGATTCATGAGAAAACGATTTTTAATTTTCAAACCACATTAATTAGTCTGGGTTTTCAAAAAGGATGTTGGAAAAATATTGTATAGTTTATATATAATTAATAATATATTCATATATCCAACATTATAATAAATCTTAATAAAATCATAAAATTATATCTAATAACATTTTATAATCACTGACAAAGGGTTACACTAGGAATACCCTACCACCATATGGGAATGAATACAACATATTTTTTCTAGAGGGTGGTGAATGAAATTGAGGGTGAACTTATATTAATTAGAAGATTATTTTATCTAAAAAAAGACTCGTATTGTTATTCATATATTCTATAGAAAAATTCAATATTTGATATTAATATGTTTTACATTTTTAAAACTTGTTGATCAAAAATCAATACTCCATAAAATAGTTTTTATGGTAATATAAAAAAAATGTTTATGTCACGAACCAGCCCGGGTACCCTAGTAACCCGATAACTAAGACGGTCCTGACATAGCCCGAAGGGCATTCCCGCTCCCCATGGATCAGTGACTAGCAACTAGCATTGTACAAGATACAAGTGGGAATGATTTTTTACACAAGATTGCATAAGCAAAAGAAACAAGACAGTATGCATTAAAATAGAAACTCCACTGGGATTAATTTACCAGAAAACAAAGAGGCATACAAACCCCAAAGTACTAAAACCCAAGAAATAAAAAGGGAAAAATAGTTACAATGTCTTTTAGGACACAATTCACCAAGTGAAGATCAATAGCTGGATCCACCTCCAAGAGGCCCCTTCCCTTTGCTCAATCCTGGAAGAATAAAGTCTACAGACACCTAAAGGAAAAATTAGGGTGTGAGCCTATGCCTAGTAGGATACCACCAATGATTCCATAACTGATGCTAAATATAGTTTATCTAAAGAGAAGCCTTTAGTTTTTAAATAAACAGGTTTGGCAACTCAAACCCATATTTTAACAAAAGATGCTACACATTTCAAATGAGAGAAAAATTACTTTAAGAAAAGGATTTACATTAATGGGATATTTATAAAACAATGGATTATAAAAAATTAATATAAAACAGTGTATATAAATCCAGCAGGTATGTAAGGCAGTCCATAAGTACGGGCATACATTTATATCTCAAATATAAATAAACAAGCGAGAAAAAAGGTCATCTGCCAAAAGTATGATAGTATTAAACAACTATAGGATTCCACACACTCTATGTGAAGTCAGAAAAATGTGTATACACACATCCCTAAGACACTAGCAAAAGGAGACTCATCGCCAACCTATCGGGGACGTGACCCACCACAAGTGTGTTTTAGAACGTTGTCGTAGCATAGAGTGTATCAAAATAACTCACTAACAACCTAAGGCTTGCATGCACTCTTACATGATGAGAGAACTATTATAAGAATTCATAAAATTCTTTCAATCCCATTCTTCCATTTCAAAAGTTCAAATTTCATTCCATTTAAAACCAAAAAAAGTTTTATTCAAAACATTCATTTTTTACAAGATAAAACTAATGGGTTTATATCATATCATTTTAAGCCATTTTCACCAGTTTGAAATCAATTCAAAACCAATTCAATCATTACACAATTTATTTCAATAATTATATTATTAAATTTAATTTAAATCATTTCCCTCAAATCTAAGATATAAATTAAAAATTTTAAATCCCCCAATATCCATAAACACACAAAAATCCATAAGATTGGGGGTTTCCAAATATACATGCCAAAACCACTTCAAATATCTTGATTCACTCAAATTGAGTTTTTATCAATTAAATTGAAAGTATATTTAAGAAATCGAATTTAAATCAATAATTGAAATAAATCAAGAAAATACAATGATAATCAATTTGGAAAGTTGGGACGAAACCACCTACATCAATGGTTTTGAAGAAAACCACAACGGTCGAAGAACGCTCAGGAACCCTGGGTCGATTCTCCAAAAACTTGAATTACATCTATTCTCTTAGAATGATAATGAAGAAATCATATCAAATTTTGCATCAAAACACATAGATCTACCCATAATGGGCGTAGATCTTTGAAAACAATAGAATAGGAGATGAATATCTAATAGATCTATGAAAATGAACAAAAAAGATCACATACCTAAAGAATACGTCTTTGATTCTCCAAGAGAGGCCTTTGGATTGCCTCCAAAAAGATGGGAGAACCTTCTATGTCCTTAGGAGAAAAAAAATCATGTGTAAGGGCCACATATGAGGAATATCAAGGCACCTAGACACAAAACGAGTGAGATTAACTTTTATAGGATCTCATATAAGTGGTCGCACGGTTTTCCTAGATGGTTAAACATACCATGCGCTAACTTTTCATTATCCACTACCTTGGAAGACTCTCCATGCACGGTTTGGCTACAAGTTTAGAAAAAACATGTGTTGTCCGTGAAGAAGCTACTACCTCCAAGACCAACCATGCACGGTTTAGCTACACGGTTAGACAAACTGTGCGCTACCCAAGCGACTTCCCCTTTTCCTCAAAACATAATTTAATGTTCTCCTGACCCTCCCATTTGTCACTACTCCAAAAAATAGGTACTTAGAAACATAAATAGTACCTAAATACATAATGTGATGTTAAAACCTCCCCACTATAATATATTTCTATCCTCAAAAAGCCTATGAATAATCCTCTATGCCCAAAAGATGAGGCCACTTCTCTCTCATTAGTGTCTCCCTTTCCCACGTCTCATGAGAATCAGAACGATGCCACCATAGTACATGGGAATAATGTATCATTCTCTCATAAAGTACCTTGGTTTAGAATCAACAACCCTGACTGGTCATTCAGTCATAGATAAATTTGGTTCAATCTCAAGATCACTCCAGCTCAAATCATGAGATGGATAAGAGAGATACATTCGTGGTTGCAATACATGGAACATGTTATGTATCGACGTCATCTATGGTGGTAGAGCTAGATGGTAATAATCATTCCATACAATACCAACAACCTCGAAAGTTCCTACAAAACAAGGAGAAAGTTTACGTTTCCTCCCAAGACGTCGGTGTCCTAATCGGGGTGAAACATTCAAGAGCACCTGGTCACCAACTGAGAACTCTAAAGGTTTAAAGTGATGATCAGCATAAGACTTGTACCAACCCTGTGTTGTCAACATTCTCCAACGAATCAACTGGATCTTAGTTGTCGCCTCCTAGACAAAACTCGGTCCTACCATAGAACGTTCACCAATCTCTTACCAACATAAAAGAGATTTACAAGGATGACCATACAATGCCTCAAAAGGAACCATTTTGATCGCAGACTGTTAACTATTGTTATAAGAAAACTCAACTAGCACCAGATGATCATCCCCAAACCCACCAAATTCGAGAACACATGCACGGATTATATCCTAAAGGATCTGAATAGCTCTCTATGTCTGTCCATCTGACTATGGATGGTAGGTCGTGCTTAAAAGGACGTGACATCCTAGTGCCTCCTAAAGGCCTCCCCCAAAGCGATAATTGAACCGAGGATCCCTATCAAAGACTATAGCAGACGAAACTTCGTGCAAATGAATAATTTCTTTCACATAGATATTTCCCAAATCCTTGAATTTGGTTGTATCCCGAATAGGTATAAAGGGAGATGACTTGGTAAGGATTTCGATCACAACCCATATCACTTTCTTATTCCAATGGTTTTAAGGTAACCCAACCACAAAGTCCATAAATATTTCATACCACATCCATGTAGGTACTGGAAGTGGTGGATGAAAACCTGAAGGTTTACAGTGCTCGGCATTCACCGGCCATCATATATAGCAATGAGATTCAAACTAAGCAATGTCTCAACTCATACCTGCCACCAGAACTGTCGTCGCATGTCATAGAACATTTTCATGGTTTTTGGGTGCACAACCCACTAAGAGTTATGGAAATACCTCATCACATCCAACCTTGTTGATAATATCACAACGTAATGGTTTTGATAACACAGAACAACCTCTTAGAGAACAACCACTGACTGTCAGTCTCCCCACCATAAAGAGAGTCCCTAATGCTATGGAATTTATCATCCGGTTTTTATTCCTGAAGAATTAACTCGAGAAGCACAGATGTCAACTGGACACTAGCAATAGAAATATCCAACCCTTCCACTGAATTAAAATATCCAAGTGAGAAAAAAGATCCATCAAACTCCACTCTTATAAAGATTCTTTCACAACTTGAGATGGAAGTTTTCTACTTAATGCATATGCAACTACATTCCCTTTCCCTTGGTTATAGGCAATGTAAAAGTCAAAAGATTGCAGGTACTCCACCCAATGCCTTTAGTGGTGATTCAAATATTTTTGAGAGAAGATATAACTCAAGATCTAGTGGTCTAAATACATAGTAAAACTATCTCCATAAAGGTAATGTATCCAACACTTAAGTGTGTGTATTATAGATGCAAGTTCATGGTCATGGGGAGGATAGTTCATCTCATGTGGCGTAAGATTATGAGACCCATAGGAAAAAACATGATTACCCTACATGAGGACACATCCCAAACATGATCCTGATTCATCATAGAAGACCACATAACCTATCCTGGTCTTAGGAGGAGTTAACACCAGCGTAGTAGTCCAAAGACTCTTTAGATCAACAAACGAACTCTGACATCTATCATTCCAAGAAAACGTCACTCCCTTTTCAGTCAAAGAAGTCATTGGAGAGGATTACATTGTGAAGTGTTTAACAAATCGTCGATAATATCCTGCTAATCCTATAAAGATCTGAATCTCAAAAATATTTCATTATTGTTCCTAAGTCATAACAGCCTTTTCCTCCTCTGGATCAACTGATATTCCATGTTCGGACATGACATGTCCCATGAATTTCACTTCCCTAATCCATAAATCACACTTTGAAGGCTTGGCATAATGTCAGTGATTCACTAGAAGACTCATAACTGTTCTCCGATGATGCACATGATCTTCCTCATTCATGGAGTAGACACGAATTTCATCCAAAATGACTACCAAAAAAGTATCTAAATACTCATGGAAAACCATGTTCATCAAAGACCTGGAAACTGTAGGAGAATATTTTTTGGCTGAAGGGCATAACCAGGTACTCATAATGGCCATACATACATTGAAAAGTTGTCTTATGAATGTCATATTCTTTTATGCTTAATTGATGGTAACCTGATCGAAGATAAATTTTTGAAAACCACTACACCCCTTTCAATTGATCAAAAAAATCATCAATTCGTGGTAAAAAATATTTTTTATTTATCATAACTCGACTAAGCATTTGATAATTAGCACACAATTTAAGATAATCATCATCCATTTTGGAGAAGAGAACTGGTTCTGCCCAAGGTGACACACTCAGACATATAAAAACTTTTACAAAAATTACTTCTAACAAAGACTTCAGTTCTTTTAGTTTTGCTGGAGCCATTTGGTAAGAGGGAATAGAAACTAGTTGAGTACCAGGAATTATGTCAATATAAAATCAACCTACCTTACTGGTGGTAAACCAGAGTAGTCATAAGGAAACCCGTTGGGAAACTCAGGGAAAACTGGAGGCAGATCACCAAACATTGAATCTCTCTATATATCAAAAACAAACACTGATATATATATTTCCCCAACCCTGGATACGACGGTCCATCTCTACTTGACCTTGGGTCCCATTCTCCTTGAAAAACAAGAGGCACACCACTGGGTGTAGTAAGGTAGACCCATCGAAGATAAAAATCAAAACATGATTTATTGGAAATTATCCAATCCATCCAAAAAATGACATCAAAACATTTCTTGTTGAGCTCTAAGAAACTCCATGCATGATCAACATCTGATAGAGAGAAGACACAAGTAGGACTACAATGACCCTTTTGTCTGATTGTACCTAGGGGTGTAGTAATATCCATCGCACAAGATAAAAGATCCACATGTAGATTAAGAAAATTAACAATATGGGTTGAAAAAAAGAGTGAGATGAACCAGTATCAAAAATAGTTGCCACTAAAGATGATTTTATAGTAATGGTACCTCTCACAGTTGCAGGACCTGTATTAGCTACCTCTAGAAACTCTTCCACTGCGTGAAGAAGCTTCGTTCCACATGGTTCTGGATGGAACCCTTTTGTACGTGAAGCATTGAGTTTCCCCGCAGTTTCTAGATGTGATGATGATCCCATTATACTAGTGGAGTTGAGAAGTGATGGAAGAATCTATGTAAGTTCCCTAAACATCCGCAGGTGCTACAGTTCTTGGGTGCCTTACTACAATCCCTCTTAAAATTTCCTGGATTTACACACTAATAGCATGTCAAAGAAGACCCTCTTGTTGCTACTGGAGGTCTGTAATGATTCTGTTGTCGAGAACTTCCTTGAGAAATGTCACGCTTCTATTTTACATTAAAGGAGCAAACACTGCCACAAGGATGGAAAAGAACCTCCTTCAAACACGACTTTCATGCCAGGTCTATCGTAACCATCATGGCCATATCCAGCACATCAGCATAAGTGGGTTGCTTAAGTGAGAAACCTTGAGAATGCATATCTTATCGGTGTACCAACTCGAATCATCGAGCCTTCATCTTTTCATTAGATACAATATCTGTTGAAAACTGTACCTACTCAGAAAAGATATTTGAGTACTTAGTCAGGGAATTTTTTGCCTCCTCAAGCTTGAAAAAACTCCACATCCTTGGCCAACACCATTGTTTTTGGATAGAACTGGATAGTGAAAAGAATACTAAAGTCTTTCCACTCCAAACCCTCTTGTTTCCTAGCTATCACCATCGTATCCCACCATATCCCACGTCGTCACTCCAGTATGAAGAAGGCATCGTTCCCTAGATCACATAAGGTATCTCTAAAAACCCAAAAAGTCCTTCAATATTAATCAACCATTCCTCATTATGTTGAGGTTTAGTGGAGCCTTTGAAAACTAGTGCGTTCTAGTATAATAACTTTTGAAAAAGGCTTTAGAGAATATCACTATAGGGATCTACAGCTGGAGTTTTAACAGGAACTGGAGGTGGCGCCTGTCATAGAGCATTGATAATGCGAACAATCAGCTGAAGCAGACTTAGATCCACAATAGGACTCGCTTTCTAAGATTCGGTAACAGCCTTTTTGGGGATCCTATTCCCACATCTTATTGGAGGCATGTTGCTACACAATAAAAAAAGACAATTTTTTAAAAATCAAATAGAGTGACATGGAAAACTATTATTAATAGAAGGGATTAACAAGATTTGGATTCCACTATATATAAATCAAAAAGGGAAAATACTATAATTAATCGACAAGTCATATTTCCCAAAACAACTCTGGTTACATAAGGTTCATTGGTTTGAGATCTGGTCAGGAAATAAATCAAAACTACCTCCAAAGACCCGACCAGAATACTCAAATGCATACCATCATCAAGGTAAGATTCTTAACCTGCCCTTTGATTCCATTTTTTCACGAACCAGCCAGGGTACCCCGGTAACCCGATAACTGATCCGGCCCAGACATAGCCCGACTGGCATTCCCAATCCTCACAGGTTGGCGACTAGCACCTGGCATCGTATAATATACATGTGGGGAACAATTGTTTCCACAAGATAGAAGATGAAAAAGAAACAAGGAAATATGAGTAACAAAAAGAAACTCCACTAGGAGTAATGTACCAGAAAACAAAGATGCATAAAAAGCTTAATGTACTACAACCCAAGTACTAATAAGGGAAAAAATGTCCCAAATTTCATATGGAAACAATTCACCTAGAGAAGATCAACACATGGATCTGCATCCAAGAGGTCCCTTCCCTTTGCTCAATCCTGGAAGAAGAAAGACTACAAACACCCGAAGGAAAAAGTAGGGTGTGATCCTAAGCCCAGTAGGATACAACAAAAGATTCTGTAATAGATTCCAAATATAGATTATCCAATGAAATGCTTTCAATTTTCAAATAAATTGGTTTGGAAACTCAAAATCATGTTTTAACAAAACATGCTATATATTTCAAATGATGTAAAAATTATTTTAAGCCAAGGCTTTACAATGATGGAATATTTCTAAAACAATGGATTAAGTAAAATATTTATATAAAACATTTTATATAAATTTAGTATGCATGTAATGCATTTCATAAGCATTGGTATACATTTATATCTCAAATATAAATAAACAAGTGAGCAACATAGTCAGCTGCCAAAAGTACGATAGTATTAACCAGCTATAGGATTTCGCACTCTCTATGTGAACTCTAAAAAAGGTTTATACACACATATCTATGACACTGGCCAAAGAAGACTCATCACTAACCTGTCGAGGATGTGACCCAGCAAAAGTATGATTAAGAATTTTTTCGTACCATATAGTGTATCCAAATAACTCACTAACTACCTAAGGTTTTCATGCACTCTTATATGATGGGCGAACAATTTTAAGAATTATTAAAATACGATCAATACAATTCTTCTATTTCAAAAGTGCCAATTTCATTCAATATAAACCCAAAATAGGTTTTATTCAAAACCTGTATTTTTCACAAGATAAAACCAATCAGTTTTTACGAAATAATTTTAAGCCATTTTCATTAGTTTGGAATCCTTTCAAAACCAATTCTATCATTACACAATTTATTTCAACAATTACAATGTAATTGAAATCATTTCAATATAATTCAAGATTTTAATTAAAAAATTTAAATCACCCAATTTCTATCAACACACCCAAATCCATAGGATTGGGAGTTTTCCAAATTTCAATGCCAAAACCATTTCAAATTTCTCGATTCACTCGAATAGAGTTTTTATCAATTTAATTAAAAGAAGATATAATAAATGGAATTTAAATCAAAAATTGAAATAAATTAATAAAATAAAATGATAATCAATTTGGAATGTCAGGAAGGAACCACCTACCTCAAACGTTTTGACCAAAATCACAACGGCCGAAGAACGCTCAAGAAACCCGGGTCGATTATCCAAAAACCTACTGTAGATATGTTATCCAAGAAAGACCAACACCAAATATCATTAAATTTGGCATCAACTCACATATATGTACACATAACAGGTGTAGATATAAGAAAACTAGAGAAGTGGAGAATAAGATCTATGTAGATCTAAGAAATTGAATAAGAACAATCACATACCTCAAGAATATAGCTTCGATTCGCCAAAAGATGACTTTGGATCACCTCCGAAAATATCGGAGAAGCTTCTTTGATCTTATGAGGAGAAATATCCAGAGGTTGGTCAACTTAGGAGAAAAAAACATGGCACTTAGAGGCAAAACGTGTGAGATCCACTTTTATAGGATGTTGTTTAGGCGGTCGCCCGGTTTTCCCACATGGTTAGAAAATCTGTGCGTTAATTGTGCATTATCCACTACCTCGGTAGACACTCCATGCATGGTTTGGATGCATGGTTCGACAAACCGTGCACCACCCATGCATAAGCTTCTGCCTCTAATACCAATCATGCAAGGTTTGGCCACACTGTTTGACAGACCATGTGCAGCCCGTGCGACTTCCCCTTTTCCACAATCATCATTTAAAGTTCTCCCAACTCGCCCATTAGTCACTAATCCATGACAGAGGTACTTATAAATATTCTATGTACCAGAAAACATAACGTGATGTTACAGTATAGTAAATAATGAAATTACATAATCCACTAGGAAAGTAAAATTAACCAAATTCACTATGATTTCTTTCATGTCATGAGCTCACTAATAACTAACTCTATATTAGAAATGAGATTATGTATGACTCTTAATTAATATTTCTAATATTAAATGGGTTGAAAACTTATACCGATGGTCTAAATATTACAACTGGAGGAATTAACCTCTAATTAACATTACAGAACATTTTAAAATATTATAAAAATATGAAAACCATGAATTATAAAGAATTCATATTCATATGGTATGATAAAAACATTAAAATCTATGAATGTAATATATTATTATAAAAAAATTTACATAAAATTATAAGAATTAAATAACTATCAATTAACATTAAATGTGAACCAAATGACCCATATACCCTATAGGAATATAAGAAATCCCCAAACACCTTATTTTCATCAATCAACGTCAATTATTGAGGTAACAACACACACTATCCCTGCCAAAAAATCAACCAACCGTGTATAAAATGGTTGTAGTGAATATATCCATATACATTTTAGGCTATCATAAAATGATTAATAGCCAAGAAAATATCATGTATGAACTATAATTGAAGTGGAAAACACCCAATACACAGTCAAATCCTCCTCAATAACTATAATTTACGTTAATCTTTATATCACCTTATCTAGTGAACTACATCATCCTTGACACCATACAAGATAATGTAGAAGTGTCCTAAAAAGAGAGTATTAAAATATTACACAATGATCCCTAATGAAAAAAATTTATATCTATCATGAACCTATGATGTTACATACATGGGGAGATGGAATGAAACACACCATGATTACCATCCATTGTAGTATGAGAAAGCATAATGTTAAAAAAATAAAATGGAACTACATGAATAAACTACCACTAGTTATTTTTAATATTAAAAATGAATAATATTCTCAACGAATCTCCATGATATACATATCTAAAAGGTTTTTTTGATCGTAATCCCCGATATAGAGATATTTCGTACTGAATTAGTAGTTTCACAAAAATTCAACTTCCAGGGTCCATATTAATTAATTGATTAGCATAAGTTTGGATATCGATGAAGAAAATATGATGATGATAAATATAGTGATAAAAAATACAAATTCCACAAGGATAAAGAATTTTCACCACTTAATATTATAGATAAGGTAATCTTATGGGATCAATAATGGGTATCTATCCACCTTCATTAATATATTATTATCATAAAAAAAATGTGTATGGAGGTTGATCAGTCCACCAAATTATAAAAATAATGATAAATATAAAAATTTTATTTGATATTCATATCAAAAATGTATAATTTAACCTAAATATGGATCACATTTTCACTCTTATTCTTGTATTTAGTTAGATAAAAAAACATAAAATATACCACTAGTTATTTGTGAGATTCCTCTCCTTGATTATAAAGATTTATACTATATGTTCTCAGTGAAAAAATATTTTATTTATAGTATTGATATGCATTTTTTTTGATAATCCTTCTTCTAGATTTTTTTTCATGTTTTGGTGATACTAAAAAATATATCTCTGATTTTATATATGCATGTGAACATTATTGAATCACGTCCTTTATGGTTTTTGTGAAATGATTTATTAACCACTAACCATGTGAAGAGGAGAATTATATTTGTTTAAAATCATTGAAATTATAAATTATTTGTGGATTGGTGATGTATTATGTAGTTTGAGACATTCATCTCAAAAAGTATCAATATATCATATTTTCATGCGAATTACCTTAGGGGATAATCGGTCCCTATACTCTCTTGGGAAACTTTTCTTAGGGAGGAACAGATTATATCAATACTTTTCACACTTATTCCTTACCTTATTAATGGTTCATTAAAAATAATTTTATTTTTGGGTATATTATTTTGGGTAGCACCATTATTCCACATAAATTATTTTTCATTTAATCATGAACTACATTTTGTGAATAATTTTTTTTCTACAGAACCTCTTTCCTTTGAAAAAAATACTTGACTCTAATGAGGCTGTAATGCATCCTTGATCATGAGATCAATAAAAAATATTAAAAAAATTATTATCCCATTAATGAATTTATGTTAGCAATTATTCAAATAATATACCTACTATAAATGTAAATGAAACACTACACAATTTAATATAATATTATAAATGATAGTGATCCAACATTTATTGTAAGAATAATTCATTAAAGGATATGTATTAAATATTATCATCTTAAAATATTCCTTTTATCTAATTATATAAATCGGTTAGTCCATCACTCCTTAATAACCCTATTATTTTATGTATTTTTTAATTTCCATAAAAAACTCTATGTTCTCATCAAACCCTATATTTATTTTAGATAATAATATGAGTACATAAATTTTTAAACTCATCATATATCACTTAAAAAAATTAATTCTAACAGTTGATAATTTATTACAAAAATAAAATAATATGCCTTCGTTATGATTAAGAATTGATTTATTTTAATCTACTTTTATCTTCAATGAATTTCATTAATTTTTTCATGTTGATTTCACCTTGATTGTCACATTGAATCTTCATTGGTCAGGAAATATCCACCCTCATTTCATTAAACTATGAATTCATCTAAATCATTTTTTCATGGATTGAGATGTTTTTAACAAAATTATATTTATTTAATTGTAGATTAATATAATATCTTTTAAATTGAGTAACATGGAAAAAATTCTTCTTTTTGGAGTAACCACTAAAATAATACTTTTGGTAATCTAGGTCACCGACCCAACCCCTATGAATATATCTAAAAATCTAAAATTATATATATTTTCAAACCATATTTTAAAATTTAGACTCCATTTTATGCAAAAAAATATTTTTTTCAAATTGTAATGAATTTTCACATTAAGTTTCATTTGGAATAATTAATATAATGTCATTAAAAATATGACATCTTGTCAAGACACTATCAAATAATGAATGTTGAAAATTTTCATTAAAAATTTCCATTCAATCCACACTACCTCCATCATCAAAAAATAAAACCAGGAGACCTAAAAAATATTATTATAGATATATCTCGATTCATCCAAAATAAATTTCTTCATTAATAATAGTTAATTTTTTATTGGGAGAGATATATTAAACATACACGATTTTTTACATAAAAACTCCATAAATTTTAATTTCATTAATCATGAAATTTTAATGTTGTTCTTTATTAGGGTAGAATATTTATTTCATGTTCCCTCACAATTCCAAAGAATTATTATTTCCTTAATATAGATAATCAATATGAGTAAATTTTCCTCATCTCTCTTCACTTAGATACAATAATTATATTTTTTTTCTTGAAATTGATATGCAATATGTTTATTTATAAAAAATATATACCAAGATATAAGAGTTTATATAATACCAAAAAAGGTCCTTATCAATTTAAAAACTCTTGCACCATCTCAATTATGAATAAACCATTTCAGTTTTTTTATGAAGACATATTCATGAGTTTGATAGCATACCTTGTAAACAAAATAGGATTTATTCTTGATAACTTTACATTATAGTTTTATATATTCCAAGAACCCACATAACAGAAATCACATTAAAATATAATAAATGTTCCAAAAATTCCAAAATATTGTTCTTCCAAGTATTATTATTCTCTTCTTCTATAATTTCTATTCAATCCTCATGTTTCAATGATTCATCAACACTATTTATTCCAACATTGATAATTCATTTTCAAATAATTTAAATTACTCAATCACCTCAAGGATTGATCACATTTCCTTATGTATCCAAGGATGTTATAAGATTCTAAAATATTTTTATGTTTTAAGAAGCTATTTTCTTTTTTTATTGGTATTTTCTTGTCAAATAATATTTCCATCCAATCGTAAGAGGGGTAGAAACCAACTTGTGCATCTTGAGTACTCAGATTTATTCCAAAATCTACTCGAAGTGGAAAAAAATTTATCATCAACAAAAAATTATGTCTATAAATTGTTCAGAGTTTAAAACATAATTAAATTAATGAATTAAATAATATAACATATTTTAAAATTTGAAAATAAATAACTTATTCTATTTTGTGTATTTGTTATATATATTCTGCCATCTTATCACTTATCAAACATTACGATACATTTACATTAGATTTTTATATATTAAGGTATACAAATAACATTTACAATATTAATAATTTACTATTTATAAACTATAACTCAACATTTGTATTTTCTATGACTATTTATAGTATGCATCATGTATTAATATGGGCATCCATGGTTGTGACTTGTCTCCAAAAAATAAAGTTCCCTAATTCTACAACAAAGATCTCCCCAATAACAAAAATCATTAATTATTTTTGTTGAATAATATATCGTGAAAGGGTTTTTAGGAATCACTATATTGAAGAATTATTTCTATGGTTTCATGAAACTTATAAATTTTCTAATTTATTTATACATATCTTTTTCTAGAGTGAAATTATTTAGTTAAAACATCCTATTTGACTCTTAAAATTGTTATATAATTATTCTAATATCTAAATATCTTTTTACCAACATACAATTAAATAAACATATGTCATATAAGTTAAATAATTAATAAAAATCATAAAATACATATCCTAATTGTTAAAAATCATGTTTATTTTCAAACATATATCTGTGTATTCAATGATGATTGATTTATTAATATTTAACTATACAATATTGTGTTTCAATTTTATAAATTGTAATTTGTTGAATGTGTTAGAATTATTTATTTTCCATGATGTGACTTTTGGTAGATTCATCACACTAACACATGATTATCCAGTCCATGTTTTGTTTTCAAAAATTTCCAAGACTCATTTTCCTTGAAGTGTTTCCCCCATTGTGATCATGTAATAAGTATCATGATAACTAGAATAATGGAATATATTTAAAAATATTCTCCATCACTTTCTTCGGGATTTTGAATCACATAAATATATGAACATGGTTTTCTATGACATCAATAATGCTTTAAGAGTCCTCAAGGCTTTCTTAGAGCTCAAAACCTGAGGCGGTGGAGGGATGATCTATTCATCTTGCTTAGTTGAAATAATTATGCCTAGACATCATGTTTTCTAGAAACCATATATGGATTTTAGAGGGGATAACATTTTTGAAAATACTCTCTAACCATGCACCCAGGACCACATTCTTGTGTTGGTCATATGAAATTTTTATCATATCCACATCACACAATTTTCTTATGTTTTGGAAAACCCTGAACATAAAATATGCTTTTACAACATTAAATAGAGGTATTCTCAACGTTTGTACATGTTTTTTTGAAACGTGCATAAAAAATACTTGATGTAGTTGTTTCAATGTAAATTTATAATTTATCCATAAAAATTATTTGACAAACCCTCCCTCTAATATTTCCTCCAATGGATATGAGGCCTCTATTTCTTCATATTGGTTCACTAAAACTCTAATCATGTTAGTTTATTTTATTAAATCATTTTATTAAATCCAATTTAGTCATTTTTCATCATGTCAGTTGTGAATTGGTATGTCCTTTAATCCTGAGGATCAATTCTCCATTTGTCTTCCCCTAAATTGATTTATTTTTATCTAGGACCATATACCATATTTTTAAGGTGTTGATAATTTATTTTATTCACTTCTAATATAGTAAAAAATAAGGGTTGATATTGGATGAGAGGATTCATATAGTCTCTGAGTAGGTTGTCTATGACTAATCCCTCACTATCATGTCTTCCATAACCTGACTCAGTTGTTCACATATCGGTTCCATGTATTATTGCCTATTTAATTTATATTCCACTATTATTATCATAAATAACATATTAATGTAACCTTATATTTATTTTATTAATTTTTATTGGTTTTATGCTAAGGGTCGTTCACCCCATATAGTGTTTTCTATTTTTTATTCCTTTCTGGGAATTTTATGACTATCTGAACAACCATTCGATCGAGCTATACGTGGATATAATAAAGGTAGTTATCGAGATTAAATAAGTTAATTTTAATGAAATATAATTTTAATATTATACCTTGTCACATATATGGTATGTGTTAAAATTAATCAAGGAATCATTAAGTAGTTAGAAGGGAAGTATATAAACATATATAACTTTGCCTCCTCAATTATACCCGAATGACAACTGGTTTCATGTCCATATCCCACCTTATCATTTTCATGAATGGAAAAATATTTAAACTACTAATTTATCATTGAATGAATGTGTTAAACGATTTAATGTCCTATACATCCTTATAACCAAGATTTAAAGGAAATTGTCTAACATATCAAATTATTAAATTGAATGAGTTTTACATGTCATAATTTCATAATGATTGTTTGAAAAGTTCTTATTTAAAATGGACTATTTTTTCCTTATATAAATGATCATAATTGAGCAATACATGGATTCTCAAGGAAATTTACTGAGCAATAAGTGAACAAAATTTCAAATCATGGAGTTGGTTTCCCAAGGAGACACCCACCCTAGATAATGGTTCTTGACCAGTAACAAAAGATCGACATGAATACATATGACCATTTATTTATTTATTAGACATTTGAAGCATCAAAGAACATTTTGGGTCAATATTTATGCCTTTGGACATGTGGATCCTTGTATTCACCCCATTGAGACTAGTCGGGATTAGACTATGATTACCTGGGATGAGATCCTTAAGTACAACATGAATCATTTATAGTGGAATGCCTTGGGTGATTCCCCTTGGATTAAACTCATAACACTTTTACAGACATTACATTATTACCAGTATTTTCCCAACCCAGATATAAAGGTTTCAAAGGATACTACCTTGGATCCTCTTTTTTGATTATCATCAATGAAGTATTCCTTGGTTATTACCATGGATAATATTTCACTATTATTATTATCATCATTTAAAGATGATTTAGTTATTACCTTGGATCTTATTTCATTATTATTTTCATTTTTAGATGCCTTGGTTAAACATTGATTCCTATTACATTACTGGTACCATATATAGTAATATTGAAACCTATAATTTATTAGATCATATTTATTTAATTGAATAAATGTTCATATCGTATATAGGGTTGAAGAATGTACGAGTTATTTACATTTGTAAAATATGTACTTACATATATATGCATACACATTGTTTTTGGGAATATTCATAGTCTAGATTTAATAGATTATTTTGGTTGTGGCTTATATAGTTATAGCTCACAAACAATCTATGACACAATAAGTACCAGGGATGATTAAATGTATATATGTGTTGAAAAATGTGAAAGAATCCCAGTTTGGACACCAGATAATGATTAAATTCATTGGGTGTATCTTGGTATAAGATTATTGGGATATCACTCCATATGTTATATTTTTTAGCTCTTTTATGATTACTCTATATAAAAATTTTTTCTGACTACCACATATTGATGATTCCCAGTTTTTTAGAGAAACTACTAGAAATTATCATTTTTATATCATTATCAGTCAAGGTTATGAGTTGAAAATTATTGATTGATTATTATTCATTTCTATAATGCTTATTCATTAATATAATGGTATCACTATTTATTTCATTTTTATATTTTAACTAGTCCACTATTACATGAGGTTATAACCTATTTAGGGACACATTATAGGCTCTTACTGCAATATAGCATCCACTCGCATATAGGGAGGTGGAAAGGAGGCCATGTGGACCATTGGTTCATGGAACCTCTAAGTTGAACCATGTTCGGGACATGAAAATGTGGTATCAGATCTTCATTTTATTTTTTATATTTTTTGGTAATATATAGTAGATTAAGATCATTTTAGAACGCAATTATAATACATAGTTAGTACTAGAAAATAAACATTCATGGAAAATACCATGCTTTAGGGGAATGGAAAAAAAATAAATTCTGTATTTCTCTTATTACAATTGATATATTTTTTTATATGGGTTATGCACATGGATTATGTTATTTTATACTCTCTATGGATATTATGTTTTCAAGTTATGAAAAGTATGAATTGATGGAGGGTTTATTATTGGCACTAGAAATCACATTCTATGTAAATTCCATTCCATATAAGTGCATTAAATCTCTTACATTTCTTATGATTACTTTGATTGTTGAGTTAAACCAGGATGTTTTATACACAAATGATGTGGGAATATTCATCATGAAAAGGGAAATTTATTTTTAATGAATTAGAAACAAAAAATATTGTTTCCTTCTATTGGATTTTGTTATTGTGAAAAATATATAGTTTTTACCCATGTCAAATATATTAAATTTTTCAAAGGATCAGGTATTTGGACATTATTTTCAATATAATGTTCCAAATTTTGAGCGGTATGGTCCCTCCGGAATTAGAATGTGTGATTTATAATTTTTATGCATCAAATATTACCCGTAAATTATAGTACTGAATGTATTGATTCTAATTTACATTATATGGGAGTTTCATTCATTTATAATGATTATGTGCCTTCATTATATTGGAAAATTATCCATTTAATCATATCATGATATATATGAAAATAATATAATAGAAGTACTAAATGTGTATATTCAATTTAAAATGTCAATGGATTCATGTAAATGAAGTGGAAATTTATGACTGGACATTTCTATTACTGGAACCCATATAAATTAAATTCAAAACTATAAAAATACCAAAATATTCATTGTATGTATATGGGGTTGTACAATGGATTGATATCCCTTATTGTCATAATGTCCTTCTCTTTGTGATTTTAATAGTTTCCAGATCTAGTAATGATGCATGTGTTTTGAATTTTATAGGTATGAAACTATAAAAATCTTTTTTTCATGCCCTAGGATGGTGTAGATGAACATGCTACAAAGATACTATGTCTAGAGACTCGATTAGAGCTACCAAGTATTCTACATGAGGTACCACATACTATAATATATCAGGGTAGTAAAAGTATTTTAGAGAGTTTTAAACATAAGATTCATTCATTTTGGGTTCACAATGAAATTCAACTAGTATGGATGATCTCAATTGTGAATTACACCAAAATAATCCTCCCATATTCATAGGGGATGGTGGTCCTTTGACTGCTAAGTATTGTAAAATGTCTATTGTATCTATCTTCAAGAATCTAAAGATGCCTCCGTAGAAGAGTTTTAATCATTACAACTAAATGTTATGTGATTCATAAAAGCAATTATGGTATGTGATTACCGATGATATTTTCTAACAGGGAATGGTTTTGGATGACATATACACATTTGTCATTGAGTGTTTCACACCATAGACATTGATAGTTGACCAAAATACAGAGTTCATTCACCTAGGTAATTGTTCAATTTTCATAATGGATTATCCCATTTTTTTTATGAGGTGCATTGATTTTCCTCACATATAGATATTTATGATATTTGGTGAGTGAGATATTTTGAGGATGGTCTCAAGTCTGTGATATTTTTATAAGTGATTTTTTTTTACAAAACATTTTTTAGATCAATAATCTTGACCACGTCACTATGAAAAACTAAAATGAATCAAATAATATCATCTATATTGGATCATCACTAACACATG
The DNA here is from genome assembly GCA_963277665.1 of Viscum album. NCBI lineage: Eukaryota > Viridiplantae > Streptophyta > Magnoliopsida > Santalales > Viscaceae > Viscum > Viscum album. Next base: position 1,069,047,599 of record OY728157.1, on the reverse strand, counting down.
GAAATGTATCTTTTAGCAGAGGAAGATTTGACTTGATGTATGTTGTTAGAGAACAAGAGATGAGAATATCTATATTAGAAGCTCCTTATATTCCACAATTGTGTAAGGAAAAGGAATTTGAATACTAATTTAGATTGAAAATTTCTATGGTGTATTGATTTTGGTATTATGGTAGATTTTAAATGATTAGGTAAATCACTTCCATCTAATTCCATTAGAACATTCTACGCACCATCTCCACTATCATTGGTAGGATCAGTTACACCATGTCATGAGGAGAGTTATAGTAAAACCATCAGTATGGGAAGAGGTTTCATTCATGGACATGGTATATAGAAAACTGATTATGAATGGACTTTCTTAGGGTACTCAATTTATATAACAGAACCATAGATCCAGCCAGATGAATGCATTACAACTGATACCTAGGGAGCAGTGTGTTGTACCATCAACTGGACACGGTACTTTTATTGTAGCCTAAATTATTGAATGTTTCTATTAAGTATAGATGACTCTCAAACCATTATATATTAATCTAAAATGGGAAATATATTGCTATAAATTTTATACTTTTGTATTTTCTTCACCCTTGACACACCATTAGGAGTGTGTTCTTAGGGTATTTTCCAATCCAAGGGATTTTGTGTCATTAAACAAATGTAATAGATTTTTCCATACCAATCCACTGTTGACTACTATTTTCTAAGGTTATATTTTACATAACATTAGTGAATATGTTATGTCCACATGGGTGATTGGGATTCTTAGTAAAATTGAGCTCAAAGACAAAATCCTGGACTAGGGGGAGTGACCACCCATATTGATAGGAACATCATAATGGATTGTAGAATACATCCAATAAATTATCCAACTACAGTATATCATTTCATGGTTTCATTTCTGGATAATTTTTTTGTATTATCTATTAAGAGTGAGTTTGAGATAATGATTGATCTTTCTCAAGGAAATATGTATTTTAAATTAATCTATACTTGATGTCACATACTATTTTATAGAATATTAATAGACTACTAGAGGATTTTGAATCTAAATGTTTTATCCAAAACATCACTTGTTATTAGGGATAATGTGTTATTTTATCAATGAATGTAGATGGGATGATTCGTTTATGAATGAAATAACAGATTGGTAGAGATCATTTTTAGAGTAAATAGGTAACTAAAGGAGTGAATGTTACAATAGGGGTTAATGTTACAATAGGGGTTAATGCAAAATCCTACTGTAAGATCTGAAAAATGCCTTATCTTCATCAAATCATGGAATGAAGAATTAATTATTAAGGCTATAAGAAAAAAATTCGTGTGACTCTATTGAAAACAGTTTTAGTAGGATATGAAAAAAATCATATAATGGTTTTAGTGTTAGCGGACCGGTAGTTACCTATTCACTATATATATTATATATACCTCTGAAATGATTAGACATCAATTTGAAGCTTATATTTCTTCCTTTATAGCTAACACCTCACTCCATGATACAATAAATGGAAAGAGTTATTCAGACCCCAATATAGGATGTTCCAGTTACTGAAGTACTAAATTGGAAGATATTTTATAGGTCCTAAAACACTAACAGATGAATGACATATCAATCTGACCAGTATTTCACTTTTTTACAAGTGATATGGAATCATTGTCGAGAATAGTTCAAGATATGCGTGTGGGGGGTGGGGGGGACATAGGTTCTCAATGTATATTGATTTTATCTTACATTGTTTCCAAACCATTGAAATGGATCATTGGGATGAGTTATTTTTATTGGAGAAAAATGTTATAACCAAGATTTTTATAAGTTCTTGGATGTTTTGGTGTGGGAAGGTATCATTTGGAGCTCAGAAACCTAGCTAGTGGTTTAGTAAAATGGGCCACATGGTTAGAAAAACTATTCAACCTAGATTAGGTGGATAGGGGAAACCATGCAGGTTTTTCCAAAGATTCTAGTAGAGATCAGAAATTTTCTCTAACCATGAACCCATGGTCTCTCTATCATGAGAGAAGTTTTCAATTTTTAGTAGAATCCACATCACACAATTTTGAGTATATTTTGGAAATTTGTACTAATAAACTATGAATGTAAACTCCATTGAATTTGGGAGGTGCATAGTTTTCCATTTTTTTAGCCAACCATCTATCTTAATCATGTTAAAAATTATGTTTTAGATAAAATAATTATTTCTCATTTGTAATTAATTTTACTAACCCTACTTATAATTTTATCCTTCAACTGGTAGTAGAAATTTATTTCTTCATGTTGGAGCTTTGAAACTCTCATTAAGAATTGTACATAGACTGAATCACTTTCTGGACTCTGAATCGATACTAATTCATAAATATGGATATTTATCTGTAACATCTTCAATCTATAGTCTTAGTTTATCATTTTTATTCCTCTTGAAGGATTTTTTTAATGATCATATTTCCTTATTTTTGAATTGATACATTTATCCATTTTCCATTGAATGATTCAAATATAAGATACAATAATAAAGTACTATTTTGATATCAGATTGAGGTATGTGGTATATGATTCATCACTAAAAGTATTGTCATTACATAAAATATTGTTCTTCAATGCATGCCGACTTCCATAGGCATTGCCTATTTTAATTATATTCTGTTATTATAATAATTGAATAAATATTCTATAGACCATTTTATTCATTTTCATCATGAAATTTTATTTCATATCTTTAATGTCATTTATCCCAATAGGTTGTTCTAACATTTATGGATTTTAGAGGCATTGTTGTGACTATTTTCTGCATAATTTAGTGGTTATAGACATAGGCCAGATAAATGTAATTTTTTAAATAAAATAAATGAATTATTAATATCTAGAATATATATATTATAATTTGGACCTTTTATTATATGTTTTTTAATTTATACATAAATATTTATGTTGGTAAATGGAATGTATATTTATATTTAAAGTGTTTCCTAGTTAATTGCAATTGAATAGTAATTAGTTACATATCCCTATCTCGTATTATCATTATTATGAAAGGAAATGGAATGAAACTAATAACTAAATACTGAATTATTGTATTAAATGGTTTAATTCTCTTTATATTCATTTTGCCTAGTATGAATGGAAATGTATTTGTGCTTCCAAATTATAAAATAGAATAAGTGTTACATTGAAAAATTTAATAATGGTTATGTCTATTTTCACTATTTCAAATGATACCACTATACTGTGAAGGAATGGTAAAATATGAGAGGACCTTGGATTCCCAAAGGAATTTGTTGATCACCCAAAAGAAGTCATTTTGATTTATGTATCTTGTTTACATGGGAGTTATCTACAATAGAACATGGTACTTATCTACTAGAAGACTCATGAAATGTTATTTTATGATCCCTTTACAAGTCTCTGAAATTTAGAAAGCCTCATATAGGCTCTGTGAATCAATCATCATGTACTCAAACATGGGGTCCCATGGATTCACCCAAATATGCTTAGTCACGCTTATACTATTATTACCTCAGACAATTTCCTTGATTTGGCTAGCATGATTTACATTTGAATGCCTTGGTAAATGGCCATTGGATTACAATAAAAACCCTTTTAAGGAAGTTTTTTTATTAATATTATTTGGAATGAACCCTATGGTCAAGTATTCATTGGTAATTACCTAGGTTCCTCTTTCAAAATTCTCATAATTTCTGGATTCATTGGTTATTACCGTGGATACTTTTTCAAAATTATTATCATCATTTAATGATACATTTTTTATTACCTTGGATCCTCTTTCATTATTATAATAATTATATGATGCATTGGTTATATCTTGTATCCTCTTACATTACAAAAATAATATGATGTACTACTGACACCTATTGTAAAATAGAATATAATGAATTAAATTAATACATGTTTAGACTCCAACTAAGACTGATGTAGTTATGGTCTGTTTGTAGAACCATATTATCATTACATGCATATGTACACCTGAAAAACATCTCAGTTAATATTAATGGACAAGATTTTATTGTCAATGTGGGTGGTGGAATACTAAGAATTATATAATTCCCTATCTAGTCCAACATTTGATATCGAAAATACTAAATGTATGTGGGTTTTGATAATGGAAAGAATACCACTTTGGATATATTTTGTTGATTTCTTTCTTAGAATGGAGCATGGTATAAGATGATTGCAATAGTTCTAGGGATTCCGGATAGTCGTTGTGTTGTTTCTTATTAATTTTTACATCGAGTAAATCATGATTCCATGTATACAATTTTTTACAGATTTTTAATTAGATGATATTCAAATAAAATTTGTATAAGATTATTTTTATGAATTATGAGTTTATTTGAATTTATGGATTCTTATTAATTGATTAAAATTATTATTCATTGATATAATAATTCTAATATTTATATAGTTGTTATATAATTTTTTCTCTACTCTAACATGTTGGAATAGTACCCCCACTGACAATCCCTAGTCTCTTAAGGCTAGTCGGTTTCCAATGCAGTACATGGTCGCACGCTTATGGATATGTGTACCACTGGTATGGGGCACCAATGATTGGAACTCAAATTGGGATGTCACATTAAAATTAATTGCGAATCATCCATATTTTTGAATAATCAAATCATTTCTACATTCAATGTGATTTGAACCACACGATAGATTATACTTACAACAACAACAAAATTGAAAATAATTGATCATCCTTTTGTAAATATCAGTTATCAAACTCTTTTGATATAGATTTTCCACCATTAACCAAATGAAGATCTTACAAATCATATCATTTAATTTATTTGATGATATTTTTTTCATGGTCATGGGTTATGAGAATGAACTATCATGTATCTCATAATTTCATAATATTTAGGTTTACTATAAACATCATCAAACATTTCATTCTCTTTATTACTTGATTTATTTTACTTTATTTAGCTACTCAAATTTCATTTTGAGGCCTTTTGGTAGTGTATTTTATCACATCACACCACTGGAAATATTTTTTTAATGAATTAAATGGTTATTTCAATTGAGTCGTCACTTTTAAATGTTTCATGATAGGACACCATAAATTCCAAGAGAAATATATCCCCATTTATAGCTGATACTGTATTTGTGAAGTGATAATTAGTACAAATAAACATATTTATTATGTTAATTGAATCTATTAAATATAAATTTTACATCATGGTATATCTTATTTTGATAATAAATAAATTATTAATTTTTTATCACTATTGTTTCATATGGTTTTAAATCTATTACCTTTTTGTAACCATCTAATATTAGTTAATTACTCATTTTCTATGAAATTAACCACAAGATTGGAATTTGTATACGTATTTTTCTACACCACATTATGATTCATTTTTTTAGAATCACCTCTTGATTTTGAAATGTGTGTGTTAATCATATTATGTTGTAGAACAATATTTTTCTTCCATTTATCAATGCTTCCACTAATTTAATTTCAAGCCCATGTTCCGAAAACAATTTTTTTTACTACTATTAGATCATCACTATGTTATTAATATAATTATAAGATTCTCCTATTGCCATCATGAATTCTCCAACTGTATGAAATAAATTATGAAACCCAATGTGAGTTCTCCTCATTGAATTTTCAACAACACCATGTATTACCTCAAGATCCATTATTTCTTCATTCATTAACCAGTGACTTGAATTTTTAATTTATAGTATCATATAAATGGAATAAATGTAATCATTGATATGTCCTATTTTTTGAATGATTTAATCTTACTGATATATTTTGATTTTGAATCATCCGGATATTTTTTCATTGAATCATTCTCATATTTCAAAATTTTATTCTCTATCTAATCATTTAAATTTAACATGAATAAAACCAAGAGATTTATCCTTCACTAAGTCTCTTCTAGTGTTTCTTCATTAGTAGTTTCATCCTCTCGAAAACAGTTTTCATGTTATTTTGTCATGTTATATTAATAATAAATTAGTTTCTTCATGAAAACTATTATCTATTCATCTTAACAGTCATCATGGTTTCTTTTAGTTCCCTTATTAAAAGATATTATCTCATGTTTTAGTGGGAATAAATAAAACTGAATAAAATTTATCATTATATAATCATAAATGTATCATATATATAATATATATTCATTTAATATATTGGTATTAAGATCCATGTAATGTGAAAATGAAGATAGATCTGCATCGCTTAATGTAGGTGATACTGTAACACCCCGAGATTTTATGAAAAAATATTATTTTTAATTTCATTAATGCCTTGTGTTGTACACTACACCAAAAGGATCTTTCACAACACGCATCCTTGACTTGCCTTGCATTACACGCAATCACGACCTTCCTCGATAGCGTGTGTAGTATGTAAAACTGCGTTTCACTAAACAATAATATACTATTAAAATATTATTAAAACTAGCCGTTATGAATAGTAATAACCACTTTTTGAAATTTTGTAAATTTTATTTTCAATAAGGACTTCATTTTTGGATTCGGAATATCGAAATTAGCTTAGGGTGAAATTTTGGTACTTTTCGGATAACTTTCATTTTCTGTTGAATTGTGAAAATTACTTAATTTTAATTAAAAACAGCCTTTTTAATAGAAAAAATTAATAGTGATAAATTATTAATGTGAGTGGTTTTAAAGTATATTTAGAATATATTTTTACAATTTAATACAATGTTGGTTATTTGATGTAATTTCACATTTAAACCAGACATAAAAAACTGTCAATCTTTTGATAGTTATTATCTCTTAAGAACACGCTATTTGTTTTGACGACGAGAATTAATTTTTAAATTAATTAATGCAACTGATATTTTTTGAATTTGGTAAAGTAGGAATCATTTTTGAATTCATAATATCAAATATTTCTTAGGCCTAATTTTTTGTATTTTTCTGGAAACTTTCATTTTTTGATGAATTGTGAAACCACTATGTGGTAGTTAAAAAAAATGAATTTTTCATAAAACTTAATTTTACCACTTCTGTGAGTAGAATTTCAAAAATACGAGAGACACGGTTGATGTCAGTAAGTAAAATGTGGTTCAATGAGATGAAAATAATTTTTGGTGAATAGTAATTTTTTACTTTTTTTATCAGGGTTAAAAGTTAATAGGGTAATTAAGGGTCAAAATGATTTTATTATTACCCTAACACATGCCCTAATTGTATTGGAAAAGTGGAATTCGAACAAAAACAACATTAGGAATAAAATATGACCATTTAGGCCCACATAGATTAGATTAGTACATTTATTATTAATTTATTTAAAGAAGGGTTAAAATAGGTAAAATCAAAGTTTAATAAGAAAATAATTTTTAATATAGTGTTATACATAAGATAAATTCGACTATAAATATTAATTAGAAATATAAAAATATTTCCTACATAATGGTATTTTATTTGTAATTTTTAGACATTAAATAATTTAATTTATTTATGACACAAAGATGATGCATTAATTATCTTATTAATGAAATATTGACATAATTGATGTTATAAATACCCAAATAAATGTAATTTGAGACTTTTTATGAATTCCACTAATTTTATAGGTTAATATGACATTTTAGTATTGATTTAATTAACTTTTTTCGAACTAATCATTCTGTTATGATTTTTACAAAAATCAATTACTAAATAGTGTCAAAATTGACATAAAATAGTTTTAAAAACAATTATTATATTATTAATTGTTATTTTATTCCTAAAAATCTAAGGATCGGCCAAATGACCTAGATAAGGTTATATATATTAATAATAAACAACTTGGTGTTCGTTTGGCTTGTTATAGTAAGTTTATTAACCTTATAGTGTAAAAACAAAAAAATACACGGTAGAAGTAAAATTATCTAAAGATAAATATAAATGATAAGGTTAAAATAGGAACCTAAACTTGTCTAAATTCTATTGGATGAGAGGATTTAGACCTATCCCCACCTTAGCTTCGGAATAAATCAATTTGGAGCTATTTAAAACTGAATTTGGCTTTATAATAAAATAATATTTTTTGTTATTCCAAAGCAGCCCCACTCCTCCATTATAAAGGGCACCTCCTCCCTCTCTTCCTCACACCACATTGAGCCTTCAGGCTCGTCCAACCCCTGCCAAATTCTCTTCTCCACTTCCTTAGCAACATCCCAGAGGTTCTGTTTTTCCTCAAAGACCAATATAGTTCCCTAAAAGGAGATCTCAAAGAGGCGCTTCAAAGAAGAGGTAATGTCTGTTACCGATTCTTTCAATTTTGATTCTTCTTCCACTTATTCTTCTTAGGTTGTTTAATTATGAAGTAATAACATCAGTATCAATCATATACTAATATGTTATTATAAGTATGAAACAACCCTATTTCACCATCTATCCATCCTACAGAAAACGAAATCACCGCACGTGCGTACGTACGGAATACCGTCTCCACGCCGTGGTGTAATATGTTTTCCACCACCACCTTACTTAGATGGGTATAATGGTGTAAATAATGACTATATATGACTATTGTAAAGTGATATTGATTCTGAAATAGTATACATACACTCTAATACAATTCCACGATCATGGGAATGATATCATCGCTCGTGCGTACATACGGAATACCCTCTCCATGATGTGATGTGACTCGTTCTAATGATCTTCATTGCATAATGATTATATAAATGAATTGAGTGAATAAATATGATATATATTACACTAATACAATTCTGTAAATTAGGTATCTATAACATAAAATGAAGGATAAGAATTTATTCGAAAAAACACGCATAAGAACAAAAAGTAATAAACACCCGAATAATCAAGTAGTAATGAAATATTACTAATAAGAGGCTAAGAATATGACCATATGTGATATCATAAATTTAATTATGATTCTGGAATAAGTCAATAACATTATTTAAATCATTATATAAGAAGTTCAGACACTTACGAAGCAAATTGGGCCTAAGGTTAGGGAAATATCACAATCTCATTTTTATACGAGATTGTTTATACTTTGGTATTTACTGGGGTGTATTTTATCATCCACATCCATGTTTCCTCAATATGTTATATTATTTCCATCCACCTACAATTGTTTAAATCCTATTTTACCCATCGGTGAGTTCTTAGTAAAAGATATGAAAGTAATCTTTTGTCGTTTTTTTCGTATGAGGTACTTTTTTGACTTTTCTGACAAAAGTACGAGAAGAATGTTTTTTTTAACTTATACAGCATGAATGGATTTTTAGAATACTATTTCCAAGAATCTTCCTTTACAAGTTTTCAAGTTTATTTTTAATCAACTTCTTTTAGTTTAAAATTTTATGACATGTTAAAAAAGGAAAAATGTTTTTGAAGTAGAAAGGATATTTTCCTCAAGAATGAAGTTTAAGAGTTTTATCAAAATTATTTTCCATCTAAGATAATATAGGGTTCTGTTTCTATCCCTATTATTACATGGATTTTATTATGTTGTGATGGAAATATTTTTTTGAATTTCTTTATCTTATATGAATTGTTTTATGATGTCACGATGTTTATGATTCCCATTTTTATTACATGGGTTATGCTATGATGTATGGTTTATGATTTTGTGGCACACGTAAGAATGGTATCATTGTGAGATGGGTGGGACCTATATCTCCCTCCAATGCATTGGGTAAATATTTTATATCTCATGAGATAGACATGGCTGGAACGGCAGTTTAAACCGATTCAGTGAAATAGGATTGAAACGAGGAGTGAACTCAGTTCAGAAATAGACTTTGTCCACTAAGATAGTCTTGGCAATGAGTCTTGACTAATAAGAAATGATTCTCTATGATTATGTGTGTATGCCACAAAGTTTTATGTTTTATGTTATGATTATTGGGATTACATTTCACTACTATGATTTATCCCATGATATGATATTATGATATCTTTTTCAAGTTAAGATTTCCAAAATGTTATGTTCTTATGAATATGATGTGATTGATATTTCTTTTGTTTACCCGTACTGAGAATTTGAGCTCACCCTTTTATGTTTTCTTTTCCCCAAGATATAAATAAATATTTTAGGTAAAAAAGGGGGAAGATCTTTATGGGAGATGTTGAAGATCTTTCACCATGATTAGAAGATTATATTCCTTGTTTCCAAAGACACTAAACTATTACGGTCCTTGTGTGTGTGTTTTTGTTATGTACTAAGTATTCCACACAAGTAATGTAATTTCCATGTACGTTAAGCTTCGGGTCTCTACAGTTGGTATCATAGGAAAGGTTTAGTCAACCTTTGGAAACTAGGATTTGAAAACGTTAGTGAGATCCCTAGAGATATTTCTAAGTTATTTCTAGGGATATCACTAAGGATAAGTATATGTATAGGATATATTCCTAGAACTATGGTAACGATCATAGAATTTAACCTAAGATGTAAGATATTGAAGGTACTCCCCCTTTATTATATTGTTTTCCCTAGTGTGATTTTTGCCTCTCACACTATTCTTTTTGGGTTTTAGACGATGGATGGAACCCGAAGGAACTGTGTTGATCAATGTAATAGGCAATGCAATGATTGTCCTCCTGAACAAACAAATGTTATGGGAGATGGAGTGAAAAATATTATTGTTATACTTACACAATCTATGAATCATTCTGGACTTCTAAATGAGCAGAGAAGAGAACAATATTCTATTGAGTCCTTCATGAGGAAACTTCCACCTTCTTTAAGTGGGTCTTCTAATCCACTTGTTGCTGAACAATGGATCATTACCACTGAAAAGATATTTTCAGTTCTTCAATGTTCTGAACATGATAAATTCATCTTAGCAGTATATCGTTTGGAAGGTGAAGCTGATCAATGGTGGAATCTTATCAGGAATACGAAGCCAAGAGATGAAATTGAGTCCATGGAATGTGACGATATCAAGAACTTATTTTTCAATAAGTATTTCCCTCATATTCTTCGAACAAAGATGGAGAAGGAGTTTCTTGAACTAAATAAAAAGGATGATGAATCTGTTGGTATATATGAAGAGAATTTTACAAGGCTTGCAAGGTATGCATTTGGATTTATCATCCAACATGAAAGTAAAGTTGATCGATTCTTCAGTGGCTTAAAACCAAATCTGCGAAGGGCATTAGCTATAAGAGACTTCAGTAGCTATGAAGAAATTGTGTGTTGTACTATCAAGGTAGAAATGGAAGTTGGTGTTACTTATCCATCTCATAGTTTTGACAAGAAACGAAAGATGGAGTTTAAGGATAAATCTCAGAATAATGGTGAAAAGAAGATGAATGTTTTTTTATGCTCAAAGTGTGGAAATAAGCATGGTGGAGATTGTCTTAAAGGGACTAGACAATGTTTTAAGTGTGGAAAAGAAGGTCATCGAGCAACTGAGTGTCGACGTAATGGAAAAAGGGCTTCTAATGATGTGAATAATGAAAATACTGTAGAGAATGCACCACCAACACTTCAATGCTTCAAGTGCAAGGAAATGGGTCATTATGCTAATAAATGCCCTAATCCAAGGGTTAGTGATGATCGACAGGAGCAACCACTTAATGAAAATGAAAAAGGGAAGTAACATTCAATCACTATTGTCGATGTTGAATATGACAACAATGTGGTGGAATGATTAAGTGTTTATGTAATGTTATTCCAAAATAATGTTGTATCATGGAATATTGGAATATTTATGTAATAGTATATTGTGGTTTTCAATAATTTTATGGTACTGATAACCATGGAAAGTGATTGAGATATTTTTGGTAAGAAGATGATATGCGCATAATGAAGGGGAAAGAAGATAATGAGATGTTTGATTGTATTCATGAGCTCATGATTGATATAAGGACTAAGTGATATCATGGTTTGAGTATAAAGAATTCTGAGGATTTTGGTTTGTGGAAAGAGTTAACTTTTGACTGCATTCATGTTATCACTAAGGTTCAATGGGTATTAATTCTTCAAGAGAAAACTTGATTAAGGTATTCACATGTTTGTAATTTGACCAACAAGACATATCTCATGATCAATGATGGAATTAACATGCAAGTTGGATGAACTCTTTGGTAATCGTTTTCACTATAATATGAGATTAGACAGTAGTTTTTTGGATAAGCCTAAAGATTGGAATGGATTATGTTGGACATAAGTTAGTATTGTTTAAGGATAGAACTTTTTTTGATATTATTTATGGGATGTTATAGTAATGTAGTTTTAGAAAAATGGAAACCTGTAGGACGGGAGATGGCACATCGCGTCAGACAAGGCTGTGGGAATCGAACTCAAAATCGAAGTACGATTGGCCTTTATCGCCTACCACTGGCCTACAGGAAGTCCCTGTTTAGTAGAAACTAGTTTTATTATATTAAGCAATATTATATATGAAGTATAAGTCCATTTTAGGAACCATATATGATTAATCTCACTATAGATTGACTTATGTAAGTTTTGATAACTTTTCTAACCTTTTGTTTGAGATAGATGGAATGACCCATCGTTCTATCACATGATCTACTAACACATCATGAATGACAAATTCAACTTCATTTCGTTAAAAGATGAAGTGTAAATTGTCCAAAGAACGACCAATAGTGAGACTATACCAAAATCACGAAAGTATTTCTTCTAATTACAATTTCATCAACTTTAAAGAAATGATCTTGAAAACCAAAAATGTTGTCCTAGTGCTCTTATATCTGACGAATCAGATGGTACCTTAGATCGTCACAAATTTATGGCTTTGTGATTGTTGGCTTTTCCATAGCCATGTTCTCTACCACTCTCCATCAGAACATGATGGTTTGATTTCTCTTCCATATCCATATTTTCACCTATGTGGAAACCCAGTTATTAGTTTATCAGGGTAATTGTTACATTTGATACTTTGTTTTTAAAGATTGGTTTTTGTATTCCTTTTTACGATATGGGTTTCTATTAAAGAAACTTTCGAGTAGTCAACCATTTATAACCCTGATGAATTTCGAGGGCGAAATTCCTTTTAAGGGGGTAGAATGTAACACCCCGAGATTTTATGAAAAATATTCTTTTTAATTTCATTAATTTCATGTGTTGTACGCTACACCAAAAGGAGCTTGCACAACATGCATCCTTGACTTTCCTTGCATTACACGAAATCGCGACCTTCCTCGATAGCGTGTGTAGTACGCAATACTGAGTTTCACTAAACAGTGATATGCTATAAAAATATTATTAAACCTAGCCGTTATGAATAGTAATAACCACTTTTTGAAATTTTGTGAAATTTATTTTCAAAATGGACTTCATTTTTGGAGTCGGAATATCGAAATTAGCTTAGGGTGAAATTTTGGTACTTTTCAGATAACTTGCATTTTCTAATGAATAGTGAAAATTTCTAATTTTTATTTAAAAACAACCTTTTTAATAGAAATAATTAATAGTGATAAATTATTAATTTTAGTGGTTTAAAAGTATATTTAGAATATTTTTTTACAATTTAATAACATTTTGGTTGTTGGATGTAATTTCACATTAAAACCAGACATAAACAACTGTCAATCTTTTGATAGTTATTATCTCATAAGAACACGCTATTTGTTTTGACGATGGGGATTAATTTTTAAATTAATTAATGCAAATCATATGTTTTTAATTTGGTAAAATAGACATCATTTTTTAATTTATAATATCAAATATATCTTAGGCCTAATTTTTGGTATTTTTCTGGAAACTTTCATTTTTTAATGAATAGTGAAACCACTAAGTGGAAGTTAAAAAAATGAATTTTTCATAAAACATTATTTTACCGCTCCTGTGAGTGGAATTTCAAATATCTAAGAGGCACGGTTGATGTCAGAAATTAAAATTTGGTTCCATGAGATGAAAATAATTTTTGGTGAATAGAAGCTTTTTACTGTTTTTACCACGGTTAAAAGTATATAGGGTAATTAAGGGTCAAAATGATATTATTATTACCCTAACACATGTCTTAATTCTATTGGATAAGTTTAATTCGACCAAAAAAACCTTAGGAATAAAATATGACTATTTAGGCCCACTTGGATTAGATTAGGACATTTATTATTAATTTATTTAAAGAAGGGTTAAAATAGTTAAAATCAAAGTTTAATAAGAAAATCATTTTTAATATAGGGTTATACATAAGATAAATTCGACAATAAATATTCATTAGAAATATAAAAAATTTCCTACATAATGGTATTATATTTGTAAATTTTAGAAATTATATAATTTAATTTATTTATGACACAAAGATGATGCAGTTATTATCTTATTAATGAAATATTAATATAATTGATGTTATAAATACCCAAATAAATGTACTTTGTGACTTTTTATGAATTACACTAATTTTATAGGTTAATATGACAGGTTAGTATTGATTTAATTAACTTTTTTCAGAGTAATCATTCTGTTATGATTTTTACAAAAATCAATTACTAAATAGTCTCAAAATTGACATAAAATAGTTTTTAAAACAAATATTATATTATTAATTTTTATTTTATTTGTAAAAATCTAAGAATCAGCCAAATGACTTAGATAAGGTTATATATATTAATAATAAACAACTTGGGGTTTGTTTGGCTTTTTATAGTAAGTTTATTAATCTTTTAGTGTAAGAGCACAAAATGACACGGTAAAAGTAAAATTATCTAAAGTTAAATATAAATGATAAGGTTAAAATAGAAACCTAAACCTGTCTAAATTATATTGGATGAGAGGATTTCGACCCATTCCCACCTTAGATTCGAAATAAATCAATTTGGAGCTATTTAAAACTGAATTTGAATTTATAATAAAATAATATTTTTAGTTATTCCAAAGGTGCCCCTCTCCTCCCTTATAAAAGGGCACCTCCTACCTCTCTGTCTCACACCACATTGAGCTTTCATGCTCAGCCAAACCCTGAAAAATTCTCTTCTCAACTTCCCTAGAAACATCCTAGAGGTTATGGACTTCTTTAAAGGCCATTTTTAGTGCCCTAAAAGGAGATCTCAAAGAGGCGCTTCAAAGAAGAGGTAATGTCTGTTACCAATTCTTTCAATTTTGTTTCTTCTTCCACTTCTTCTTCTTTGGTTGCTTCATTATGAAGTATTAACATCAGTATCACTCATATACTGATATGTTATTATAAGTATGAAACAACCCTATTTCACCATCTATCCATCCTACAGAAAATGAAATCACCGCGCGTGCCTACGTACGGAATACTGTCTCCACGCCGTGGTGTATTCTATTTTCCACCAACACCTTACTTGGATGGGTATAATGGTGTAAATAATGACTATATATGACTATTGTAAAGTGATATTGATTCTGAAATAGTATACATACACTCCAATACAATTCCACGATCATGGGAACGATATAATCGCTCGTTCGTACGTACGGAATACTGTCTCCACGATGTGATGTGACTCATTCTACATGATCTTTATTGCATAATGATTATATAAATGAATTGAGTGAATAAATATGATATATATTACACTAATACCATTCTGAAAATGAGTTATCTATAACCTAAAAAGAAGGATAAGAATTAATTCGACAAAACACGCATAAGAACAAAAAGTAATAAACACCCGAATAAACATTAGTAATGAAATATTACTAATAAGAAGCTAAGAATATGACCATATGTGATATCATAAAAATAAGTATGATTCTGTAATAAGTCAATAACATTATTTAAATCATTATACAGGAGGTTCGGACACTTACGAAGCAAATCAGACCTATGGTAAGGGAAATATCACAATCTCATTTTTATCTGAGATTGTTTATACTTTGATATTTACTAGGGTGTATTTTATCATCCACATCCATGTTTCCTCAATATGTAATATTATTTCCATCCACCTACAATTGTTTAAATCCTATTTTACCCTTCGGTGAGTATTTAGTAAATGATATGAAAGGAATCTTTTGTCATTTTTCATACGAGGTACTTTTTTGACTTTTCTGACAAAAGTACGAGATGAATGTTTTTTATAACTTATACAGCATGAATGGATTTTTAAATTATTATTTCCAAAAAGCTTATTTTGAAAGTTTTCAAGTTTATTTTTAATCAACTTCTTTTAGTTTAAAATTGTATGAGATCTTAAGAAAGGAAAAAAAATTTTGAAGTAGAAAGGATATTTTCCTCAAGAATGGAGTTCAAGAGTTTTATCAAAATTATTTTCCATCTAAGATAATATAGGGTTCAGTTTCCATCCCTATTATTACATGGATTAGATTATGTTGTGATGGAAATATGTTTATGAATTACTTTATCTTATATGAATTGGTTTCTGATATCCCGATGTTTAAGATTCCCATTTTTATTACATGGGTTATGCTATGATGTATGGTTTATGATTTTGTGGCACACATAAGAATGGTATCATTATGAGATGGGTGGGACCTATATCTCCCTCCAATGAATTGGGTAAAGATTTTATATCTCATGAGATAGACATGGCTAGAATGGAAGGTTAAACCGGTTCAGTGAAACAGGACTGAAACGAAGAGTGAACTCGGTTCAGAAATGGACTTTGTCCACTAAGATAGTCTTGGAAATGAGTCTCGACTAATAAGAAATGTTCTTATATGATTAAGTGTGTATGCCAAAAAGTTTCATGTTTTATGTTATGATTATTGGGATTACATTTCACTACTATGATTTATCCCATGTTATGATATTATGATCTCTTTTACAGGTTAAGATTTCCAAAATGTTATGTTCTTATGAATATGATGTGATTGATATTTCTTTTGTTTACCCTTACTGAGCATTTGAGATCACCCTTTTATGTTTTCTTTTCCCCAGGATTTAAAGAAATATTTTAGGTAAAAAAAAGGGAAGATCTTTATGGAAGATGTTGAAGATCTTTCACCATGATTAGAAGATTATATTCCGAGTTTACAAAGACACAAAACTATTACGGTCCTTGTGTGTGTGTTTATGTTATGTACTAAGTATTCCACAAATCTAATGTAATGTCCATGTACGTTAAGCTTCGGGTCTCTGAAGATACTCAACACATAAAAAAATGAAATGATATCTTGTTCCAATATATAAGAGGGTAATAATGTAGAAAATAATTGAACATTAACAAATAATAATTATTTCATAAAAATAATATATGTCCCTAAACTTTGTCAATCTATCTATAAATGAGAGGTGATGAGGAAAAATGAATTACAATGCTTTATGGAGACCGTAGTCTATATGTACCCAAGAGAAATGTTGTAATTCCCTATTAGAAAAAATGAGGTAAAGAATATTTTTTAAATAAACTCAATAATAATTTATTATATTGATGGAACATAAAATATTTCTTTAGGAAGAAAAAATAGAATTTATATATGTAGATTATAGAAACATTAAATTAATTAGTTAAGATGTATATTTATACTTTTGATCCCTCATTTTGATTGCACTAAAGGCCTTCTATAGAGATGACTATGATAAATAAATGTGATTGGGATCATAGGGACTAAAATTTTGGGAGGATTTTGGGTAGATTTATATGAGAAAAAATAAATCATATATTGATTGTGTAACAATATATTAGTTCCCTTTTTATAGGGAAAAATCAATTGAATTCTGAATGAATTTCGGACACTAAGAGTCAAAAAGGTAATTTTAAAATTTCTATGTCGATGATAAATGAACCATGCATGATAGTATAGAAAATTTTCTATCCTCATAAATAACTATATAATTTTTATTATTTTATATATATTTAAACTTATTATTTAAACATAAATTACAATTTAAGGTCATTTTCATGAATATTAAAAACTCATATATTAGCATATCTAGGAATAAAGGAATGTCAAATATTAATAAATTTTAAAAAATAATTAATTTTAATTTAGATAAAAAATTATTAAATACATCATATTTTCCAAAACTCAGCAAAATTTATTATTTTAAAACTATTTACTTTGACATTTCACCCAATTGCACGTTTGTTGCATCTGCGATTTGTAAGTCATTTAGGTAATTCAACTATGAAAAAAATTCTATTAAAACTCTTTTATTTATATTTAGTTTAAAAATATATACCTATTCATAACATAAATTTATTCGTATTGTAACATATTAGATATATTAAAAGGAAGATAATGGAATTTTGTATTAATTATTTACTTAAATGTATATTGAGGACATTTTCAGAGGGAAATAATCCCAAATTCCCATATATTGAAATATTGGATGATTTATGAATAAATACAATAATATAATAGTATAAACGATTTTTTTTGATAGATTTATAGGCCTTTTCCCATTGTTTGACCCTGCATAACCAAATTTACAATTTACCAATAAGACTAATTACATTTTTGAATACTATTCATTATGATCAAGAATGAAATTAATCTATAGATAAATTTTATCATGAAAAATTTAAAATATGGAATCTTTTTTTAATATTCAATTTTGAGATGTCGTAAAAAATCATTAAATATATATTCAAAAAACACATTGAAAACCCATTTTTAAGGAAATTATCATTTAATGCATTAAAATGAATTTTTACCAAAATAATATATTATATTGATTCCAATTGAAGTAAATGTTATAAATTAAATAAAAAGTAACTTAATTGAATTTAAAACCAAAACAAAACCCAAATTGTGATTTTAAAATCATTATTTAAATAAATATCTCAATAATACATTTTATTTGAATAAAAAATCCATAGATTTTCAAAATATTCAACATAAATTAATCTATTCAAAAAATATAATGAAAATATAGTAATTATTTAATACATATATACTCTTTGAAAAAGATTTTTTATTTTCAAGTCATGATAATTTAATAAAGGTGAAAATATTTTTAAAATACTTATTTTTTTTACTATTGTCCCCAAAATCTACTATTTCTAATATATCACAGAAGTTATATCTAATATAATTTCTCTATGTTTAAATAAAAAATTAATTAATTATAATAATAATAAATTTAATATGCTTTTAAAAATATCATTTACATTAAAATATAATATATTCATCAATATTTAATTTCAAAAAATAACCCTTAACAATTATTAACTCGATCTAAACTCATTTAAATCATTGAAAATTAAGTAGTTATATCCTAGTAACTAGTAAATATTTATTTTATAATATATTTTTTGTTTTTATTTTTCATATATTTCAATAAAATGGTTCTGTAATAATGGCTATATTAAAATGACAATTTTTCAATTGTATAACCTAATGCTTTTATGATAGATATTTCCAGCATCAGTTGCTTTGAAATTGATAAAAATATATAGTGAAAAGGTATTATAAAATGATAAAATGTTATAGTAAGTTTGGTCTAATTTTAATCTATTGGAGTAATGGTTACATGACAAGATTCTGAATAACTATCAAGAAAAGAACAGTGGGTTCAGCCTAATAGCCTTTCTAGTATTTTTAAATGAATTTTAAAAGAGAATAATCCATCATTCAAACATAATTTAACATATTATATTCTATAATGGATGGAAACAATTTATACATTCAAACATGGATCAACACGTTTTTGTATTCCTCATAATCGGTTGTTCTATTTCATTGGGCAGTACATTAATATGGTTAACACATAACTTGATTGAAATGGGATGAATGATCCATTTCATTAAAATATTATTGACCTATTTTTTGAAAAAATCAATCATGGAAGTATTTATAATTCAATGGTTATTCCTAATATTTTTTTTATATTCCATGAGTATATTCCAATAAAATGATATTTCTGGATTAAGGAAAGGAATATTACATAAACCATGATATATTTCCTATAAATTTTCACAAAAAGATCAAGAAATATATAGCTCCATGTTCTATATAAACTAATATCACCCATTGTTGGTAGTCCATCACAATTGATTAAATGTAAATATTTCAAAGTAAGTGGGTAGTGATTTAAATTAAAAAATTTGGAGTTGTTGATTAGATAAAATTAGAATCTATTTTCTCTCTTCTGAATATTGAATTTCAATTATATAATAAGAGACATCAGTTTTTTCATCGTGGAAGATATGATCATATCTAAAGAAATATTTAATGTTATCTTTTACTCCAATATAATAATTGGTTCCCCATATTTCATTATAACATAAATTTCTATTGTACTTTACTTACATAATTTTTTATGGATAAAAATTCATGTAACATACATGGGCCTTCAATGGGGTTTTCCATTTTATGGTGAAAATGTTCAGTAAGTAGAGGATATAATTAATGATCCAATATGGTGTAATAAATATTGAGGTGGACTATTATATACCCAATATATATAATTATTCATGAGTAATGAATAATGATGATGAAATTTGAAATATTCAATAATTGTCTACTACAAAATATAGTGGAGTATCCCGGTACTTCTTTATTCCGTAAGATGAGTACATTGATGTTTATTATGCAAATTATGTCTTATAATGAAACCAACACATCTATCATGAATCCTAAAAAAAGTCATTGGAGCGATTAGAATGTTGGACATCCAATATTATGGGATTTAATAAAACCATATGAAAATATGTATACATGGTGTGAGCTGTAACATTTATGGTACCACCCAAGTCCCATAAATCATAAGTTTTATTATCGAATCAATAGTTAAACATATATAATATATTCATGGATCATTAAATTTTGATGATAGTTTTTTTATGACCAAATATTAAACACTTATTCATTAATTTATTATTTTATTTATTCAGATTCATTTATTCTTGATGAAATGTTATTTCAATAACTTTCCAAACATCTGAATTTGTTCGAAATATTCTAAAATCAGATTATTAAAATCAAATTTAATTTAGTTTTTTATATTTTCTTTTTAAAATTATTCTTTCTATAACTTCATGGACAAAAAAATTGATGATATAAATGGTTGTGGTAAGTATTTGATCTCCCTTTTTGTATCTATTTGAAAATTTCTTATTATATTATCCATGTTTAATTTTTTTCTTCACAGTTTTCCTTCTATTCATCAATAGGGATTTTTTGGTTAATATACCAATAATTCTCATTTATTTTCTCTATATTTTATCAACATCCTCTGAAAATTATTTCAAATTCCAAGATATGCTTATTCCGATTCTTAGTTGAATATTATTCTACATTATGTTGTTTTTATTCTATCTCAGATGTTATCATGGGGTGAAACACTTTATTACTAATACATGTTATTAAAATGAAACCCCCATTCAAATTTGGGAATTATTATACTACTAATTTTATTATGTTTTTATATAAAATATTCACTAAACTACTAATCTTTATTTCTAAATATCCGACCTCAATCTTAGGAATTTCATGTTACATAACCTATCGAAAAATGAAATTATTGTATATAACACAAAATAACTTATTGTTCAGTTTAACTCATGTTAAGATAATTGTTTCATGTATCTCCTAGTAAACATGGTGTTTCATATAATTCATGATTGACATTTAATTACTTGAATTTCAGGACATCGATTATTTTAAATTTATTTGGAAAAAATTAATTAATACAAAATCAGGGTGTTTCATTATAGCCTCCTTAAAATTAATTTCATCCTAAAAATTATACTTCTTAATTGAGGTTTAGTGCATGGAAATTCCATTCTTAGACTCCCATATCATAAAAATGAACACTAAAAAATCATTTTTCATAATAATTTGGTAAACACGATGGTTACCCAAATCAACAAATAACTCTGTTTACACATATGTGAACATAGGTTGAAAGTGAAGATGTGCCCATTGAATAAAAGAATATATGATTTTAAATAGTGATAATGATCATTTATAATCCGAAATAGGGTTACCTATAGAAATTAAATAACCATAGTACCAAAATATGAATTATTGTGAATTGGTAATTAATATCAACAATATGATTTTAATAAGATATAATTTTACTTCAATTGACTTTTACTATTATTGATGATTTTTTACAAGGAGATATAATTACAAGATTTCATTCCATTTATTTTCACATTACCACCATTTGGTGTTTTTATCAATTCCCACTTCATCTTCTACTCTACGAAATGATGGTGATTTTTTTTATCCATTATGTATTAATGTATTATACAATCTATATATAGATCGATAAATCATTACATCTATGTTTATATGTCAAAAAAACAAAAAAGGATAACACATGATATCCAATATGCAAAAATCATCATATTGTGATGTATTTCATTATTCCCCAAAACCTCATCCAATGTTCAACTCAAACAATTCTATAATATGTTAACCTTAAAACCCCTCCACAAATACAATTAATCAATTATTACTTAAAGAATATCTTTCCTTATGACAAGATAATATATTAATTGAGAATATGGGGTCATCCATTTATAAATATGATATTAGATTTGATTATAATATTCCAAAATCCATGTATAGGGGTAAAATATTATAAAAAGATAACTAATGTATGAAAATCAAGATTTTTATATGGATTATTCAGACAAAATCAAACATAAAATTCAAAATCAAGTCCTTGTCCATTATTATTGAAAAATATTTCCATTTTCCATTTTTTATAATAGGATTTTGTTGTTTATACTCCAAATTAATCCTTAGATAGGGGAATATGATATAATAATACAAAAACTCAATGAAATTGATACAATGGGGTGTGGGATGTGCATTTTTTGAGGAATTCTCTTTATTTACATCATTATATAACCTTTCCCACCAATTTTTCACTTAGCCACTTATTAATAATCCCATTCATAAATAAATCATTTCATATTCATCATAATATAATTACTTATATATCTCTTTCCAAAAATTGTGAATAATGGAAGGCTCATATTCTTTTCTCTATAGTTATTATATTTTAATTTGAACTCCATATTCATTTTCATGTCAAACCCATGAAATTGATACAGAACTACAACCTCAATTTCCACCATAAGTATGATTGAACAACTTTATCATGTGGAATAATGTGTGTTGTAACCAAGGTATTTAAAATAATTTGTTTTATGCAACTAATGAATCGTTCACTTTTTTTTAAAAAAAATTTGATAATGATTAAACCAAAATCATACCTTCAATGTCTCCTAATATAATCATAATAGGTACAAATAGATTAATCAACCATTTTATTAAGCTCCAATAATACATCTCCATCAATATTTATATAATATGATTGATGTAATTACTGGAAAATATTTCATTAAACTCTTCCCCTTTATAGATTCTATTTCATATTTCTCTCTCTTTTTATTAATATGATTCAACCATTGATCTTCATAAAATTATAAATGATTAGAATATAAGATAAATTGTTCATGTTGTAAACATAAGAGAATAAAGAATATATTTTCACTGGTATAAATCCATTAGTTAGTAATTAATCGATCATTGGTACCAGTAAAAGAAGGAGGAAATTTGCTACCAAATGAATCAGTAGAATTTTGTTCCATACTTTTCATATTTGGATGTTCACAACCATGGATATATTAAACTTTTGTTTTATAACACCAAAAATACATTTCCTTCTATGTATTTGATCACATGATTTATCAGGACGAAAATCATTGAATAGTCCATTTATGTTAGAATTAACATGATTTCACCATGTTCTAAAAATTCACTAAAACCAGAATGTATATATTGAGAAACACCATTAATTGTGAGAAAACACATAATAATGAATAAACTATTATAGGGTATCTAAATTATGACACCTTATTTCAATATAAGACACCTTTTGGTTAATTTATGTATTCATAGTCATATTATATTTAAAAAAAATTCATTCTTTGAAAAGTGTTTGTAAATTTTCCACAAAAATCCCCCTGGATTTTTTAACTAGATCTGTAGTAAGATGAATTTAAGTTTATTTATTCCAAATCAAGTCGATCTAAATATGATGTTTTCATTCTTGTTACCAAAATGTACATCTATTACAATTAAATATCAACTTTAATTATCCACCAAAGGATGCAATTCAATAGAATAAACTAACTATATCCTTTAATATGTATACTGGAAATTTTCCAATGCATTAACATATCCTTGGAATACTTCTGGAAGACATCCCATGAAATATCCTTATAACCCATCTCATATAACATTCATCATTACCTAATGAATTGGAGGGATATATATATATATGTCCCACTGATCAAATGATGAAAACCATATTTTATCGTTCCAAAAGATCATAAAAAATGAAATGAAATGTGTATGATAAACATTTAATTATATTATAACCTATGGAAAACATGAAAGCTATATAATCATTTAATTTTAGCATAAACCATGAAAATAATCAGATTTCATATGTATTTCAACATGGTATAACATTTGGAAGTGGAATGGGTTTTAAATACAACTTGTCTTATTAAAATTAAACCATTCAACGAATGAATAAGAATGGTTTTCTTAGATCATACTCCTATTTAGGAATTAGTAATAAAAAAATCCGTCATCATAGATGTAAAAAAATTTCAAATGATCATTTAAATCATTTTTCATGAAAAAACATTTTTTATAAAATAATCATTTACAGTCAAAAATGAGATTTTTAAAACATAAAACAGATTTGAAAAAAATATATATGAAAACCATATAAAATAATAGATTACTAGATTATTGTGAAATACATT
This sequence comes from Viscum album, assembly GCA_963277665.1. Lineage (NCBI taxonomy): Eukaryota > Viridiplantae > Streptophyta > Magnoliopsida > Santalales > Viscaceae > Viscum > Viscum album. The sequence continues at coordinate 1,069,022,999 of OY728157.1, read as the reverse complement.
TCACTCAGAAAATATCTTGTAAACATGAAAATGTTTTTTCAATGAAATTTCAATTATGAACATGGATAATCTCTACATGACAGAAATTTCATTTGCATCAAAAAATAGTTTTTAATTGTTCATTCATCAAAAAACATCATGAAGATTCGTTTATAAAATAATTTGAAAAGATAAAACATGATTTCAAATTTATTTTATAAATAACATGGTAATTATATCTCATTCTCTAAAACATTCATATAAATCATTATTCTTAATGAAGGAATATTTTTTACTAAATTATAAAGAAATTTGAATTTTCATAAAATTATTTGATTAATTATATTAAATTCCAAATAGTTATATAATAGTACCATTACATGAATATAATAGGATTATACATAGGATAATACAATTATTTAAAATTATTGAGTGATGGATCAGAATATCTCATCAATGGAAGCATAATCATAAACAATCTTGATAAATGATGATATTTGTGCAAAAAACTTTTAAATATTTGTTATCATTGATTCATAACCACATGAAATAATAAAATAACATGAAGCTAAAAATATCAAGAATATAAGGGTGTTTATGACATAACATGTCAGTTTTGTAGTATATACACATTATAAAAGATCATAGATGTATAAAATAACATTAGTCTCAAAGAAGGAAAATAGAGACAAAATTCTGTTACCAATTTAGTATGTATTTAATCCTAAAACCCAAGAAATAGAGATCATAAAATGGATATATAAATCATAATAAGTATAATTATAGTAATAAATAAAATCATAAATCATAATCACACACCCCACATACGTGATATAAGTGGTGACCATGGATTCTGTCCCTTGGGAGAAAAATGCAAGTCAGAATTCCCTTAATAGTTGTGTAACAAATGAATCAATGACATCAATAAATGTATAACATTAATTCATACAATTTATATCATGAATATAATGATATAAATTATTTATAATTTCATTTTTTAGTATAAGAATGACAGAAAAATATAGATTATGGAATTTGGCAGAGGTCACACTAAAATAAAATTCAATCACGAAATATCCCTTCCGTAAGTATTGAATTTATTCATATTTATTCAAAAAAATTAAATTAAGTATAATATTATTATAAAAAAGAAAATATTAATATATATATATATAATATCATATATTATTTACTTATCATTTTATAATTCATCTTTATTAACAAATCCAAGTTTTAGATATGTTATTCGTAATTATCACTTTCTTCTTTTTACATGTCTTCACTTGAAATTATTAGTCCTCATTAATATATCATGATTTCATCATTTATATATTGTAAACCATAATAAAAATATCATATATATTCATTACATATATGTTTATAATAATCTATAATAGATCGAAATATAAACGAAATTCATCATTCATTGAGATGGTAGGCTATACATATTTGTGAAAGTAATATATATTTTTATTTAATATTAAAATATAGAAAAATAAATCATATATATATATATTCTCATTATAGTATAAATATTTTCTTTTATATAACATATTCTTCTATTAATCCAATCCATAATATTTTCCCTGTAATTTATGAACAAATCACATTGCTTGGCTAGGCTATAGACATCCATACACAAGAACGACATTATCATATTTCCAAAAAGTAAATCATGTTGTTTTGTGTTATATAATAATTTAAAAAGATTAAAGACATTTTAAATATAAAATATTTTTATATAAACTAGAAATTATTCGTTTTTCCAAAACATTAATGGTGGTAATTTATGAAAAAACGACGTTATTTCTCGAGGTGACAGTCCATTGTACACATGAAACAAGATTGTGTCTCCCATATGATAGAATTTTTTGTTTTTATATGACATACTATAAATATAACAACATATATGTGTATTTAATATAAGTATTTTAATATAATGTTGTGATTTTCAAATAATTTAATGGGTTTTAAGAAGAAATCAAACTAATACATTTGTGGATGAATGTTACATCTTATTTAGGAATTATCATTTTGGTATTTAGCTAATGACATCCTTGAATGGATTTATCCACAAAGTTATTATTCTAGGATAATATTATAGATTTTGGGAAGTGATCATGATAATTTAGGGTATATATAATTATGAAAGAGATGTGTTAATATAGGGGATGAGTTGGTGTCCTTTTATAAGTTACAGAGAGGACACACAGAGCATTTTTAAATATAAGTTAGGTGTTCCAACATTTTTACCTAACATTGGGAATAAATAATTCAAAAAACATGATAAATGATGTTTTAAGGTTGATATATGGTCACTCAATGAGTTTTTAACATGTTTATATATCATTTTTCCCATATTTTAAATTCTTATTCCCTCTGTAAACTCATTCTTCTCTTAATTAATAGAATTAATTTTAACTATATTTATGAATAAGGATGGTAAAAACACAATGTTTACCAACTTTAAAAATATAACTTATTCTAGTAAAAATGATGGACTATATTTTGCCAATTTAAAATAATATTAGTGGATATAAATTAATTTAAATATAATACCATGGAGGAAAGAAATAAATCATTTTTTATCATGAATATTTTCAAATGTATAAAGTGTTTTTATACCAAATTTTAAGGAGAAATTTATTCCAATGAGTTAATTAAAATAATATATGTATAATATATAAAATATTTCTTTAAAAAAATATAACATATAATTTAAATATATAAATATTTTTTAAAAATATATATTTTCATAATAATTCTATATTTTCACAATTCTTTAATACATGAAAAATATTAAAAAAACAAAAAAAAATACTATGATAACATTGATTTTCTGATAACAAAAAATTAATACAATTTGAAATAGAAATTATAAATTTCTAAATATTTTTCTTCAAAATAATTGCACCATTAAAAGAAAGTAAATTTTTTTTAGAAAAATATGCCTTTTTATAAATAAAATTACATTTGTTAAGATATAATTTGAAGAAAAAACACTAGATGGATTTGAAATACTTGATTTTTTATATAATATATATTTATTTAAAATATTCCAAAAAAAGGTTTTTATTTGGATTATTAATATAGAACATGTTTATGTAATTAAAAATAGTTTTTCAATAAAGGAATTACATTATTTTAAATTATTTCATACCTTCATTTCAAAATAATTTGTCACCAAATAATTCTTTTTATTAAAATGAATAATCCATATTTATATAATTTTGTTGATCATTTTTATACCCAAAATTCAAATGGTTAGGTTCTAACTATTATAATATTTTAATAATAATATTTAATGTATATTTTCATTTAGTAAAACTGAGTGTTGCATGTAATAGAAACTATCGACGAAATGAATTTTTTTATGTAGCAGATGATTACTCACAGTTTTGTGTAAAGAAACCTAATATTAGATTTTCATATAATGAAATCTAAACATGGTGTTTCATATAATTCATTGTTTACTTGGATTATAATTTAATGGAAACAATTGGATAATATAAATTTATTCAAAAAAATAATTCATAAAAACTCGATGTGTTACTATTGAAATATGGAATAACATCCAAGAATGATTCATGAGATATACAGTGATAATGGATTGAATAAATTTATTTTCCATTATTTCAATTATAAAAAAAATCCAGTATATTAAATTAAAATATAATATGATTGTAAAGTAAAATCATTATTATAATAAAGATATAGACCTAGAATTATGTTCTTTGGTGTGACTGTAAATTTGAAAACAATTAATTATGTGGATAAAATAAATAAAAAAATTTAGTATATTTGTTTTGAGTTATAATTATATATATAATGATTATCATAAATCTAAAAGAATAATAATTGTTTGAAATAATGGTTTGGGGTTTAATACATTATGATACCTATAAATTATTAATCATATAGTTCATTTAAAATTAAATATAAATATAATTTAAAATTCGAATCATTTACAAAAGGTTATAATGCATTAGAATTGTTTGGATCAGAATAGTTGATTCAAAGAAATATGTATAAAAATAAAATATTCTCTATTTTTGGATTCCTAGTAATACTATTACCTTTTAAAGATTCCATATGAATTTTTTATACTATTAAATTAAGATAATTTAATTTTTTTAATTATTTAATGATAGAAAAATTATTATTAAACATATTATTGTCCAATTAATATTTATTTTTATGGTTTATGGAGAAAATAAAAAATATTATAAAATTTGATTTCGAAAAAATTAACAAATGAAACATCATTGGAGGAATTTTTATATGGGACACCAATTAACTATAATGAATAAGTAATTAATAAAATATTTAAAGAGGAATACAATGATTTCAAAAATTAGATGACAAATTATCCTTAAACATAGATTAATATGTTATGAATGTAGATACAATGGTCATATTTAAGAGTATTGTAAAATCACAATATGAGATAGAAAGATGATGAAGTAAACTATTCTTTTTATTAGAAGATATTAAGATAGTTTGAAATAAGAATATTTTATAGTAATAAATAAAATAACGTTAATTGAGACAGATGAATGAAATTATCCAATGTATCTGTGTCAGAAATCAATGTCGTATATGATATATCATTCTTCATGGATGAAAAATAAGAAACCATGTAAATCCAAGAAAAAAAAATTTTCATCAAGGGAATAAATAATACATAGGGAGAAAACTATCAGTTAAAAATGATAAATGTAATGAACATGAATAATGATTTAGTACTGGATGATGATGTCCTGCAATACAAAAATAATATTTCACAAATAAATCCTGAAAATTAATTCCACATAGGGAATTTACTTGGAGGAAATAGTGAATAAGAGTGATAAGGAATGTGAATATAAGGAAAAATGTATGAGATGGATTATATACACTTTTAAACTGACAACTCAGGTGGACAAGTGAGTTAAATTTTAATTAGTTATTTATAATGATTTTTGTACATGTGGTAATAAATAAATGAAAATTACTATGATGTATTCGATGAAATTTGGAATAAGTAGGTTTGATTTTTTACATCTACCCTCAATCCTCTACTTATAGGATAATTGATCCATAAGGAATATGCAAAATAAGTTCATTGGAAGAATTTAATTATTGGGTTTTAAATAAGAAATATAATTCAGTAAGTGGAATCACTATTGAGTTAAATAAATTATAGTAGTTCCAAGGAAATATAGTTAGCATGAGATACCAAGAAGAATTAACCATGATGAATCAAATATGAAATTTTTTATTCAAGTTATAAACATTAATTAATGAAGTAAATGAGAATAATTTAATGTGAAATAATTTTCAAAAACTATATTTTCGTTTTCAAAAGGAATGTGGTCAATTTTTGAAATTCAATTAATGCTACTATAGCTCACCATGTGGTGGATGTCATTGAAGAGGTAGATAGATAATCTCTTACTGGATAATTCATATTCATGAAGGATTCATTGTTACATCTATTTTTTGAATAAAAATGTTGTTTCATTTAAATTTAACCTAAGATAGAAAATGATATTAGAAATACAATCATAAATGTATTTCACTATGAAATATACTATAGTAATAATTTTGTCTGAACTTGTTGATATTATGTTGAATTAATTATTAGTATTTAATGGAAGACTTAACTTATAAAATAATGATGAAAAATATCAATAAATTCAATATAATAATCATCATGTGTTATCAGTGCGTTTTCATAATAATACGCTGTAAATTGATTCACCACTTGTTATGTCAAACAAACATCTTCAAAACTTTTTCTGCAAATAATATTTCATAAATGAGAGAGAGTTTATTTGAAGTTAATTTTTTAAGAAATAATATTTTTTGACCATCATGTTTTTATTGGAATGTAGTGAGTCATGTGGAAAAAATTGAAGTTATTCATAAAGACACATGTTTTCGATATTTGGTTCTAACTTGTTTGGCCTATGTGAAATTTTTGCTCATTTTCAAGTAGTAATTTCAATAGATTAATTTTTGAAGAATAGGACATGAAAAATATTTTAATTCAAATAGGATAAAATTATGGATAGATGAACAAATTTAAAATATTATTTTGAAAATTGGAATGAAATGATCTGTAAAAGGTAATTTTATGTAGGGTGAATAAAATCAATAAATCTATCATTCTTGGAGTAATATATATATATATATATATTGATATTTCAGGAATAATATGGTGTATGTGGAATTTTTATAGTAGGGAAATGATGATAATAATGATTATTGATAAAATCATATTAAAAGTCTCTATTAAATATACTTCTAAAATGACCAGAATGTAATTCCATAAAATCTATTTGTTAAGAGGATGTTACAATGTATATTTTATGGGGAGATATTATCTATATCTATATATAGGATTTCATGGAATATCTATATCATTATAGTGCCTTTGTTTATATTTTAATTGTCTAAAAAATAATGTGGGATATTTTTATTGATAATAGGTTGTATGATGGATTTATTTTAAATAACTAACTCGTGTAATGATGAGTTAAAAATAAATATTTACTAAAGATTGGATTTTTTAAATATTTCTTGAATGACACAGAGAGATATCATTTGAGACCGATTGATATATCAATATATTTATCACATTTCATTATTAAATTATTATTGAAGTGTTTTGAATAGAATATTCTGACACATAAAGATGTGAATATTCAATGAATTTGAAAGAATAATAATACAAAAAAGGCATATGTGAAAATATAATAAAAAGATGATAGTTCTCAGATGATGGTTTATTGATGAGTTATAATTCCTAAAGTATGTGAATGTACTCATTATATATTAATGATATTTAATATTTTTATTCATTTATATTATCACTTTATAAATAATATGATCATATAGGAAAAAATAGACTTTATTTTTAGTCTTGATGAGTTGACTAGAGGATATTTTATAAAATACAGTAAAGGAAAAGTTCATAATATGATCCATTCACTGTGTTGTGAGATAGTGTTTCATCATGATTGTTTGGGACATTCTAAGGGTTAATAATTCCATGACCTCATATGTCATGTAATGAATAGTGATGAATTTTGAAAAAAATGGAATTTTTTTAAAATGAGTGTAAGGTTATTTTTTTGGATTATATGGTTCTTTTCCTTTAATAAATTTTGAGTTTTTAATATCATACCTTAAGGAAGATTTCATGTTGCAATGGATGTTGGGTATAATTTCAATTTTTTTATAAATATAGTTCTCATACAATGTATAGAGTCTTAGATTCTGAGTGATGTATTGGATTATTTCAATAGTTCTATATGAATAAGCTAACATTATGTAATTAAGGTAAAACAATGATATAATGAATTATAAAATATGATTGAAGGCATTATAACATATAAAACATGTAATAACCAAATAATTATTAAGGGAATTTAATATATAAAAGTAGCATAAGTAAAAAATGGGAATATAGTATGTTACAAAACAAATATGCACCACATAAAGAAAATCAGAGAAAAAATTATTAAATTATTTGGATCATTACACATAGGGAATAAATATATAATTAATAATTTTATGCTTTAAAAAAAGAAATTATATAACAAGATGAAAATTATGATATGAATGTTTGGATATTATTGACCCCTTAAAATGATCTCAATAATGACCAAAACAATTGAAATGAAAAATAATATTAGTAAAATACGATCAATTTTTAAAATGAAAATATATAATCATGAAAAAAATAAAATTGAATTAATAATAAATGAAATATTAAGAATTTTTATATAGTATGAAATCATTATATTAGTTACAAATATGACCATTTTAATTGTTATCCGACCATTATAATCGAATCATGGATTTATGAATTATAACCTAACAATTAGAATAGTAACATTCCCTATGCAATATTAAAGAAATATTTGTTAACATTATAATATTGAACTTTATAAAATAAATATCATCAAATAGTAATATAAATTCTTCAAGGTTATTAAAATATGTTTTTGGATTTTCAACAAATAAATTTTAAATTATTTTATTTTTGATGATAAAATTTAAAAAAATCAAAAAAATATTATTTTAATAATATGGGTTTATAAAATAATATTTTCTTTTGTTATAATGAGAATATAATTTAATGGGATAGTAAGTAGTTTTTCAAAGGATCAAAAAAATTTCATAATATTAATATTGGTATTTTAAAAATAAATAATAATTTTATATAAACCATTAACTGTATAATATGTATGAAATTGTTCTCTTAAAATGTCTTACATTTTTTTGGAATATTCAAATTGAAAAATGGTTTGGTCGGAATTTTTCATGTTCTCTTAAAATAGATAGTTTTTTGGTGTATAATGAAATAAATCACAATGAAATATTTATCATTAAAAGTTCAATACCTAAATTGATAATTCATGGATAATGAAATAAGATATTATCACAATATCATAAGAAAAAATTAGTTATATATAGTCAAAAAAATATATCTCTATTTATTTTCCTATGTCAAAATAATAATCTGTTGTATAATACATTTAACATACCAATATTCTCCTTTAACAAACACCAACCTTCAAGACCCACACTCAATACACATATTAATCCTTGGGTCCTTCGAAATATATAATAAATTATCTTACCATACCTATTCCCTATGTCTAAATTGTTTTTACCTCTCCAAAAAGAAAAACCAATGTACATTTAGGTGTATTTCAAGAAATGACATTAAACGTGGTAAAATTATCATTCTATCTATTTTTAAAATATTATTATTCTACATCATTTTATGTATTGTTTACAATGTGAAATAATTAATTCATAACAATAAATTTAATACAATTTTATTATTTTAATGGAATATCAATCATCCAACCACTCCTCATTAGTGTCTACAATGAAAATGTGGTTAATATTTTGGTCAATTCAACTGATCGCTGAATAACATAAATTTTATCAGCAACATCGTTGATAATAATTTTAATACAATTCTATGTATGAAAATATATTAATCATTATATTATATTTTTTCATATTCTTTAATGGATACATTTTAAGGTAAAATAAAACAATGTATGTTCACCATTTTTATAAAAATGTCATATGTGAATTAATTGTATGAAGACATTATTTATACTCAATGAAATGTATGAATTTTTTAAAATTTAATAAATTTTAAACAATTATAAACACCAATTATTTCATTAAATACATTTCATTCAAATTTTTAGTTATTTTACCCTTCCTTAGAAGGTCTCATAATTACCTAAAAATTAATCCGACCTTGGAACCATGAAATTAATAACCGTGGGATAATTAATATAGGCATAATATCTAAAATAAAATGACTCCATAAAAACACACACTCTCAATAATAAATAAAATATACATTAATTATGACCTAAATAATGTATTAATTAAATATAATTTGTTTATTAAGCATGCATGTTGAATGTGACGAAAAAATACAAACCCTATATAAGAGAACTCTGTGGACTACCACCGTTTCATTGGATTATTCATTTTATTCAATACATCAAATCATCTCTCTAATTAAGGGTATATAATTCCTACCAATTATATTTTTATGTATCATATACAAGTTAATATATAATTCTCTATATGATATATAGGGTTATAGAAGACATTCATTCATTTATGAAAACCATCATTAAATGAATCACAATTTTGGGGATATTTTCTATCATTTAATCCATTCATGTTACATAATTATAGTATATTGCCCATTAATTATTTTACAAAAAATAACTATTTTGAGTATAATGAGTTTTTTAATGACTTGATTGAAAAATGATTCCAAATTATTTTCATTTTTCAAATTATTTTACCTATTCATTAAAAAAAACATTTAATTGATTATTTATATTCTTAAAACTCCACCATTTCCCATTAATCATTAAAATAAACAATATATTTGAATAATATTTCAAATAATTCACATATTAACACCCACCGAATTTAATTCATTTTCTCTTCGTAATATTATTATAAATCCATTAATTATTCATTGAGAATAGAATATATAACACATTATATTCTATAGTTATTCATTATGATTATTCCATTTCTTTTATTATATCATGCGTCACACATATAAATTTACTTGTTATTATGGGTCTCACCGTAAAGTACTCTAAATAATAGGGTAGTTTTTATATATATTGATATGATACAATTGAAATTATGGAGTAATCCTAACCCGTTATGGGGAATTTTTCATTAGTTTATAATGCCTTGGATGAGAGCCTTAAATTATTATTACGATTTTTTTTATTTTCGAATTTCCACATTCCTAAGATGTAATAATCTTGTTATACCTTCTTTTTTTTCCATTATTATATATTTCTATTCACGATCCTCTAATTTATTGATATCAGGTTATATCATTTGACTCATATATAATGCTTTTTTATCATACTCGTTCCCATGATGGGAATTACAGCTCCCCACTTTTATTTATGTATTCCCTCAATTATAATATGATTTTTTAAATGATCAAATAGATCTAAAATAAAATTATGGATTCCAGAATAATTTTTTGGTTTAGAATTATGATGGTCTTTCACAAATCTATCCTCCCAAAAAAAAGAATTCCCCAAGATATTTTGGTTGTGATTATATGATAATTATGTTAAAAATAATGTATTTCAAATTTTAATAGAATTAGACATATATTTTTGGTATTATAGAAAATATATAGTTATTTTTCATGATTTTTATATAAATATGGTAGTAAAAACCATAGAGTAAAGTATAGTAATATGTAAATTTCATGAACTTTTTTGAATATATATAGTGATTAGACCAAGATTCAGGTCATCCAATTCCTTCGAGACACTTCAATCCCTTCGAGCCACGTCAAGGAATTTGGAACACATGAAATTGTGAATATAATGGACAAGAAGGACACTATAAGGGGAACGATACATATGATATTCAAGAGAATGGATAATTTACCAGAGCGGAGCTAATAGATTTGAATTAATGAGAGGGAATGGTAATTTCCATTGGGACTAGCAAGTGAATGTTTGAGAATCCTAGAAGAATATCCATGTAAAGGTGGAGAGCTTACATGATGATGTTTATTCTAGGGAAAATTTTTACATGTAGTTATAGTGTAGATGATTTCTTTTATAACCATCAGGTCATGTAATATCATAAAGCCTATGAGAAATCTATGGGTTCCCTTAAACCCTTTAAAGGGGTATTATTAAAAATGAATGAAAAGAGAATGAATTCGGCCCATTTAGACCATTTAGAGTTTAGGGATACTATTTTCTATTAAATGAAATAGCAATCTAGATACTATACGTACAATTTTATACAGAATATAAGTTCATTTGGATAATATATATATATATATATAATATTAATGAATACGAATTCAAAATATACCTGCTCCGTGAAAATGAGGCTTTATTTCACACATAGTTTTTCACTCTAGGGGGATATGATATGATAAACTCATATGATCTCTATGAACAATTTTTAAGAACGTTAATAGATTAATATTTTATAAATACTAATAATATAATTATTATGGATAACCTATATTTGAAATAGAGGCTCCTAATATAGTATACACATATTACTTATAATTTATTACTTACAATTTCATGTACAACTTTTATATGATAATTAGTCTAATTATTCTCCTCCATAATTTTTTTAATAGAGGGAAATATGTAGAATCATACCAAAAACAAATGCAATGATTCACCTAATGAGAATGCAACCCCTATGGGAGTGGTATAGAATAACATTAGTGAATTAATATCTCAACATAATCAAATTATGAATAATTACATGAATCATGTGAAATGATGTCTTTCTCACATGAAAATAAATTTTGTTGGAGAGTAATTTATTTGAAACACTATACATAACATCAGTGGATCTTATGATTCCCTAATCCTAGAATAATTTATTGAATCTATTGAGAACATAATCTTTATAAAAAAATTTCTAAAGAAGACAATGTTTTGAGTTGTAAAATATCACTTTAAGGGAGACTCATAATAGAGGTTGACATTAATGGTCACATCCTAATGTCACTTTCTAGTAAAAAATTAATTTCATTCTTGAAATATTTTTGTTCATATATTTTATTAGGTGATTGATATTTTTTAATTATTGGGAATGTTTCAATTTATCATCATTGTTAGAGGAAACTATAGTGACTTTTGATTTTTTCAAGAGTGGAGCATGTAGGTAGTGCATGGTTTGGGAAAATCATGAGACCTTCTATAATTAATATTTGATGATAAAATATTCTTATGGTTGGTGTGTGGTTAATATGAGAATTAAAACAAACTATTTGGGTTTTTGTAGATATAGTAAACCATTCATGGGTTGAAAATAGTTTTTTATAACATTGTAAAAAAACCATGCAGAAGGTTCTTAATAATCCAAAAATGATATTTTTTTATTTTATTTCCCTCATGAATCCATTTATTGGTCTCCTCTGTCATAATTTTCCAAACAGAAGTCTATCCCTTAATAAATTTCAATATATATTTATAATTGGAGAGTTATTCTTATTATTGTATGGGTTTGTGATCTTGGAAATTAAATTTATGTTTCTGTTCTTCATTTGTTCTTCTTTGCTCATTAGAATGTACTATTCTATTCTCGAAGGAATGATAGATCATGACTTTGATGGAAAAAACCCAATATATGTATATTATATAATGGATAATATCTGTTTCTGATGCTTTCATCGGGGCACACGCATCCCTCCGTCTGTAGAGGAGGACGTGCTGTATTGTTGCCCCACATTCTCGCTTTCCAAAGGCAGGCGGCATTCGCTCCTTATTCAGGGATGTCTGCTCCTTGATCGAAATGGGATGATGGGATGTCGGTTCTTCCTTTTGCGGATTCCTCCTCAGAACTCGTCACCTACTCCGGGTCTCCCTCATATATTTAATACATTGTTCATGAAACTCTTCCCAGTGCCATGTTTCCATGGATGCCGGTTAAATACACCGCTTCTGTCGGGACATTTCAAAGGGTTCGGTTAGGGCAACAACCTTCAGTCAGGGGAGTAGTCACATTGAGGCATCAGTAGTGTGTTTGGATGCTGGGGAACCGGCATGTCTATCTTTTATCCCTGGTAATAGGGCTTCTCGAGGGCATGGAAGCCCGAAGCATCCCACATCGAGCACGGGGAATTATATGCCATAGACAGATATAAGAGGTTTTCCTCAGCATCCTGTGTTTAACACAGGGTATGCTGTGAGTTTAACGTCCAGTAGAGATGGATCAGCCCGATCAGAGCATTAGCTAGAATGGATCGGAATGAGGGATTTCCCTTGAAGGGGTGCCAATACCGGGACCAGCCCATGGGCGGCTGTGAAGAGGAGCGGAACGACATGGTCTCATCGGGATATAATGGTCCGGGCAAGAATCAGGGTGGATGATGGATGGATGAATGAAGTGGAGGGGGGAGTGGCAAGGGACCATCTCAAGGGTGACGGTGAAGTTGGGATTGAGCCTCTAAGAGACCTCCTACATATCCCTGTTGCAGGGAATCAAAGTCCACGTAGTTTGGGATGGTGCCGGTGAACTGGCATGAAGGTGGACCCTGGTCCGATGGATGTCGCCAGTGAACCAAAGAGAAGGTGGGCCTTGGTCCGATGCGTCAGTGAACCGACACGAAGGTGGACCTTAGTCCAAATGGTGTGGGGCTTACAAACTAGGCTGCCCAGGTGTGGATGAACCGACGTGAAGAAGGTCGGAGTGACCAACAGGTGGTGGGCTTGAACCTCTGAGAGGCTTCCTACGTACCATTTCGTGACATGGATCAAAGACCACATAGTTCAGGTTGGACATCGGAAGGCTAACGTGAACGAGGTGGACCAGGAGGGTCCTAGTGGTGGTGGGGTTGGACCTCATGGAGGCTTCCTACGTAACATGTCGTCACATGGATCAAAGACCACGAAGTTCAGAGGAGCTTCGTCGGCGAACCGTCGTGAAGGTAGACCTTGGTCTGGTGGGTGGTGGGATTGAACCTCTGGAAGGCTTCCTACATACCATGCCTTGATATAGATCAAAGACCTCGTAGTTCAAATGATGAAATTCGTCAGCAAACAGACTTGAAGATGGACCTTGGTCCAATGAAAGATGGGATTGAACCTCGGAGAGGCTTCCTACATACCATGCCTTGACATGGATCAAAGACCTCGTAGCTAAAAGGGTTTTATCAGTGAAACGATGTGAAAGTTCACCCAGGGGACCACTAGTGTTGGGCTTGAACCTCGTGAAGGCTTCTTACGTACCATGCCTTAACATGGATCAATTTCCTTGCAGTTCGGGTGGTGACAATGGCTTTCCATCGGACTGGAATGTATTTTAACGTCATGCTGGACGAAGGTAGAACTTGACATGAATTGGATGATGGGTGGGATTGAACATCGTGGAGGATTCCTTTGTACCATGCCTTGACAAGGATCAAAGACCTCATAGTTCAAATGGGTGTGCAGTTTAATGTCATGCGGGCCAAGGGCATACAGTTTAACGTCATGCTGGATGAGATCATGCAGTTTAACGTCATGCTTGACGAGAGCATGCAGTTTAATGTCATGAAGGACGAGGGTATACAGTTTAACATCATACTGGACGAGGGTATACAGTTTAACATCAATATGGATGAGGGAATTTCCATGGACGATGCTTACTCTAATCCCATGTGAGTTATGCTCGGTGTGAGAAACAAGAGGCTGCAAGGACCTGACGATCACATTGCGAAGGGTGGGTCCGTTAGAAGCGATGAGGGGCTTATGCATTAGGTAGCCCATGGTGTTGGGACTTACTCTAGGATGGAGGGTTGAAGTGTGGCAAAGCACAACGAAAGAGGGATTTGGGACCCATCATGGGTGGTGCCTCATTCCCTACCGCACCCTCCCCTGACCTTGGTAATGAGGAAGTACGGAAATACAGGGGTGCAGCCATCTGTTGGGGAACTAGGGTCTCCCTTCTCCTATGAACATATGCTGCTCCGATAAGGAGGATATCATCCCTTATGGGGGGAGTTATTCCACTCCCATGGATACGAGTGGCGTAAAAAACTTTCAAGCTGGGGGGACCCTTCGTGCGATACATGAGGTCGGGTCACAGTTTAACGTCATGTGTTGAGGACGTGGTGCTTGGTAGTTTAACGCCCTACAGCTCGGATGAGGTGGGTTCACTCCACACCGCTAGGACTTACATAACTGCTACCCTTGGCTCCTTGGGGGAGGGAAGGTACCAGTAAGGCCGTGGTCAAGGGGGGTTGTAGAGCGAACCATCGAGGGGTCCATGTTAGCGTGGCTATGCGAAGTAGCAATAGCCGTTAGCGTGCCTATGCAAAGAAGCATTAGGCGAAGCAACGCTACGAGTAGTATTGTCTGTGGGACTTTGAAATCACATCGTGAATACCTGGAGGGTCGCACGGGAAGCAGAATTTCCAAGCACAGGAGTGTGCTTCGCGAAGCGGAGTGCCTTGGACTTAGCATGGGGCATAGGTGTGAGTGGAGGGTGCTTCGTGAAGTAGAACAGTATTCGCGGAGCACTGCCTCGCGAAGTAGGGTGCTACGAAGCAGTGTGCTTCGCGATGTGTAGCAATCCTGGCTTAGCATAGAGATCACTAGTATAGGTTGGGTGTTTCGTGAAGCATAAACGCTCCGCGGCTGCCCGGTTTCCCTTGGGAATCCCCCTCCTTCACGAATTCCCTTGAGCTTCGTGAAGGGCATCCCTCTCTAAAGAGGGGCTCAAAACGAGAAAAGCGAATGTGTCACGCGAAGTAGAAGTACCTCGCGGAGCTCATGATTCCCGGGGGTAAAGGGTGCTTCGTGATTTGGGAGAGGAGAAGCCAAAAGGTCGGATTGTCCGTCTCCGGGACTCAGGGGGAGCCGAGTATTTATAGGAAAGGGGTACCGTGAAGTAGAACTCCCACTCCACCTCAGGTGCTTCGCGGCACGATCGCGAACGTCACATTCATTTGTAGAGAGGTACCACCTCCGGAGCTTCGCGGCGGGCTCACGAACGTCAAATTCGTTCGCAGACAGGTACCGCCTCTGGAGCATCGCGGCGGGCTCGTGAACTTCAAATTCGTTCGCGGAGAGGTACCGCCTCCAGATCTTCACTGGACCGCAATGCTTGGGTTCTTCACGTCAGTGCTTCACGGGGCAGCGTGTGGGACATCTTTTTCTTCCCGTCCTTTCGTGCAAGATTTTGGACCCAAAAAATGCCCCCCACTCATACTTGGAACCGCGGAGGGTGTAGTGTCGAAGTCTGAGGGAAAATTGCCAAAATTGACTGCGGTTCGCGATGTGACTTCGCGAAGGGGACCTGTTGTGCTGACCGGGGCCATGGATCCGGATGCGCCGCGATGCTACGTGTGTGCGGGGCGCACTGCGCTACTCTAGGGTCACCACCTATAAATAGGGGATTCGACCTCTTTTTTCTTCACGTGATTTTATTGACTTTTTGTGCTCTCCATTTCGAGAAGCTCCGCATACTCCGTGCCTGATCTCCGCGAATCGAGCTTCACGGTGACCCGTGGGTCTCTGACTCCACAACCACCCCAAGAGAACTCCTGCTTGCCAACCTAGGTCAGACTCTATTGCTTGGTATTGCGACCGACCTTCACGAGCTGGCTTCACGATCCATCTTCATGATCTGTTCTGAAAAAACACTTTTCTGAGTGCCGGAGCGGAAATGGCCCATCGAGAAGCTGTATTGGGGGTGCTTGTAGATGTTGCCCGTCGGGATGAGATGGCCAACTATCCAGGGCTTGGGGAGATGGTCTGAAGCCACTCAGACCATGCTTCTTTCACAGATCTTCTATCGGAGGGTTGGAAGAATTATCTGTAGTGTAAGAAGTAGAAATTGTACGGATTTGGGTTGAGGGATGACGTCTTCATCCCTGAGGCGAGTAGGGACGAACTAGTTTGCTGGTTTAGGAGCACGCCATGTCTACACCAACGGTTTAGGGCAGTCGATGGTCATGAGTAGGAGGAATTCACACCTGTTACCGCCGACTATCTCTAAAACCACGTGAACAATATTGATGGGAAGCGACTGCAAACAGAGACGCCCCTCTTCTCTACCGTACCATTCTGAAGGCGGCTTTGGAGGATTCGAAGAAAGGATGGTCTGATGAGTGGGACCTGGGCCAGGGAGGCAACTTTACTGATGACTGGTCCTAATCCTACTGGGTAGGCACCTCATGCGAGGAGTTTGGGGCCGATCTGAGGAGAGTGGGGTTATATGAGGCGGCATGGGCCTCCCAATTCCACATTTACCAACCGAAACAACTGATGTCGGAATTACTGAGCAGATGGTCGTCTTGGACCAATACCTTTCACCTGCATCCGAGGGAGGTGGGCATCAGCCTTTTGGATGTCCTCCATATTTATGGGGTTCCGATCTTGGGGGACATGTATGATGAGTTCCTCCCCGTCATGAGCGTGTGGGAGGATACAGAGCAAATGTCGCGACTGGCGTCAGTGCTGATGGCACTCATCCCTGGAGAGGACAAGGAGGCAGTGAGGGATGTCTACATTAAGAAGTGGTTCAAGTGCTTCCTAAATTTCCCAGAGAATCGAGTGTTCCCTCCGAGGCCTCAAACTTGTCCGAGGGTGGCCCAACGGGGTAAGGAGCACTTGTATTGGCGGGTCTTGGAGGACAGCCAATGTAAGACTTGGGGTTTCAGTGTCAGCACTGAACAACAGCCGATAGTCTGGCTCGCGGCATTCTTCATGGATCTCATCTATGGTTGGATTCTACCAGTGAGCGATACAAGCATGGGGGTGCGGCCCAGCTCGTTTATTATGGCATCGATGTTGGCCATGGGGCAGCGGGTAAATCTGAGGATTCCAATGCTCGTCGAACTGTACAGAATGTTGCGGCACATTAGCGAGGGCAAGAAGCCTCCAAGGATATACGGGCCCTTCCACCTCATGTATGGGTAGATTTCGGCGCACATCAGGGGGATCTATGAGTATCAAAACCCTATTTCGCCACCAGGATCAAACATCCGCCCCTCCATCCTGAATGCGGTCGTGAGCTTCCTGTTCAAACTAACAGTGTTGATGGAACTGAATCTGGTGTGGAGGGCTGATGAGTTTAATTTCCATCCCTTCCCATTGCCGATGGGGATACTTACTGACAACGGGTGGGGAACGGAAGAACATCGGGCTTACCTCTGGGCCTTTTGAGGTCGAGTTTTGGTAGCACGAGTAGATCATGAGCCACTCAGAGAACCGTACACCCCGCATCAGTTGGAGAAGAAGTTCTGATGGCTCCATCGGCTGACCTCGCAGGTCTACTGGGAGGTGCACCACGAGGAGCACCCGTGTGTGATAAGGCAGTTGTGGCTCATGTTCCCACGGGAAGATGGGAAGATGTGAATTGCATTACCTCCATCCACTGCCGCTTTCAGATTAGTGAAGGAGTATGCCATTAGTTGGTAAGCTGCTTACCCAGGGGAGATGCTGAAGCAGCCCACTATTCGGGTCGGTGACAGTGGGCCTCCTCTATCTCGAGGTCGGGGTCGGAGGGCAGCTAGGGCCTCTCGCAGTGGCGGGGCTTCCATGGTGGCGAGACCCGTACCGGCCGAGGGTGTGGCAGCAGCGGCGGATCTGGTGATTCCGGAAGAGCAGGGCCATCTAGAGGGGCGGCCATGGAGGGGATTTCGTAGGATATCCACTCACGCCCCGAGGAAGCGGCTGCGTCATATCGACATGGCAGAGGATGCCGTCTTCCCAGAAGCCTGGGACATTTTGGATGTCAACCAATAATTCCTCAGCCCACCCGAGATATGGGCCCACATGAATTTCCTCGGGATGGAATTACTGGGCATAGGCCTAGTCCGTGCTGGTTTCATGGCATCTCTGGCAGAGGCAGAGCAATACATGGACGAGCTAGAGGATTACGTTCACTCTAGTGGTGTCCCTCGCCCATTAATAGACCGGGTGAGGGTACTGTTGAATCAAACAGTCCCCCCAGAGTTTTCAGCAACCAATCTTAGGGAGAGCTTCCCCCTACTGGAAGAGTCAGAGGACTCCTTTTGGGCGGACGAGGCTGGAGGAGGGAGCCCGTTAGAGGAGGGCGAGGTTGGAGATCAAGGCTCATATTCCGACGATTTCACAGAAGATCTTGAGGTAGCATTCCAAGCTTCCTTCCTCATGGTCCGTTCTTGGGTCATTATGAACTTCTCACCGACATTTGAGTCATGCAGGAGGAACTTGTTTGAAGTCCTTGTACTCATCCCTCGGCGGGTGATGATGTGGGACCTTCAGAACCCGCTCCTATGGCTGCGTCCAGTTCCGCATCTGGTGGGACCAGAGCACCCGAGGTGGCTCCTCCGGAATCTCCAGACCTTCCAACAGCATACGGAGGGCCTCGCCTCGGGGTCCCGTCAGTACCGGCTCAAGAGCAGCACCAGGAGGTCGATCTCCATAAGTATCCTCTACTGGTTTCCTTGTTGTCATATATAGACTATGCAAACTAACATTTATGTCCCTCTCTGTCGTACAGTTCATTGACTGGCGTGGGTTGTTGCGGCAAGACTAGTCGGGATGTCTGGTGGCATCCCTCATAGGGGAATGCCGGTGATAGTGGCGATAGTCCCCCCATCTCCCCAAGCTGCAACACACATCATCACCGGCGGGACCACCAGCAAGGTTGTTCCTGAGGTCATTGAAGTGGACTCCGATGAAGAGGATCGTCCGGCCATTCCTACTCCTGTCGTGCCTGCTTTGGCACCAGATGTCGCGCCGGATTCAACGCCAGATGCAGATCCCGCCGAGGACTTCCTGCATATGTATCCTGTGTACGAGCCTGCCAATCGTGCAGACTGGGACAAAACGTCCTCCGACAAGGAATACAGCAGCATAGTCTGCCGCCGGTTGTGGAAGATAATCACGCAATTCCTCAAGGACACCCCCAAGCGCTATGGCTGGCCGAAATGGATGGTCTCCGCTCGCAGTTACGCGAACTGTGCGCTGGGGGAGTGGATGCCCAACCTCCTCACGCACTCATCCGAGATCTTATGGCTGAGAAGATCTGGGAGCATGATCGTGGGCTCAGTGTGGGCTGGCAGTGGAGGAAGGCTTCAAACATCACGAAGCTCCGGGAGTCTGAAAGCGAGGTCCAACAGCTGCAAACCCGGGAAGATGAGAACTCATCCTCTCTTCATGCGCAATCTGAGTTGATCTCCTGCTTTAAGGCCCAGCTGGCAGAGGCAGAGGAGCTTATGAGGCAGGCTTCTGAAAATATGGTTGTCATTCAGGCTGAGGTAGAGAGGTCCAGAGCAAAGGATGACGAACTGCGCCCCGCCGCTGCTGAGGAGGAGTGGGAGATGAGTCAGCAGCAGCAAGCCTTGGACGCCACAATCCAACAGGTGGCAGAGCTGCAACGCTCTTTTGACGGGGTCAACCCGTCCATGGGGGGAGTCGACCCCCAGGTATTGTAACAAACCAATAACCTTTTATTGGTACTGTCATGCTTCAATATCTTATTTCTTTGTTTTGAATACCGTAGCGCACACGATTTCCACTATTTGAATCACCTCGTTACATCCCTACAATGTTTTCAGGACGTTCGGCGATAATTCCCCAATCCAACGTGGGTCAAGCCCGATGTGAGAAAGAGGAGATAGCTGCCTTCTCGTCCCACCTAACATAGGAGTGGATACCATGCTCTGGGCATCCAGGATTTGTATTACAAGTCCGGATTTCCGAAAGAAGGGAGAGGCTTGACCGGAAAAAAAACTTTTCAGAACAGCCGAATTACAGTTTCTTCAGTGTGCCCTCATGTACGAACGGTGAAACACCAGGGGCACTGGAATCAGTCTGAATAGACGGAAATGGGAAGCATGAATTACAATGCCCATGATTCGGATCACTGTGGGGATAGCGTGACAATAAGGGACAACCGTTAACCATGGAGGAGAAGCAGTATCCTTACTGTGTTATCCAGTAATGGGGACAAAAATGAGGGTCAACCGTTGACCATGTTCAAAACACGGGACCATGTCACAAATATTGTCGGTCAATCTTTTAGGAAATTGAACAAGGACAGTTGGCAGACCATAGGTCAAACATCCATACTGTTAGGGTGTCCTTACAAACATGACCAGTCTTCCGGAACGTTTGCCCAGGATGACAGGTGAGCCGATGCGGCATGAGACCAGGCCGTTAAAGGGTCCCGTCAGACATGAAAGGGGACGAGGGTCCGAATAAGTGGCACGCAAAGCATGTAATATAGAGTGATGGTTTGTCCAAACAGAATCCAACACTTAGGTAGTTACATCACCGTGGTGGGAGTACACCAGATGGGTGCGTTGGCTTGGTCATGGATCCTTCCTTTTTTGGGACAGGGCCTCTCTAGCGAGGGGTCCGACTAGGGGGCCGGAAAGGGGAAGGATGGGATTAATGATTTCTTTGGGCTGGACCCTAGGAAAAATACCAGGGTGTCTCTACGTATCCCATGAGGATGGGAATCAAGCCATACGTAGTTCTGGAAGCGTAGTTTAACGTCATGTGGGACGATGAGAAGCCTGGCCGTGTTGGTACACATCCCGCCAAAACTACTAAGCCCATGTCAGTCATGATCGGTGTGGGAAACAAGAAGTAGTGGTGGTGCATTCCCGACACAGAAAAGGGGCAGGTTAGGGAAAAGGGACTCTCGGTGAATACTGGCCCAATGACACTAAAACGATCATGTAGTGCACCAAGATGCGCGAAGAGAAAGAGTCGAGTATGATGGAATTCCACTTGAACCTGAGGAAGTGGAAATGTGTGAATCATGGCGCTCAAGATTCAGATCACGATGATGGCGGTGTGATGATGGAGGATAACTTTTGACCGTGGAAGAAACCCAACATCCATATCGCTTTAGCCTAGAATGGTGACAGACAAATGAGGGTCGACCGTTGACCGTGTTTGAAACGTGGGACCATGTCAGAAATGTTGTCAGAGATCCGTAGGGACGTTGGCCTGAAACGATTGGAGGGCCCTTAGGTCCAGCATTCATAGAGCACCCTTAAGCCTAGTATCCATGTCATTCGAGGGTTCTTTTGGATGTGGAAGAGGACGAATATCCAAATAGCGATCTCACGATGCTTGGTCATGGGAGGAAGGGAATGTCCCCATGAAAATTCCACAATTCGGGCTTTGTCAAAACACATCTGAGTACAACAATGAGACGTATTAGATAGAGGGAGGAAACATAAGAGGCACATGGTGGAGTAACTCAAACACCTGGTGTGAATGGGAATAGGGGGTGTGTGTGGTGCGGTGAATAACCCGACACGAATGAGGACGCAATCCCATATCACACCGCACGACCTCCTTGGGAGAGGTTTTTTGTCAAGGGACTGAAAGTGAAAGTTAGGCTGGGCCCGTGGGGAAGTGCCAGAGCACTCTTACGTATCTCTTAAGGATGTGAATCAAGCCTCATGTAGTTCTTGATAGATCTTAGACCATAAATGGGTAATGTTAGTAGGGGACACATGGCAACAAAACCCGACGTGAATGAGGACCTAAGCCCTACTTACCATGCGTTCTCTGGGGAAATGCTCGAGTCGAGGGACTGAACACAAAGGTTAGGCTGGGCCCGCAGGGAAGTGCCCGGGCGCTCCTACGTATCTCATGAGGATGAGAATCAAGCCATACATAGTTCTGAAAGTTGACATGGTAAAATACCAGTGTCAAGGGAAACGGGGAGTGCGGGCATGGCCCTTGTACTAAAAGAAGTGGAATTTGATAAATCTTGTTTTTCCATTAAGGTGAGTGTTTTTTTGTGAAGCGACAGGCCTAGAGTAGTAGGTCGTGGTCTCGCCACAAGAATCAAGTTGTGATAGGCGTTGAAAAATGGCATGGCACGTGACCAATACCCAACGTGATGTCCTCTATAATGAGGTCATCACAATGTAGTGTCGTTTTTCGTCGTGCGGCCAGAACGATAATGTCACAGTTTAAAGTCGTGTGACAGGACCAAGCATGCATTTAATCGTCATGCAGCGCAGACGTAGCAGAGGCGATGCTAGGAGGGGAATGTGCACAGTGTTATAAAACACAATTGATGGAGACATGATCCCACATAACATTGTACGCCACTCGGAGAGGGATACCATAGGCCGAGGGGACTATATAAAGGTAAGAGGTGAAACAGGGGGGAGACACTAGCTCCCTAAATGGGCTGGACCCAAAGACAAGGCATCCGGGTGGTCCTACGTATCCCATGAGGATGGGAATCAAGCTAAATGTAGTTCTATATGGATCCTAGTTTGTGGTCTTAGAGCTCGGACCATGAATGGTAACAACTTCCCAAGTTAGCACAGACGTCAACCCGATCCCTAAGCCCACGTGAGTTAAACTCAGTGTGGGAAACAAGGGGGGGGGGGTATCCTTATCGCAATACATGGGGCGCCCATCAAAGTGGAGTTGGTAGAGAGCCCCAAAGAACACCTTTGACGCGGCTTGTTGCCCCAACGTACAAACGTGCATGGAGGAAATGTACTAAGAGTTCCGAGATTCTACTTGGACACGATGAAGTGATGAAGGGTGTGAATTGTGTACCTGAAATTTTGGGCTTAATGGGTTGGCGTGGTGATAGAGGAAAACTGTTAACCATGGTTGAAACGCAGTGTCCATATTGCATTAGCCTGAGGTGGGAACAACAAACAAGCATCGACCGCTGACCATATTTGTAACGTGTGATTTTTTCAATTAGTTGTCCGATACCCTCAGGGGTGTTGGCCCGTAACGGTAGGAGAGCCCTTGGGCGTAGAATTTAGGTCGTTCTTGGGGGGTCCCTCATTTTGTGAAAGATGATGGAAGCCCTGATGCAGGGATACACAAATTCTGGAAAGCAGGTGCGGACGTGTCCAAGTAATGTTTTGCATTCCAGGTAATAAACCAGAGTCCCCTTGGGAACATTGGTGAACCGCCGAAAAGGGGTCGAAGAAATAGCTCAGGAGGGAGAGGTACAAGGCGTGGTCATTACGAGACTGACATGAATGAGGACATAATCCCACACCACACCATATAATCCTCTCACGGAGGAAGGGTAGACCAAGGGGCCAAGGTGAAACGAATATTCCCGAGAGATGGGGCTGGACCCGAATCCTAGACATTCATGTGGTCCTACATATCCCATGAGGATGGGAATCAAGCCACATGTAGTTATCTATATGTAGTTTAACGTCATACGGGACGAGGGGGGATTAATATTCCCCCAAACATGGGAGGTGTACGGTACGACGAATAAACCGACATGAATGAGAAAATAATCTCACGCCACACCATACACTCCTATAAGAGAGGACCTGGGCCGGGGCCCGAAAAGGTCAAGGGGCCTGATGGTTAGGCATTGGTCAAGAAGGCCTGACCTGCTTGCAGTTTAACGTCTTGCAGTGAGGGCGAGGGCCAGGGTCCCAAGGAGGCCAAGGGGCATGAGGATGGGCCTCATAAGGGAAGGTGTACAACATGGTACATGATCCCGACGTGAATGAGGACACAGTCCCACACCACACCGTACACCCCGATTAAGAGGTTGGGTGGAGGGGCCCGAGAAGGACAAGGGGCCTAAGGTCAGGTATCAGTCTGGAAGGCCTGACTGGTTTGCAGTTTAACGTCTTACATGAGGATGGGGAAAGAGATAACTGTATCTAATCCGATGGTGTGTACGGCATGGAAAGTAAACTAACGTAAATGAGGACGTAATCCTACACCACGTCGTACATTCTTTATAGGGGAATCGGGGTCGTGGGACTGACTGCTAGCACAACCCGGAGGGAAGTTTGTCACATTGGGATGGGGTAGAACGAATCACTGCACTCGATGTTCGTGACATCTCGGGGTGGACCCGAAGATCTAGGACCCTATTGACCATGATCAAAACACGATGTTCCTATGGTGACCTGATATGGGAGCAACAAATGAGCATCGACCTTTGACCAAATTCACAACGCGAGACTTGTATCGGCTTGTTTCTTGAAAACCCTTGGGGGCGTTGGCCCGTATCGGTAGGAGAACCCTTGGGCGTAGTATCCAGGTCGTTCTTGGGGGTCCCTCCGGGTGTGCAAAAATGATGGAATCCCCGTCAAGGAGTGGGTAAAGCATATCTGTATCCATCCACGAAAGAGGAAAACATATCCAGGGGGATGTGCAGCTGGGTCGAGGCTTGCTTGATTTCAGTTGGGGAAAAAGTTTTCACCCTGCCACATATCTTGACTCGAGGGGAAGATTTTGGCTTTTGGGCTGGGCCAACGGATGAAATGCTTGGGCATTCCTACGTATCCCATTAGGATGGGAATCAAGCCATACGTAGTTCTTGAAGGCCTTGCAGTTTAGCATCATGCGGTGAGGACGTGGGAGGATAGAAGAACATGAGTGGGAATATGGGGAAACCCTTACAATCCTTTTATGAGTGGGGTTGTATGAGCGGGGATAAGAAAGCCTACTCCTCACTACACAAGGATCCTCCAAGGAATCTATTACCAAGGGGGGTAGTGGAAGAGAAAATCTTGGGGTTGGGCTCAAGACGAGGCGTCCGAGTGTTCCTACATATCCCATTAAGATGGGAATCAAGCCACACGTAGTTCTTGAGGCGCGGTTTAGCATTGTTCTGGATGAGAAATGTGTCCCAACTGGGTATATGTATGGTACGGCGGGTAACCCGATGTGGATGAGGATATAATCCCACACCACACCATAGAATCCCATTAGATAGCCAGAGTAGATGCGAGCCAAGGGGCCAGAGGCTGAGCCTTGGCCAGGAAGGCCTGAATGTCTTGCAGTTTAACATCTTACAGTAAGGACGGGGGCTGGGGGCCCGAGGAGGCCAAGGGGCTTGAGGCTGAGCCTCTGTCAGGAAGGCCTGACTGGCTTGTAGTTTAAAGTCTTATAGTAGGGATGGTGGATGGGGGCCCGAGGAGGCCAAGGGGAATGAGGCTGAGCCTTAGTAAGGAAGGCCTGACTGGCTTGCGGTTTAACGTCTTACAGTAAGGACAGGGGCTGGGGGCCCGAGGAGGCCAAAGGGCCTGAGGATGAGCCTCGATCAGGAAGGCCTGACTGGCTTGCAGTTTAACGTCTTACAATAAGGATGGTGGTTGGGATCCCGAGGAGGCCAAGGGGCCCGAGGCTGAGCCTCAATCAGGAAGGCCTGACTGGCTTTCATTTTAACATCTTACAGTAAGGACGGGTGGAGATCTTAGTTTAAGGTCATAGAGCTCGGACCATTTTGCAGTTTATCATCTTGCAGGAAGAATATTCAGTTTAAGGTCATGCAAGACCCTTTTTCCCTAGGCAAAGTATCGCTTGAGGAACTTGGCGTTGGTGGGAGGGGTTATGCGCTCTCCATACGTGGTCACCAAGGAGTATGCTCTATTGGGGTAAACCTTATGGATGATATAAGGCCCTTCCCATTTGGGTTCTAACTTGGGCGGTTTCCTACCGGGGATCATTAGTGCTCAAAAGTACAATACGAGGTCGCCCTATAGAAAAGAACGGAGACAAACCTTCTTGTTGAAGGCCCTCACTATCTTATCCTGATGCCTTTCCAGATTGTACAGGGCATGAAGCCAGTTCTCGTCCAGTGCTTCTAATTCAGCTAGATGGATTTCAGCTACCTCATCTGATGTCTGGTGATCATAGACTACAGTACGTAACGATGGAAGCTGGATCTCAATGGGTAGGACGGCCTCAACTCTATACACCAGGGAATATGGGGTCACCTAGGTAGAGTTGCGAGACGTCATCTGATAAGCCAAAAGGGCGTTAGGGAGCTTGTTCGGCCAACTTTTCTTGTTCTGACCAACCGTCTTCTACAGAATTTAGAGAGGGTTTTGTTGAATTCCTCGATCTATCCGTTTTCCTGTGCATGGTAGCGGGATGTATTGTTCAAACAGATGTCGTACTTGGCGTACAATTTCTTCAGTTCAGCCGCTCAGAAGTTGGCGCCTTTATCGGTGAGGACGGCATGAGGGAACCCAAACCGGTGGATAATATTGGAGCTCACAAAGTCGACGATGGAACGGGCCTTGACCTCTTTGAGTGGAACTACCTCTGCCCACTTGGAGAAGAAATCTGTAGCAGTCAGGATGAACCTACACCGGCGGGTTGTTTCCAGTGTATATGGTCCCACTACATCATGTCCCCATACTGCAAATGGCCAAGAGTACTTGGTGGGGTGGAGAGGCTCCGACGGCCGATGTAGGAAGTTGGCGTGAACTTGGCACGCGTTGCATCTCTTGGCATACCCAATACAATCATGGATCATAGAGGGCCAGAAGTACCCCAACCTCCGGATTTTATTGGACAGCTTTGGCCCAGCTTGATGGCCGCCACAGGAATCGGCATTAACCTCTTGCATAACTTGAGGAATCTCTACTCCTTGAATGCAACGGAGGAGGAAACCATCGATGCTCCGCTTATAAAGGATTTTTTCGAGATTGGGGCCGCTCTGGAGGGTAAATTGCCGCGCGCGGCATCGGATTCGCTCACGCTCGGCCCGGTCGTCCGAGAGGCGACCATTTTGGAGATACTTGACAAAAGTTGCCCTCCAGTCAGGAGTGGCTTCAACCACTGTGTCTGACGAACTCGAGACCCATGACGTAGAGGGTCCAGCGGTGAGATGAATTACTCGCAGGCCATCATTGTCCTCTTGGTTGATGGGGGAAATGACTCTCCAGTGTGCCCCATGTATGATCAAATCATCTTGCTCGGGTTCTACGAGCGATGCGGCTAAGCCATCCAAGGCGTCGGATTGACCGTTTTGTGACTGTGGGTCATGGGTAATCTCTGGTCGAGAAGAGAACTGGGCCATTAAGCGGAGGGTGTACTCTAGCAACGGTACAATCTCCGGATTCCTGAAGACGTAGTCGCCATTAACCTGTTTGATTACCATCTTGGAATCTCCTTTCACGTGTAGATGGGGAACATTGTTCTCAAGGGCCAACTCGAGGTCGGTGATGAGAGCTTGGAACTCTGCCTCATAGTTCGTATAGCCTTCTAACAACAGGAATGAGTATGGAGGGACGTCTTGTGCTGGGGTAACGAAGACAATACCCATGCCCACTCTGTTGAGTTTAGGATCGTTGAGCCTCTTACCGGTGGGGCTCCAGGAGGAACCGTCGAAATGCATCTGCCAACACGGGATGACATGATCGACTGAGAGGATCATCTCATCAGGAAAATCCATGTCCAGGGATTGATCCGTGGAGGTTGGATGGATAGCTAAAAATTCTTCCAACGCTTGTCCCTTAATGTCCTTCTAAGGTACGAACCTGATATCAAATTGCTGGAGAATCACCACCCACCGTGCTAGTCAGCTAGTCAGCATAGGGCGATTCCGGATGTACTCCAATGGGTCTACCTGGGAGAACAATTGCACCTCATGGTGCTATAGGTAATGTCGCAACTTCTGTACGGTGAAGATGAGTGCAAGGTATCTCTTTTCGATAGGGGAGTATCTGACCTCTGTATCAAGAAGCATGCGACTGAGATAGTAGAGACTATTCTTGGTACCCTCATTATTCTTCTGGGTGAGCAGTGCACCGAGGGATCTTTCCAGGGCGGTCACGTAAACGACCAGCGGATTTCTGGAGATGGGTGGCATCAAAACTGGAGGATGGAGCAGATACTGCTTGATTTCCTTGAAGGCGGTCCGACACTCCTCATCCCATTCATAGGTGGCGCCCTTTTTCATGAGCCAGGAAAAGGGCTTACACATGTCGGACAGATTCGTGATGAATCGACATATATAGGCTAAGTGGCCTTGGAGGCCTCGAAGTTCCTGAATGTTGCTTGGGAGAGGCATTTGTCTGATGGCCTTGATCTTCTCTGGGTCGATCTCAATGC
Source organism: Viscum album (assembly GCA_963277665.1). Classification (NCBI taxonomy): domain Eukaryota; kingdom Viridiplantae; phylum Streptophyta; class Magnoliopsida; order Santalales; family Viscaceae; genus Viscum; species Viscum album. Next base: position 1,068,994,161 of record OY728157.1, on the reverse strand, counting down.
CTCGGTATCCAACAACAAAGCCCAGAAACTTCCCATAGGTGACCACTAAGGCACAATTCAACGGGTTCATGTTCAAGTGACGGGAATGGAGGAAACCGAACACCTTCTCAAGTTCTTTGAGATGGTCCTTGCACTGACATGATTTGACCACTAGGTCATCTACGTAGCATTCCACCAGCATCCCGAGAATCGGCTTGAATATGATGTGCATGGCCCTCTGATAAGTGGCACCTGCATTTTTCAAGACAAATGGCATAACCTGGTAGCAAAAGGTACCTTGGGGAGCCCTAAAGGCAGTGGACTCCTCTTCCTCGGGGGCCATCCGGATCTGGTTGTACCAAAAATACACATCCATGAAAGAGAGAGCTTGGAACTCGGTCGTGGAATCAATCAATAACTCTGTCATCGGGAGTGGGAATTCATCCTTTGGGTAGTGGCAATTAAGGTCGCGGAAGTCGATACAGACTCTGATCTACCCATTCTTCTTCCTGACTAGCACAATGTTGGAAAGCCACTTGGGGTATTGGACTTCCTTAATGAAGTTGGTTTTGATAATCTTGCCAACTTTGGCCTCAACCATAGCACCATGAGAAGGGTGCATCTTCATGGGAGGCTGCTTAAACCCACGATGGTTTGCGGGGAGGCCCAGACGGTGAACGACTACCTAGGGATCTAGTCCTGGCATCTCATTGTAACTCCAGGAAAACATGTCACGGTGTTGTTTGAGGAAGTCTATGTACTGGTGCCGCTCCTCGGGGGACATGGCTGTACTGATCAATGTGGGTTCCGAATCTGCCACGCTACCAAGGTTCACCTGTACTAGTTCATCAACCGTGTTAGAGATGCCTTCCTCAAAGTCAGTGGGAGAATCCCATGGGTCTTCCTCTCCACCCGTGGGGGGATTTCCTGCGACAGGAGATACTTCTAGGCTATCAAAGCCTGAGGGGCCGCTGGTGCCAGCTTGGGCAGTAGTGGTCATCATATCAGGAGACTAACTCACCATTGAGACCATAACAATAAAGGTAGTCAACCATATCCCATCTGGCCTTCGGCCTAAGGGGCCACGTTTGATGATATCAAAGTAGTGGTGACGTGTCGGCCTGAGTCGGTTGATTCTAGCCCGGTGGAAGAGACACGTATAGAATACTTCTGTTGTCATAAGCTTGACATTCTGGTACCGTATAGGGGTAGGAGGTTCTGGGATCACCTGAGCCTGGTTGATGTAGGAGTACGAGGTGATTTTCCGCCGTCGCTTGGACACGGGAACATGCCTTCCTTTTGTACCCGAAACAAAAAAACATTGCCCCATGTCGGGGGTTGTGGAATCCAATCGGTGTATTGGGAGGATGTAAGCGTCATCCATGCTTGCCCAGGTATCACTTGTGACCGGGGCGGGTTCATCCTCACTTACTAGGATTTTCTTATCCTTACTCTTGTAATAATCAACATCCATATATCAAGCCTCACAAGAGGCGAAAGGAGACACATCTCCTTGGAGCATGCCTACTCGACCGTTTGAGTATTTGAGGCACTGGTGATACGAAGAAGGGACCGCTACATGCAGATGGGTCCATGGCCTACCCATCAACGCGTTGTAGGTGGTGTCCTTAGAGACGACCATGAACTCGGTGCTGACAATTAAGCCACCAAACTGAGTCTTCAAGCGGATCATGCCAATTGGGTTTTGCTCGGCCCTGTTGTACTCCTAGATTCTTAGGTCAGAGGGAGTTAAATCACCTTCAGAGAGACCCAACTTTCGCAATGTCTGAGTTGGAATTAGGTTGATTCCGGAACCCATGTCAACGAGGCAGCGACGGACTTCCACACCATTGAAGTGGCCAGTGATGTACAATGGGCGAATATGCCCCTGAACAGGAGGGTCCTCATCTTCACCAGAGAACTAGATAACCTCCTGACATTCGACGTTCTCAATTGTCTCGACAAGGAAGGCTTATGCAGCAGCTACCTCCGTCTCAAACTGGAGGGGGCTCCTTAGGGCCACGGCAAGTACCTCGCGCATTTCATATGATAGGCGAAGGGACTCAAGGATAGAAAGCCTTTCTAGAATGCCGTCCAGGTGCTTCAAGACATCATACATTCATGCCAAACGCGAATTTCTGCCTATAGGAGGTCGTTCGTCAGTTAGAGGCATAGCGGGTCCTGCCGGTTGAACCGGCAGTCGGCTAGTACGGGGTACATCCTTCTGCCTACTAGTTGAAGCCTGGAGAGTAGTTGTCGGACTAGGATGGGACAATGGAGACTGGCCTGTATCCAGGTAAGAATGACTGTGATACGAATGAGGTAGTTATCCCTGATCTAGTTGCACAAACAGTGGTAAAGGTAGAGCTGAGGGCATTAGATGGGGTTGCGCGTGCTAAGCTCTGCGCTGAGCATGTTGTCTGGTCTCAGTAGCATGCACGGTTTGGCTGAATGTGCCCACTGACGTACCTCGATGACCGGCGTGGTTTCGGTTCCGCTGACGTTAATTTCGGCTGGAAACGTTGGGGTGGTTCGCCTGGCATTCCCCTTGTCGGGAGTCATATAGGGCTTTACCAGCTCCACGGTGTTAACCGAAGCGTACCCATGGATGTCGCTCGACGATTCATCCACCACCAGGCAGATTCTTGGAGAAATCCCCTTTTCAGGGGGCATAAAGTCGCCGAGAGTGTAGGATGAAGACGACACCGGAGGAGCGCGTTGCTTCTTCTTGCGTCATCGCTTCTTGCCCTTTTGGGAAGAGGTCGGCTGTGAAGACGACGCAGAGGTACCAGCTACTTCTTCTGAAGGTTCCGGCTGCTTTAGGTGCACCTGGATGATACCATGGGCACATACCACGGTTTTTCGACCCATCCAGTCGTCGTATTTCTGGGATTCGTGGCTGGGAACCTGCTGCCACTCGCCTTCGCGGTCGCTACCGATCTCTGACCCTGTAAAGACACCCGCCACTTGTGTTGGTGTCGGGCCCAACCTAACTATGTTGTTGTTGACCTGGTCTTGATTCCAGTCTTTAAACACATAGTATTGCTTGAGGGTGTGCCCCAAAATCCGATGATAAGGACAGTAGTTGGGGTGATCAGTGAGATTCGCCTCTGCCGGCCTTCTACACTCAGGTAGGCGCACAATCCCTTGCTCCAGAACACTCCGGAAGTAGCCAGAGACCCGATATTCAATGAAAAAATATGTCTAGTGCCTTCTTTCCGGATAGGGGCCCCTGGGGGCCTGGCCCTGTTGAGGGGCCGGAGGGGCCTGCCGAGGAGGTGGGGCCTGATTGTCTCACCTAGGTGGAGGTGGCGCATTGCACGGGGGAACCTGTCGGTTCTAAGGCGGTCGCTGCTGGGCAGGAGCCTGTGGTTGAGGTGGAGGTCCTCTGCGGGGTTGCGGGGATGGTGCCACTGGCAGTAATTCAAGCTGCCTAGGGGCTTCTATTTGGGCCACCGCGGTGGGTTCTGCTCTGGCCGTCCACCTGGCTGGGATCATAGGGGGAAACAAACGTGCCTGACTGGCCTGTTGCAGAGCCTCCTCAAGGCACTGAACCTTATCTGAGAAATCCGTGAACCCTCCACGGTTGTTCTAGGTAATCATGGAGGGTAACAGCTCTGTTTTGACGTTCCCCACACAATTCGTCAGTAATTTCTCCTGACTCAGTGGCATATCGAGGGAATACATAAGTCCCTTCCACCAGGCGATGAAATCTGTGATTCGCTCATCAGGCCTTTACTTGCACTTGAAGAGGTCTGAAATGCTAGTCTTCTGCATGGTGGAGCTAAACTGGTATAGGAACTGCCGTCGGAGATCCTCCTAACCGGTCACTGATCCGATAGGGAGATGACTGTAACCGACGAATGCGGGACCTTCCAATGTCTGTACGAAACATCGGAACTTGGAGGCTTCTTGCTGGGCCAGGGTCCCCAGCCTGGGGCCACACCTGGAAGAAAAATGAGCCAAGTGCTACGGCGGGTCCCCTGTCCCATTGAAGGGATAGAAAGTGGGGTTCCCAAAACCCGGGGGTGCGGGCATATCATCCACCCACGCGGGATACGGCTTGCCATCCGGTGGGACCGCAACCTGCCGTGTTTCCAACGCTTCGAGGCGGGCTGTGAGTGCCGCTATAAGATCATCCTGGTGGGGGTCCCTGTCTTGACGGGGATCCTTAATCACAAGTGCTTTTCCAGGTTCTTTAACACTATAGATGGATTCAGCAGCTCGTGGATCAACAGGCGGAACGACCTGTGGGGCGACTGGGGGAACCCGAACTGGATTCTTCAGATTTCCCCATCATTCGGGGGGGGTTTGGCGAGATGTATCGCGCCCTCTTGCCGTAAGTTCCAGCTTCTTCCCTGTCTACGGAAGTAGCATGATCAAGGTTGCCCAGAGGCATCTCACCGGGTGGAAATTGTTCCTGCCCCTGCTACCCCGGCCTAGGATTACCATAGTCGGGTCGCCGCTCTACAGCCCGCTCAGCCAAGAGTTTGTCAACCAGCCTCTTCTGCTCAGCAATCTGCTAGCGTAACGTGGCCTTCTCAGGATCTTCATCTATTTTTTGCATAGAGGCATACGGGTCGGAGTGCTTGACAGTTCCGACATGCTCCTTACCCTTGCTGGTATTTCGACTGAGTGACAGCGACTAGGTGGGCACAGGGAGGCCTAGCAGGTTTCCCTACTGATGGGTAACCTTCTCTGATGGGTCCAGCAGTGGCGGTACGCCCTCGGGGGGTAAGTCTCCATCAAGAAATTCAAGCTTGTCTTCATTGTCCACTACGTCAGCCATGTGGAACGCGACCCCTCTCAAGGGCATGTCCTCAATGTCGCATAACGAATCGGGCTGCCGTCGAATAGGGTCGAGGTGGAGAGCGACATAGTGTCCCCAATCATGGACTTGCACATGGGGGTAGCTTCCCTGATGACTCTGCGGAGTACTTTGAAACTCTGAACACATTTCCGTTGAAGGGCGATATGACGTCCTGGCGACTCAGGGTGCTGGGCCACAAGGAGTGCGGCCAAATCGATCAGGCGGCATTGCTCGCCTATTTCTTCAACATGCTCTCGACTTCTGGGGTACACCACCCGCTCGTAACAAAGGTGGAAGTTGTCACCCATATGGTTCGACAAAATCACCCCACTTATTCAGGGGTAAGGGACTCTGGTGCGTGAAAGTTCAGCGTCACCATTGGCAAGAACTTCTCCGGGAAGTAATCCTCTGCGAGTATGCTCCAGAATCTCCTAGGTTCGGACTTGGGGTCTGGACCTGTATTGCCCAACTCGTCAACCAGGGGCAGCTGAGGGACCGGTAGCAGTACCGAGGCGGACCTCTGGGATAGTAAACTCAGCGGCAGAGAATACGGTGAACGAGATGACTGGCCGCCGAATTTTGGACCATCCTATGAAGAGTGAGGTGACCTGGCCATGATGTCATGATACGATGGGCTGATAGCCACATCTTCCGGCACAAGAGTTGCAGCTTCCGGTGATAGGTCTTGTCATCTCTCTATCGTCGTTGGCCCCCAAAATAGTTCTCTGTGATCTCTGGTAGAGGTAGAGGGCACTTCTTGTGACAATGGTGGTGATTGCACGGTTGAGACCTGCGGAATTTCCACGATTTCTTCCTCCTGGATGTACCTGCAGGGAGAGATGGGAATCTGGTGGACCTCATAATCCGGGAGAATGAGGCTAATGCTCCTGGTTCCTTCCCCAGTCCTTGATACGGAGGAGCGGGGAGAAGTTTCCATCACTTAGTCGCATTCTGCTTCAGAATCCGAGAAACGAGCCGGTTTGATCTCCACCCGGGCCTTCCCATGACTCTTTTTGTGGCGGCGACGACCTGCTCTCCTACCCTGGGGTGGCTCTTCGGGACAGGGTTGATCCTTAATAGGTAGTCTTGGGGCGGCGATGGCGTCGTGGCGGAGAGGGCCGCCAGTCGAGGTGGTCGGGGTGCGAAGGGAACCAGGGCAAATGTCGAAGGGTACATGGGGAGGACCACCATGGACGGTGCTGGCGGAGCGAGGCTGAACTTCACTCCCCAAGTTGCCGGGGCGAGGACCTTCGCCGGTTGCAGAGAGGACGTAGGGAGGGCCCCCACGTTGGAGAAGGACCGGATGGATAGTGCCTTCAGATCGGTGGTTGGGGGCAGGAGGATGGACTCCATACCCTGTATAGTGGGCGCGAGAAAGGTTTTTGCGTCGAGCGTCACTGTCACGGGGAAGGTCTTCCTTCGGGATGGGGGTAGCATGATGCATACCTCCATGATGAGTTTCGGAGTGGGGAAGGCCCACGCTCTCTGGAGTAGTGGTATGGGGAGGGCCCTCGTACGGGGTGACATCATCGTGGGTTAGTTCGCGGTGATCGCCACTCAGGCCGGCAACCCGGAGAGTCAACCCGGCCTGTCCGTGGGGCTGTTGGGGTCTCAATCCTGGTTGGGTGAAGGAGTGCCCCTACTCAGTGTATGCAAGGACTCCATGATGCATGTCGGCAATTGCTTGGTCCATTGTAGCTATTGATGTCGACGCATCTGGGTGAGCGTCCTCAGCCCGGGCCCGGCGCGGATGTCGGGTCAGACGAGCTGGCGCAGGTTGTGTAGGGGCATGGCCTGCCTGATCTTCATGTAGAGTCGGACGGTGGCGCTGACGCGGACAAATGGGAGCCCCTTCTTGGATCACATGGGTCGGGACCCTGACCGGGCTGATCCGGACATCGCCCGCCTCATCAGTGAATGGCAAGGAGTCGTCGAGGCGTTCTGGGGACAGGCATCGAAAACGATTGAACATTGGGGTGGGGAGGTAGGGCTCCCTGTGCGGCCTGTTAGGGCGGCGTTGACGGCGGGGCCTGGATGCCTCCAGGTCCAGGCGGGCCATATCCCGAGTTGGGATGACCCCTTCCTCCTCATAGCTGCGTACAAGGTTGTTGATCACCCTTCGCTGGATGATCTCTGATGCGGAGAGAGGACGTGTGCGCCCCGTATTATGCGATGTAGCGGCCATCGTGGCGGTAGCGGAGCCATACGGGGTTGTTGTGTCGGTGTTGCCCATGCCCCTGCGTAGGCGAGCGGGCGGTGATTGTATCTCCGCAACAACAACATGGTTCCTGGAAAATGAAGGGATCGACTCATTAGCACTGCGAGGAAAAGGTTTGACAACTAGTTCCCCTGCATCCATCCATTCTCCACATCTGTAATAAGGATCCATTCCAACACGTTGCAGAACGGAGTTCCCCACGTTCTACTACCCCGACATCCGGTGAGTTTCACGAAAGGCCCACTATTTTCTTGGCGGGACCAAGCACAAGATATTTGGATCCGGTGACACGTCAATCTACTTGTGTCTCGAATGCTACTAATCTCCACATTGAGGACAAGAATTTCAAGTCGGGTTCAACATTTTTGTTTCCGACGCTTTCGTCGGGGCGTGCGCATCCATCCGTTCACGGAGGAGGACGCGCTGCATTGTTTCCCCGCATTCCCGTATTCCAAAGGCGGGTATCATTCGCTCCTTATTCAGGGACATCTTCTCCTTGATCAAAACAGGATGATGGGATGTCGATTCTTACTTCTGCGGATTCCTCCTCAGAACTCATCACCTAGTCCGGGTCTCCCTCATAGATTTAATATGTTGTTCATGAAACACTTCCCAGTGCCATGTTTTCATGGATGCCGGTTAATTACACCACTTCTGTCGGGACATTACAACGGTTCCGGTCAGGGCAACAACCTTCAGTCGGGGGAGTAGTCACGTTGAGGCATCAGTAGTGTGTCTGGATGCTAGGGTACCGATATGTCTGTCTATTATCCCCGGTCATAGGGCTTCCCGAGGGAGTGGAAGCCTGAGGCATCCCACATCGAGCGCGAGGAATTATATGCCATAGACACATATCTGAGGTTTTCCTCAACTTCCTTTGTTTAACACAGGGTATGTCGTGATTTTAACGTCCAGCGGAGACAGATCAGCCCGATCAGAGCATTAGCTAGAATGGATCAGATTGAGATATTTCTGTTGAAGGGGTGCCGATACCGGGACCAGCCCATGGGCGGCTATGAAGAGGAGCGGACCGACATGGTATCACCAGGATATGATGGTCTGGGTGAGAATTAGGGTGGATTATGGATGGACGAATGAAGTGGAGGGGGGGAGTGTCAAGGGACCATCGCAAGGGCGATGGTGAAGTTGGGATTGAGCCTCGAAGAGACCTCCTACGTATCCCCATGGCAGGGAATCAATGTCCACGTAGTTTGGGATGGTGCCGGTGAACCGGCATGAAGGTGGACCTTGGTCCGATGGATGTCATCAGTGAACCAAAGAGAAGGTGGGCCTTATTTGGATGCATTAGTGAACCGACACGAAGGTGGACATTGGTCCAAATGGTGTGGGGATTACACACTATGCTGCATGGGTGTGGATGAACCGACGTGAAGAAGGTCGGAGTGACCAACAGGTGGTGGGCTTGAACCTCTGAGAGGCTTCCTATGTACCATGTTGTGACATGGATCAAAGACCATGTAGTTCAGGTTGGACATAGGAAGGCCGACGTGAATGATGAGGACCAGGAGGGTCCTAGTGGTGGTGTGCTTGGACCTCGTGGAGGCTTCCTGCGTACCATGTCGTGACATGGATCAAAGACCACGTAGTTCAGAGGGGATTCGTCGGCGAACCGTCGTGAAGGTGGACCTTGGTGCGATAGGTGGTGGGCTTGAACCTCTGGAATGCTTCCTACTTACCATGCCTTGACATGGATCAATGACCTTATAGTTCAAATGATGGAATTTGTCAGTGAACCAACGTGAAGGTGGACCTTGGTCCAATGAGAGATGGGATTGAACCTCGGGGTGGCTTCCTACGTACCATGCCTTGACATGGATCAAAGACCTCATAGTTCAAAGGGTTTCATCGGTGAACTAATGTGAAAGTAGACCCAGGGGTCCACTAGTGGTGGGATTGAACCTCGTGAAGGATTCCTACGTACCATGCCTTGACATGGATCAAAGTCCTTGTAGTTCGGGTTGTGACAACGGCTTGTCGTCGGACTGGAATGTAGTTTAACATCATGCTTGACGAAGGTAGAACTCGATGTGAATTGGATTACTGGTGGGCTTGAACGTCGTGGAGGCATCCTACATACCATGCCTTTACATGGATCAAAGACCTCGTAGTTCAAATGGGTGTGCAGTTTAATGTCATGAGGGACAAGGGCATACAGCTTAACGTCATGCTGGAAGAGAGCATGCAGTTTAACGTCATGCTGGATGAGAGCATGTAGTTTAACGTCATGCTAGACGAGGGTATACAGTTTAACATCATGCTGGATAAGGTTATACAGTATAATGTCATGCTGGATGAGGGAATTGCCATGGTCGATGCTTACTTTAAGCCCACGTGAGTCATGCTCGGTGTGAGAAACAAGAGGCAGCAAGGACCTAACGATCACTTCGTGAAGGGTGCGTCCATGAGAAGCGATGAGGGGATTATGCGTTAGGCGGCCCATGGTGCTAGGACTTACTCTAGGATGGAGGACCGAAGTGCGGCAAAGCGTAGCGAAAGAGGGATGTGGGACCAATGATGGGAGGTGCCTCTTTCCAAACCATGCCCTCCCCTGACCCTAGTAATGGGGAAGTATGGAGATGCAGGGGTGCATCCATCCATTGGGGAACTAGGGTCGCCCTTCTCCTGTGAACATACACTGATCCGATAAGGAGGATATCATCCCTTGTGGGGGGGAGTTATTCCACTCCCATGGAGATGAGTGGCGTAAAGAATGTTTGAGCTGGGGGGACCCATCATGCGAGACACGAGGTCAGGTCACAGTTTAATGTCATGTGTTAAGGACATGGTTCTTGGCAGTTTAACTTCCTGCAGCTCAGATGAGGCGGGTTCACTCCACACCCCTAGGACTTACATAATTGGTACCCTTTCCTCCTTGGGGGAGGGAAGGTACCAGTAAGGTCGTGGTCAAGGGGGGTTGTAGAGAAAACCATCGAGGGGTCCACATTAGCGTGGATATGTAAAGAAGCAATAGCTGTTAGCGTGCCTATGTGAAGAAGAATTAGGTGAAGCAATTCTACGAGTAGTATTGTCCATGGGACATTGAAACCACATTGTGCATACCTGGAGGGTCGCACGGGAAGCGGAATTTCCAAGCAAAGGAGTGTGCTTCGTGAATCGGAGTGCAATGGCCTTAGCATCGAGCATAGGTGTGAGTGGAGGGTGCTTCACGAAGTAGAACAGTATTCGCGGAGCACTACCTCACAAAGAAGAGGTGCCTCGCGAAGCAGGGTGCTGCGAAGTAGTGTGCTTCATGATGTGTATTGATCCTGCCTTAGCATAGGGATCACTAGTATAGGTTGGGTCTTTCGCGAAGCATAAATGCTCCGCAATTTCCTGGGTTCCCTTGGGAATCCACCTCCTTTGCGAATTCCCTTGATCTTCGCGAAGGGCATCCCTCTCAGAAGAGGGGCTCACAACAAGAGAAAGCGAAGGCGTCACACGAAGTAGAAGTACCTCACAGAGCTCATGATTCTCGGGGGAAACGGGTGCTTCACGATTTGGCAGAGGAGAAGCCGAATGGTCGGATTTTCCGTATCTGAGACTCAGAGGGAGCCTAGTATTTATAGGCAAGGGGAACCGCGAAGCAGAACTCCCACGCCGCCTCAGGTGCTTCGCAGCGCGCTCGCGAACGTCACATTAGTTCGCGGAGAGGTACCGCCTTCGGAGCTTCGCGGCGGGCTCGCGAATGTCAAATTTGTTCCCAGAGAGGTACCGCCTCTGGAGCTTCACGGTGGGCTCGCGAACGTCAAATTCTTTCATGGAGAGGTACCGACTCCAGAGCTTTGCGGGACCGTGATTCTCAGGTGCTTCTCAACGGTGATTCACGAGGCAGCGTGCGGGACTTCATTTTTGTCCCTTCCTTTCATGCGATATTTTTGCGCCAACAATATCATAGATTAATCGAATGATAGTGTTGGATAATAAGGTTTTTATTAGAGTATGTGTATTTTATTTAGTAATGTGATTAGTGAAGAATGTAGTTTTGAAAAAATAAATCTCCTTAATAATGCTAAGATTGATAATGTTTTAATGGTATTTCTAAAATAACATGTAAAACAACTCATGGTTTCCTGGAATCGGTTTTATATGGTGAATATAGTTTATTATAGCCTCATTTATAATATTATTCATTTATAATTGAATGTTATGTTGAAATGGTTTTTGGGATGTTGTTTTTTGATTGATGAGTTGGTTATGTATGATAAATTTTCCCAAAAAAAAATATTTTTTAATATGTGATGATGAACGACCATAGGAATCACGTTTTTTAAGTTCGAATGGAAGGAATCCAAATTTAGGATTTTATATTGTTACCTATAAAGTTATTTTTGTTAAACATGAACTAAAAATATCTCACACTTGAGGGGGAGCAAAAAATCACCTAGATTCCTTCCACAGCCCGTGGGGTTTCTCTCCCTTCGGGTTTGTGTGAACAATAGATATGTAACACATTATCATGTTTTGAGGATCTATGTGTAAAAGTCCTATCTTACCTAATTTATTTACTCCATGGGGTTAGTTTGAAAATATAATTAACTATTTTACCACTCGAAACTATTTAGGTAGAATTTAATGAATTGATGAAGTTGTATATAATCATGAAATTTATTGGTCAATAATGGTGTGAAAAATTATAAATTGATTCATTTTTCCTTAAATGATATGAAAATGGTTATTTCTCTATGTGGTATATAAATCTTTGAAAAATTTATTAACCCTGTATTTTTTTAAAAAAATGATAAAGATTGGTTTATTAGTTAACAGGTACTAAGAAAAAACTTTATTGGTTTCTACAGGGATTTCCATGCTCACATCCTATATATATCATTTAATATAAATATATATGAACCTTATTTTTCATGTACAGGTTAAGGAATGGAAATTCATGGTGATTTCGGGTTTTTAGTATAGAGGGTATGAGATATTTGAAGTGGGACAGTTCAATAAAGACCCTCAAATCACAAGGAGTTGGGAATTGGTTTGTCTATTTGGGTTTTTTTGTTGCGATTATATTTTATCTTTTTCAAAAATATGGACATGATTTTTTTATCCTTATGTCATTTCATCTTGGTTATTTTTTATATTAAATTTTTGTTTGGTATCTATTTTTATATGTTATCAAAATAATTCCAAAAGGAATCTATAAATAAACATACACTAGATTCCATCCAATTGAAAATGGGGACTCCCTTCAGGGATATTTTTAATCTAGTATGTTTTCTTAGTATGATTGTGTATTTTGGTTAGCTCATTAATTTTTTTATCAGTGACAGGTTCATCATTTTATTATAGTATGTTCATCCAGGAGTACATATTTTTGTTTATTTATAAGGGGTTAATTATGATTGAGTTTCTGGCCACCTATTGTAACAACGATCCTAGAGATATAGCAACATATATGGAAGAAGTTTTTTTAGTCTTATATTGATGTTAATTTAGTGTCATTGTTTTAAAAATTCATCATTAATTGTGAATTTTTGTTCTTTTTATTTTACAGTTTACTGATTTTATCAATTTTCATTTGATGTTGTGTAGTAACATGGATCCTATAATATGTCTTGTAAAGTTTTAGGGCACTTTTGTGGATGATATAATCCTAAAGAATCACCTAGTTGACCAAAATAATGTTGATACTATGTTGTTAATGTCCCGTTCCATAGACGATGATGTCAATCCCATTCTTGTTCCAACTAGAGAAGCAAAACCAAGAGCTATAGAAGAAAGAGATCAATCCAACTAGTGCCCATTATGGAAACCACTGACCTTACAACCGATTAATGTGACTTAGGAGACATATTTTTTATTCTAAATGATGAAAAAGATATTTGATTTCTTAGAAACACCACAATCAGTTATGGTGGTTTTCACTGATTACAAACATGAAGCCTTATTATGAGATTGTGGGATATATTATTATTAGAAAAACTTATAAGGTACTGGAGGGGAAATAATTCATGTTCATATTCTCTCAACCTTTTCCTAATATATTTTGACTTTGGAAAAGACCACGTGCTTCCTCGATCATCAAAAAGTTGATCCAATTGTGATGGAGTATGCTAAATTCAGTATTAGTGGGTTCCCAATAACCAAATAAACCATACATTAGGATTACCATATTTTCGATAAAACTAGTTATAAATGATATATTATTAACATTATATATATTTTATTTCTCCATCCACTACTAGAATTGATATTTTTATACATTGGTTTTTATATAAAACATAAATTTCAGTTCCCACGATATAACGAGATCCCTAATTGTTTTTTAAATTAATTTTAAACAAATATCTAATAATCGAGATACATCATATTGACTAAACATTGAAGTTGTTTTACTATTATATTATGGGGGATAAAAATATTTCAGAATCTGTATCAGGAAGTTATCACTTTTGGATGTTGATTATATGAGATCATAAGTTGTGCCATTTAAATTGGATGACCACATTTTTCTAATGTTATAGGTGGTTCCTATATATAAACATGTTTAATAGTCTCTATAATTTACAATAACATCAATTTTTGTCAATTGATCACATAAATTGATGAAATAGAATACCATGACATTGAAGTTTTGGCAGGGTATCTTGTGTTGGGTGTGTAACTTGTGGTAGGAAACTGATTGAAAAGTCAACATAGAATTTATTGCTTCAAATATGAAGATATATCTATTTAAATGTTCTTCAAGATGATGTACCATAAATAACTCTATTTCAATTGTAGTTGAAAGAAAATTCTTTTGATTCATTTAAAGGAATATAAAATCATATGTACTAGATGACACAAAGTGAGCACCATGATTTATGATATAACACATGGAAAGATATTATATTTTATAGTCTCTGTTTTTAAAAATGTTTTAATTTACTATGAATAAACATTATATATTTAGAGTCAATGATGGGTTTCTATTTTACACTATAGGTATGCGAATAATATTTCTTGCTATTGAGATAAGGGCATAGCCAACCAAACATAATAACTTATTAATATGTCTACAATATTATGATGAATATCTTTTTAGGACATGGTGGGCCCCAACACCAGTGTTTGGGAATTTTTGTGGATGTATGATCACAAATTAATCTAAAAATTTTAAATTTTTGATGTTTATAATAATTAGTAATGAATATATTTATTAAATTTATTTAAAAAATTTACTATAAATACAATGAAATATTCAATGAACATATATTATGTTCATATTAAGTAGTCTTTTTGTATTTGTAGGAAGGAAGAGCCATGTTAATGTATCAATTTTATCGACTAACATATTTATTATATTAGAAGTTTTATATAAATATATTCATGATATTTATCCCTCAATAATTTTTTCATAATATTTCACTTATACTATATATAGTGATTAACAAATATTAACGGGATGGGGGACACATCCATGTAATTTAATACCTTACTATATATTGGATGATATGAACTCTCACATGATGATGATTCACTATGAATTAATAAGAGAATATATATCCTCTCCAAAATTAAATAGGGGGAATATCACAATCCATGGGATCAGATTTATCCCTCTATCACACATCCCATTAACATCGATGAAACGATCCTCAGGAAGATCAACAAATTTTAATTTATCTATGTTTTTACAAACACTTTGATGGTAGGTGCTCTTACATATTCTTAAAGTGTGTGTGGATGATCTAGATGAATTAGACATTAAAATATTTGAATATAAATGACCAATAATGAATGGATGAAAAATTAATGTATTCATTTTGATCCTGGTAGTTACGGTTTTGTTTGTACATAAAATTCATTTTTCATGATCCTATGGATTTTATCGGGGTATTGCTTCACTAGTGATGACATAGTTTTGTAGATCATCGGTGAGAAATTTTATAAACCAACACTAATGGACTTATTTTTACATCACATTAAAATCAATTTGTATTAGTGTGACATATAAAAATTTAATCCACGAAAATAATTAATTTTCTTTATATATGGATGTGGGAATAATTGTAATCCTAACACAGTAAATGATGTGTCAATTTTTCCATAGATAAAAAATATTTGGTAATCCTATGCTTAATATATGGATTGAAATTATTTTTTCAGGTATTAAATGTGGAGGAACATATACATAAAAATATAATCAAATTAAACTAAAGAAGTGTGTAATGGAATTTTAATGAATGCATGAACAACAGTTATAATTCTGGTGGTCAAAATAGTAAACTCTTACCTGTTGTTTCTTTAAGAAAATTGGAATGTTTATTAATATGATAACATTAGTTTTCCTTATAATTTTTCCAAACCCTATTAATATATGATGGGAAAATTTGGAATAGTAAAAAAGGTATATTCCGTTCAGAAGTGGAAAAAAAACGAATACATATCGTTCCTGCCATAGCTTCATGCCAATCCAAGAAAATCCCAAATTCATACAGCTCAGATCAGGCCATCCTTTATTCAGAAAGACCATATAATGACAACTAAAAATCCACCAATGGTTATCCACCTCATGGTTGGGGATTCTTGAACACCAATATTACAATCCACCGCCTTGGTTCCCCCCTATAGCCACTGTCACTTGCCATCCCCATCCCACACTATTATTCCTTGAAGATACACCCACATCCAACCAAACACCCATTGACACCACCATAAGATTCCAACTCCTTTTTATTTATCATTTTCCACAATTTCCTAGCCAATCCTTCACTTGGGGAGTTGTGACAACTGTTCAAGTCCAGATTCAAAATATATAAGCCACTATATCTACTCTACGACAAACCACCGTCATTGTTGTTAGCCACACTATAGCCATTTATTCTAGGAATATTATTTTCTAGTTCACCTTCCCCATTCTCCATTGGTGTCCCCTAACATGATATGATGTCTTCCATATTTTAGATTTCGACCGCCACGTCACCCCATAAAGACATGTATTCCCTAACTATTTACCATAAATGGATACATGAACTCTTCCAAAGTAGACCAATCCAAAATGAGATGGTCATGTCCTTCAAGAACCAGAAAGGTTCTAAACAGATCTAGCATGATCCATAATTGGCTAAAAATGATTTTTCATATCCAATTTTGCCTAATCCTACTTTTTTGGTTGCAAGAGTCTAAAATGTTCTATATATATACACATCAAAATTAAGATTAAATTTTGGAATATATTTTCTAAATCATATTTAATTTAATAAAGTAAATTTTTAAAATTTACATTTTGAAATATAATTAAATTAATTAATGGGACCAAACAATGTAATTTTTAAAGTATATCTATTATTTAATATTAATGCATAAAAATATTTCTTATCTAATAATTTATTTTTTATTTAATTTTATGTCTAAATTTAATTTTTATACACTATTTTAATGAATTCCAACTAATCATGAGAAATAATCCAACTAATGTGTGTATGATTTATAATTTTTTTTATTCTAATACATTCTTATAATATTTATTTAATAAATGAAAAATTGTTACTTGTTAAATATGTCATTATTTGTATAAGGGAATGATGAGTCAAGATGTCTATTTTTATGTATTTAACATTAATGAGTCCCTCTTGATTATGTGTGAGTTTATATGTATAATGACGAGATTGAGATTTCCAACATAGATTGAAAATATTTTCTGAATTTATTTCAAGTATTTTGATGCCAGGGATGGGTGAGTGATGCAACATGAGTCAGAATAAACAAGACTGAAGGAGTTACCCTTAGGGTCTATTTTGATCCATTATTCACTCAATGTATCAACCATTAGTATCGGATCATGAAATCATCATAAAATTCTATTTATGGATTGTTTATTTTTTTTTGTTTAATGTGAAATCACATAAAATAATAATGATAAATACATTGATAAAATGAACATGGGACATGATGAATTTTTTTGTGTTATTTTAAAGTTAGTTTTGAGTGAGATCACATATTATACACTAATGAGATGTAAATTGAAATAATTTCATTATATAATAATAAAACCTTAAATATTTATTATGTTGTAAATGCCTACAAACATTTGAATTTGATCAATCCTAGGTGTATGGGGAGCTCATCAATCAGTTTGGTGGTCAAATACAACTAATGGGGAATTGTTATGAGAGTCATGGATTTACTTCACTGATGTTGGAATAAAATAAGTCAAAAAAGTATCCTATTTAAAATTTAGAGTAATGTTATAAATACATATCTTTTACATTTTTTGGATTCGGGACTCCATTCAACCGATTAAGGAGTTGTGAGTCAATGTGGTTTGGATCCATGTCCCTACCATGAAAGACTCCATGAAGTAATGTAGAAAAATATTTTAGACTATTATGGGAGTTATCAAGGATCATTTCCAATAATAATTTAATGACACATGGTATTCTGATTATAGTTTTAAGGGTATCTTATGTTTGAAAAAATATTAATATACATTTGATGACTGAATAAATGGTAATGTCTAAATAGTAATGAAGAAAAAAAGTTAATCTATTGGTTGTTTTTTTAGAAAATAGAATGTAATAACAAAAGTATAATATGATCATAATGGAAAAATTCATTGTCATAATGACTTGACATTTTGAGATTACTATGATATATGAAATTCAATGTCTTAGTGTTTCCAACACCCATTAAGTCAGCATTGGAAAAAGGGGTGAGAAAAATTCGTTTGGGATATTCATGTATGACCCATACAAGGGTTATTTTATAATTCTATAATATATATATATTATGTGAGTTATGGATACATTATCATGAAATTTATGATTTTACATATTTTATCATCTCCTAGTAGCTATTAAAGAGAATTTAATTTTATATATGAACGGGTTTTGATTCAATTATAGACATCTAAATACGAAATATGGATAAAGATAATTTAATAAATTTCATTCATATATATATTTCCCCAATTATATCATGTTTCATTTAATATTAATAAATATTTTAGTATAGAAAAATGGATTTATTACCCTTTAGGAATGGTTTCACTAAAGATATAATAATTTGTGAATTTTTTTTATTATTTATTATAGGGAAAAAGATGAAATAGTGGGTCAAATATCAAATGGAATGTGTGATTCCAAAGACACATACACAAAAAAATTGAAAATAAATAGCCAATAAATTGATCTTAATTTTCTTTTCATGTCATAAGATAATTATACGCATGAAAAAATATGAAAACTGCTCACCATATTAAACATTATTTTTTGATTTATAACAGAAGATTATACTTTATAAAAACTCTAACATCATGATTTGAAGACTATTTATGAATTAGTTACATTAAATAACAACATAAAACAAAGAATACATAATATTTATTGTAAAAATATTTATTATTTTCAAAATATTCCATCGTATAAGAAACTAAATTGGATAAACATAAGACATACAAAAGAAAGGGGTGAGATATAAAGCGTAATAAGGTAATAATCAAGGAATAACATGAAAAAAGTAATGTCAGATAATTATAATAAAAATGGGGAATAAAATGGGTTGAATTATAAACATGAAAAATGAGTCATGATATAACATGATAATATAAATTAATAATTAGAACTATGCTAATTACTAAAAATATTATCGATAAATATAGGTCATAGAAATCTTCCAAGATATCATTATATACAAAATCCAATAGATGTATATGGTTTAATCCCTAACTAAAAATGAAATCTCATGAGACTAAACATTACTCAATTAATTGTAGCACTATATAATTTTGGGCACACATGTCGCATTCATTTAGTTATAAACCTTAAGTGTTCGAATAGTTCATAAAATGGGGAATCATTTTCAGTCACATTTTATTCCATAAACACTAACTTTGGAATAAATAATAGTATGTCCCTAATCAATGAGTATATGTACATAATGGTGAACAACATTGACACGAAATGGGAATGGTTATTCACTATGCATTTTTTTCATGTAAAATCATAATGGACTATCTACAGTAAAAGAGTGTCGATTAGAAATTCATAAAACAGATTAATGACAGGGAAATGTGCCTCTCACCATTTTTTGAATGAAAATGGATAAAACTTGGATAATGAAGAATCATATTCCAAAAATGTGAATGGAAAATGGAAGGCATAATATTATCAAGAAACATGAATAATGAAGAGAACGAAATGATCTCTAACTCACATTCATCATGGTATTAGTTGTACACAAATGTTCATTGGAGGGATTAATAGTTGTAAAACGGAATTATTATCATTTATAAATCAAATTATATTAATTTTGGTTTTGTACTATGATACCCAATCATGTAAAATTGAAATTAATAAGCGTAACAAAAAAAAAGAGGATCTTGAATTGAAATGAGAAGAGATAAACACCATACTAAATTTCGTCATAGTTACAGCTTTGGAAAGGCTTAAAGTGATAAAGAATAAAATATTTATAATTCAATTTTTTTAAAAAAAATTAATTTATGGTAAGGTTTATAAATGATTGAAAATATAAAAAAATTGAAATTTAAAAGTCTAGTATCATTGAATACTTTTGAATTGAATGTGGGGTAGGATGGTCCCTTGATTAATTTCATAATGGTAACAGATGCACATAATTGTCCTGGGGAAGGATTAATGAGAGTTAAATTGGTATATAATCAAATATAATAAAATTTACTATATTTGATTTAAGTAAAAACAAATTACAAAATTAGGAATTGGAAACATCATACAGAAAATTAAAATCACAAATGAATTAAAAAGATTTGAGATAGGACCTTACTAAATTTATGCATGGTATATGGTGTATCTAAAGGATCATGGGATGTATTAATGAGATTTAAAGGGATATATAATCATATATAAATGAAATTTAAAATTAAGAATATATTAAAGAACATATCCAAATATTAATAGTTGGAATCTAAAATGCATCAAATAAAAAATTTTTAAGAATTTAAAATATGAGAGAGGGGTCCATTAGTTTGAGGGGATGATTCAAAATAATTCGGATGAGGTTATTAAGAGATTTTGGGAACCTTATATAGACTCTATAAATAGAGGGGAATTTTATGTATTCTCTCCGTGTGTTTTGAGTGATGATAATTTTTAGTTTGTATGGTATAATTTATGAAAAGAGTGGGGAATTAATTATTATTTCCCAAACATAGGATATTGGCTCTATATAATGAAATAATAAAAACCAAAAACTAACCCATGGTATATGGCTTATTTTTCCCAAAGAACAGTTTTAATTATTTTATATTTAAAAATTATAAACATATTTAAATAATATCCTTTCTTATATGGAATTGAGTCAAGTCCTTAGTGCAATTATTTTATGACATTAATATAAAATATATGTTTTAAATGATTCATGACGGAATTATAAAACATATAAAAAATCCTTAAAAAAACATTTACATTAAAGGAAAAACATATATTTGGTAGTATATGAAAATTACAGTATTTATTACCTCATTTTTGGATCGTTATGATGTCACGATACATGAGGTATATTTACATACTATTTATTTTTTACCCAAAAATTCCACTATCACAAAAAATAGGGAAATTTCACTTCTGGAGAGTTTCATCATTATAAACTAAACCATAGATTTATTTTTGTAAAAAAATCTATATATTAAAATTTTTACCTTTAAAACATGATCTACATTTTTTGAGAAGTTATTGGATTTTTGACCATAATTGTTTTCATTCTATTTTAGAAATTAAATTTCACATCATGAAGAATTAAATTTTAATTTATATCTATCAATGTTAATTTAATAATATTATTTTATTATACTATTATTTACTTCAAAAATCTAATAGTTCATAAAATGTAATGTATTAATTGAAATTCAATATTACATATTATTACAATTTTTGTTTCGTTATATTGAAATATAATTATTATAAAACCGATTACAAAATAATCTAAAAAGAAATAAAAATATTATATATAATAATAATGTCAATAAATAGTAAATTTTAATATTCATAATATTATTTATACTTTTTTCTAGTATTTCTGAAATTATTTTTACCCTTATTCCTCATATTTTTTATTTACCTATTTAATTAATATTTACTACAGTCATTATACATACTGATCATAAGTTAATGTAAAAAACGAGTAATATTAATTAAAAAGAAAACAATTATGTGATCAATTATATAAAAAATCATAATAGTGGATTAAATAAATTTAATATGAAACCTAAAATCATGATAGAATGTTGTTTATAAAAAATGTATTTTTAATTAAATGATTATTTCATATTTTCTGTATAATGGGAATTCATCATTATATTAATGAAAATAAATGATGATATATATAATATAAAAATTTCATATAAATATTTTTTTTCTTTAGGGGATATTCTGTTCAATTTTGTAGAAGAAAGAATATGCAATTCATAACATTTTTCAGAAATAATGTCTTTTAATGATTGGAAAAAATTTAATATAATATTGTACAAAGATAATCTAAATGAAATTAATTGAATTAAATATTACTAAATAATACATATTTGGAATTTATATAAAGATAACATAATAATTTTATCATATATTTTTATTAAATTGTTAAAATAAATGATAAATTTACATTTATTTTTTTACTATTCCCCAAAAAAAATATTTTTTGAAAAGATAATATTTTTTAGAAAAATTTATTTTTGATATGATAAATACAATAATTCTGATCATTTTATGAAATAAATTTTAAAAAATATCTATAAATTCATTATTATATTTTTTCACATGTAGTAATAAAAACAATTTTTTGATGAAAAACATTTTGATGAACTAAAAGTCCCTACCACAAGATGATTGATTATTTACTAAGAATATATCGATATATATATGACATATGTTTATATATCTAATAATGTATATATTACAACACATATCATAAATTTTAATTGAATGGTATAAATAGTTAAATTTATATCATTATTGTTTATTTGGGTTCAGTGTTCCATATCACAATATCTAAAGGACAATGTATTGTCTTTTGAAAACATATGGTTTAATATCCATCCACCTTTAATTAATTTCATCCTAGAAATTTAAACATGAACTAGGTTTGAATTCTTTTCACAATATTAAATATAATTATTCAAAATCCACATCACAAAATGGGCTAACAAAACATTTACTAGAAAAGAGAGATTGGAATGTTTGAAGTTCTTCAAATAAATATGATTCAATGTATGAGAGAATTGGTGGGGTTTAAAAAATAGACATGAAAGAGGAAACTAATACTAATAAATTGTAATAGAATGATAATGAACATATTCATGATTTGATCAAAGACCACAAAACACAACATTTGTGATTGATATAAACAGAATCAATTCATTGTAAAATGATTATTATATGAAAACCTTTTTGTTTTTTGATTCTTTTATAATTGTTAAGGTCTTCCATTACCATATAAACTTGAGAAACAAAGAAATATAATTTATCTAAAATGAGAATTTTTCATTTAGATAATTTCCCTACTTAAACATCTTTTCTCCAATAGCAAGATTTAATTGTTTTCCCTAAACAGTAAAATAAGTCATAACATTTCACATAATTTACCAATGAAAAACAATATATATCTCTTATAATTAAAAAATGGAATACATTTAGCCTTAAGTATGTTTACACTAAAAAATAACAATACATAATACATTAATCTCTAAAAATCCATAAATAATCCAATTGGTTTTCCATATGATAATTAGTTAACAGTAACCCATATATAAAAGTGATAAACTAAAAATCAATGAATTTTCATACCATAATAGTCATCTCATAGACTTTGGATTACTCCTAAAATAATATATTTAAATCCAAAACAGATAATCATAATGGGTATATATACATTTAAAAAATATAATTTCACCGATATATTAGTAATCACATAGAAATGAAAAATATTTATTCCTATAATATGCATCTAAAATATCATACAAAATTACCATTAAATTTAATATTAAAAATTCATGAAAATGATTTTAAAACTATTTTTATCCTTATAAAATTAATTCTAATAATATTAGGGTACTTCTAAAAATCAATTAATAGTTAAGGGTTATCAATACCTCAACATGTGTTTTTTAGAATATAACATTATCACTAAATCACTTTTATAGTTTATCTGTACAATTGAAAATATATTTCAATTTAATAAAGAAAAACTAATACAGAAATAATAATTAAACATTCAATGATTATTATATCCAAAATATTATTGATATACTATTTTTACACCATAAATATGAGAAACCCATAAGTAAACAATTAAATCATTACACATCATAATATTTTCTAATTCAACTCTAATCCTACAGGGAAACGCATTTTGGAACTCATCACACTACCCATCACATTAGTTTTTTAAATCAATTACTAATATTCCTAAATAATTAAAATAATTAAGGGATTAAAATTAAGGTTTATTATTTTTAAATGAATTAATATTAAGTTAATTAAAATATATTTACAACTTATATATGAAATTTACTTCCTTTACGTATAAATATATGGAATTTAACCTATGTTATACGTGATTTATATTCTCACAATAACCCTAATGGGTCATTTTTCTCCATTAATAAAGGGTCATAATGGCCCTGTGAATTACCAATGCATATCACATTATATTATCAAAAGAGGTGTGCAACTGGGCACATTATTATGCACCACTTTCTAAACATGTATACAATAATTCTTTATTTTTAGCCTTTACCCAAACATACTTTTATCCCAGAGCCACATACACCTTTAGTATGTATATAAGGATATATTTCTATTGAACCGTATTCTATATAATTAAATAAAATTATTTATATATTCTTATCTCTTGTCTTATCCATAAGGATTTTTCTAGTGTTTTATAATCATAATCCAAAAAATAATTAATCATTTAAATTGATAGCAACAATGTCAATCCCTCGCTTTATTAAACATTATATAATGAATTATTACCTAAGATTATACATAATACAACCATGAAGACTAATAAATATTCTGTATTTTGGAATTTGGTATAGTAAATAACAACTTAAACCAAGTAATACATGATCATTATTGAAAACCCCCTCAATGTGTTCATAATAAACCTTATTAATTAAAATTGTATAGGATATCAAAGGGATATATATATATAATAAAGGGTTGAGCTATATAACCAAATAAGGGAATCAACATAGAATTACATGAAGCAAGTAATACATGTTATCCAATAAGCATACAAATGGGAATAAAATTGTTGAGAATCATCAACATATACAACGAGGAATGATGTAACAATATAATATAATAGAAATATTATAAATGAGGAAACATATCAAAATAGTACATCATAAACATAGTTTAAGTCATTATTCCAAGACTTAATAATGGAAAAATCCCTAAATGAGACATGTTTACTCACAATACAAAAATAATATCCCATGAGACTAAATATTACCCAGTGTATTTTTGTTCAATATAATTATCGGTGAACCCTTCACATTTATTTGACTCTCATGATTAAGTCTGACAGATAGGTCATAAAATATAGAATCAATTATAGTCATATTTTAATACATGGTCATGGGGTTTGTACAAAACAAATAAATATACCCAATTAATAATTATAAATTCATAAAGGTGAACACCCATGATAGAAAATGGATAAAGGTACTCACTACACAATAGTTTTGACATGAAAAATTATATTGGAATTTCGAAATCATAAAAATGTCAAATAACATTTCAAAAAATGAGTTTTCTATATTAAAATAGGTTTCACATAATTTTAAAATAAAATAACTGAAATATGTACACGTAAAAACATATCTCAACAATAAAAATAAAAAATATTAGGAATATTATAATGAAGAAACATGAATAATGAGGATAATAAAAATATCCCTTACTTAATTTTATCATTGAAATAGGTGTAACAAAAGGACCATGGGAGGAACTAATGGTATTGAAATGGGTCTATCATCAATTATAAATCAAATAAAAATTATGAAGGATATGGAAGAACATATGACAATATGGAAAAAAGGAAATAGTGCGCATAACATAAAACTTGTTCTTGATTAGAAATGAGAATAGAAAATCCCCTTCCATAATTTTGGCACAATAATTACTTAGGTAAGGGTGAAAATGAGATTTGATAAATGGGGTATAACTAAAATAACATCATTTAAAAAGTAATTTAATGTGTATAAATGAATTAATATATAAAAATATTAAATTAAAAAGTGAAATTTCATAGAAGGTTCTTGAATTTAAAGGAGAGGAATTCCACTTACAAAATTTTACCATGGTAATGGGTGTCCATAAAATATCAGGACAGGAATAAGTGAGTGTAAAAGGGGTATATCAGAATTTATACATCAAATGAGATTTATCTGTGATATGTAATAAAGGTTAATGAGATTTGTTAATGAGATTTAAAAAGGAATATAAAATATATACATAAATATTATGGTAAATGATATATGTAAGAAATTATGGCAACATATTTAAAAAAAATCATAAAATTATGAAGATGAATGAATTGAGAAGAGGAGAGGGAGGTCATTTACTATGAGACGTTGATTTTAAATGATTGGAATATGGATCTTGATAGAATTGTTGTAATATATTAGGAACTTATAAATACATGGAATAAAAATTCTATTCCCCAATATTTATAATGAATATAAATAAGAGCTTGGTAGGGTTTTTATAGGAATAGAACAACAAATTCATTATTGTTTAGCAAACATAGGCTGTGGATTATATATAATAAGAAAACCTTAAAAATCAACACATGATTTTTGAACATGTTATTTTAAAATAGGGTTTAGTTTAAATAATATTATATTTAAAATAGTGTAATTTTTTAAATAATAACATTGATGATGTTGAACTAACTCATGTTTGTAGTGAGATGATTTTAAGGAAGTAAAATAAAACATAAGTTCTGTAGGATTTATAAAGACATTATAAGTCAAATAAAATAAAATAAAATAAAATATTTTACTTTTAAATAATATATTTGGTAATGGATTCCAATTATAGTATTATTTCATTAGTTTTGTACATTATTATTTCATAATACACACCGTATATTTTAACCGTTTTTAGTATTAACAGAAAAATTTATTATTTTTCTGAAAATTATAAATAATTACTAATTGGATAATTTCAAATAACTTATCCAAAATTATTATTTGTTTTAGAATATTTTTTTCTAAATATGTCACTTATTACTTCTAAAAAACTATCTTCATTTATTAACAATGATATGTTTTTTGCAAATAATATTTTACAAAACATTATTCAAATTATATTTAATGCCATAAAAAATTACATGTTCAGTTAAATAAATTAATGATTGATTAATAGTAAAGTATTATTAAAATATAAAATTATATGGAATCCATTATTCCATAAAAAGAGACATATTAATTTAAATTCTGAATTAATTAAAAATACAGTTTGAGTTTCATTTTGTTAAAATGTAAATTTTTTAACTAATTACATAATATTTATTGAAGAAAAAACAATATAAAATATAATAATTATATAAATTATGTGTAAATATAAATATTATTAATATAAATGAAACATTTTTTCTAGTCATTATAAATTTATTTTAACCCTTAATTAATCTAACTTCCATTGACCATGGAAATTAATATTAATTATAGTTAATATTAAACATTTCCAAAAACAATAGTTAACCTTATTAAATAATATCAATTAATATGGATAAAAAATGGATTTGATTTATAAAAAATAAATTTATATATGTGGAATAATTTAATTTTATATATAACTAAAAATCATAATGGAATGATATTTTTCTATAAAATACATTTGTTTAATTAAAATATGATTTTACTATTACTATATAATAAGTACTCTTTATTATATGAATTTAAATACGTAAATATAGATATATAATATAATAATATAATATAAATAAATTATTTTTAATGTATTTTGATTAATTATAATAGAATAACAATATGAAAAATATATCAGTTTTTAGAAAAAAATGTGTTTTGAATCCTCAAAATAATCTTATAATAAAATACAAAAAAAATTGAATATTTAAATGTAATAATTTGAATTAAATAATAATAATGAATAATCATTTTAAATTAAAATAATATTTTAAAATCATTTTCAATTTTAATTTATATAATTTGTTAAAAGATATTATATTTTTACATAAAAATGGTATCTTTATCTATTGACCAAAAAATATATATATTTCAAAATATATGAAATTTTTACCCTAATTAAATTCTGAAATGATGATATAAAAATGGATTTGTCTTTATGAAATACATTTCATAAATGTTCTAAACAATTATTATAATAATTTTTAACAACATGAAATAAAAAACAATTTTGAAAAACGCATATTTTAATGAAATGATTTCCTTTCCAAAAATGGATTTTTTATTTATTAAGAATATTTCATCATATTTATGACATATATATATATATATATATATCATAAGTTATCTTATAATAATCATACTCTAATGTTTATGGAAATTTTAAAATAGTCATATTTAAATAAGAAATGAGGATTGGGTTTGGTGTGGCATATTGCATATGCTATTGAACATGGTTTTCCATTTTAATTAATATGGACATTACATTCTTTCCACCATTAATAAATCATGTCCTCACAATTTAATATTGACATAGGTAATAATTTTTTTACACTTCATAATATCATTATTACAATCCCACAACATAAATATGGTTAATAAAACATTCACCTAAAAATAGAGAAAGGTAATTAAAAAGGTCATCACATAACTATTTTTCCAAGTATAATAAAATTTTTGGGGATTACAAACATAGACATTTAAGTTTAAAATAAAACAAAATAATATATATGGAATGATATATAACATAGCATAAAATATGTAAATGACCAGAAAAGCATAAGTTTTTTATGGATAAAATGAGAATAAATCCATAAAAAATGTTCGTAATATGAATACATTTTTATTTTATAATTATTTTTATTAGTGTAAAAAATTAAATTAATATCGGAAAGAGGCCCATAAATAAATATAATTTCATGAAATGTATATTTTAATCTTTAATCAACCCCCATTAGTAGCAAAAATTTCAACCAAATGACGGTAACACAAAAAAATATTCCAATAGAACAAGAATAAAATTCTAATGTATCAAAAAATAAAAAAACTAATAACAATATATACCTCATAATATTAATAAATCCACAATGTTCATTATAATGTAATATTATACTTTAAAAGAATAAATCATAATACATTAATTTCTGAAATTCATCAAATTATACTAAATGTTTAAAATAGATAATTTCTTAAACAAAATCCTATATATATAAGTAATTCCCTAAAAATGAATGCATTTTTTCCTTCAAATGTTGTGTCATATAATTCCTTATACATCTAAAAAAATAGAATATAATACTTATCAACTAATAATAAATGTTATATATACATTAAAAAGTTATAATTTCTCTTAAAATATCATTAATAACCTCAAAATAAAAATGATATAATCATATATTATGTTTTCCAAAATATAATGCCAAACGGCCATCACATAAATCATAAAAAGTTGATTCAGTATATTAAATTATAATTTTATCTTTATAAATATCTTCCAATTAATCATTATGTTTTCCACACCATCAATAACTAATTAAGGGTTATCAATAACATAATCTTTTGTTTTATATATTATCACATTACCTCTATCTCACTTTTATAGGTTATTAATTCAGTTAAAAATGAACATAAATCTCTTAAATAAAAACTACTATAGTAAAATAATTAGAGTATTCATGATTATTATATAAAAAATTTCATTTATATACTTCATTTTCAACATAAATCTCAAATACCCAGACATAAATTATTTAATCATTACACATCAGCAATTTATATAAGATAGTTATTTTCTTAGTCCCAAACTTTTGAGATAAATACACATTATTATATTAAGTTAATATCTATACTAAATTATATTCATCCTCCTACTTGTAATTTTATGGAATTAAATGGTGATTCCTGGTGCGATGGTGAATTCCTCATACTCTAAATTTATATTTTCTTTATAAGAGGACAACCATTACATAACTAGGATAACATCTAATTATAGCAATGGATAAGAATAATTTTTTAAATTAGAACATAACTAAAAATATATACATGTAATAAATAGTCCATAATGTTTTCAATGATTTTTTCAAATCATTTGTCATGGTGACTAAATATTATTTGAAACCATAAAATAATGAAAATAGGGAATGAATTTGAACACAATAGGACATACAATACTCAAAAGGATATGTAACATGTACATCCATCATAAAGATCTATATAAAAAATGTACATTATTTTTTCCCTTGTTAGTAGATATTATTGATTATAATCATATTTAAAATCCATTAGAATAGATATTTGTTGTGGATGAATCCCAACTACTCCAAATTTACAACGTAGAAATGGATAGTCTACCGTAGACTAAAGATTTTTTTCCATAAATATCAATATCTGTTTTCAATGGAAATTGTTTGCCTTACACCTCATCGTAACATAAAAAATGCCTCTCACATTATCATTGACACATTTAAATTAAATATTATTTAAACAAATGTTACAAAATAGAAATTGGTAGTTATATACCTTATAAACATTATCTTATTATCTTCCTTGTTTTATTGACTTCATATTCATTTCCTTATTTGAGAATTTAATGAAGTCCCAGTTATTGGTAATTAATTTTGATATAAGTTTTACAATAATATCATTAATTCCTACTTGATCTCCCATATCATTTGGCATATCATCTCCCAATCATCACATTTTACTATACATTAGTTGTTTTATTTATTAATCATATTTTTATCCATTGGCTATAATAAATGGGGAAAAATTAAGGATTGTTATTTCTAAATAAACAAGTGGGAATCTAATGACTATAATGTGAAAAAATAATAATATAATTTATTTTATGAACATTTATTTTTCTGGTTTTCAATCTATGTTATCCAATTTCAATTTTTTTAATAATGATAGTTATGTGAATTTTTTTCCCTTATTAATTTTTCATAACCGTATTTTGAATTTTTCAATTAATATGCCTTGAGAGTTTAAAACTGGGTTAGTAGAAATTCCTATTTTCATTCACCAGTTCTGGATCAAGTCAATCCAAATGTGGTGTTTTTGGATTTTACTCCTAGGTACATCTATTCTGGAGAAACATCAACTTGTAGTATCTGAGAATCATTTTATTTTCATAAAATCCAATTTATCTATAATTTCAAAAAATTTAAGGATAACTTGTTATATTTTTTCTTATCCAAAATTTTTCTCTATAGTTTTCAAATATTATTCCCAAAAATAACAAAACATTAACATTTTTAAAAAATTCAACAACCTACATCCTTATTAAACATAATTTCATGACTTACTAAATAATATTTCACATAATAAAACCAAGAATATTAAAAATATATTTGTTGTGAATTATATATATTACTTGAAGACATAGAATAATGAATACATCATCTTTATTAAAATCATCCTTAACATTTTCATAACACTACTTCATACATAAAACTGAAGGGAAAAACATGGGGACATACATAATAAAAGGGTAAACTGTTAGGTCCACTAGGCTAAATACCCTGAGAGGGGGGTGAATCAGGGTATGACTAATTAAAATTTAACGCCCGTTATGATCTTGTTTCGCTATTAATCAAAACTCTCTTCTCTCTCTTTCCTACTGCACAATATAAAAAGAAAGTAATGCAAGCATAGGACACAGCAATTTTACTTGGTTCACCACTAAGGGCTATGTCCAAGGAGTATACGCCGACAAGTTGCCGGTTCGTACCAAATTCTATTAGACTTAACTAGCTGTGGATTACAATGTTCGTGCTAGATCACTTCTATGCCCAGGCTCACTGCCTATACAAGGTTTAGGGTCAGCTCACTACTTTCCCAAGGGTCACTCCCTGTTTCTCTCTCTATGGCTCACTGCCGGTGTAGAGGATCACCTTCTTCCTCTTCCTAAGATCACTGCTCTGTGAAGGGAATCAACTCACAGTTTATAGACCTGTAGGTCTCTTCATTTGCATGAAGGAATGCATCTTCAACTGTAGATAGATTCTCTGTTAAAGTCCAACTTTCATCCTCTGATGAATACCTCTTTTCCTCTTAACCACTGGGCAATTCCTTTAGGAAACACCTTCTCAAAGCACCCTACTATGCGAGGCTCCCAATTTCGCGAACCTCAAACAAGACTTCGCGATCTCCTGCCTTTTCGCGAAGCTCTCTCACGAAGCTCACTCGCGAAGCTCACTCACGAAGAACTCCCATGAAGCTCAACTCATTGCAAAGCAACTTATCTCGCGAAGCTCACTGAGCCAACGCGGAGCACACAACATTCGCGGAGCTACAATAACCACCGCGAAGCTCCTCTTTCACGAAGCACACTGGCTCCGCGAACTACCTTCGCAAATCGAGAGCAAATGATCTTCTCTGAAAATTCTCTCTTCTTCTCTCGAGGGGGTCGGCCTCTATTTATAGGCGATTCCACCAACCCTCATCCTTTCCGCACGAAGTCAACGCCACGTCATTTCAAATTGCGAAGCTCCAAAGTTTCAGCAAGAATTATGTCTAAATCGCGAAGCTCCACGGCAATTTTTCATTCGAAGAGCTTGACGTAGTCGCGAAGAATCACTGTCAACTTACCTTCGCGACATCTCTGCGACTCTCCCTCACGAAGCCCAAAATTACTTCGTGCCTTCCCCGCCAAGCTCCCTCGCAAAGACCTTTACTGCCGCGATGCGCTTCAGCCTCTGTCGTTCGCGAAGCTTGACGTAATCGTGAAGCATCACCGCCTCCATTCTTCTGGTGTTCGCGATTTCCAAACCATGCATCCTATCTTCGCGAAATTCATGCCTTTTCCTTATTAAATTATTCTCTTCATGGAAATCCTATTTTTGTGATGCTCACCAAACTCCAAATTTTGGACCCCAAAAATCTGGAAAACATAGGGAAACGACGCCACCTTATACTGCTCTTTTTTTACCACCTCCAGATCATCCTTTCCTTTGTCATCGTTCTTTGTCAACATGGATTGCCAACAACTTCTTGGGAACTCGACAAAATATCCATGAAAACCTGCTTTGTCAACAAACACAATCAACCCAAAAATACTGCAATGTTACCTTGAGATATTTTTTCCCAACATAAACTATAAATCCCAATATGTAAATAGACATGGAATAAAATGAATAATGTAATATTTATTAGAAAATAATAGGAATTGTGGGAAATAAAATGAGTGAAAATTATAAAAATGGACATTGAGGCATGATATAACATGATAACATAAAGTAAACATGAGAAATGTAGAAAAACATAAGACACTACATCATAAAGATATTTCTAGGCTAACAATAATGAAATCATGATACAAAAAACCTCACAATGTAATAATATTTTATCACTTTCCTAACATGATGTCTCATGAGACTAAACATTTTACAATTCCATGAATAACTATATATTTTCACTGGAAACCATCAAATTAATTCCATTCTTATGCTTAGCTGTTCGACATAAATCATAATATATGGGGTCATTTTTCATCCCATATTATTCCATGTCAATAGAAGATGTAATGAATACATGTAATTACCCAATAAATGAGTATATTTTTATAAATGTGAACACATATGATAGTAAATGGTTATGTGTATTCACTAGACAATCATTTGGAATAGAATGGAACTATAGAATTTTGCTCGTATAACTATATAACATAAAAATTCATAAAATTGGTTTATTAGAGATAAATGGTCCTCTGGTCATATTATAAAATGTATAATAAAAGATAAACTGAGAAAACTATTCTAGAAATTTAATTTAGAATTGTAAAGAATAATATAATGTAGAATCCTGAATTATGTGAACAAGATAAATATCCCTTCTTAAATATTTTTATTTTAACAGGTGTACACAATGGTTTATGAGAGGGAGTAATGATATTAAACGGGGTATCAAAAAATTTATAAATAAAATAGATATTATGGGTGATACGGAAGTACATATCCCAACTTGGAAAAAAGGAAAACAATTTGTATAACATATAAGAGGTGGGTGAATTGAAATGTGAAGATAGAAATTATTTACTAGATTTTGACACATCGATGTCTCAAATAATCATAAAAATGAGAGTGTATAAATGTTTTTTCATTAAAATCAAATAAATTTGATGGTATTGGATTTTTTATATGAAATGAAATGCTACCAATTGAAATTTAAATGGTTGATTTTATATAAGATTCTATAATTGAATGTAGGAGAGGACAATCCCTTACTAAATTTCATCAAGGTAATAAGTGTACATAATGGTTCATGGGAGTGATTAATTTGTGTAAAAGTATAATGTAATCAACTATAAATCATATTATCAGAAAGGTAGATATAAATAAATATATCAGAGGACTATAAATTGGAAAATAATTCATAAAATGATGAGGACTCTTGAATTGAAAAAAATGAGAGAGAGACCACTTTAATAAATTTAATCATCGTAAGAATTGTAAATAATATTTTATGGGTAGTGAAATGGTCCTCTCGTCATCAATACATAAAATGGACAATAAGGGATATATAGAAGAACGTATCCCAATATATTGGATTGGAAAAAGGCATAAAATAAATATTTTTCATGAATTGAATAGTGGAAAGAGATGTACCTTTAACAGAGAGGTTGATTACAAATGGTTGGGTGAGGTTCATAAGATCATGTGGAATCTTCTTACGCCGATTTAAGGAAAAAAACATTAATTATATTCCCCATGTATTTTCAGTAAAGATAAATTTAATATCGGGTTTTTATATATTGAAATAAAGTGGGTAATTCATTATAATTTCCCAAACCTTGGTTTTCCAGTTATATAATAATATAACCATAACAAAAAACTATCTCATTTCTTTACCCATGGTTTCTGCTCAGGGAAGCTTTTTTCATTATTTTATTACTAAAATGGATGAAATTAATAATATACTTACCTTCCTTATGGGAATGTGAGTAATGTTTTTGGAAAAATGTTTTTACGATTTTAAAATAAAATAATGGTTTTGAAGGTTTCATAATGGATTTATAAATCCAATATAATAAAAACTAAATAACAATTTTTTTTAAATTTAATCATATATCTCATAGTATGTACCCTTATAGTGTTTACTACATTAGTTTTTGGTCATTACGATGTTATAATACATACCATATATCTATACCATATTTAATTATTTCCCCATATGTCTACCATCTGAAAAAATTAAAAAACAATCACAATTGGATAAATTTGAAGTAATAATTTGAAAAATTATATTTATTTTAATGAAATTTGTCACTAAATTAGTTAATTTTAACTTTTAAAATAGTATCTACATTAATTGAGAAATAATTTTTTTAACAATAATAGTTTTCGAACCAATTTTTAAATTACATTTGAATTCATTAAAAATTATTTTCTCAATTAATTTTATCAATATTAATTTAGAAATAATATTATTTAAAATATAATTTATAACAAAAATCCATTAATTCATCATATGTATTATTTTTTATTGAAATTACTAATTACTTGAAAATAAAAATTGTGTTTCATTGTCAAAAAGTATAATTTCTTATAAACCTGATTACTTAATGATTATAAAGAAAAAATGGTAATAAGTATAATCATTGATTAAAAGTAACAAAAATATAAATATTGATACTATTAGTGTCACATTGTTTCTTGTATTTGTTAAATTTTGTCAAATCGTTATTAACTTATTTTCCATTTATCATGTTAATTAATATTTGATGTAGTTATAATTTATATTATTCAAACATTAAGGTAATATATTAACTAATTGTAATGAAATGATTCCATATATTAAACAAAATTTATGAAAATCATTTCACATTGGTTGAATTATTTTAATTAAAATTAAACTCTCAATCATGATGTAAAGTGATTTTTACGAATAATAAATCATTTTTTAATAATATGATGATTTTATGCTTAATAAATAACTATTATTCCTCATTATATGAATTTAAAAAATGATTATAGATATATAAACAAAAATTATCATTCAAATTCTTTCTAAATTTATTTATTTTTAATTAATTCAGTTATATAGGCATTATGTAATTTACTACACATTTCAGAAAAAAATTATTTCAACGACTAAAAATGAACATATAAAAATTTATGGTATAAAGTTTAATTAAAAGAAAATAATTTAATTAAATATAAATATATAATACTTATGCTATATTTAAAAGAAATCAAAATTAAAATTTGACTTCTAAATTAAATAATTTATAAAAAATGATAACATTACAAAAGAATGGTATTTTCACTATTCACCAAAAAATATATATTTCTAGGATATTAAAAAAAATTCACCACATGTTAATTTTGATATGATGATTTTAAAAAGGGAGTAATTTTATTAAAATACATTTTCTAAAATTTAAACAAATTATTTACAATATTTGACATAAAAAACCATTTTTTTAATTCATATTTGGTAGAATAAAATGATATTTCCCAAAATTGATTAATTATTTCTAATGAATTTATTGTTACATTAAAAAATATAAATATGTATAATAATTTTTTTGAAAATACTCATATCTGAAAATTAATTAAAATTTTAAGATAGTAATATTTTAAAAATAAATTTTTATTTCGGTTCAATCTCTTGTATCACATACACTGCTAATAATAGTTTTCTATTCTAAAATTTGAAGATGTTACATAAATTCAATGAACATAACTAATCAATAAAGTAGTTTATTTTCATTAGGGAATTTACATTAATTATAAGTAATGTTTTAGTTGTACATTATGATAATTGAATATAAAATTCTCCATTTAAATGAGTATTTGAATATTGTAATCATGTATTTATAAAAAATAATAATATATAAGGTGTGGTCTAGAGTATGTCATAAAAGTTTGGTTCATAAGTCATTAATGAGAGGTAACCCATTAATATATTTCCATGTAAATGGTTTTATTAGAACTATTAATAGGTATAAAAAACTATCTCATGAGTCTTTTAGAAAAAAAGAGACAATATTCCATTAACGAATGAATGTAGTTTGTTGTCTTTAGTAATCTACTAATAGTTTAGTTTTAATCATTGGTTATAGATACTCTATATAATAGATGACACTCAATTATTCCTAGGTTTGGAATGGAATCACATTCTTGATAAAAAACAATTTATTTCTCAATCATATTCCTAGTGTGGTTTTCAAAAATTTTGGTTTAAAGACCATAGGATGTATTAATGCAATAATGTACAATGTATTTTACTAATAAATATTTCAAAATAATGGAATGACACAAGACATTGTGAAAGGTTTCAGCTAGGGAAGAATAACTATTGAAATGGTAAAATAATTTTAAATATACATATTTAGAATCCATTAACCATTTAATAATGTGGATGAAGTATAATATATTCATGGTTATATGATATGTGTTTGTTATATCTTTTGTTCTAGGTAATATATTTTCAATTCATATATCGGTCAATATTTGTAGCATGGATTAATTCTTAACAGAACGTTAACATTTACACATTAGAAAACATGATTTTAGTAAGGGGGAGATATTATGAGTTTAACATGAAAAAATTGATCAATAATATTTATTATGGAATAATTTATAAATGGAAACATCATTATATCCTTCATATTCATGATATATGTAATGGGATAATCAATGTTTAGATTTATAAGCTCTTCAGAGACCTACATTAGTTTTCTAACATGATTTTAAAATAGCACCATTTTCACATAACCACATTCCAAATATAATGAAAAATGGATATCATTTGAGTTACATTATGATATAAATCCATTAATTCATAAAAAAATTATTATTGAATGAAAAGTGTTTCTAAGGATATAATAAAACTATAATTAATAATAACACAATGTGTATCTAAAATTAATTATCTAAATGGTTTCTAATGTTATTGAAAAAAATAACTAAGATATATATTTTGTAGTCAATTTATTTTTTAGTATTTTTATAAAAGGGTACACATAACTATTTTTCATAGTAGAATAATGATTTAATTGGTTTCTGTAAATGGTATAGATGGACAAGTAATTATAATAGGAAAAAGATCCACATGATGTTATATGACAGGAATGTTCCAAAGACACATACTATATATAATGGATAAAACTATAATTTTTTATTTTTATTCACTATGGTGGATGATGCATTATTTTTTTAGGATATTGAATCATTC
Source organism: Viscum album (assembly GCA_963277665.1). Taxonomy (NCBI): domain Eukaryota; kingdom Viridiplantae; phylum Streptophyta; class Magnoliopsida; order Santalales; family Viscaceae; genus Viscum; species Viscum album. The sequence goes on along the minus strand of OY728157.1, from coordinate 1,068,956,835 downwards.
AAGTAGTATATGGAAATTAGATAATATTTAAAAGTATAATTCAAATTCTATTATGAATTCCATGGATCAACGTATGGTGAATATTACTTTAAATACTTTGGTGGGTATTCAGGTAAGATTATAGAACTATGGCCTAATTTTGGTACCAATATTTCTCAATTCGTTAGAATAATTCCACATCACTAAATCTATTTTAATTTTACTTATTATAGAAAATTAATTAGATCCCAAAATAGGGAATTGGATTTCCTGACGAAAATTTATTTATAGTGTCTAAATGATGAATCTATAATATATTGGTGACTCAATGCAATTCTAATAAGGGGTAAAAGATACAATAATATATTTTTCATATTGATACTTGAAAAATGATCAAATAAAATTAAGTTAGAATGAATTTTATTCATGTGTATTAATTATGTTAGTGTAGAGACAATGTATCAGATTAAAACATGTTTGATATCATATAAGGAATTTCTATTGGTGTTTCAATTACAAAATACCCGGATGAATGTAACTCTCAAGATATTGAATTTAAGTAGAACGAAATGATTTAGGTAATCATACCCAATGAGATATATCTAGTTTTTCATTATATCAATTAAATATTATAAATATTGATAATGTATTGATAAAATAGATTTCTATATTATTCCATGGATGATTATTTAGAATGTCACAGATCATAAGCCTCTCTACGAAGACATGTATGGGAAATAAGAGGTGATAAATGTTTTAATTTGAATTCCATATTATTTTTTTATTTATTAATAATTTATGTCATGATATTTAAAAAATATCATATAGAGAACATATAATTATTCATAGTCATGTATTAGTTATATCTAGAAAATCTATAAGGTATATATCTAGAACAATTAGATTGTTCTATAAAAAGCTCAAGAGATATGTAATTTGTTTTTTCATAGGAAAAGATACTATTTTATAGGGGGAACATAGTATTATTTATTTAGATAAATATGATATATTATCATAATCCTAATAAGGTAATTAGTAAGATAATATCTCCAATCATAGGGATTAACTATCTACAAATACCGAATTTGTTGTGGCTTCTAACGTAGCTAAATAAGAATTATAAAATGAAATTATTTTTTCCCATTTATTGGAATCACACCTAGTATGTAATTATTTTGGGATAACTATAATTCTAGTAATAAAAGATATCTCAATTTTATATAATGTAAAAAAGTGAAATCTACTAGCGGATTACATGTTTTGATGAGTTCTATTGAATGTGGTGAAGTCATAGATTGTATAATATCCATAAAATAGAAATATTTAAGGCCCATAAAATAAACTATATCTTAGAAGAAAATTTATAATGTGATATGATTTCAATCATGGTTTGATAGAGATTTCTCTCCAATACATATTGAAGTGTTGTATCAGTTTGTTCCCTAGAAATAAATAAATAATACTTGTATATTACCATAGAATGTATATAGTGAGGTATATAAGATATATTCTTAGTATAATAGTTTAGATATATATATATTCCCACTAATTTAATGGTAATTTATATATATTAGTTATTGTATAAAATGTTATAGAAATTCCATGGCTATAACTAGAACCTTGAGATACTTGGACATTATTCATAAAAATGTATAGTATTTTCTAGCTAAATAATTCTTTCTATAAAATAAAATTTCTTGAAATATAGTTTTGTGGCCACATAATCATTGAGAAAACTTCTCGTTAATGTTTCATTAAGTGATTTTATGTAGATACGATCATGTGGACTGGCCCACTATGAGAAACATGACATGTTTTAGTTATGATTGGTCTTTTTTTGTGAATATGTGTAATTAAATCTGGACATGATATTTTTATCAATGTGAATCATATAATTGCATACATTTATATATGGCCCGAACTATCACGTTTATTTCATGGGGGGGAAGAATGTTTTGGGTGCATCATTAGTGGTATCTGATTGACTGAATAATCAAAATAGATTTTTTTTCTTCTGATATAAATATATACCTCAATCCTAGTTGATCAGGATGGTAGTACCTTAACTAAATCCATAAAAATTATAGAAAACATATATGTATATCCAGTAATGAAAAAAACTAATAATTAAATAAAAGGTTATGATACAATGTGTGTGTCTTGATTTATGAAATATAATGATACAACAAAATTATGTTACATGATGTGTGTTCATTTGTAGATTCATGTTTTTATAAATACACGTTATTTATATAGGTTCCATGAAGTGATTCTAGGTAACACTCCTGGTCTATGAATAGTTTTTAGTTCTATTGATATAAGGGCATACAGGGTCAAACACATTAATGTATTCAAAATTATTTTATAGTTAGATCAATATAATTTATGAAATAGTGGGGGCCAACACTAGGGTATGTGATTTTTCTAAGGATGTAAAATCTACACTGAGTAAATAATTTAATATTTTTTCAATTTTAGAATAATTATTAATGGATTTATTTATAAAATTTTCATAAAAGTATAGATGTAAATACATGGAAACTATTATATGGCTTAAAATTATTTAAATATCCAATGTTAATATCATATTTGTGGGAATGAATAGTCAAATTAATGATTCATGTATATCCCACTATATAATTAAAATTTAAAAAGCATGTAATATATATATATATATATATATATATATATCATATCATATTTATAATTACTCATTTAGTTATAATACTTCATTTACAGTTTATATAGTGACTAAAAAATATTTGGGCAATGGGTATCCATAATTTTTGTAAATTCATAACTCAATATTTATAAGAGGAGGGAGTACCTTTGTGTGAATACTATTAAATACGTTTTTATAAGGGATTTTACCTCTTATAAGACATTACATAGAGGGAATCAATCAATCAATTGGACAATATGATGATTTCCCTCATGAATTATAAGAATACCGATGTGGTACTCATCAATATGTCTAAAGAATCATTAGATCTCCACACTATCACGTAGATAAAGAATGTGTGTCTTTAGATCAAAATGTGTATTTATGGATTTTTATTGAAACATATAACGTCTTCTATTCGATATTTAACTAGGATATAGAATTATCAGTTATTTTGTGATTACTTCAATCAATGGTGAATAATTTTATATCTATGACCCATCTAATTCTTCTGCATTCCCTAATAACTTCACTTATGACGTTACTGAACCTTCATGTTTCTACTGAGAGGTCATGTCAAATGGATTGCATAATATTTATTATTTTTAACTTTCTTTTGACCAAATATCCACTCTTATATATTCATTGAAAATAGTTACACTTATGATAAGTGGGTGATAAATTTATTATTATAATTTTGACTATCCATTTATGAACGAGAATTCTGGATTTCCTCCCATGCTCAATATTGGTTATAGGGACTCTTATGGGTTGTATATGAAGTATATTGAGGTTTTAAAGGAAGTGTAAATGGTACCCATAAAAAGTATCATACCATAACCTATAAAAATAGTAAGGGATGGCATAATTTTAAATATTTTGTCTAAATAGGGAATATGATATGAATCATTAGTCAACCTCCATTAAAATATAATTTTTTTATGCCATGATGATTTTTAGATGTTATACCATGTTCATCATGTTTAAAAAATTTAAAAATATTTATCAACTCCTAGAGGTTCTATTGATAATACAAATTTTACTATTGTTGTAATTTTCTAGATATATAAATATTTTTTCTATATATGACACTTCTTGGTTAAATTGGATTCAAATTGTAAAATAATTTCTATTTGTTTTGGGGGTAGACCCTTTAATTGTGAGACACACTATTTTAATTACTAATGATTTATTTTTTTGACATATGTTCCTCTAACATCATTATATCAATATTTTTTATAATTCATGGAACATCTTGATAGATCTCATTCATAATGTCATTGAAGTGACATCACCTCTTGGAAAGAATAAATAATAAGGAATCCATTTTCATTTTTTCACCTTCTCTATATCTAATATATCTCTATTATGATATTTTATTGTTCATAATGTTCACCAATTTTTTTATCCATGTGATGGATTGGTCAGTGTCCCATACTGCATTGGTCAATTGATATAATCGGAAGGTAGCCATGAATACCTAAGACGAGAGTTTCTAGGTGTATTAAAAGGAATGTGATTGGATGTTTAGTCAGGAAGGACATTTTATTCCAATGTTTTGGAAATAATTAATTCTTACGTGGAATCATTAATTTGTAATCACTTCCCAATCATCATTGAATTTCTAGATGTATTTCTAAATAAATTGTCTTATATTCCAACAGAAATGGAGGCTTAATTATTAGTAGATCTAATTTCATGAAGCCTAGCTATATCTATTAATTTTTAACAAATATAAATATTTATTTTTATGTACTTTTAATTATTATTACATTATTAAAAAATAATGTTTTTTACCAATCTAAGTATATTTCCCTGGGTATCCTTATTAATATTCATTAAAAATATTGACGTGATTCCATGTTTAACTATTTATAACACAAGTAGAAAAGTACTTGATGAAAAGTTTCTCATGTCGGTTTCTAATAAATTATTTGAAAAAAATTGAAAATAATATATTTTTTACCAAACATGAAAAACATTAGAATTAAATTTTGAACATTAATTTTTTGAAAATAATTATTGAAAATTATGATTTCTAAATCAGTTATAAAAAACTGATGTGAAAACCTTGGTATCATAACTTTTGTCTAATTATTTCCATAAATAATATTAAATCATCCTTAAAAACTCATGATGATTCATTTATTTTCATTCATCAATGCAATATCCTTCAATTTTCTATTGTAGAGGAAATCCTAACAATTCATTATATAATCCATAGGAATTATTTTTTGTAATAATCTCATTTTGTCTACCCCGTTCTAATGTATGTCTCTAGTCTTAGTATCATGACAATAACATCCTATTTGTGTATCTATATCAATCACTACACATAAATTTTTTTGGAAGTTTTTGATTATTATTTTTATTTTCAATTATTCCTATATATTTTAGTTTTTATTTATAGTATAGATTTTCCATTTTAATTTTCCATTAATTTTTATTTTATTTGAAATATTAATTTTATATTTCAATTATTAAATAATGACAATTATATTTATAATGGAAGAATTTTTTTTATATTTTTTGATTAAATTATTATTTGAAAAATATGTGTTATAAGTTTTTTTGTTTATTTATTAATTCTTGTTTATCATATGATTTTTTTCTAATTAGTGGTCTATAATATTGAGTTTATAGTTTATTGTAGCATTTTAATGATGAGTATTGAAAAAAGCTTATTTATTGATCGAATTGATTGGATGAGAAAAAATATTTTTATGAAATAATTATAATCATGTATGTTAAAATGGATAAGTTTTATCAAATGTGTTGTTTTTTTATTATTGAAATATTTTATGACATTTACTTCTAATTAGGTATTAATGAAAAGATGATATTAAATTTCAAAATTTTAGACCTTATATTCAAAAAATTGAATTAATTATAAGTAATAATGAGTCATATTAGGATTAATTCAAAATTAAAAACTCATGAATTTGACGATGTAATTAATACGTTCATGGTTTTTTTATGAAACTAATTTTCTTAATAGAATCCTTTTTTATCTATATATAAGAATATTTAATTTTATGAATTTGTAAATATATAAATAGCATAAAATTTAATATTTCCTGGTTTTAATCTTGGTTTCAGCCTTTTTATTTATCATAGTAAATCATGGTAGAATTTCAGATCTATTGATGAAGATGATTTTCAAGATGTTTAGTATTGTAAAGACCCTTAAATTTCAAGGAAATTTTTTTCTTAATTTCATTGGGATTTTACGAGTACACTATTTCTAACGGCACCTGATTTAGAGGCCCGGTGTGCCTGGAATAAATATCCAAAGTTTATCTCAGGTACGTTTAGTGAACGAACGAGCGGGTTTTCCTAACATCTGAACCGGTGCTTGGAATAAAAATCTGAGGGCACCAATGAAACCGCAGCACCGTTAATTGCTTAGGAACACCATTTCCGAAGGTGCGTTTTCTCAGGAGGAGATGTTCAAAATGTGAGGAATAAAAATATAATTATTTTACAATTTTATTTTTATTTCTTTACTAAGTGGTTTAAGTGTTAAGTGAAATTGAGTTGTGTCACAAGTTTATTTCCCTTTACAATATGATCCTAACTTCTGGTTAGGATATTAGTGATGTGGGGCCCACACGTGCTCCCACCTTTTCACTTTCCCTGTAACCCCCTTTATACTCCTTTTAAAACCTCCCTTGTTTTTAATGTTGTGATTTCTCCTCTCCTCTCATTTAATCAAGCCAACATATTATTTCAATTAATGGATTTGAGTTTTTAAATTTTGAACTCATGGAATGGATTAATAAAATAAGTGTAGATTATTTTATTTTTGGGTTATATTGGTTGTGTTAAGGCTTCGAGAAGAATGCTCTAGTCTTGAGGAACATCTTCTATCTCTTTGAAGAACGCGAAGAACGGTGGAGCACCAAGGAGAGACGGTGTGCCGATATTTCTCTTCTCTACATCCGGTGTGAGACATCATCCTCTTCTTTGATGCTCTCCAACGCCGTCATTGAAACCAGCCCCCACGACGCCGTTTTTCGGCGAAAATCAACATTCGACAACTTCTTCAAGGTAGGGGTTGTTTTTACATTCGTAATTAATTGACGTACTCCATTAGTTCTTTGGCCGACTGTTATCAAAATAATGGAGGTTGTCAGACCACTCAAACAGGGCTGAACCTCCTCCCCTTTTTATGTTGAATATATTGTGTCTTGGAACAGAGGTGGCGCTATGAAATGGCACCGTGCGGGAACGAGGTAAATCGTGGTGAAGGTGCGCGGCGCAGTCGCGCCTCGCCGATGATGTTGAAGGATGTCGCGGCCAAGAACGGGTCGTGGCAGAGGAGTGTGGCGTCGTCGCGTCGTACTGGAGAACCTTGGAGGTCTGTGGCTAGGGTGGGCCATGGCGGAGGGGTGCGGCGCCGTCGTGCCACGCCAGTCGGAAAGGGGACGCGACCTAAGGCTACGGCGGTGCGGAGGAGGGCGGCCGGAACCACGGGCCGCCGGCGCTCAGGAGGCAGGACCAGCTGGTCCCGCGTAGCACAACCGGCTGGCCATTACAGCCGGCCGGATCTGAGAAGCCTGGGGTCTGTAACCCTAGGAGGATGACAATGTGGAACCCTCCACGTGGGGACTGCCATTTCAAAGCAAGGGTGGCATGCCCCCCCACCCCCGCGTCCGCTCAGCATGTGGCACCCGCACCGGGCCAAACAGTTTGGGCCGCCCACGCTAGGCCGGACCCCTGCACCGGGCCGGACCCAGACCTGGGTCGGGTCGACCCGGTTCGGGCCGACCCAGGGGTATCGGGCCAGGTCGACCGGGCCCGAACCCCCTATTTTCAGACAGATCGGTTCAAACGCCCATAACTTGGGCTACAGACCTCTGATCGATGCACCATTATTTGCATAGTGATACTTGGATCGAGACGGTCGTTCTGGTATTTTACAATCAAGGTTTTGAAAAACTTTGCATATGGCAGCGTTGGTACGAACACATAGCCAACCGGGCCCTTGGTGCAGAAATGCTTATAACATGAGCTCTGGACGTCTGATTGATGTGTCATCGACTTTTTTGGTTTCCACTTTGTGAGATGGTTTTTTGGATTTCTCCACTAGAGGTTTGGATGTAGTTGGAGTACGGTCAGGTTGGTTTTGACTTAAAAACCAACCGAGACCCTGAGACGAAAAAACCAATAACTTTTAGACCGGTCGTTCGATTGATGTGCCGTCTATCGCATTGAGTTCTTTTTGACGAGATGGAACTTTGAGATACATGAACTCTAGACTATGTGTCAGTTGATGTATCAACCCCCCTTGGGTCGTGGAGCGGACCCTCTCGGAATTGAGCATGTTGTGTGCAGGAACCCAAGAGCTGGTTGCGACTACAACAATAATGAAGACTGTACTGGGATCCTCTGTGGGTTCGGGAGCAACGACGACCATACTGGAACCCTCCATGGGTTCGATGGAGAGGAATGATGTTCTTGTATACTTTGTGGGTCCGCCAGTACTTGACTACTGTTCTTGTATCCAACGTGGGTTCGGTAGTATTTGACTCTCTACTTGTATCCTACGTGGGTCCGAAAGCTTAGCTGGTCTTGTATCCTATGTGGGTCCGACATCTTAGATGAATCAATGGCTATAATCGATCATCTCTATCTTCTTATGAAGAAGTACACCTATGTGAGTTGAGTCTTGACTTTCAATCACTATCTTCGATATGATTGTTTTGATATCCTGTGTGGCTTGGGTTGTGTTATCTTGTGTGGATTGGATTGTACTATCCTGTGTGGACTAGATCAAACATGGGCTCAGATGTTGGACCCAAACTGGAATTGATGACTTATGTATATGTATGGTCATGTACCTAAGTAGGGTTTGTTGTTACTTCATAATTGCAATCTTTCTTTTGTGGTTTATCCTTCGTGGATTCTAGGAGACCTTTGGGGGTCTCGGGGTCCCTACTGAGTAGCGTATACTCACCCCGGCACGGGATATGCCCGCACTACGTTGTGGATGTAGATAACGAACAACACTGATCGAGGTAGGATCTCGTGGAGCTGGACGGTACCTGGAGGTGGATCACTGGACGAGACGTACACGGAGTGGATGGCTGGAGATGAGGAGCTAAGCAGACTATCTATACCCACCCTTCAGGTGGGATTTCCAGAGGACGGCATGGAGTGGATGCTTTACTTTTCTACCATTGTACTCTCTTTTCAGTTGTACTTAACATTCAGTTGGGTTTGTATTCGGTCCCATTTACTTTCCAGCATATACTTTTGTACTCAGTTTACTTAGTGTTTACTCAACTTGTGTACTCTATGGTGTTTTCTTACTTTATAAAGGCAGTGCCTTCCCTTATTGTCTGGATTTACGCCTTTGGTGCTAGTCTCTAGCCCCTGGACTATAGATGGCGGGCTTGGGGTAGTCACGACACGGGTCTGAGGACAGTTCGTAAAAATTTGTTATCAGAGGAGTTCGGTTCTACCACATAACTCAGGACTCTGATCTTTCTTCTATGTGAAGCAATAATATTAAGGGTATTGAGTGTGGTTATCAGTGTAGGGAGTCCAGTGTTAGTGTGGTGGCCAACGTATCCATACACCAGGACCCTGACTTCTGATTTCCGACTTAGGGCACGAAAACATAGATTGCATGTGTGTTTCATAAGTTTTCTGTGTGATTACTTTGTGTCAGCTCACCAGGTATACTATATTGACCGTGGTGCGCTTGTTTTTTTTTCAGGATGGCCCCACGACAGCATCCAGCTATGGTTTCGAGCTTTGTACTAGACGACAGCCCACCGAGCGACGAGGCCTCGGTGCAGGGCCCTATTATAGTGGAGGCACCTGTGATACCTTTACCCACCGAGCCACTGATGCCACCAGCCCCAGCAGCTAAGAGTGCATGTTTCCTTAGTGCACTGCACGAGTTTGAACATTAGAGATCGCCCAGGTTCCATGGGGAGACGGACCCTCTGGAAGCCTAGGATTGGCTGGAGGCTGTTCATCAAGTATTCAGGTTAGTTGGGACACCATCTGACCTCATGGTGATCCTTGAAGCTAGTCTCCTGCACGCAGAAACAGGTATATGGTGGATCCTGATGCACCAAGTGCACGATGAGGAATCAATCATTTGGTCAGACATTGAGAGACTCTTTCACTCGGAGTTCGTCCCAGATACCCTTCGTGAGGTGCGCATTCAAGAGCTACTACAGCTGCTGCAGGGAAACATGATGGTAGTCCAGTACTCGGTGAGATTTACTAATCTCTCATGCTATTCCACGGACATGGGACGAGACCCATTCTTCCAGGCTCAGACCTTCGAGTGGGGACTGAGGCATGAGATCATGGCTTTGATGATCTCCATTGGTATTCTGAGGCAGGAAAGTGTACTGGAGTGATCCCTTCTTGTAGAGAGCTTCCTTGTTGAGCCTACACCAGTAGCGAGACCTACCGCCGGGCGAAATGTAGCAGATTCTTCTGCAGCTGGAAGTCAACGAATGACACAGGGGTCCAAGCGGACCAGACCATCAGGTAGACTACCTCAGGACATTGGCTTAGAGGTGTGGGGCACATGGCGCAGATCCAGTATTATGAGGAGAATATTGTGCTATGCTTGTGGCGGGCAAGGCCACATGGCTCGTGACTGCCCGACCCGCCATATAGAGGAGCAACAGACGGTTGAGGGACGACCTAGGCAGAGGCAGAGGTTCGACCGTAGAGGTTCGCTGGGAGCAGGTGGATGAGGCATAGGAGTTGGCCGAGTAGTAAGTGGTGGGAGAAGCATTGAGGCTCTACCCCCACCACCACCAGGAGGTCCACCTCGACCACATGGAGCTGGCTAGCAGAGGCAGGCTCAGCTTCATGCAGCGGAGGCCTACGACTACGGCACACAAGAGATGATTCAAGTTACTATCTGTTTCTACTCCACCCTTGCAGTAGTTCTTATAGACACAAGAGTGAGTCATTCTATCATTGTCGCTGCCCTTGTTCAGAGCTCGGAGATTCCGACGGATCCTTTGGCTCAATCCTTAGGGCTAGAGACTCATACGGGAGCAGACTCGATGATTATGCACTGGTGTCAGTAGTGTGAGCATACTCTAGGAGGCAAGAACTTTGACTGGGATCTTCTTGTAGCGGCATCAAAGCCGTACGACGTCATCTTGGGAATGGATTGCTTATCAAAAGTCCATGCTCAAATCGACTGTATTAGGCGCAAGGTGCGGTGTGTTCGTACCGATGGGAGCAGGTTCACCTTCACCGGAAATAAGGGAGCCTTTGCTGTACAGGATGGACTCATGCAGAGGAGAGGACAGTCGATCACTAATCAGTTGTCTAGCTTCATCCTAGGAGCAGTTGACGTGCAGAGTCCAAGATTTTCTATAGTGGAGGATCAATATGCAGACGTTTTTCTTGACGATGTTCTAGGACTACCTCCTCGCAGAGAGGTGGACTTTTATATTGACATATACCCTGAGACAGCCCTGAAATATACTCCAGCATATCAGATGGATCCCGCTGAGCATTGAGAGCTACGGGTACATCTGGAGGACTTCTAGGGCAATGGATTCATTCAACCCAGTGTTTCAACCTGGGCTTCCCCGATTTTGTTTGCCAAGAAGGCAGACAGGAGCTTGCGACTATGTGTCGATTACCGTCGCCTGAACCAGGTGACTGTGAAGAACAATTATCCACTTTGAAGGATTGACGAACTCTTTGATCAGCTCAAGGGAGAACGATGGATCTCGAAGATAGACCTCAGGTCAGGCTATCATCAGCTCAGAGTTAGAGATGAGGATGTGCAGATGACGGCCTTCAGATATCGGTATGGCCACTATGAGTTCTTGGTTATGCCATTCGGCAAAACCAATGCTCTAGATTTCTTCATGAGTCTCATGAACAAGATATTTCAGACTTACCTTGATCGTTTTTTCATAGTCTTCATCGATGAGATGTTGATATACTCGACTATTGAGGAGGAGCATGCCTACCACTTGCGGGTTGTGCTAGACACACTCCGAGAGCACCAACTTTATGGTATGCTCTCGAAGTGTCAGTTATGGATATGTGAGGTCCACTTCATGGGACACGTCATCTCTGAGGTGGGAGTTGTAGTGTATCCTGCGTAGATCGAGGCAGTGATAGCTTGGGAGCCGCCCAAGAGTGTGATGGAGGTGCAGAGCTTCTTGGGTCAAGCTGGGTACTATCAGAGGTTTGTGATGGACTTCTCTAGAGTTTCAGCACCACTTTCAGCTTTGAATATGACGGGAAAACCCTTCGTGTGGTCAGAGAGATGTCAGCAGAGCATCTAGGAGCTGAGACAGAGATTGACCAGCGTACCCATCTTGAGGCTACCGGAGGAGGGAGTAGGGTATGCAGTCTACTGAGATGCATCAGGGACTAGACTCAGGTGTGTCCTGAAGCAGGAGTAGGCAGCGATCACCTATGGATTACAACAGTTGAGGCAGCATGAGAAGAACTACTCTACCCATGACCTGGAGTTAGCTGTAGGGGTATTCACTCTGAAGATGTGGCGACACTATTTGATGGGTGAGCGCTTTACAGTCAATTCTGACCACCAGAGTCTCAGGTACATCATCTCACAGAAGAAACTAAACCTGAGATAGTAGAGATGGATCGAGTTCCTCCAGGACTATGACTTTTGATAGTCTATACTCTTTGAAAGGGGAACATAGTAGCTGGTTCTCTCAGCAGGAGGATGGGAATTCAGCTACTTGGAGAGGCGACAGAGAAGCTAGCCGCTTTGCAGATATCCTTCGTGGATAGAGATGGGGCGGCCTTCCTTCATTCGCTCACAGTCACACCCCCACTTCTTATATGGGTCAGAGAGGTACAGCGTGGGGACGTTGACTGTGAGACGCATCGTGCATAGATTTCCACAAGATAGTCACCTAATGGTTTCTCTGTAGGAAGAGAGAATGACTTCTTTTTTAGAGGATGTACCATGGTACCAGCTTCTTTACAGGAGGAGGTGCTAAGAGAGTTTCACACTTCTCCAATAACGGTACATCCAATAGTGGCAAAGATGTACTAATATCTCATATGATAGCACTGGTGGCCAGGTATGAAGAAGGTTGTAGCCGAATTTGTTTCTCGATGCCTCACCTGCCAGTAGGTGAAGGTGGGGAACCATGTACCAGCAGGCTTAGTACTGCCCTTGGAGGTCCCAGATTGAAGGTGGGATGGGATATATATGGATTTCATGACTGGACTTCCACGTACATCCAGAGGACATGACTCCATTTGGGTGATTGTAGATCGACTCACCAAGTCGGCTCACTTCATACTTATCAGAGAGCAGGGCTCTGTGGAGATCTTGGGATGAATCTATGTTCAGGAGATTGTATAGCTTCATGGTGTTCCATCGTCTATCATCTCCGATTGAGATGCTTATTTTAAATCCCGACTTTGGAAGGGGTTGCATGAGGCATTCGGGACGCAGCTACGTCTGAGCACCGCATTTCACGCTCAGATGGATGGTCAGACAAAGAGGACCATTTAGACTCTCGAGGACATGCTCTGTGCATGTGTCCTTGAATTTGGTCATAGTTAGGAGGATCACCTACCCTTGGTGGAGTTTGCATATAACGACAGCTACCACTCCACCATCGAGATGGCACCATACGAGGCCTTGTACGGCCGACCTTAAAGGTCACCTCTATGCCAGACAGACCCTGGGGAGTCAGCACTTGTGGGACCAGAGATGGTCCAGGCCACGATAAAGAAGTTACAGATCATCCAAGAGCAGATGAGGACAACTCATAGCCTACAGAAGTCTTATGCTGACAGGAGGCGGAGACCACTAGAGTTCGAGGATGGCGACAACGTTTTTTTGCGGGTCTCACTTCGACGTAGATTACTGAGGTTTTTTCGTGGTGGAAAGTTATCTCCACACTTTATAGGATCATTCCAGGTTCTCAGCAGGATAGGCGAGGTGTCTTATCACCTGGCTCTACCACCTCAGTTGCACCTGGTGCACGATGCCTTCCACGTATCTCAGCTGAGGAGATATGTGCACGACCCGACACATATTATCGACCATGGGGAGTTGGACATTGATGATACGGTGACTTTTGGGGAGGACCTGGTAAAGATAGAGGATCAATAGGAGTGGGTCCTACGTGGGCAGTAGATTTTTGTAGTGCACTTCAGGAGGTAGCACAGGAACCTCTTGGAGAAAACATGGGAGCGAGAGGCTCAGATGCGTGCTCAGTACCCTCATTTTTTCCCCTAGTTTGTGAACTATCTTTACGGGATGTAAATCAAAGAGGTAGGAGTAATGTAAAGACCTGTAAATTTAAAGTAAAATTTTTTCTTAATTTTTTAGGGATTTTACGAGTACGCAGTTTTTGACGGCACCTGATTCCAAGGCCCAGTGTGCTCGAAATCAATTTCCAAAGTTTAGCTCAGGTACATTCAGTGAATGAATGAGCGGGTTTTCCTAACATCTGAATAAATGCCCAGAATCGAAATCTGATGGCACCGATGAAACTAAGGCACTGGTAATTTCTTAGGAACACCTTTTCTGAAGGAGTGTTTTATCTGGAGGAGATGTTAAAAATGTGAGGAATAAAAATATAATTGTTTTACAATTTTATTTTTATTTTTTACTAAGTGGTTTAACTGATAAGTAAAATTAAGTTGTGTCACAACTTTATTTCTGTCTACTATGTGATCCTATCTTCTGGTTAGGATATTAGTTAGGTGGGGCCCACATGATCCCCCACCCTTTCATGTTCCCCATAACCCCCTTTAAACTCCTTTTAAAACATCCCTTTTTTTAATGTTGTGATTTTCCCTCTCCTCCCATTTAATAAATCCAACACATTAATTCAATTAATGGATTTTAGTTCTTATATTTTGGACTCATGGCATGGATTAATAAAATAAGTTCAGCTTATTTTATTTTTGGGATATATTGGTTGTGTTAAGGATTCGAAAAAAATGCTCTAGTGTTGAAGAACATCTTCTATCTCGTTGAAAAACGCGAAGAACGCCAGAGCACCAAGGAGAGACGGCATGCCAATCATTCTCTTCTCTGCAGCCGGTGTGAGACGTCATCCTCTTCTTTGATGCTCACCAATTCCATCATCGAAACCACCCCCCGCGATGTCGTTTTCATGCGACGATCAATGTTCGATAACTTCTTTAAGGTAGGGGTTGTTTTTACATTCGGAATTATTTGACGTACTCTTTTAGTTCTTTGGCTTCCTGTTATCAAAATAACAGAGGAGGTCAGACCGCACGAACACGGCCGAACCTCCTCCCCTTTTTATGTTGAATATCTTGTGGCTTGGAATGGAGGTGGCGTGGTGCAACGGCAACGTGCGAGAATGAGGTAAATCGCGGTGAAGGTGTGTGGCGCCATCGCACCACATTGGTGAAGATGAAGGAAGCTGTTTCCAAGAACAGGTCGTGGCAGATGAGCGTGGCGCCATCACGCCATGCCAGAGAACGATGGAGGGTCGTGGCCGGGGCGAGTCGTGGCGTAGGGGCGCGGCGTCGTTGCGCCATGCTGGTCGGACAGGGGTTGTGGCCTAAGGTCGTGGCGGTGCAGAGGAGGGCAGCCGGAACCTCCGATCACCGGCACTCCAGAAGTGGGACCAGCTGTTCCCGCACGACACAACTGGCCGACCATTATGGTGGTCCGGATCCGAGAAGCTCGGGGGGTTTTAACCTTGGCGGATGACGTGGCGGGCGCCTCCATGTGGGGGTCTCCATTTCAAATCAAGGGGGAAGCCCCCTCCCCCCGCACCCACCCCATTGAATCCGCTCAACGCGCGGCGCCCGCATCGGGACGAACCGGCCGGGCCGGGCCAGACCCCCCGTGCCGGGCCGGGCCGCTCGTGCTGGGCTGGACTCCCGCGCCGGCCCAAGCCGCTCTGGCTGGGCCGGGTCGCGCCATTCAGTCCGGGCTACGCCAGCCAGTCCGGACCGTGCTCAACCGGGCTAGACCCGGACCCGGGTCGGGTCGACCTGGTTCGGGCCGACCCAGGGGTATTGTTCCGGGTCGGACCGGTCCTGAACCCCATGTTTTCAGACAGATCTGTTCAAATGCCCATAACATGGGATACAGACCTCTGATCGATGCACTGTCAGTTGTGTAGAGATCCTTGAATCGAGACGGTCGTTTCTTTATATTACACTCATGGATTTGATGAACTTTGGGTACGGTCGGGTTGGTTCGAACACGAAACCAACCGGGCCCTCGGAGCGAAAACGCTTATAACATGAGTTCAGGACGTCTGATTGATGTGCCTTTGACTTTGTTGGTTTCCTCTTTGTGATACAGTTCTTTTGGCTTACTCCACTCGAGGTTTGGATGCATTTGGAGTTTGGTCGTGTTGGTTTTGACTTAAAAACCAACCTAGCACCTAGGACGAAAAATCCAATAACTTTCAGACCGGGCATCCGATTGACGCACCGTCTGTCGCGTTGAGTTCCTTTTGACGAGAAAAAACATTGAGATACATCAACTCCAGACTACATGTCAGTTGATGTATCGACCCCCCTTGGCTCGTGGAGCGGACCCTCCCAGAATAGATCATGTTGTGTGCGGGAACCCTAGAGCTAGTTGCGACTACAATGAAAATGATGACTGTACTGGGATCCTTCGGGGGTTCGGCAGCGACGACGACTGTACTGGAATCCTATGTGGGTTCGACAGTGATGACTAATATTCTTGTATCCTATGAGGGTTCGGCAGTACTTGACTACTATTCTTGTATCTTACGTGGGTCCGACAGTATTTGACTCTGTACTTATATCCAATGTGGGTCCAGCAGAGTAGCTGGTCTTGTATCATTTGTGGGTCTGACAGCTTAGCTGGTCTTGTATCCTTTGTGGGTCCGACATCTTAGATGAATCAGTGGCTACATCTGATCACCTCAATCTTCTTACGAATAATTATACCTGTGTGAGATGAGTCTTGACTTTAAATCACTATCTTTGATATGATTGTTTTGTTATCCTATGTGGACTAGATCGAACTCAGGCTGGAATGTTGGAGCCAAACTGGAATTGATGACTTAGGTATATGTATGGGCATATACCTAAGTAGGTTTTCTTGTTACTTCGTGATTGTAATCTTTCCTTTGTGTTTTATCCTTCATGGATTCTGGGAGACCATCATGGGTATCAGGTTCCCTACTGAGTAGCATATACTCTCCCATGCATGGGCTATGCCTGCTCTATGTTGTATTGGATGCAGATGACAGATAGCGCTGATCAAGGTAGGAGATTGTGGAGCTGGACGATACCTAGAGTTGGATCACTGGAAGAGATATACATGGAGCGGACGGCTCGAACCGAGGAGCTGAGGAGACTATCCGTACCCAACCTTCATGTGGGATTTCCAGAGGATGACTTGGAGTTGCTTCTTTACTTTTCTGCAGCTGTACTATCTTTTCAATTGTACTTTACATTCAGTTGGGTTTGTATTCTGGCCCATTTACTTTCCAGCACTAACTTTTGTACTCAGTTTACTTAGTGTTTACTCAGCTTGTGTACTCTATGGTGTTTGTTTACATTATAAAGGAAATACCTTCCCCTATTGTCGGGATTTATTCCTTTGGTTCTAATCTCCATCCACTGGCCTATGGAAGGCAGGCTTGGGGTAGTCACGGCACGGGTCCGAGGATGGGTCATGACAAGTATAATCAAATTGATGATACAATTAAAGATATTTAACTAATAGATAATGGGATTAACTGATAATTGAGACTTATATCTTGATGTATAAAAACAATTATGTTTTTATGTAATTTATGGATTTTTCAATGGAGTTAATATTGATTAACGTAGAGGATAAAAAAGGATGGAGTGAATTCTCTTATAGAGTTAAAACAAATATTGAATGGAATAATTCAAAATAAATTGATCTTCATAATTAAAATAATAATGTAAATAATGTATTATGATTGATTGGTTATTAGTATAAGAAGATAAACTCTTGTTCAAATGACTATATGCTAATTATGAATTAATATAATTCCCATTCATAGTAACTTAAATGTGTTAAATCATTGTATTTCTAGAAATAAATAATCACAAAAATATTTAGTTGTTATGTAGATTCATTTGATTGAAATTTGGTATCATAATATAATAACTAATTTGAAAATTTTATTTTTTAATAAATTTGATGCAAGAAATGATTTGTTGGAATGTAGATGAGAATATATGTGATGGAAAGTAACATCTTCAAACTAAATTTCCAATATTTATGAAAAATGGTCAATAATGTTTTACATTTTTTTACTTAAGTTAGTAATAAAATACATTAACTTCTCATATATGGAATGAATTCATATCTAATCCTTAGTACATAACATATTTCATGGCCTGTTTTAATAGTATAGTAAAACTAATTCTTTCAATTTTATTTGAATCAAATATATATATATATATATTTGATTTTAATGAGTTATTAACTAATACATCATGGGATTGATTTTGATATCTAATTATCAAAAATAATTGATGATTGAAACTTTCATTCGATGATGGTATTGGAGTGTATGATTATTACAAACTGAATATTTTTATCAACATTAAATGATTAGGTTCACTGTAAATCTTATTAATGACAATAAAAAAAAATTTATACATTGATAAAGTGTATAAAGATTGGAAATTTTGTAAACAAAATACATTATATTATCAACTATAAAATTGGACAAAATAGTATACACTTGTCAACATAGGTTTTGTCTATCAACCATTCTTAGATAATATTAAAAATGAATTCAAGGGCTCATAAGAGTATGATTTTATCCACTGAGATTATTCATTATGTGGTATTTTGAGAATGAAAAACATTAATTTCTAATTAAATCACAAAAAATTACATAATGAGTTACATTGATTGGAGAAAAAATCAATATATTTAGAGCGTCCGTATTATAAATATCATGAGTTCAATGATAAAATTGATATCATGAATGTAATTAATGATATATATGATATGTTTATTGGAACATTTTTAGACATTAAATAGAAGGCTCAATATGTAGGTTGAATGCATGATTGGACTTTCTCTCATTGTAAATACATTTCGAGTTAACACTAATGTTTTGTGGATGAAAAATAAACAATAATATCAATTGTAATAAATTATCAAAGATGGATAAAATTATATATTTTCCATGTATCTAGGGAATTAATGTTCCATAGGATTATTTATAATATGTAAAAAATATTGGGTCTCAAAAATATTTTATGTTGAAAGTTTGGAAATCTCAGGATTTTCATGTCATGATACAACCACACCAACATGTTAAATCATGTAGAATATT
This sequence comes from Viscum album, assembly GCA_963277665.1. Classification (NCBI taxonomy): domain Eukaryota; kingdom Viridiplantae; phylum Streptophyta; class Magnoliopsida; order Santalales; family Viscaceae; genus Viscum; species Viscum album. The sequence goes on along the minus strand of OY728157.1, from coordinate 1,068,937,896 downwards.
TTCCTCCCATTTCGAAATTTCTATCATGATATGGAAGGGATATTCTATGAATCTATATCATCCTAATTCATCCATTATTCAGAAATATATTTCATAGAATGGTATAGAGTTTTTTTAAGATATAGATCTGTAGTTGAGAACGTCATTCTACTTAAATCTTGACATGATCAAGTATATTATAGATAAAAGGGGATGTGTTTTAAGAAACTAAAATCATCAATAGTTGACTCGATAATGGTGATAAATTTATAAATATTGAATTAGGTTTATGATTCTCAAACATATAGAGCATTTCATATAAATCTGCTTAAATAGTTTTTTCCACAAAAAAATGATATTTTGGTTTTAAATTAGTATAATAGTTATATTAATTCCAAGTATTAAAAATATCCTTTATCGTAAATCTGATCCTTAAAATAATATTATTTTTGTTATCATAAGTTATATATTTAAATTTGATAACTTGGTCTGATAATTACATTAATGGATATTCATTTCATATTAAATATATGTTAATAAAAGTGTAGATCATAATACATTTTGTTTATTGATTTTATAAGAAATTAATTTTTCATTTTCAATATACTAAAACAAAATTGTTATTCCAAAATATTTTTGTTTATTTCTTTAAAAAATATGGGATTTTTATAACATTAAATTGTTATTTCGCATGTTTAACTTATAATGTGTTATCAATAAGAATAGTGTATAACCCAAAAAATTGTTATTACAGTAGTTAAAATAATTATGTTAGAATATAGGGGAAAACATTTTATCATGAAAAGATGTTGAAATGAAATTTTCTATCTTCATAATCCTTCTGAAATAAAATGATCTATAATTTTACATGGGAACAAAATATTATGTTGGTGATAAAATACATAATTATTTTAACAGAAAATGAGATATCCATAATCCCATATAATTATTTATAGTGAATATTAATTTTATTTTAAAATTAATATTTTTTGAAATATTTAATAGTAATTAAGTTTGAATTTTTAGAAATATTCCTTAAGTAATATCTTAATATTACAGGTAACATATATTTATTTCATGCTTCACTTTTTAAATTTAATATAATTTTATATAATTTTTTTAATTAAGAAATAATTTATAATTAATATATTAAAATATTATCATAAATTAGATTATATTTTTTATATTTTCTATTCATAACATATGATTACCGTCACATATCATTTTTTATTACTTTTTAAAAGAAATTTATTTTACTTTAACATTTCAAATTAATATAGTGAAATTTATACAAGGTAAATTTCAAGGAACATTTCATTCTTTAAGTAATGATAGTGTGATATTCATGAGATTATTTACATTTTGAGTAAATCTACCCTAATATGGTGTGTTAAATTGGAGATTCTATAATGAATATTATAAATAATTGTTTATTTAGTATTTTTTTTAATTTATATATTATTAAAATTATGATTCAAATTTGTATGTTACAGTTGGATTTATACCATTCAGTTATTTCATTTCATCTCTCATTAGTGAAACTATAAATTCAGTTATCTACTTTAACAATTAGGACTAAAAAGGTGTCTAGTTTAGTTTAATTTTTTTTAGATCATTTTTCACTTTTTAAATATATACATAAAAGTTCGATTATTTTAATACTAGTTAATCGTGAATTTTATTTATAGGTTAGTTGGATATTGGAAATTAGATTCTCTATGATCTTCATTAGAGGGAAGAAAAAATATTATTTGGATGATGATACGTTTACTTAAATTGATGATCCTCATAATCTATCTGCACAGGATCCACCCACTTCCATGGGGTTAGATAAGACATTAAGAGTTGGAAAATGTTGAATAACATGTTTAAAAAAATTATCAATTTCTCATATCAAGTAATAGAGTATACCGGTTGAGTTTGATGATAATTATATTCCATGGGGTATAAATTAAATTGAATTTAAAACATCTATTATAGTGAAAGATCAAAACAATGTTGGTACTTGGATTTATGATTAATTTACTGATGTTAAATTGATAATATCTCAATAGTTAGATACAATTTTGGTAATACAATTTCCTATTGGTTTATATGTCATGAAATGTGACTACTAATATAGGGATTTCCCTTCTTATTATAGTATATATTATATAACTAATTGTAGAGAAATTTGGAATAATTATTTAGATTTAGGTGCATGGAATAGGAGTGAATTTAAATCAAACCTCACATGAGATTTTACGATTTGGGATATAAGTTATCAAAATATTTTTGATATACATAAATTTTTAGATGAATAATAATCGATATAGTTTGTTGAATGTGGAAAAGAAGAACAATTATTGGTAATTGAAATGGTATCTTTTAAAAAATGAAATATTATTGATCATATTAATGATATTATTATTCTTAATGAATAATAAAATTGGGGATCTAGTCTTGATATCAAATTAAAATAAAAATACAACATACATTATCTAGTAATGGATATTAGTTATTAGAAGAAAAAATAATTGTTGAAATGTTTTTAAAATTGAAATATGAGTGTTAAATATCCCTAGAAGTAAAACCTCCTAACTCCATCTAGAAAATAAAAATGTAATAGATCCCAATGGAGAAAAATTTGAAAATATATTACAGAAGAGTCAATAGATATACCTGGGATGATTATAAGACGTATTAATGTTTTTTTTAAATTCATGTTAAATAAAATATTTATATACTTATCTTCAATACTCAGGCTTTAAAATATTCTAAGAAGGAAACTATTGAGAGTAAGAACACATTGGGGACCTTCATTGATATAGGTATGATGGATATTTTATCTCCAACATTAGAGAAACACCAAATACCCGAGTCATGTACAATAATAACCAAGAGATTTATCAGTAAAATAGTGTTTGGTAGAACTATAGTTTCTTTAATAAAGGGTCTATATAAAAGTAAAATTGATTTTTGACACACTAATGTTCATGATATGGGTGAGATGGTGGAGAAAAATATCATAGAATTGATATAATCAATGTCTGCAGTCATGAAAATAATGTTTTAGGCTACAAATCTTAGTCCTCTACCCCTACCTACAATTCCCACTACTATACCTACTCAATATCCTTGTACATATCCAATTAAAACACCTCATATGCCACATTATCAAATTTATTATTCCATATATGTTATGGATACCCAAGATAACATTTTCTCATTTATGATTTTAGATTATTTTGAAGATATCATTCCTTATAAATAGATGGGGAGAGAGAGAATTATGATCAATCTATAATATATTATACATAGATCCAACACAATTAAATTTCATACATATGTTGCCTCTAAAATTTTATAATGTATTATCCATTTTCTAATCATTACATCTAAACATGTGTGGCAAATAACCACTATGATATGTGTAGATTATATCTGTTAGTTCAAATTATGATTTAATTTTATTATTATTTTTAAATTTTATATATATATATATAATTTGTTAGGAATACTTCAAAGATATGTATATAATATTTAGACAACAAATAGTACATGACATTATTACATAAGATACAATTTATTCTAGACATTAAATAATATCAACATATTAAACATTATTTATGGATATTTCTAAAATTTCATTGGATTTTATAATATTATGGAATTCAATAAATGTGATTTATTTAAAGAATGATATAATGTATCATGTAAATATTGGTCATTTGGTAATCAACAGGATGGAAATATTTTCCACTTATTATGATTATGATAAATTTTATAAGTAATCTTAAATTACTAAAAATTTATTTTTATGATTGTTTTTATAAGGATTATTTTTAAACTATATTTAAAGTAAGAATAATTGATGGGAAACCCCTCTTTTCAGCAATTTTATCATTTGTATAACCAAAGGAATATATTGAAGACGTACAATTTTCTATGTGTTAATTAATTTTTTGATCAATTTAAGGGGGAAAAGTTATTATAATTTTTTACATTTAATAGGATATCACTATCTTAGTGTTATGGAATCTGAAATCCCGAATCTATTTTTCATGATTATATTTGAAATATAGTAATATTCTGTTATTCCTTTTGGTATGACTACTTCTCTATTAGTTTTTAAAGATCTGATTATCAATATATTATAATTATACAATGATTCCTTCATTTTTTATTGTTGTATGACATTACGGACTACTGACAACTAGTGAAGATAATGAGTTTCATTTTTGTCCAAATTTATAAATACAAAAATAAAAACAAATTTATGCTAAAATATCAATTTGTTATTTATTGATATAAGAAGTTATGTTCTTAGAACATATGGTCTCAAGAGGTGGAGTATCACTATAACAATTGAAGGTGAGATATGTTATGTCATTAGAGGAACAAAAAAATTATTTGGAATTTAGAGTTTCTTATGCCTAGAATGACACTACATGTGGTATATAGAGGATTTCACTATGGTTTCATCATTCTTGGACCATATTACCAAAAAGGGGATAAATATCATGTCAAAATTGATGTTTCATACTTTTATTGATGTGTTTATATAATGGCTGAAATGAACACATTTATTAATTTTTCTATAGATATGTGAAGGATATGTAGTCTATTGTGATTTATCCTTAATGGGTAACTGGTTTTCCTCAATAATTGAGAATATATAGAAATATAGCACTATTATTCATTGATGATACATTATTTTTTAGTAATATTTAGCACCTTTGGAAATAAAATTCACAATAACCAAAAAAATAGTGTCTTCAGAATCATGGAAATCTAATCTTCTATCTTGGTGATATATTTTCATCATATCCCATTTTGATATTCCAATTATGTACTCTTATATAAAATCAGTCATTATATCTTTTGTATTTGAAACATATGAATGTTGTGGTATAATATTCCCAATATGGGTGAAAAAGAGAGATATATAAGTATGAATTGAAAATAAGGGTATTAAAAAATGATTGTACAATTTTAAGATTTTACACTGCTCATAAAATATCATAAACAAAAATTAGTGAATAAATATTGAAATTTCCAAAGACAAAAATCATAATGAAATCAATGAACATGAGTCATGGGAGAATAATGTTGGAATAAGATATAGAATTTGGGAATATACATAATCATATAACATTTTGAATGCATTTAAATAGAAATAAGTTCAATCATTTGGTTTTGTACATGAAATCATGCCCTCACATAATCTAATTTATGAGTGACAAGTTCAATTAAAATCATTGTAAACATGTAATCCGATCCATTGGAAGCATTTTAAACATGAAATCATGTTAAAAAATTACACTGTGAACATATATTCAGGTTGTAGAAAAACATTGTGAACATGTAATTGAGTTCTTGCATAAACATATGGGAATGCAACCCAGTCCATGCCTAATACTGTGAACATGTATGTAGGTAAATCCATAAAATATATAAACTCATGATTCATCCATACATACCCAATTCATTAGAGATATAAATAGGTCAAATCTATTAGACAGTGAATTCATCAAAGAGTCTTCCACAAGAAAACATAATATTCATCATAAAATAACCCATAAAAAGAAATGAAATTCATTTAAAACAAATCATGACCCATGAAATGAAATGGTTATTATAAAAATTTCAACATATCATAACTTTTAAAAAGTATATAGGTATCAGATTCATTCTATAATAGAATCAAACAATAAAGGAAGAGGTTTTCATTATCAATTTACCATGGTATGACACATGGAAGGGAAATGAGATTCATAAAAAACTAGTCCTATTAAACAAAAAACATTTAAATAATGAATAAAAATTGTTTCCTTGGAATATATCACTAGTAAAGAATAAAATATATCATTATAATTTCAACATACATGGTGGTGGAATCTTGGAACACTACATGATGCATTTATTAATGAAAATAAATATTCTTTAAAAAAATTTATTATAGAAAACATTTTCAAATAAATTTCACTGAAAAAAAATAAAAAAATTATAAAGATATTTTATTAAAATAATTTATGATTTTTCTTAAGGAAAATATTATTTTCACTTTTAAAAACACTTTTTAGATCATCAAATATTTTCCAAAATATTCCTATGAATGTTTATTTCAAAATTATATTAAAAGCTTAAAAATTTGAAAACATTTTCCATTGAAAGTACATTAAAAAAATTAATAAATAATGAATACACATTTAATTTTTTTATTGGAAACATGATTCATCATGTATATATTTTTCAAACAGATGAGAGAGACAGATGACTCCAAATTTAATAAAAACCTTATTAATTAACATAATATTCACATTGTGTAAAGTGGTACCATTACATGAACATATCTTGAATAACTAGAAAATAAAATGTTATTGATATTTTTTTAGAGAATGATCATAAATATTCATCAATGGATTCCTAATTATAATCTATTTTGATAAAAATGAGACTGTAGTAATGTTGTGATAATAATTGGGTATCATGTATTTTTACTCCCCATAAAATAATAATAATAATTGTCAATTTAAATATAATTAAAATAATTAATTTTTTTTATAAAACTTCTGAAAGGGCATTATATATACTTCATAGAAGTGTATAGTGGCATAACATGTCATGTAAATCGAAGAAGGAAAAATGAGGAAAAAATAATTTACCAATTCAAAATCATTTCGACTCTAAACGAATGAAATAGAGATCATCAAATGGTTACTGTAAATAACTAAAAAATATAATTATAATTATAATATAATAAATTCATGGGAATTATATAAACCACATAATGTAAATTAGTGGTGAATAATGAATAGGTCTTACAAAAATTATTGTTATATGAGAAACCCTTACTACATTAGTAACATTTCAAACATGAGATCCACGAATGAATAACATCAATTTAAAATTTTAATACCATAGTGTATTAGATAATCATAAAAGAACACGTCAAATTGAATTATATACACCACAAAACCATGATATCTTTTCAATATAGAAAATATCATAGTGAAATAAAATTGAGATGAGAAATCCCCCACTAGTTGAGTAACATTAAAATCCTGAGATCTGTAATGACCCAATATTTTATGAGTGTAAATTTCCTTATTATAATTATTACATACATTATAATAACCTAAATTTTCATTATAAAAAAAATAAAAATATTATAAATTAATAATTAATGAAATAATAATTATGTAGAGAAGTTAAGGAACCTATTCCAATGAAATAGTAACTTGATATTTGGAATAATAATATATAACTTATGAATATTAAAACAGAAAATATAATAGTATACTCACCCATGAAAGTATAAGTAACAAAATTTCATCTTATATATGTAAATTTGATATAGTTTTTCACAACCCCCCCCCCCAATAATGTGTACCCCTCCTGGGCTGGCAATGTGAGAAGGGAGATAATGACCCCCGAGTCCCGCCTCCAGTAGGCCCCGGGTTGGAAACTAGCACCAAGGGTATAATAAACACACAAATGGGAGGAATTACCCTCTATGTGAACACATGTGGAAGAGAGAGATAAGATAGAAACAAACCAACTCCAACTCAGAACTGAAGTATAAAAGAAAACCCAAGTGAACATATGTAATGTCATACAAATGTACTACAATTGGAAGGGAAACTGTAAGTACCCAAAAGAAAGTAAAAAACAGCAGTGACCACAAGCCCAAACAGCTCCTACAACTTCAAGATAGTAGTAACTAGCTTGATCTCCAACCTGCTCCAATTATACGTATGGTGAGTATAAAAATTAACTCAGTAGGATCCTCCCCGAAGCCTCTTATGCAAAAGTATAGAAAGCATGAAAAAGCACTGTGAACAACAAGTGAAACTAAATCATCACCTAAATAGGTATACTATTTTCCCAACCTCACCATGGCTACTCTCACCAAGTAATGCATACAAGAATATAGTATATACTAAGAATATAAAGTGTTCCCTACTACTACTTCCCTGCTGATTTTCTGCTTTTCCCCAACAACATACATCATATGCATCTCTCTCCAAAGGCTTGACCACAGACACCTGGGTGAAGCACCACACCATCCTGACAACCGAAGTAACCAGGTATGTTTTGAGACCCACCATAGCCCGCATAACATGTATTGTACATCGGGTATTATACCTCAAGCCATTACAGCCCATACACCGAGTAAGGATCTTCAAGACATAACAGCCTTTACATGTTATATGTTACACGTATAGTACTCTATAGGATACTATATCAAGAATATACGTTTTTGAAATATCCACAAGCCATTACATCCCTCAACACACATATATGGGGAAACAAACCACTGTGTCGGTTCGCACAAGTATCTATCCAGAGAAGAGATTGGGGACAAAGAGTGTATTCATCCATTCATCCTCCCACCGGAATGTTGGGGAAAACACCCCCCTAGGGCTCAGAATCCCTAGGGTGTCAGTTGACCTTACTGACAGTGTGGAGTAGCTTATAGAAACATTAAAAGTACAAAATATATTATATCTCACAACCACACTATGGGAATAACCTAGTCTTAGACACAACTGCAGCTAACGTATCTCGGACTCCGGGCTGCCAGTTCAATGACTAGGCATCCTATTAGCACACAACCATTTGAAAATATTTATTAGATTGCTTCATTCCCTTTTTATCAATTCTAATGTATGTTAATTAATTTTTTAGAAATTAATTAACCATGACCAAATGCATATTAAATTTCCTTAGCAACACACCCAAAGTCAACTGCTCCTTCAACAGTTTTCAACCTCTTCATTATGTTCTAGCATCTCCATCCCTATGGGTTAAAATCATTCATTCGAACATTCATTACCGAATTACATTCCCATATTCCCATGCATTCTTGAAAAGCATCCAATGCTACTATCATAAAGGGCTTAACATGGTGAGTAGATGTACTACCTGTCGAGTCTTTGCCGCTTATAGCAAGAGAATATACTCATCCTTACATGAGAATCTATTCATAGAAAGCACATGGAATACCCCTCGTGTCTTCACCTCATATGGAAGAAGGATAATTAAGAACATATTCCTTGAGCAATGGGTAAAAGTAATGCAGATAAACAATCAATAAGAATCAGGAAGCATCCAACAACGCATCCATCCCAATCCATCAACCCTGGTGTCCTCCCCAACACCCACATGCATAAACCTATGCATCCCGCCACTCTTGGTGTCATCTGATGCCACCACTAAAAGGGCCTCCACATATCACAACATCCATCCTGGCTCAAATCATAGCACAAGGAGCTGGAACAAAACATCACATCAATGGGCTCTTGTCCCTTTAATAATCAAGAGGGTAACATAGAACCCTTTAAAAAATTATCAAAAAATCTATTCTTTAATCCATTTCGAATTAATAGGTTTATTATTTGTAGGTTCCAAATTTGGTAAACCTAATCAGTAATCTATCACAAATAAATAAACATGGTTACTACACTAATTTGATTAACATCGTATTATAACAAGAGCCAGATTCGTTTTCATGCCTCTTTACCTTTATCCCACACTTATCAATTAATCTCGGTTTACGTTCTTTACTGATTTCCATCAAGAACAAACATCTAAACAAAGCATGTATAGATATCAAAATATCTAGAAAAACAAGAGGCAATAACATAAGAAAGATATCTATTTATTTATCTAGTTCGTTATTTTGTTATATCAATTCCATTGGGATCCACTGTGATAAAACATGCTAATGATATGGTTGCACGTAAAATAAAATAGAAGCAACAAATACCCTACCTCAAACAGTTCCTCGCGTTCTTTATCCTCATAACGGCTTGCAATCCTCCTCTCACGACAACTGCATCCACTCAAGGATGCCACGATGCAACAGCACCAACCAAACCCCAAGACAAACCCATTAGAAGCATAGAGATTACATGCTATAAAATGGAAAGGAGAAACAAGTGAATATGATCCCCGAAGGAACGATGATAAAACATACCGTATATCAAAGATTGACTGATATAGCTAGGTTTCATCCAAATTAGAGTGGAACCAACCTGAGGAGTAGATTTTGATTTTGAAACACTTGTGGGATGTATTGAAAGGTTCTAGCATCTCATAGCCGAGAACCAAGAGGAACAACAGGGGAGGTTGATATCTTGTCCCTTTTGTAGATTTAATGGGGCGACGATTTAAGATCCGCTTAATTCTCCAATAAAAATGGATTGTATTAACCCATGTGGTTTGACCATGTAAAATCATCCCAGATGTAGGAATAATTATTATAAGATTTATGGCCTTTTAATTGGCCTTAAGTGTCTTTCAAATAAGGCTTTAAATGTATTTTATGTCAAAGGAAATGTCAAAGGGGAGAAACTATAGGAAGCTAGAAACACTGTTCACCTACCGTTAATATACACTTACTGATCTATGAAACCGATCTGTTAAACTGATATGTGAAACTAATCTCTCAAACAGATCTATGAAACTGATCTCTGAAACCGATCTATGAAACTGATCTTTGAAACGTATCTATGAAACCGATCTGTGAATCCGATCTGTGAAACCGATCTGTGAGACCGATCTGTGAAACGGATCTGTGACACTGATCTGTGAAACCGATCTATGAATCCTATTTAAGAAATAGATCTGTGAGACCAATTTGTGAAACCAATCTATGAACCCGATTTTTGAAACTGATCTGTGAATCCGATCTGTGACACTGATCTTTGAAACTGATCTATGAAACCGATATGTAAAATTATTCTGTGCAACCGATCTATGAGACCGATCTATGAAACAGATCTGTGACACTGATCTGTGAAACTGATCTTTGAGACCGATCTGTGAAACTGATCTGTGACACTGATCTGTGAAACTTATCTGTGAAACATTGTACACCTACTGTTACACTTGACAAAACTAGAAACACTATTCACAGAAGTGGAAATTTGGCAAAGTGTGGGAGATAAGCCACATTGATCTCCCAGAACACCTCCAACACCACATTTTCACAATGTAATGGATCAATGAGGTCCAGGCCATTACATCAGATACCTCTCAAAACATTCTCATCCTCGAGAATTTAAAACCAACCTAAGGAAAAGAGGGGTCCGAACAACCACCCCGTAAGAAACCACTCAGGGGAAAACCACTATGAGTTGTTCTAAAGCTGGGAAAAACCCATGACATCTAAGAGAAAGGGAACAAACAATCCATATCCAAACAATTCAAGCATAACATCACATAAAAGGTACATAAAACAAAGGATAAAATAAAACTCAGCACAACAACTTAAAACAACTACGGGTACTAGATATGTATCTGTGACTCACATTCCCAGGTACTCTCATCCATGCCACTGTGTCACCACACAAATGAACCAGGGGAATAGAAATCCTATGTGATACCTTCTTTTTGTGGTCTTGGAGCTCCACAGGTCTATCCTCAAAGGTTTCATTATCATCAACATCGATCTCTCCACAATCAATGAAGAGAGAGTCATCATGATGATAACGATAGAGCTATGATACATGGATAACATCATGTCTCTGACTCATCTGTGGGGGACTTTCTACTAGATACGCCACAACTCTAACATGAGCTAACAGCTCGAAGGCCAAACAGACCAGGTAGAAATATTACTTCCATGACCAATCCTTCGCTTCCCATGACGGGGAGTCACCTTCAGAAACACATGATCCACAACAATAAACTCCAAGGGTCTCTTCCTTGATCTCTATGAAGTGGGACGATTTTTTTAAATGATCCACTACCACCCAAATAGCATCATGTCCTCTCAGAGATCGAGTTAAACCAATAGAAATTTCCATTGATATGTCCTCCCACTTCCACTAAGGAATCTCTAATGGCTGGAGAAGACCACCAGAAACATAGTGTTCGGCCTTCACCTTCTGGCAGACTAAAAATCGAGAAACAAACTCTACAACTGCACGCTTCAGCCCAGGCCACCAAAACTAACTCCTCAAGGATTGGTACATCATTGTCACACCAGGATGTACTGCTAAAGGCAAACTGTGCAACTCTCTGAGATCAATCTCACACATCTCCAAGGGAACAAAAAGCCTTCCATGATACAACACTTAGTGTTGTTTATCCTCTAACCAACCATCAGGGGCCTCACCACAAACAACACGGTATCTCCAATCCTCCACCTCTAGATCTCCCAACTATGATTTTTCCACCTTTTTCATCAGGGATGACTGTACTGTCATCTAAAAAAGACAACCTATTCCACCAACTTCTCACATATCAAGATGCAATGCAGATAGTTCTTCCATTACTCTCCAGGAATCATCGGATTCACGCACAACATCAGTACGTGACTTTTAGCTCAACGCATCAGCTACAACATTCCCTTTTCCAGGAGTATACGATTTTACAAATTTTTATTTCTATAATAACTACATCCACCGACACTATCGTAAGTTCAAGTCACACTGGGAAAAAACATACCTCAAACTCTTAAGATCGGTGAAAACCACAAATTGCTCACCAATGAGGTATTGTCTCCACAACTTTAGAGAAAATACCACAGAATCCAACTCAAGATTGTGAGTGGCATTGTAACATTCATGGGAGATATAACTACTAAGACCCATAAGAAACAACTTACCTCTAGTGCTTGATAACACATCCTAACCCCAAATGCGAAGCATCGTAGAAAACATCAAACTGAACTCCCTCAGCTGGAAGACAAAGGACTGGACCACTTACTAACATCTCCTTTAGATACTTTAAAGTTTCTTGACACTAATCAGTCCATATGAATTCTTGATCCCTCTTGGTCAAAGATGTCAGAGGAGTTGCAACTTGGGAGAAATAGGCTATGAACCTTTTGTAGTAGCCTGTGATACCATGTAAACATCACACCTCTGACACTGTCTTGGGGGATTCCCAAGACACAACTGCTTCTATCATTGATGGATCCATAGATACTCCCTGCTGGGACACAACATGGACCAAGAAACAGACTTCTCGTGCCCAAAAATCACACTTCGACAACTTCCTAAATAGATGATTTTTATGAAGACCTCCCAAAATAGCATGTAGATGTTCTGCATGCTCGTCTTCAAGTGTGGAGTACACAAGGATTTCGTTAATGAAAACCACGAAAAACTTGTCTAGGAACTCACGGAACACAGAATTCATCAATCCCATAAACACATCTAGATCATTCGTCACACCGAATGGCATTATAATGAACTCATAATGCCCATGATGACAATAGAATGAAGTCTTCAGGATATCCTCATCCTTTACACGCGTCTGATGATATCCTGACCACATGTCGATCTATGAGAACCAACTTGCACCCTTCAGTTGATCAAATAAATCATCAATTCGTAGAAGAGGATACTGATTCTTTATTATCACTTTATTTAAGAGACGATAATCGAAACACAACTGCAAACTGCCGTCAACCTCTTTCCTGAACAAAACTAGTGCACCCCATGGTGACACACTTGGCCGAACAAAACCACACTATAATAGAACATTAAAGTGTATACGTAGCTCTCGTAACTCATAAGGGGCCATCCTATATGGAGACATGGAGATAGGAGGTGCTCATGGCTGTAGCTCGATCCCAAACTTGATCTATCATCGAAGGGGTAATGTTACAAACTCTTCTGGAAAGACATCAGGGTACTCTTCTACGACCCTAGGAAACGCCAACAAAACCTCTGAAAAACTCAGCATCATCTTAGCCATCCTGGATGATAATGACGAAACACGCTTGTGACCCATCCAAGGATCTGACTCCCCAACAAACACCACTTTCTCTCCATCCGTACCAATGAAGACGACCTTCTTCCTGATGAAATATACAATAGCTTTCACCAAATACAACCAATCCATGCCGAGGATGACATCATATGGTTGTATTCGTAGACATAGGAAATCTCCCCAAGAGCAGTGTTTCCTCAATACTAGCTCACAGCCTTTATATACTTCAAACAAGTCAGCTCAACCTCCTACTGGAATAGTCAACGCCAAGGGCACTGGAAGCCTCTCTACCTCATGTCCAAAATCATGGACAAGGGTACGTGATATGAAGGAGTTTGTCACATCTGAATCAAACAAGGCATACAATGATGTAGAAAACAAGCAAAGGGTACCTCAAACGTCGTCTGGCTCGTCTGGAGATGGCAATGCTAGAGCATGAAGCTGACCACGACCTCCTCCATGACTTCTATGACCCAAATGAGGACCACCACCATAGCCGCGCTCTTCTCTCTAAGGATGAGAAGCATCATGGGGATGTCCTATACCTGCCCCATCTACCCTATGATAATCTAATGATGGTGCAACTGGTTGTTGCTGCCTCGGCTGGAACTTCCTCAACGGAGGAACCTGGAGCGTTGCACCTGGTGGACGATGACCACTATGAAAGGTCAAGAACTCCCAATGGTGATGGCCATGACCACCATAAGAAAAACAATCAATAGATCCCTTTCTATAAGCTTGAGAGTTGTTGCATCTGGAGAAATGAGATTTGAAGTGCTAGGACATACCCCCGGTTGAACGGAAACTCTTCTGCCCTGAAAAGTGAGAACGCTAGACCACAACTCTGCTTCATGAGGAATCATGTCTATTCCCCTCTCGTGATGATCCGATACAGGCTAAAGTCATCTCAACAACCTCTTCCCTCACTAGCAACTCAATATATGTCTTCATCATAAATGGGGTGACCTGGCACTAGATCTCTAGACGTAAAGCCTCCTCGAAGTGCCTCGCCCTGGCCTCCTCATCTGGTAACAGGTCCGAAGCATATCATAAAAGGTTCTTGAAACAGATTCTAAACTCTCAAACACTGGTGCTCCCCTATCAAAGGGTAAGAAGCTCTTGGTGACTGGATTCCTTCGCAGTCGATGAAAGAAACTCAATTCTAAACCTGTCTCAGATTTCCTCCCCTGAGATCGTTGACTCCTCACAATCCCCAAGGAACAAGAACCACCACTGCCTAACTTCTCCCTGCAGCATCGTCTCAACCAAGGACACCCATTGCTTCTTCCGAGCACGAATTGAACTGAAGCTTATCTTGACCTCCTCCAACCAGTCTTCTATGACTGAATCTAAAACAAAACCTTCATACTTCTACAGACTCTTGCGCTGAAACTCTTGGAGTGTCTTCCGCTATGTTTTGTCGTCGTCAACCTCTAGCCTATGGTGATCTACTGCAATAGCCTGTTGTAAATTTTCTTCACAAACCTGACGAGGATGTCGACCTACAGCCATACCTATAAAATAAAAACCAGTTAGAGCTCGTAATCCTGGAATATGGAAGACGACATATTAATTAATTTACTGTTTTCTTTTATTCATTTTAGGTTAACCTATCCCAATGTCTACCCATTCAAACACAGGCACGATTAAAAATGATGCATGATCCTTTCCTAGGTCTCCACCGTGCAACTAGTATCACCATTTTTAGTAGCCATTGTAAACATAAAGGTCAGTACATCAAATCATAGGGGTCCCTAACCACATATGTCTTAGCCAGTCTCTAGTGTTTACCTCACTTGCTAAACATGACTGACACTTTTGCCCTACCAACCCATGAAACCTCACCTGTTCTTAACTCCAAACTCCATCTTATCCACCAACCAGACCTCTAATACCACTCTGTCATGACCCCCTCCCCACAAAGTGTACCCCTCATGGGCCGGCAATTTGAGAAGGGAGATGATGACCCCTGATTCCCGCCACTATTAGGCCCCGTGTTGGTGACTAGCATCGAGGGTATAATAAACACACAAATGGGGGGAATTACCCTCTAAGAGAACACATGCGGAAAAGAGAAGATAGACACCAACCAAATCCAACTCAGAACTGAAGTGTAAAAGAAAACCCAAGTGCACATATGCAATGTCATGAAAATGTATTAAAACTGGAAGGGAAAACGGCAAGTACCCAAAAGAAAGTCAAAACAGTAGCAACCACAAGCCCGAACAGCTCCTGTAACCACAAGCTAGTAGTAACTAGCATGATCTCCAACCCGCTCTAAGTGACCCAAAAAACAGTTTATATATACATAGGGTGAGTATAACAGTATACTCAGTAGGATACTCCCTAAATCCGCTCGTGAAAAAGTAACAAATGCTTGCTAAAGCACATTGAACTACAAGTGAAACTGAATCGTCACCTAAATAGGAATACTATGTTCCCAACCTCACCATGGCTACTCTCACCAAGTAACGCATAAAAGAATACAGCATATAGTAAGAATATAAAGGGTACCCCGCTACTACTTCCCCACTGGTTTTCTGCTTTTCCCCAATGACATAAGTTTTGTGCATCTCTCTCCAAAGGCTTGCCCGTAGACACCTGGGCGAAGCACCACAATCTGCACCTCGTGCACTACAAAGGTTTTCCCATAGACAACTGGGTAAATCACCACACCATCCTCATAGCAAAAGAAACCAGGTAACTTCTGGGAGCCACCACACCCACATAACATGTATCATACATTGGGTATTATACCTCAATCCATTACAGCCCATACACCGAGTAAGGATCCTCAAGCCATCACAGTCTATACACGTTGCACCTATAGTAGTCCATAGAATACTATATCAAAAAAAATATGTGAATGAAACATCCACAAGACATTACAACCCTATACCCACATATATGGAGAATCTGACTTTTGTCCCTGTTGGCACAGGTATCTACCAAGAGAAGAGACCAGGGCCAAAGGGGTTAGTAATCCATTCGTCCTCCAACCAAAATGTTTGGGAAAACACCCCCCATGGCTCAAAATACCCTGGGTGTCAGTTGCCCTTACTGACAGGGTGGAGTATTGTATAGAAACATAAATAGTACAGAATATATTATATCTCACAACCACACTACGGGCATAACCTTGTCTTAGACACAACTCCAGCTAACGTCTCTCGGACTCTGGGCTGCCACTTCTATGACTTGGTATCCTATAAGTACACAACCATTTGAAGAGCTTTATTAGATTAATTCATTATCTTTTTATATATTACATAGTACATTAATTAATTCTTTAGACATTAATTAACCATGAACAAATCCAAATTAAAATTCATTAGTATCACAGCCAAAGCCAAATTCTCCTTCAATAGTTTTCAACCTCTTCATTGCGTTACAACATCTCCATCCCCATGGGTTAACACCATTTATTCAAAAATTCATTATGGAATGAATTTCCCATATTCCCAGACATTCTAGAAAAACATTCAATGCTACTAACACAAAGGGCTCAACACGGTGAGTAGATGTACTACCTATCGAGTCTTTACCGCTTATAGAAAGAGAATATACCTATCCTCCCTTGAGAATCTAAACACGGAAAGCACGTGGCATACCCCATGTGTCTTCGCCTCTTTTGGAAGAAGGGTATATAAGACCAATTTCCTTGAGCAATGGGGAAATGTAAAGCAGATAAACAATCAATAAGAATCAAAAAGCATCCAACAATGCATCCATCCCAATACATCAACCCCTAGTGTCCTCCCCGACACCCACATGCATAAACCGATGCATCTCACCACTCTAGGCATCATCTGCTGCCACCACTAAAAGGGCCTCTGCATATCACAATAGCCATCCAGGCTCACATCATAGCACAAACAGTAGGAACAAAACATCACATCAATGGGTTCTTGTCCCTTTAACAATCAATAGGGTAACTCATAACCCTTTAAGAAATTATCAAACAATCTATTCTTTAATCCATCACGAATTAACAGGTTTATTATTCGTAGCTTCCAAATTCGGGGAACCTAATCAGTAAGCAATCCAAAATAGATAAACATGCTTCATGAAATAATTAGATTAACATAAAACTAAAACATGAACGGGATTCATTTTCATGCCCCTTTATCATTAGGAAACACATATCAATTAATCCAGGTTTACGTTCTTTACCGATTTTCATCATGTACAAACAGATAAACAAAGCATGCATAGATATCACACTATCTAGAAAAACAAGAGGAAATAACATACGATAGATATCAATTTATTTATCTAGTTGAATATTTATTATGTCAATTCCATTGTGATCCACTTGGATAAAACATGCTAACGATTAAGTTTCACGTAAAGGAAAAGAGAAGCAATGAATCTGCTACCTCAAACAGTTCCTCACGTTCTTTATCCCCACAACAGGTTACAATCCTCCTCTCACGACAACTGCATCCAACCGAGGATGCCATGGTTCGACATCACCAACCAAACCTTGAGAAAAACCAATTAGAAGTATGGAGATTTCATGCTATAATATGTAAAGGAAAAACAAGAGAAGATGATCCTCGAATTAACGATGATAAAACATACCTTATATCAAAGATTGATTGATACAGCTAGGTTGCATCCAAATTAGAGCTAAACCAACCAGAAGAGTAGAGTTTTATTGTGAAACTCTTGTGGGAAGGATTGAAAGGTTCTAGCATCTCATAGCGGAGAACAAAGAGGAACAACAAGGGAGGATGATATCTTGTCCCTTTTGAAGATTTAATGGAGCGACAGTTTAAGATCCTCTTTATTCTCCATTAAATGGATCTCATTAACCCACGCGGTTTGACCAAGTAAAAAAATCCCAGCCCTAGGAATATTTAATATAAGATTTATAGCCTTTTAATTAGCCTTAAGAGTCCTTAAAATAAGGCTTTAAATGTATTTCACATCAATGGAAATGTCAATGGGGAAAAACTATAGGATGGTGGAAACATTGTTCACCTACTGTTACTGTACACCTACCGATCTGTGAAACTGATCTGTGAAACCGATCTGTGAAACCGAGCTCTGAAACCGATTTGTCAAACCGATCTCTGAAACCGGCATATGAAATTGAGCTGTGAAACCGATCAGTGAAACAGATCTGTGAGACCAATCTGTGAAACCGATCTGTGACACCGATCTATGAAACCGATCTTTAAAACCGATATGTGAAACCAATCTATGACACCGATCTATGAAATGGATCTGTGAAACCAATCTATAAGACCGATCTATGAAACTGATCATTGACACCAATCTGTGAAACCGATATGTGAAACTGATCTGCCATACCGGTCTCTGAAACCGATCGGTGAAACACTATACAAATACCATTAGTGTTCATAAAACTGGAAACACTGTACATAGAACTGGAAATTTGGAAAAGTGTTGGGGATAAGCCACCTTGACCTCCCAGCACACCTCCAACACCACATTTTCATAGAGTAATAGACCGGAGAGGTTCAAGCCATTACATATTTAAATCATAGTTTGAGTAAATAAATGTTTTCAAAAAATTTAATTAAGTGTTGATATTGATAAAATAAAGTAGTATATATATTTTATTTTATAATTAATATAATGATTAAAATAATTATTTCATGAAACCTTAAAAAATAAATATTTTTTAATACTATTATTATTAGATAAATTTATCAAATTTAATTATCTCATTTATGTGTTATTTAATAATATATCATTTTAAAATTTGTATTTTTTTTAAATGAAGATATAATTATAAAAATTGTATATTTCTATTTTTAAAAATATTCTAATAAAATAGAGTTTATTTTTTAATTATAAACATATAGAAAAATTTGGTTTAATTTTTGTGATTTTTTAGAATACATAAATTTATGACGAATAGTAATATACAGTAATTTACAGTATATATACATTATAGGTAAAATACATAATTTCATTGATTAATAGACTATGTAAAAAAAATTGGATCAAAATAATATAATCTAATATCTATTTTGAGTCTGAATATTGATAACTATTTCTTATCTTGATAAAAATGATTAAATGTTGATTAAAATAATGATGAAATACCCCTCTCCTCTACTATAAATAACACCCCTCACCACCTCTTCTCATAACTCCTCTCATGATTTACGAATTCTAGATATTATGATAAAATACTTTACTAATCCTCTACCACTATTCTATGAGGTCTTGTCTTATTAAATGATCCAAACGATTTCCCTAATAAGGTTTTTGAAGAAGAGAAATTAAAGAGGTAAATTCCTTTTTCATATTCATTTAATTTTTTCTCAACTTATATTCATATTATATCCTAACCAACCCTCATCAAAATGGTATAATTACTCTAGTAACATAAATATAAATTAATGGTATTATGTTAATGGAATAGTCTGTCATCATAACATGTTATAATTATCATTTAATTATTGAAATCAAAAAGGTTGTTCGTGAGGTGTTAATTTATCACCTTTAAGGATGATAAATTTTCATTATCCTTTATCATCAACAAGGATGGCCATGAATCCATTTTCATGATTAAAAAATATAGTAGATATGTATTAAATCCTCTATAATGTTCTAGAATAATTATAAACAAATTATGATAAATATAAAGACAAAACCATGTTTATTATGAGTGGAAATCAGCCAAAATAATCAAAACGATTTTCATTAACATCGTATATAATGGTTCATCCTAACCCAAAACTAAAAAATGATTTATATTATAATTTAACCTTATTTATTTTCATTAATTACTTATATCTCCAATTCATGATTTATATTTTTCAAAAAAATTAACTTTAATACACTTATACAATATAAATAATAATGACAACTAAGAAAATAAGCACTATTAAACGATGAAATTCAACACTATAACTCATCAAAATTCCATAAATAAAGTTAATAATATTATAGTAAATAATTTACATGTATTAAATTTTTTATAGTTATTATGTAATTAATCGAATTTGATTATCTTGGACATTACAATCATGTGCATAACTATTTCTCACAAAAGGTAAGGGATTCTATCAGAACCTCTAAATTTTTTATCGGGTTACTCTTTCTATAACGTTAACCCATTGTAATTATTCTTAATTATTATTAAAAAATATAATATTCTATGTATTTGTTCTAATATATTTTATCCATATTATATCATCCTTATATTATGTAGAAGTACAAGTTTTAAAAATTGTCCCTTTTCATTTTTTCTTGATAAACAAGTCTGATTAAAGAGAAAATTCCATTTTCTGTCCATTTTCAAGTTATCTACATAATCCATTTTTTGTCCACAATTTTTTAAATAAAATCACTAATTTTATCATGAAAAAATTTCCTATCTAATTTATGAATTTAAAATACAATTATATCATTTCTATATTATATATTATTTAATATTTCACTTAATCCACAATAAAAAAATTTATTTCAAAAGTTTCTTAAATCCTATTTTTAAATGTTTCGATTTCAATTTTTCATCACATATAATAATTTACGCCATTTTTACTCATGATTATCCATGTTTAATTTAAATATTTTCATTCAAGGACCCTATTTTGATATTCCTTCAAGTTATGAAATTTGACATGATTATGATACATAATTAATTCCATGGGTAACCATTATTTTTATGTCTGATTATACATGTATAATTATTTTTGAGGAACAAATATGCATGTAAATGTTATGAAGGGTGTACCCCAATAGCGCAGTAATTAATGGGTAATGTTTACTCTCATTAGAAGCCATAGGAAACACTCATGGGGATTAACCTTGAATCATGGCTCACGTGCAACAGACTTTGTGGTAAACCTAGACTCGTGCATCCTCATGAGAAATGAACCTTCATTCAAGATAATTTCATGTTTTTTGTTTATGAAACATTAGTATTATTATATGATTATATGATCCCATATTTTATATGTTATGATTCCAAATGTTTAATCATGATCCATGATTTTTTATATCATTATTTTTTATATCTAACATATGTACTAAGATTTATATTAATGTTTATTTCCATACTTGTTTTATAGATCATCACGTTTGTTCATGTATTTCCTAGGTTAATATTTGTGAATGTATGATCTTAATGGGAGATCCTTCCTCATTATATATATTAAATTGAATAATTTTTAGTTTGGTTTTAGGTTATAAATTATGTACATAATCTAACAAAGAAACTAGATGTTGCAATTCTTTGATTTTGATTTGGATTCTAAATTTTCTTACTATCATGTTATAATATTTGAAAAGGATATGTTCTCTATAGTTGGTATCATTTAAAATAATTTTTGGGATATGATATGAAAAATATAGTGAAATACTTATGGATAAGTCTATATATGAGAAAACTCTATAAATTTTGGTTATTATAGATTAGGTGATTTATCAACAAAATAAAACTCTTTATATATAATATATGTTGATTTGGTTTTAGAATAAATGTACCTAGGATTGATGACTCCAAAAGGGGGTTCTAGGCCTATCCTAGGGTAACCTTGAACATGGTAATGGGCCTTATGATAGACCTGGTTTTACACTCTTATGGATATGACATAGTAAATTTATTTGCTCAAAATGAATCATTAATAATGGAAAAAAATTCCCATAAAAATATAGTTTATGAAATAGATCGTGGAAAACCATTATTGAATCATAGTGATTTAGAAGATAAGAAATGATTTTCCTTTACATGTCTTTCCTTGTATGTTTACAGAATCCTCTTTTTTGATAAGTATTAAAGCCCAATAATTATACATTATTTATCCAAGTTGATGGATTGAAATATATGAACCCATTCAAACAATAACTATTATTGTAAATTTAATGATTGATCTAATGAAATAAAAAATATGATGGGAACTTGTGGTCAATTATTTATGAAAGTAATTTCTTAGTTGGATCAAGCTATGATCGATAACATTAATCAATTGGAACTCAATACTTCCACTAAGAGAGATAATGTTTACATTGAATCCTTTATGTTGGGAATGGTATCCACTGTATAGTAGATATTTTTATTCCCTCATTGTGGAATGTTGGATTAACTCAATTAAAAAGAAATTATCAATCCTCTTCTATGTATCAGAATATAAAGTTTTACTGGAGGTATAACATGTTAATAGGAAAGCCTATTTTAGAGGAAACTAATGAAAAAACATGAATTCCATTTTAGAAATTGATTCCAATGAATTAAAATATTTGTATAATATTTTATTCAATAAATATTTACATCAAATCCTTTGTAAAAATAGAATTGTAATTCCTTAGAAAGAAGCATATGGAAGACGAGTCTATATATAAATATGAGGAAAAAATCACGATGCTTTCAAGATATACCTCAATGTTTTTCAAAACAGAAAAAGTTAGGTGGGTCACATCTCTCAAGTACTAATTATGAGTCTATTAAAAAAATTAGATTTGATACATTGCAATATATGGGTATATTTGTTCTTGTTCCCGTAAGGATGAAATGGAGATCAAAGACTCATAGTGGTCTCTCGGATCTAGTGTAAAAAAGAGGTAAAAGAGTATATTATTGGTGTATTTGTAGTTAAATACCATATGTAAAGAAAAAAATATATCCCATATGTAATAATAGGTGGATGAAAAATCCTGGAAAAAAATTAAAGGATACTTGAAAATTCTTCAAATATGAAAGAATATAGAATCTAGATAATACTTACTGAAGGGATATGAAGATATCACATAATATTTGAAGAACATGGGATGTTATATATTAAAAATGACCATGTAGTGCATCATTAAGAGTATAAAAAATATGGTAATTATTCCAACCATTTTCCTAGTACAGTGGTTTATGATGGGAATTAATAATGACAACCTCCATGGAAACAAGGAAGGATATATTCTATCACTACTTCCAAAGTGGAGCCCAAAAATTATGTGGTGATAGAAACAAATATTATACATTCATGAATTGTGAATCTGATATTGGATTATGGTCTACATATTATTTTAGATCTTTTATGTTTAGTATACATATTCAATCACAACATTCAATTTTTGTGGTTGAGTTATATTTGAGGATATAAAATGTAGCATTTGTTACATCGAATGTTTATATATCCTCCTCAGATAACATTTGTAGACTATGCCTCTCGAAAAATATTATCATACTCACTTTGGTAGAGTTTTATGGTATATTGAACATAGATTGTATATCATTAAATAAATTCTACATCATCTTTAGGGGAGGGAGATCACTCTTTACAATATGAAGAATCATACAATTCTATAAAAGTGAAATTATGAGGATGAATTTCCATAGGAATCATCATATAAATTGTGTATACTTTTTCCTTATAAGAAATAATATCTCTCTTAAATTCTTGAGACAAAGGAAAAAATCATTCTAAATGACATTTCTTTCCAGAGGGATTATATAGTGACGTTCCCCAATGTGTTCATTAATCTTCATACTGGTCATGTGTTTGATTTCTCAATTGATCTTATTCTATAATCCCCACTTATATCAAAAGATCCTTATATAATGGGGACATCTAAGATGGAATAATTGAATAATAAGTTACATGAAAATATCAAAATGGATCTTATATTCTAGAGTGCTTCACCATGGGGTGCACTAGTCATCTTCATCACGAATAAGGATGTATCAATTTTCCTCTGCATTGATTATCATGAGCTCAAAAAAATCTTGATAATGAACAAGTATCCACATCCATGTATAGATGATTTTTTGGATCATCTATGTGGGGCCATTAATTTCTCAAATGTCTACCTTTAGTCGATATATCACCAATTAAAAGTAAGTAAGGACTATATTTCCATGGATTCCATTTCATGGTGGTAAGGACACTATGAGTTCATAATGCTTCCTTTCTCCCTCACTACATATATTAAATGATTCCTTCACTTAATGAGAAAGGTGTTTAGATATTACCTCAACAAGTTGTTGGTAGTCTTTATTGATGATATTATGATATACTCCAATAGCAAGGATGAATGTTAGGAGAATTTGAATACTCTATTAAAGGCATTATGATGGGAAACTATATGAACTATACAGAAAATATGATTTGTGGATGAAGGATATATCATATTTGCAAAATGTAATCACATGAAAATGAATATTTCCGGACCCTTATAGGGGAAAGGATATTGATGAATCATCCAGGACAATATCTATATTGCATATCCTCGCCTTCCTTGGTATATCATGTTATTATCGATGATTTGTGAAAAATATATGATGATTATAAACCTTATTAACCATTCTAACTCAGAAAGGATAAATGGTTTAATGGACTACTGAATATTAATACATCCTCAAATAGTAAAAAATAGGATTGTCACTACACTAGTAAGAAAATTCTTAATAAGTAGGTAACACATAAAAGAAGGGAATAGGATAGGTATTATTGAAAAAAAATTATTATTTTGGTATCCTACACCTATTGTTTGTAAAAAATACGGGACCAAAACAATCATTCATATGATCTGGAGTTAGAAATTGTGATCAATGCATTGAAAATATAGAGTTATTATATCATTGGGGAGTAGAATGAGTTATATACTAATGAAAAGAGTGTCAAATATATATTCAAACAAAATTATTTTAATCTTCATCAATAAAGATGGTTTTACATCATAAATGATTATGAGTTCTCAATCCACTACCATCCCAATAATGTAGATAAGCCGGTAAATTTTCTATGTAGAATGTATAGTACAACATTATCAGTGTTGGGAGTTATGATGTATCAGATATTCATAGGGTTTTCAACATCGGACGTGTGATTCATTAATAGATGAACATTATAAATCCTGTCTCAATTAATTTATCAATTGTCCATAAAAATAAAATTAAGTATTATCAATGAAATGATGGAAAATTATATTCCCCATAGAGTGCAAAGTAGAATCAGGATCTCCATAAGAACTTTTGGTGGGACAATATGACAAAGGAGATCATGAAGTATGAATTAATGTACATTTCATTTCATAAAGTGAATGAGGAACTAAAAAAATATAACGGGATGATACAACCATTGAATTTAAAATTATTTTTACATTGATGCACCATTTTTCATAATCTAACTAGTTTGTGTCACATACAAAACATGTGAATATATTCCTCATGTATTATCCTAGAACATAGTAATGAATTTAATTTTCATAAAACCATATTGTTAATATGAATATTTTCTTTATTTGAAATATTATTGGATATATTCATTAAATAGAAAATTTAGTATATTTTATCAATTATATAATAAAACACTTTTTAAAAAATATATATTAATTCATTGGTAAACAATACAATACAATTTAATTTACCCATATCATAATCTATTTATAGATAAAGAATATCATTTTCTCATCCTTTGGAGCATACTAAGGTTTAACATCCCTTCATGTAACTTTTCCATTAAATAAATTTTTTACGACATCCATATCATTTAACAAATTCTTCATATTTCATATCGAAAAAAATCTACAAATAATAATTATATAAAGCATGATTCATAAAAAAATCATTTAATTCTAAAAAATATATACATCAATCATCAACAATTATTAATAAAATATTACTTAGTCTTCATCATGATATACCATAATAGAACTTTATTAGAATAAGAAGTATGATACAAGTATTAATATTCCATAACATCAATTTAGTCGTCCTTTATATTTTTATTGAAAACAATACTGTTAAAACATCCTATACATTTCACAAGAAATTCATAATCTATTTATCTTAATAAGTAAAACAAATAATTATTCCACTTTCCTAATTTTCATCATGATATTTACCCTTATAACATTAATGTACTTAATTAATATACCTTCCACATATGAAAAATTAAATTTTAACCTAGTTCCATTAAGTATCATCTCCTGAATTAGACCACAAAGCATATTGTGAAAAACAGTTATCATAGAAGAAAACACAATAATCCTTAAAAATATTTCCAATGATAACTAAATCATGACTCCTTCATTAAAATAAACGAATCCATGTGATTATATTTAGATACATCCCTATTAAATTAATAAGATATATCCATAGGGATCTCTTTATGCATTTTTAATCCTACTTTATATAGGATGACAAAACCATTCCTCTAAAACCAATGATAGAAACCCATGATTAATATAAAATGATTTTACATAATTTTATATTTATATTAATTTTTTAACAATAGTCAATGGTTATGTGCCATATTAGTTTATTGTTATTGGATTCTGGGAAATATTATATTCTATCATGGTGAAATATCTATAACATCTCTCTCAAAGATATTCCACTTTAATACTCTTACATAAATAATTTTGTTATAACATGGGAAAGGAAACATAGTAAATGAGTGATACTATATTCTCAGTAAGGGTAATAAATGGAGATATTTATGTATAACATGAGAATCGGGGTTTGAGAACATGATCATATTAATAGAATATCATACCATGTATATCAAAATCATAAACATGAATAATGGAATAATGTTTAGGAGTTAATCAGATTTGAATCACAAGGAAATAAAAGAACATGAGTCATGAAAGTATAATAATGAAATAATATATATAACTTTGTCATAAACGCCAACTTATACCACTGTGAACTTGTTTAAATAGATACAATTTTATACATTTGGTTTAAGACATGAGATCTGTACATTACATAGACTTATGGATAAGAGATCAATTCCACACAATTTCACTCATTAAGATTATTCTTAATCCCCTAAAATAGATCATTATTTACTTATTTAAATAATATTTAAAATTATATAAATAGCATATATATTCAGTATATAAATATTTAAAATAAATCGATAAAGGATATAAATATGAAAAAGAATACAACATTTATTGAGATGGTAGGTATTACATGTTCATGAATGATGCTTCTGTTTTCATTACATATTGATATATAAAAAGTAAATTAAATATATATATATATTATAATTAAATTAAAATTATTAGGTCATAGATATCATATGCATTTACTAAATTAATCCTTAATATTTTCCATGTAAAGTGTAAATGATGAACATCGCTTCAAGGAGGTTGTAGTCTATACATCCAAAAAATGATGTTATCGCATTCTCACAAATGGAAAGCAATGTGTTATTTATTATGTAGTTTTTAATAAAAATTGAATATATCTTAAATACCATATATAATATATTAAAATATTATTTTTATGATAATTCACAATCCTATTAAATGGTAAATGTAAAAAGAAAGACATTTTTTTGGGAGACAGTAGTCCACCATACAGAGAAATGTTAATTTCATTACACATTTGTTGGAAATTTATATATATGTTTCGGTAAAACTCTTATAATAAAAAAACAAAAATATATTAAACATAGTTATTTTATTATATTGCAATGGTATGAGAAAAATTTATGTAGACCAGAATGAAAATAATTCAAAATTTATTTTTCAAGGATGTTACTGAATATTTATGTAACTGATTTTTGTTTTCACTATAGGACTTCCTTGGTGGGAATTATTTAAAAATTGTGGGATCTAATATTAATGGAGATAATTTGGGATCATATTTCAGTAATGTTGGATAAGAAAAAGTGACATCACATGATTGAGGGAGGGGAAGAGCGAATTCATTATTATAGTGGAAGAGTGGTGGTATTCTTGTTAATACCAAATGATAAACATAATGGGGACATATAACATAGCTCATGTTCTTAAAAACATATAAAAATAATGCAGTATATTTTAAATATGTTTTAGAATAACTCCACAAAAAATATGGGTATTTTTATAAGTTTGATCTTTAATAACAATATTTCACCACTTTCTGTTTTTTTGTTTTGTTAAGGTTACTAGTTTTGTAAAAAAATTAATATCACCATAAATAATAATTTAAAGATGGATTAATAAGAATATACATAACCCATTAATAATAATTATGATATCAAATTTTCAAAAAAAATAAAAATTATTATGTGTGTTGTAAATTAATTTTCAAACTAGTACAAGAAATGGAAAGAAACATTACTTTAAAATAAACAGTGCTATGAATTATTATTCTTATTAAATGACAATATGTTCATTTTAAAATTTTAATTTTTCAATGTATAGACCATATTTTATATTTATTAACACATAAAAATTATTTGGAAGTATATAAAATTTGTAGTAATGTTTATTTCTTTTAATAAAATATTGTTTATTATAAAATAACATTTATGTCATTTTGGCATTGTATGCATTATTTAAATTATAAAATACCAATAAAATAATTTTATTTTAAACTATTAATTTGACAAATTATTAACATGATATATTTATCTAGAAATGTAAAATAAAATATTTCAATCAATTGAATTCACTTATAATATTTTTAAAATAATTTATTTCAAACTATTAACTTGATATTGTTACAATAAAGAGGGTTATTGACAATGATGGGCCCACAAATGAGTAGAATCTGATCGTATAAGTTATTATTTCATACATAATGTCTGTTTAAATTGTTTTATAAATCATTGAATATAATCCAACATTTCAATTCTAGTTCTAAATTTTGTAATTTATTCATATTTTTACAACTCATCTAACATTTCATGTCCAATATTTATGAACGTTTTGGACTTTAAAACATTCGCAGATTTATATTTTGACATTTAAAGAAGTTATGTTTCATCTTAAATTGAATCCCATTATTATTTGAATCTTTTCCATGAGGAAAGTATGATCATTATTATTTGAGTCCTAGACCAGGTGTCCTTGAAAAACGGATTCACTAATATGTAGAGGCCTTATAATCCTGGGTCCTAATGTTTTCTTTTTTCTATTATTTCAGATGTGACTATTTTACATTGTTTTTATGTTTTTTCAGTGTATTCAGATCTGGTTCATGGTTCCATGTCACTGAATCTCAAATTCAAGGGATATATTTTAATCCCTACCATGTTCCTTCACATATCTACTAGGAATTACTCTTGTAGAGAAGGGAGTTTATTAATTTCTTCCATGATTACATCCTAGTTTGACATCAAATTCCTAAATATTTAATGCATTGCCTCAAATTAGATATTAAACATTGTGTTTTAGAGTTCTTAGTTTGATAACTATTTTAATATGATTGATGTTAATGTAAGTTATGGTTCAAAAAGATTATTTATTCCCTTTAATCCAATAGTAGAGTTTTTCTTCGATCAATTACGTTATATGGGATTTTATATTAATTTTGAAACATACCTCATATTAGATCATTTTCATAGCTTGATATTCTCCAAATTGTTACTTTTATTTTGAATGAAAACATATAGGGGCCAACACATGTGATTGATTTGAAATTCATGTGATAAAGCAGCTGATAGATCTGTACAACTTTCTCTATGTGGTGAAGAAAATCACATCTATCACAATCGACACTTGAGTAGAGGTTGATGTCACTATAGCTGATACTTATTGAATTTAGTTGTCCTTTATAACTCTAAAGGTCAGGAGAGATGCATTAAATTTTTTTCTGGAGAAACCCATTTGCATGTGTTATAATTCTGTATTTGTTAATGATTTTTTTTAAATCAGTTTTTTGGAGTATCTGTTGGTTTGGGAAACATTAAATATGGATCATATTTTACATTCCTCTAATGAAATATCAATGGAGATGATGAAAACTAATTATTAAGGAAATAATTTTTTATACCTATATTAGTATTTTGGTGCAATTAATTTAGATATTTTTCATTGATTTGAGCTGGTGTTGGCTTGTTGGTCCTAGGGCATGGATGTGTTGTTGGTTCTCACTGGTCCATGGTGTGGCATGGATTGGTTGGAGATGGATCACTAGTCATAGGGAATGGATGGTTTACCGGTGATATGTAGTCTATAATGGGGAATGGATAGGTTATGTAGCAAAAAGTTGTGATGAAATTTTTATTAATGGGAGTGACAGATCCTGTTGGGAGGGATAGATTTTGAATTGGTTTATTTTTTAATGAATTTCATTATTAATGTAATTAATTTTCTATAAGATTGATCATCTGTAAAATTCATATTTGAACTAATAATTGAAACAAATATATTATATATGATGAATTAATAATTATAATATAAAATTTTACTATAAAAAACTATAGTTTTTATTCAATTTTAATTTATAAACAAATATTACATCTTGGTAATGTTATTGCAAGTGGAAAAAATTATCACTAGAACATATTTTAAAACACTTTAACCCTCATATATATTATCATTTGGTATTATTATAATTTCAATAGAATAATATTATTTGTCACAAAACCACTGAGCAAAGGAGTTTTTAATGATAGTTTAGTGACATGGACATATTTGTTGGTAAATCATTTTATAAAACAAATTGCACTTTTACCCACAATGATGCCCCGATTTGAAAATTTGAATCATTATTTAGTGGAAATAAATTTTATTGATATATATAAAATTTAATGACTTATACATTCAAAATAAATGAAAATATTATTTTACAATATAAATTTATAAGATGAAAAGGAATATTTCTTTTAAAATGTAGAGATTTCATTATTCATTAAAAATTTGATACTTCCCAAAAAAATAAAAAATTAACCCAATGTAAAACATTATATAATAATTAAAAATTTACTTTAAAAAATAATTATTAAATATTAAAAATAATATTTTAAAATGGTGGATCATTAAATGGTGGTAAAATTATCTTTTTTAATAATACATATTTTTATTCATAAAAATAGATTTATCCTTATCTTATTCCTGTAAAATCTATTAGATTACAAACAAAAATATGATTAAATTAATAATATCTTAATTTGATTAAAATAATTCATCAGAAGTGGATTATTTAATTTATTGATATAAAATGGAGTTTGTATATTGAATGATAGTTTTCCTTGAAAAATAATTTCTTTATTATCAAATATTTCGACATTCATTTATAATTCATTGATAAGTAAAAGATATATATATATATATACATAAATATATGTGTGTGTGTGAGTGTGTGTGTGTAAATAAAATTTTTAGAATTTTTTTAATTTTATTCATAACATCCATTCCAACATCTAGTCGGTAACTATAATTATATTTTAATAACCATATTAATAGTATAATGTACTTCAGTAAAACTAGGTCTTTTTTGTCAAGAAAGTTTTTTAAGGAACTATACATTGAGTGCAATACAATACAAACATAAATATGTGTGTAATGAAAGGTATTCTACATGTTTAATATTTATTAATCTATTAGAGGTGTTGTATACAATGAAAATTAACTTGGGGAATTGGTGTAACACAATATATAATTGTTATTTTCTAAAATATAGAATATTGAAATGATTAAATTAATTTGAAGTTATTTTCAAAAATTCCCATGATGTTACAGATTATGTGGTGGTGTGTGGTCTCTATCAACTACAAACACCTGAGAAGAGTTAACCAACATACATTTTTAAACATTTAGTGACTATTCAGGCCCTCATATAATGGTTAAACCACCTTTTGGGAAATTTATCACTATTTACTCAGATTAGATGAGTCTGAGTTACATCATTTATCAAAAAGACATAAATCATAGGATTAAAAAATAAATGGACCTTATTTAGAAATATTAATTCAATGTGACCTATTCATTTTAAAATTTTAATTTCACTCCTAAGGGTCTTATTATGATATTTCCATCAAATTCCATTAAACAATCAAAGAATGAGGAGAATATCATGAGTCTCTTTTCTATAATTCACTCGAATCAATGGGTGGAATGTAGTGGTATCATTTGGGAAATAATTTTGATGAAACTATATCTCGATAAGTTGATTTCATATTTCAAAATATTTTATAATAAATTATGGTGAATTAAGGAGTCTTTATATATAGGGGAGATCATTATGGAATAGTATCTCTCCACAAAATGTGTTCATTGTGTCATGATTCATTGGGTATTTATATCCTCAATGAGAATGATTGTTTAGGTGATATCTTAGTTCCCTAATATTGATTAATCTAGGTATTATGGATATGGTATATGATTTAAAGCATTAGTTTTAGAATGTGGGTCCGATAGATGATATAGATGACATCAAGAATCCTTGTTATACTTGTGAACAAGTTATTGTAAAACACCAATAACAATCTAGGATACTTCAAAATATCTGTCTTCTAAAATTGTAAGGGGAATAAATTTTATTTTACTATATCATTTGATTACTATGGACTTCTTGAGAGAGGAATTATATATTAGTGACAATTCACACATTCACAATGTTGGATCATATCATTTAAATTTTGGAAACCAATAGATCTACACTATTTAAATAGTTTTGGTTGCATGAGACTTTGAGTATGAATATGGTTGTATTTTCCAACATATTGTATAGATATCGATATTTTTACATAACATTATTCGAATGGTATTAATGATGTGTTGTTATGTCAATATAGTATGAGCAAGACTTTATCTTTTTATAGATAAAAAACTTATAAATATATAATGATTCTAAAGGACATCATTTATGATGATTAATTGGGAATTTGACGATAAGGGGACAAATAATTTTTATTAGTTTTTTTACTTATAGGATTATATACCAAATCTCTACTAAAATGAAAACATTTTAGATATATATGGGTAGACATGAAAATTGACTCTTCGTTGGTTGACGGTGGTTAAAACGTATTTGGTAGGGATAAAAATCATTCAAGAGACATTAATAATGATCCAAGCCATGTGATGAATGATGTTTATATCCAAAATTTATCATAAATTCAATTTTTATTTTGTTCATTGATATTTTTGGTTCATGGATAGTAACAATGACTTCTTGAATGTTTAACCTATGTTTGGACACAAATGGTTTTGAAAATAATAATTTTGTCTCCAAGATACATGGGACCTGTTGTGATCATTTAGATGGTTGGGATAGCGGAATATTATTTAGAATTAAAATATCATTTGATTTATAATATTATCATGTTACATGTATCTTCGCTCAATAAGTATCCCTTTTAACCCTTGAAAATTCTACATTTTGAGGAAGATTATTGGGAGCCTAGTTTATCAATAATTTAGTATCATGTTCACATATTTTCTTCTCAAAAAATGGCCTTACATGGGATTTATATTCTACTAGTATAAATGATTTGTACATATGGGACTTATTCTCATGATAAATTATATTGTAAAATAATAATGTTGTAATATTGGTATCAAATTATTTATTTTAATCATTCATTGATAATAATTTATTGTGGAATAATTTTATATGGTGAGGTGAATTTTCCATCCTCATTTTCACATTCATGTACTTATGAGGTTTAGTTTTTGCCACATTTTGTTTTTTTATATATGAGGTATTTTGGAATTTTTTTTAGATTAATATGTGTTATCTAGGGTTAAAAATTGTTGATTTTTTATATTTCATGTAGTATTACAAAGAAACATTATGTCTTGTTTAGGTTTCCAAGAGGGGGACACACTGGTTTCACATGGTAAGGAGAAAACTACAGGGACTTCTCTAGAAAATCATGTATAATTAGTTGATGAAATATTCATGTTTGGTACATGGTTAATATAAAAATTTGAAAAAAAACATAATAGTTTCCTAATAGAAATTAATAATAACATTTTTGGAACATAATTTATCATCCAGTGTGGAAAAAAATGATGATAGTTTCTTGTAATATGAAAATTAATGTTTTTATTTTATTTTAAATATTATGCAATAAAAAATAGCTTTATGTAATATAGTGTCAAATAAAGCTCACTCCCTTAATAAATTTGGTTATTCCTTCATTTCACTTTATATATTTCTCAGGCTGGTGGATCTATGAAATTAATGTAATGTGTTTTTTCATAAACCATTCATCTTATCAGTTGTTGATCTCCTATTCTAACCAGAAAAAGAATGATATTAATTAAATTTTATGAAATGATCTATAGTTTTGTGTATCTTTTCAAGGAATTTTTTTTATATTTATATTATTATAGGTATAAGAAATAAATGTTTTATTAGATAAGGTTTTTTATTTTAAAAATTTGATAGTTATTTAATTGATTATGTATGTTGGATTTGATCAATAAACATGTGATAATTTGACATATTTTAAATACTTTTCTGCAGTTTTTTTTGGAATAATTTTATTGTTTAATGAATTTTTTTAATTATGAAATTATATAAAGAATATTTCATTGTTAATTATTTTAATTTGAAATTGAATAAACATTTAAAATGGTTTTAGAGATTTTGTTTTATGATTGATGAACCTATTTTTCATGTAATCATACAAATGAAATTTTTTAACATTTGATGATAATTTAACATGGGAACCAAGTTATTTAGATGGTAATTTTTGGATGGTTTGTGACAATCTGTTAACTAGATTATACAAAAACATTAACAAAACCATTATTTGACATGGTTGAGAGGAAAAATATAGTTTTGTATCCTTAACTTGTTAGGGTGGTATCTCTCACTAGTGGGATTGTGTAAAAAATTACATTTCACTATTCATCATTGTATGATTATTCAATTTTACTAAGTCCTAACATACATGATAGAATTTTTTATATGGTTCTATCTTGACGAGATGCTTAACTATTTATTCCTTCCAAAAAAATTTATGGATTCTGTCATTAAATATGGAACTCATATATATTCATTAAATTATATATTCATTCAGATGTTTGGAAATAAATATTTGATAGAAATTTCCTATAATGTTATGAAAAAGTATAATTTTATAATCCTTATATAAAAATTTTCATCGAATGTATTGTTTGTATTTGATTACTAAAAATAAGGAATGCTGGATTATTTATTTAACCATACATACATACCATTTT
This sequence comes from Viscum album, assembly GCA_963277665.1. NCBI lineage: Eukaryota > Viridiplantae > Streptophyta > Magnoliopsida > Santalales > Viscaceae > Viscum > Viscum album. The sequence goes on along the minus strand of OY728157.1, from coordinate 1,068,902,364 downwards.
GGAAGATCCTATTAGACATAATGTTTTGAAACCATGCATATAATATTGGATATATGTAGTACATGTTTCATCACATATATGTAATGTCAGGGATATTCATAGTGATGATGGGTTGGAAAGCTGCAGGGTGTTAGGTTTTGGACATGGTATAGTGGGATGTAGACCCTCATGTATCATAAAATTGGTATATATGTTTGTCAAGTTGTGTATATCATAGGTATTATCTATTATCCATATCACAGTTTGACCATATTATCATTATGTAACCATTTATCATTCATTCATAGGGAAGTTTTATGTTACATGAATGATTGATATCTGTTATCATATATAGAAAAATCATTACAACATTAGTCAATCAATGTATATTCAATGTTTCCATTCTGTGGGATTGGGTATACACTTCAAACAATATTTTCAGCTTGTTCATGTATATTGATTAAGGGTTGGTCCAATTTGATTGAAGAAACTAATCATGAACATAAAACCCAATGATGTAATAATAACAAAGAAATTTAAATGATTTCTGAAAAAATTTCAATAATTTTTTTTACCAAACTCTCCATCTTAAAATGGAAGGGTAGTTCCTTATAATGAATCCTATGGAAGATATTTTCTATTGGGCCTCAATGTATGAGATGCATATGGATAAATTTTTGTGTTATCAGGGGAGTAGAAATAAAAAAGTGGAAAATTGATATTTACATTGGTGTATAGAAGGATATATTCGTAAGAGGAATGAAAATCTATATACCCATGAGTCAAATGTTTTGAAATAATCATCAAGGAAGCTATTTTAAGGGATAGGGGGATACATAACTTGTGGAAATGATGGAAATAAATAAATTTAATTCCCATGAGTAATGAATAAGAACATTAATATAATAGAATAAAATAATGCAGCAATCAGTTATCTTCTTAATATTTAATGATTCGAGAGTAATATACATTATAAATGTGAAATATAATTCCCTGATCTATGGGATTTGAGGGATAACCATCAAGAAAATCTTTTATGAATAAGAGATCAATTAAGGTCATATTTTATCACTAATACTAAGGTGAACCATGATAAAGAAGTGCTGACATGTATGTTATTAATTAAGTACTTAATAAAAAGTATATTACATAATTATATTTCTATGTATTCATTTATATCAGATAATATTTGTAATAATTTTCTACAACGGCCTGAAAACAAAGATTATTAGTTAATTATGAGAAGAGAAAATGGGTAAATTTTTTAATTCCAACTCTATATCTAATCCCGAGTCATTTTTGGTTGATTAGACCTCCAAAAAAATATTTTTATACATCATTTAATAGAAATTAATGCTACATTAGTAATGGATTTGTTGCATTTATATAAATCAAACATCAACTGGTGGGAGATTGTATTTATTATTTATAGCCTAAGTCAATTTTCCTCTATACACAAGTACCATTAGGGGGAGGAATATCCATTGGAACAATATTCTCACGAGTAGATATTATTTCAATATAATAAATTGTATCTATCTGAAATGATTTAGATAATGGATAGACTCATTTTTTATTATTTTCCCATTATTATGGAATAATATTATGTATTACAAGAATATTTTCCTAATATTACTATTAATTTAATGCTTTAGATATTAATTTAACATACACGTAGATATTTTGAATTATCCAAGATAGCCTACAAAGTTACAACCATGGAATTTCAAAAAATAAATAATAAATAATATAAATTTTCTATGAGTTTTTTACAACAATGAACTTTATAGTATGGATTTTCATTCCCCTTAATCATGAATTAGTTGGGTCAATGAAAATATTAATTGATTATCATGGACACAACAAAATCATTATAAAAACTACTCACATCTATTGATTTCAAACTAGTTTGATCATCTATGTGGGGTCTAGTACAAATATAAGGTGGGATTCTAGTAGAGATATAAAAATTAAACATGAAGAAGGATGATATTAATAATAAATACACTATGAGTATCTAGTTATTACATTTTGAATGATTATGATTCAAAAATATTCATTTACATAATTAATAGATTATTTATTGATTACCTAAATATAAATTTCATAGTCTTTATATATAATATTCCAATATACTATAATGGAATAGAAATTAATGAAGATTCATTAATAACTGTGATAAAATAATGTTAATCAATTAATTATATGAATGTACAAAATATGTGTATTTAAGATAGTTGATGTATCATTCTCGAGGAATGATATCTCCAATAACTGCATATATATGGATCCATAAATGAAACATGAATTTGAGGAGTGACCTATTTGAATACTTATAATGTTGATCAATTATATCGATAGGTAATATGGGTTCTATACTTTTTTTGAGAAACCATTTTTGACTTTATAACCCACTAATAAAAATATCTCAAAATGTAGTGATATTTATTTGGGCAAACTAATTTCAATTGAGATGTAAGGAACTCTAAAAGTTTCTTATCACTTTTCCATAAATGATACTACCATCATGTAGGGAACTTATGACTATATTTAAATATTATTCAAATTTGATATAGGGATATGTATTGATGAAATAATATATTGTGATAGCTTATGACTTAAATTAGTTGAACATCCATTAGATTACTTTTCTGACACATTAAACCGGGAGTTACTGGGATTGATATCCACTTTAATGATTCAGATGTACTGTATTCCGAAGGATATGTTTAAAATATATATATAATAATGAAAAAAATATATTCAGATTTGATAATATTAGTATTCTCTAATAAATATGGGTAGTTAATCTCAAGGACAAAGGCTAATCAATCCACTTGCATCCTTTTGAGTAAAATTAAGTGAAATATGCTCTATATAGAACATACCCTATAATATTATGAATGATGGTAATTAATGAGGACCAATAATCTTATAATAATAAATTTTTGGCTTGTAATACATGAAGGTTGTATCACCATATCAACTAGATCAAATTATTACTCAATCATCATTTCTAGAGATATTAAATGATTCTTATATAGATGATACCAAAATTCCTAAGGGGGAAGCAATAAAAATTTGAAATCCCCATAATTCAATATTTATAAAGAGAGAGATGTATGATTTGGTATAAGATTAAGTTTGCCATATATTTTGTGATAAAAAAGAAACTTTTATATTATTAAATAGCTTGATATTCTTCCACAAACCATTGGATAATGAAAATGTATCAAAATATAAATGATAATTAATGGTGATAAAATATGATGAAATATAATAAAAAATATATATAACAACCATTATCCCAATTTTCCTAAGTCTATGACTTACAATGTCATACTGTCAAAGCATTTAAGAGATCTCATACCGAATGGTAAAATATTTTTGTAGCCTTGGAAAGAAATTTTTTTTAAATAAAATTTTCATTTTAAAAATAAAATATAAAAAATAATTTCCTGGGGAACACTATTATTATCCATTAATAACCATGCATATCAGATATAATAGACTACTTGGAATATGAGGGAAAACTATTATATATGAATGTGGAGAGTTAAAATAATTAGTAAAGGTAACATACAACTGAAACCAACTTGATTTAATAATGATTAATTAATATTGACATAATAAAAGATGATCAAATAGTTCCATATAAATAATAAAATGATCTTAAAAATTGATAATTTATATTATTACCGATCAAATAATCACATAGAAAAAATAATAATGACAGAACACATAATGTTGGACATCTTCATTATCGAAATATTTGCTCAAGATAATTACTATCATGATATATCCTCGAGATTTTTCCAGTATGTGGGTATAAAAACGTCTTATTTGGGTTATTATCAATCATTCTCTCCCTTTGAAACAACTTGTAAGGAAATGCAATGTTTTTTCAACTAATTTCATCTTAAATGACCATTGACACATTGAGGGGAATTTAAATAAATGTTCCCCATATATTGATTAATTTCCATTGTATACATCATGTGAATAAATTATACAATAGAATCAATATACCTTAACAAAATCGAAAACTACTTGTATGTCATATAAACTAATCCATAGTAAAACATACAATACACAATTTACTATGGTAAGGAACATGGTATCAGAAGAGATAAAAATCCATGAAATAAAATACATTACAAAGGATAATGACATAGATGATATTGTATTAAATGAGAAAAAAAAAGTATTGTGGAAAATATCATTCAACCCTTATAAAAATTAGTGTCATCTAAATGTAAAATTTTCTTTTACAAACCCACTTTGAATAAAAAATATCTTTTACTTTGAAAACATTATCAGTACCAAAATACCCACAAATATGAAGAAGTGTTTTCATTTAAAGAATCATTAAATCTAAAAAAGGTATATGAAAATAAAATAATGGACACAGATATGGAAAAGTAGTTTTCAACATATATGTTAAACATACAACATTCTATTTTTCATTTTTCAAAATGATCCATACAAAGTAAGAAAATAAGTACCTTTTTGAAAAATGATGAATGAAATTAAAAATAGACATAATATTTCCATCATTATACATTTATATAAATTAATATTTATGTTAATATCAACGACATCGACATAGAGGAAAATATTTTTTAATTAAATAATCATACGTTCAAGGTGTTCAATTCCACATTGAACTTTTAAATCATAAGCCCTATGAAAGAATAACATTTTACAATACACTAAAAATATGATAATAAATTGATTAATGAGATGATATGTAAAAATTTCTATATATACACCTCATAAAATATGGTGTGTTTATAACATTAAAACATGCCTTAATGAATGGATATTATTATGAAGTCTCTTACCTTACACATACAATTGGAGAACCTTCTTTAAACACCTATTATTACCTGGACATAGTTTGGATTTATTATTATGGGATATTAGGTCGGTATTTCTAGAAAACTACATCATACATTATTTGTTTAATGTTAATGCAAGCATAAATGGGAAGATTTTGGTCATTCTATAACTCTAAATGTGGTGATAAGAAACAGGGGAGGATATTCCCTTTTATAATTGATATGATAGGCACATTTATAAACTCTCAAAATATTATATTAATATAACTTATTTTTTAATTCCAAATGGATCCATCATTAGTTATTTCAATGATAAGATGTTGATGGGTCTAAATCCTATAAACCAATATTTATTAGACAATTTTAGGTCACATAGATACCCCTATATTATAGATTTATCCCATTAGTTAAACCCTTTAACTCTTACCTTGAAAAAATGGATCGTTACTTATTATGGGATATTATAGTTATTATAAATTACCAAATTAAAATTTAATGAGCCATGGAAAATAAATTTTTCATTATCCCAATTATTTTTTCATATGTTTATATTTAACATAATTTTTATAATTTAATGATATATTTTTTATTGTAAAATATCATTACTATTAATTTTCCATAAACTAATTACATTTAAAAAATATATCATAAATTCAATATAACATAAAAAAATAAAACCATTCGTACATCCATAATTTTTATAGTTCATCTAGAAAAATATTTCATGAAATTCATTTTGTAATATTATATTTATTAATGTTTTTTAATAACATTTATTTGATATGTACAATAATAAAATAACTACTACCTTGTCACTTTGAATCCTGAAATTTAATAATTTATTCAGTAAAAATTAAAAAAAAATTATAATGGAAAATTTGACATTTAATATTTGAAATGAAAACTTCTAGTCAATTATGTCTTCTAAATTACAATATATATAAAATTTTTACACTTATGAAAAACACGAGTATTACATATTTGAATGACATTGAATAAAATAATAATGAAGGAATAAAGACATCCAAGTGGACTTATGAGGGAATAAAATTTCCCATAGGATAACTTAGGTCGAAAATAACTCATTAATTATAGATCATACATGTTTTATGTTAATTTTATAATATTTTTAATGTTATTTTTACCATTAGTTACATGATTTACCATTAACTATGGTAATTAAAATAAAATACTAATGTAATTATTCATATTATCCAAATATGAAAGCGGATTATTTACTAAATTTGGAACATATGATTCCAAATATGGAATTTTCATTTTAAAAAAATAAAAATACATAATTAGATAAAAACTATTTAAAAACAAGATAATTGATGGAATGAGGAAAATGATTTTTAATGTGAAAATAATGAAAATATTTAAATGTTTTTATATCTACATTTGATTTGAAATTTATTCCAATGAACTATGTTATATTAACTAATAAAAAATTGATCTATTTATACATTAAAATAAATAAAAAATATAATGTAACAACATAAATGATTTATGATGAAAAAGATTCATTTAATTAAAATGTAATATTTCATCACAATTAATCAACCCATGAAACTTTTGAGAAAATTAAAAAATAAATAGATGTAATTAAATATTTATTTTTTGATTTAAAATAATGGATTTTTTTTAAAATATAATTTATAAAAAGTTTAAAATTTTAGATTCAAATCAAGTTCTCCATCAAAAGGCTATAAAATTGACTTTTTATAAAAATATAACATTTATGTGTAAAATTATATTCTATAATATATCATGTATATAAATAAAAAAATGATAATTTTAAAAATTATATTGAATATATTATATATATATATATATGTGTGTGTGTGTAATTAATATAATAAAAAAAATTGGTTTTTTATTATATTGTTATATAGCACAGTTGTGTGAATTTAAATAGTTTATACATAAAAATCCATTCTACTAAGATTGTATTTATATTTATTTATAATTAATTGTTAAAAAATGTATTCAATAAAATATTTTCATAAGTTATTCAATAATATTTTTAGATACCAATATAACAGATAGGGGATAATTACCTTTTAAATAATAATATTAATTTTATATTGTGGTTTGTTTAATATCAGAGTTGTATGCAACGTAAGTTATTGGAGTGTTTAAGTTTAAAAATTATCATACCATAAAATAATGGGTTGTTATGATATACATTGGAGTTCTTGGTTTGATATAAGGTGAAGGATTAAATGAGAGAAATTCCAAGGTGATGATAAAACCATTACACATAACATTATTGAAATAAAAGAAAATCAATATGAATTATTTCATGGTCCTTCCAAACATAATTAAAATGACGAATTCATTACTTGTTCAAGTACATAAAATTATAAATATCTATAAAATAATTTCCATTTTTGGTAAATCATAAGTTGATGAACATGAATTTAAATCAATTATATAAATGGTGAGGTAGAATAAAACACCACTATCAATTTCACCTGATTGATATACAAGGTTTCACACTCTATTATGGAAAATTATACAATATTCTATAAAACATTTGGTGAACATTAATATGGATTATCATACAAATCTAATTTCCAATCAATCAATACTATCCAGACACAATATAATATGTTGAGGGAAGTTTCAATTTTCTTCAAAGTATTATAATATCAATATCTTCTTATTTCATTGTTCTCAAATAATATTACTATGGATTTAATTTTATACATCAAAATTTTAAAATATTAAATAATTAATTCCACATTTTAATTGTTAATTAAAATTTTTTAATTAGTTTTTTTCATTATTAGTTATTTTGGGTTTATATGACATATTAGGATTTGGAAATGAATTGTCTGATATACTTTACTTTATCATGATTTATTAGGATTATTTTTTATTGTGTGTAATTTTTATGGTGTTAATGAATTTTGACATACCCAAAAAAATATGGCCCACTCACATAGGCACTCATTTCTATTGTTATAAGACTCATGTTCAAATCATGAGGGATTCCAAGATAAGAAATCCCTTTTTAGGGTCCAAATAAGTTATATAAGGTAGTTTCATCATGCATTTAAGAACATTCATTAATTTGGTAGAATCCCACTAGGCATGTATTAATGGGAATTGGGCCTTTTGGATTCAGTGTGTGAGTGTAGTAGGTACATGTACCTATAAATGTCATCTAAGGGATGGGACATATGTATATAATTTTTAATAGGTGGTTGAAAATTCTCAACATATATGAGTGAATTATCAATTACATACACAATCTTTTATATAAAATAATGGTGACACAGCACTTCTCTTCTACTCCCCAACATTCATAAATTTTTACTATATCCAATTCCACCATAGAAGACACTAGAAAAAGTGTTACATCAACCAATAAATTCCATGAAATACCATATAAATATTAGGATCAATTGGATGAACCACATACCTAGAACTTAATCACCCTAGAAATGTTACAGTGTTTGATACATCATTGTTTATCGTAATTTCAATAAAAATGATTTCCATCATGAATATGAAGATCTACATCCACAAACTATGAAGTCCCGATGAAACAATTTGGATACCTTACACCATTTCCATGAAAAATTTTAAATGGGATATCAAGATTGAAAATCATGTAATGTGGAATCCCCTATACACTATTGATATATAAAAAGTAGTGTAGGATTTTTTTCGAATGATATTAGGTCTTGCATCTTGGGGTGAAATGTCTACACCATGTCCATGATTAATTTAAAATACACCATGAAGGGGTTAAACTATAAATGAGAGACTATAGTGTATATGAACCTCATTAGTTAGATGGGATTTATGAATCTAATTAATAAATGAGTATAGATGAATCAGCTATATAGTGACCTAATAAGTCCATGTAATGGTTGTTCTATAGCAATTTCACCCACGAGGTAGGGTTTATCACCTTTATACATAAAATAGCTAATATATTCTAGAATTGTAAATATTATAGGGAATCATTGAGTATAATGATAATAAATTAAAACATGGAGGCCTCACAAAATTATGGATTTAAAAATAAACCACAAAATCAATGAGAATAAAGAAATTGTGTTAAATTCATCATCAAAAAAAATCTGTTAAACCATTCAAATGTATTAATGATACATCTGAAGATTTGAATTTTCCAAAAATATAGAAACTTGTGTTTAGTTATATTAAAATAATGAGGTAATAAATTATATAAATATAAGTAAATTAGTAATTATTATTAGATTCCAGAATGAAGAAGTGAAGACTCCATTGATATTTCACATGGTTACATGAAGGTTTCATCTCTAATACAAACTGAATTGGGAGATGACAACCTAATTAATTATTTAAGAGTGAATGTAAATAGTTTAAATCAACATCATGATTAATAATTTATTTTTAAAAATTTATTTTTATTGTTTTAAAAAATATTAATAGCATATTTCATTGTGAGATTAAGGTATTTTTTAATCTATTTTTAACTAAATAATTATTTGTATCTATAATTTTCTATTCCATTTCCATTAATAAATCACTATTCATTTTAATTGAGAGATAAAATAAAGGTATTTACATAAATAGTGTAAGGTTCAATTTTTTAAAATAATGTCTATTTTCTTACATTTGGTATTACTATGTACTAAATACTATCATATCTTCAAAATATAAACAGAAAGTGATGAAATTTAGAGAGAAAAAATTGATAAAGGGGTGTTGGAGAGGGAATGATGAATTAAATATTAAGATACATTTCTATTATAGTATTTGTGCATCTAATTTGTTTAATTTGTACTCTTAAGTATAATATAGATGATTTGGACACTTTTAATAGATTTTGAGAAGCATTGCTGGTCACAACCGATAAATCTTTTGGTTAAAAACTATATAAAAAAATCTAAATTATCATCTCACATAACACCAAAATAAATTTTAAGTAGCTTTTTTTATTCCAAACATCACACATAATGAATTCATTTTATTATTTCTTATTTCATTAATTTTTAAAACCATATAATCTATTGAATGTTTATTGCCCTTATTCTCATGGGAATGACCCCGAATCATCACTACATTATGTATAAATTATTTGTATAATTTTGTGATTATAAATTCATATTTTTATATAATTTTAATAATTAAATAATATATTTCATGAAATTAAATAGCTTCCACTAAAGCATCCTAATGGATATATAGGAATATATATATGGGAAGTGTGAGAAGATTATGGTGTATCAGGATGTAGTTAGTGAATAGTTGTTTTTGGGACAAAACATGTTCAAATGAATGGTAGAAAAGGTCACCCCCTATATAAAAATAGGTAAGGATGAAAATATGTCATTTTAAACCCATATATATATATATTATAATTATTTATACACTCTAATAATATTATGTTATTTTCAAATAATAAATAATTTTGTATATTCTAAATAATCTATGTTCCTTAAATTATATAATATAATTCTGAAATATATTTTATAATTTTATAGTTTTAATTTGTAAAAATTTTCTTCATATATAATATGAATATTTGAAAATTAATTTTGAGAAATTAATTGTGTTAATTTTTCAAAGATATTTATATTTATTTTAATAGTGTAAGGTACCAATTTAATGAAACAACCATTTATAATAATTAATGAAAATATTCTAAAAATACTAGTATTTTCAAACATTTATCTTATTGAAAAAATAACATTTTCAATATAATTAATATAATTAATTACATTAGAATAATTATTATACATTATTCTATAATTAGTTCATTTATTGTGCCTAAAAATGAATTTTTAAAAATATTATGTTTCATTGCATTTTATGAATTTTAATTAATACCAATTTATTAAAATTATATAAATCGAATATTTAAAAAAATATTATATATATTAAATCAAGATGTTATAATTTTTATAATATTTCACATTATTTTTATATTATTAATACTAATAATGGTAAATAATCATCCCATATCGAAAGGTAAAATGTGTAAAATAAAAGTAAATATTATCATATAAGGAATAAAAATCACCATAACAATCCTATTCATTTAGTTTTTTGGTTTTTTAATATATAAAAATCTATTTATATTATATTACAAAATTTATTTCCATATTCAATTGATAATGACATTAACAATTTTTTTAGTACAGAACAATATCATCACATCCCTCCATTTGTTTTCATATCTCTAATATTTTGTCATAGAGATGTAATTGTAGATTTCCTCAATTTGATAATTTTTATAAGAATAAATAATGATTTTAAAAAAATATATTAATTAAATTTTAATTTATAGTGACGGAATAAGTAACTTTAATTCTTACATAATGCCGACATTTAGCTTATTCGTGTGATAGAAAAATAATGTAAATTAATGAAAAAACATTAAAATTAATAATGTTCGGATGAATTATTTTACTTCAATAATGTTTTAGAAAAATATAAAATATAAATGATTTTTAAAATTTTATATTTTAATTTAATTAATATATTAATATTATTGAAGCCATACTATGTGAATTGTCTTTAAATTGAATTTAATGGATGTTCTTGTAAAATAATTTTTTATTTAATAATTTTATTGGTATAAAATATTACCTTTGTGTTAGATAATTATATATATTTGATAATAACATCAATTTGCCTCTTTTTTTTAAATAATACATTAACAGAAACATTTTAACTCATATAGTGTAAAAAAAATTGATATCATAGTAGTAATCAAATGGGATTTAAACTAAGAGATATGGGTGACAACATTACTTAAATGTGAATAACATTTATTTTATCAAAAATTTTAGATTCATCCTCATCATAAATTTTAAATCATTAAATTTTATTAGAATATAACATGAACCATAATTTATATTAATTTAAATCTATATAAACTTCCATGGGTGCCCCTCCCAAAACTTATAAATGGTCGCATTCTGTCCACTCATTATCATACATTTGGAGCAGTATCGTTTTTCTGAATCCTACACAAATTTTCCACCATTTTTTACCATATCCTACATGTAATGGAATCACATAAATACCAATCCTATAAGTCTTATGTTTAAATACGTGGTGTTCATATTTTCTTAAGGTATAAGTCATAAATGATGCATTTCATGTTTGTTTCATCTTCTACCTCATTTAATTATTATTTATCCATTTAAAAATAACAAACAATGTGTCATAAATATAATAAAATATTATTATTATTTTGGTAAAACCTTCAAATATGGAATATCATAGTATTATATACTCCATAAGGGTATAGATGTGGTCTAATGTTTAAGTCTCAATGATTATTTCCATGTTGGTAGTGTCACATTTTTTCGTAATCAATCCTCTCCCTCGAATAATTAAATAAAATATTATTGTATAATACATTTTAATATCCTATAAGAAATAATGTGACATAAAAAACATAGTTTCATATTTTTGGATTATCACATCAAAAGATAAGATATCATTTCATATCATATATTTCCATGCATTGAAAAATCCCAACATCACCCGTATATACATGCGGACTTCCACCTCAACAAAGATAAGTGATTTGATTAAGTTATGTCATTCATAGATGGATATAAATTAGTGTTTAACATATAAAAATTGTATTTTTATCATTACCATGATTTCGGAGATGATGGATCAATGACCCTTTTTGACCATAGTCAAACTACCCTTAAAATTTCATACATGCTAGTTGAATATTAATAAAATCCTAATGCAAAACTAATCAATTATGTAATCAAACATTACATGTATTTAAGTAATATTCGGTGAATAACAAATTGAAATTTTTAATTAATAATTTATGTAATCTATATAAAATTATTATTCATGAAGATAAAGAAGAAATGTGATATGTTTGGCTCAAGGTAAGATACACTATACCTTAAAATATCAATTTTAATATTTTAATGACTTATTTTCCATGTATTATACATCCATGTTAATGTTAATCATATTAATATATAGATTTTATTATACTAACATAAAAATTTAATAAAGGGAAATTTATTATACTCTTCACTTTCTTTTAGTGGATTTTAAAAATATATATATATATATTACATATGAGATGTTTTGAAGTTATTTAAGAAAGGGAAACGTTTTTTATATTTTAATGTAATTTAAATTTTTGTTTTATACCACTACTAAAACCATTATTTTATATTTGGGTCATTTTAAAACATGTAATTTACACATTAATGGTAAACACTTATTCCCATTTTATGGGAATTTTAATTTTGATAATTGTTTTTTAGAGACATATGATATATTAATCCTCGAAAATGTTGCTATTTTTGGTTAAAAATTATATTATTTTTATGTTTGATAATTAAGATTAATTATTTTATGTGATTCATATATTTTATGGTCTTGGTACACTATTTTTTAGGATGATTATTCATAATAGTTCACTATTATGCATTTGGATATGGATTAATTTATCTTCAAAATATTGATTGAAATTACTGAGTAAGTCATTCCATTTGAAATGGTTTTTGAATTGGATATATTGATATGATGTCTCAATAAACATAAATCTATTTTCTATTACTTCCACTAGTGAAAAAAACGTTTTATAGGCCATTTATGTTTTATTTTTTATGTAATTTTTTTGATAATGTTATTACAGGAGACATTATAAATTTTGTTTTTTATGCTGGTTATTTTAAAACAAGCATATAAAACATTTATCTGAAGTGTTTTTCAAGTCGGTTCCTAAAATATCGACTTGGAAGATGCTTCAAATATGTGATTTATTACATTATTTTTTAAATAATCAAGATGATATTGTTTTTATTACATCGAATATTACATAATATATGTAATAAACTACTATTTTCGATGTTTTTTTGTGTCATTTATTAAAATACCGACCTCATAAATAGGTTTATCATGTTGGTTATTTTCATAAACGATGTGATAAACTTGTCTACGATGAGTTTTTTCATGCCGGTTAAACAATAACTAATGTGAAAACATATATATAATTTTTATTATTGATTAACCAATGTAAAAATAATTTTTTTAATAAAACCATTCGACTATTACTATTTTCCGCTAAAGAAGACCTGAAACAAGATGAAAAAAAGACCAAAACCAGACCCAAACCAGAAATCCACTCGGATATCCCATCGAACCCCCTCGGACAGCCTCTCACCCCATGGATACCCCCACCCCCTAGACCTATCTCCCACCCCCTCGACTACCCCCATCGCCTAGAAACCACCCCACCCCACTCGACAAACCCACCCTCTGGACACACCGAGACACCCCCACCCCTTGGATAGCCTCCCATCCCATTGACAACCTCACTCCACTGGACCTCCCTTCAACCCCTTGAACACCCCCACCGCTTAGACACTTTCCCACCCCACTAGAAATCCCCACCCACTTGAAACCCACAGATAACCCCTCCACCCCTGGACAACCACCCACCCCTCGACATCCCCCCTAGACCTCCCTACCCACTAGATAGTCCCCTACCCCCTTGACACCTCCCCACCCCACTGGAAATCCCTACCCCATGGACACCCCATGAAATACCCTCCACCCTTGTACAACCTCCCAAACCTGGAGACCCCCACCCCCTGGACATCGCTCCCACCTTATAGACAGCCCCCACCCCTAGACACCATCCCACCCCACTACAGAAAACCACCCCTGAACACTATTATACATCCCCTCTACCCCCCTTGAATATCCTACCACAACCAGGACACCCTCACCCCTAGACCTCCTGCTCCCCCTAGATAGACTCCCACTGCATAAACACCACCCAACCCCATTGGACAACCCCCTTGTACAACCCCACCCTCTCGACCTCACTCCACCCCCCTTTGACAGCTCCCCACCCACTGGATGGCCCCTCCCAAAACACCCAACACCCATATAAATCCCCCACCCCTGGACACCCTCACACCCCCTGAACACCCCCCAGGAAACCCCTCCACCCCCTAGACTACCTCCACCCCCTGGGACACCCCCACCCACTAGAACTCAGTCCCACCACTTGGACACCCCCCAAGACACCACCCACCCCATTGAACATCCCCACTAGACATTACCCACCCCATTGACCTCCCTCCCACCCCTGGACATCCCCCCCCCCCCGGACACCACCACACCCAACTCGACAAACCACCTAGACATCCCAACCCCCGAACCTCCCTCCCAGCTCTCTTAGATAGACCCCACCCCCATTGACACCCCCACCCCTAATAAAACCATTAATATTCTCTTCCAATGTATGAAACAATATGAAACTAGACACACAGTAGTCCAAGAACAGAACAGATTCCATACCAAAAAAATCATAACAAGACCAAAATAAAAAGAACCAGAGAAAAATTAGACATTCACATATATAACATTAAAAACATACAATGTCAACTAAAAAATATATATCTATCCAAAAAACTACCAAATAGTTATTTATAATTAAAATATAAAAAATCATATTTTACAGTATAATGAAACTATGATCCAATAATACCTGTAAAATAATTTCACCATTCCACTTGTAATTGATTGAAATCATGAGCGCTATATTGTTGAGGGTAATAAAATAGCTAGAAATTAAAAGGATGTTTGTTAACATTTATAACAAATAAATCAAATGAAATATTATGGAAAATTTCATATGGAAATCTTACCATGTCTAACATCACAAGTGTTCCAGTTGTAATTATTTCATACATTAATCATAAAATATAATATCCACATTTCATGATGCCTTGTGGTTCATGAAAATTCTTTTTAAATGAGTATCAGTAAAAAATAACATTTTTATGTAATACAATGAAAAGTATAATTTATGAAAGTATATTTACCTTTGCTTTTACATATTTAATCTCGGTACTCTTTTTAATTTTGTTTTTTCAAAAGAAATCCCACCCTCGTTAAATAATAATATGAATTGGACAAATTTAAAATTAATTATAATATAAAAAAATATTAAGAAATTGAAACAATATTTCCAAACATATTCTGATAACTTCCTTTTACATTTCCATGGACAGAGCATATCCAATAAAGTGTTTTCTTCCTTGGACATAAAACACCTAACATCCAATGAACACAGATATAAATGAAAATTTTAGGTTAGTGGGTTTTTTCTGCTAAAATAAAGTAAACACATTTCCAGATATATGTTTCATACCTCTCACAAAAATCGATCATCCAACACTACGTGATTATATTCTATTCAAAACTATGAGCAATAAAATGTGTTCTTTGTTCCTCATCCAATGCATGTGCTTCAGGGGAAATAAAAGGAAGGTCCATGAATCCATATACATCTATATACTCATTATTCTCACAAATTTCATAAAGATTCCTAATACAAAATAGAAATATGTATACATTTTAAAAAAATATAATGTCGGGAATGGTGTTAAGAATTATATGGAAAAAATCTGCACCACATTGATTACAAACATATCTACTGTAACAAGAAACATGATATGATTTTCCACAATACCAAAATATATTGCATTTATAGAATCATGTTCTTCCATTAGAAAATCATAAGGATCTGCCAAAAAATTTAAATATCATGGAAATCTGTCAAGACTACAGGAATCTATATATGATGTTGTCGACATTTTCTTTTATTGTTGTCTATACGGTATTTCATTACCTTCAATGAATTCTGGTAAAAATAAATAAAATATTTATGGGTTTTAAAATATTAAAACAACATTTATTAAAAATAAAATAATAGATATAAAATACATAAATTTTTGATAATTAGTCTCATAGTTTTGGATGTCCAAACATAAAGGTGGTTGATACTATGTTCAACTGTCATCTTCTCATATGTAGGTAATGGTACTCGAGTTGATCTATCTATAATATCATGTATAGTGACTCTAAGATTCCCTTTTCATATGAAAGATATTTCCCCTTTTTTCTCATCTAATGCATCTTACATTTTTCATGTCTCGATGGAGGGGATGGAAGGGAAATATCTCCAGAGTTTAAAGACTCATCTCTCAGTTTCTTGGAATTTTTCCTCCATTATTTGTTCTTCCAATAATGTATACCATCCCCAAGATAAACTACGAGGGCATACATTTTTATATTGGATCTATTGATTATATTTCCTGGTTTATTATAAATTACGAATAATTAATCATTAACAAATCATTAAAAAGAACATTTATATAAGAATGATTACAAAATATCCATTTCCCTTACCAAGAATTAATCTTTTCTTGTACATTCAACAAATTGTATTCGTGTTTATTCATCTACGAATTAATATACATGACATGTATTTTCAGGATTCCTATGACAAAAAATGAAATAAAATGTTAGGGTTGATTTGAAATACCTCCATCTCCTATATTTCATCAATAAACATTTACTCATGACACCTTTGGTGTCTGGAATAGCAAATTTCATCTAATAAAGAAGAGGTTAACATATTATAATAGAAAAAAATAAATATTAGTCAAACCATATAAAATACCCTGCCAAAATTATCTCCCACAACTAAGATATTATCGTTTTTTCCAAACTTCTCTAATCATCATACAAAATGATTACATTACTTTTACTATGAGTTGACACAAAACACATAAAATATTTTTTATTTGGACCTCTAGGAATATCATTCTCATCAAACTCAATGAGTATCCTCTAGTCCTAGCTTCATGAAAGTGATACTTTTGTTAAACATGTGTAGCCATGATTACCAACTCTTGTACTCTTATTTTTCATTATTGGAGCACATGAAAAATATTGGGGAATATTAAGAGGATCATGTGACTATTCCTCTCTATAGGTATGATCATGATGCTCATCTATAAAATCATGTGGTTGATCAATAGATTGATCTTTCATTATCCTTCAAATCCAAAAACAAACATTAGTTCAAAAATATACAATCTATAATATTACAATGCTAATGTAAACAAAAAAAGTAAAACAAAACTAAGATACATAATTCTAACAATGGTAAATATGGTAATAATGTTAAACAATTGTAAAAATAGTAAACATGGTAAATATGGTAGTGTAATTTTTATTCAATAAAATCAAAAAATATATAAGTTTCATAAATGTAGACTATGGTAAACATGGTAAACATGGATTACATGGTAAATTAATTTTCATTCATCAATATCGATAGATATATATGATACATAATTGTAAACATGATATACTATACTATAAAAAATTAGAATAAACAAAAATTTCTATTAATTTTTTTTCATAATCATTTTAATAGAGAAAATAATTATAATATATATCATTTTATGATAATAATAAATGTAAATAAGAAATAAACATATGTTAACTATAATATTAGGAATGTACAAATGGATTTTTCCCCAGATTCTATCATCATGATTGTTATTTTTTTAACAAACCATGTATTAAACATGATCATCATTTTTTCAGATAACATTTCTATGGAATTAGGGATCTCACATAAATCAGTATATTTATCATCTTTATCCTCACCAGCATATTTTTTTACTTTGTAAAACAATATACTATGGCATTTCTATTTGTTCTACTATGTAGGATATTTGTTTTTCATGTGCTTCCATTATAAAATAATTGGTCATGTCATACAATATATTCATATTAAAAACTATCATTCCAAATTCATCATGTATAACACTATTGTTTTTGAAAAACCATTTTCAAATAAAAACATGAAAATGAATATTTATGTGATCAACCTCCCATATTTCTTTAATGTATCAATACTATGCACATGGTATAGATATAGGGTTTTTGTATTTAGAAGTGAAAAAATGCATTGGTTCTACAAACACCAAGACACCAGTATTATGAACTACATTTATGTTGTCCTAAGCTTTTGTATGAAACGTATAGCCATTAATGTCATACCCAAACCATGTTATCATATTTAAACTTAGACCACCCACTAACCATCTTAATGTCTCTGATACATCTAATCTACCAACCAAGGTCTTTTTAAAGAATGGAAAAATATTTTGTTATGATCATTCAAAATCTAGAATTGTTTCTTTTTTGGATGATATTATTTAATATAACTAATATTCAATGTGTTATAAAGTTGAGAATAATATATGTTATTCAATAAGTATAAATATACCATATTTATCTATTCAACAAAAAATTATTTTACTTTGAAACCATGAATCCCCTTTCCCTCATTAGTAACTCGTTCATAGTGAGATAGAGGTAATCATATGTGCACCTCTATATCCAAGTAGCTCATAAAAAACTCCACATCCTCTCAAAAATGTACATTTCAATAATGGAGGATTCAGGTTGAAATGTAATCTTAATATACCCCTTCAATATTTTCATATACCATTCAAATGTATACATCTAAGTAAGATATAAACATCCAGAAAGCATTATTTCTCAAACCGAATGAACCATTAAATAAACCATTATATCAATAAATATAGAGGAAAATACATTTCCAAATTAACAATTTATAGAGATTACATCCTTTCCATATTAACCTTTTTTCATCATGTGAATTAGCAACTAAATGATTCAAATGATGAATTATAGGAAGATACCAAAATACCTTGGAAGGGATCTCTGTAATCTCTACATTAGCCATTGATTTTTCTTTCAACTTATTCTTTGATGTCCCATTTTTTGTATAATCTAATAGAAATTCACATTCCTTCCTATATAACATACAGTTATACACATAATAATTTATTTTCATGTATCCCCATTCCATTGGGCATGATATTTTCATGGACTTATAATGTGAATTTAGAATAAAATTTTATATTGGAAGGATGTAATTATAAAATTAAAGTAGCTCCGAAAAACATTTGTATCCCCATCAATGTATCAGCATTAGGTTAATCTATATTAACACTGTAGAAAAAACATTAAAATACGTACAACCAGGATACCATGGTTTTTCAGCGTCACCATATATACAAGGAACTGGTAGTTCTATCTCAATTTGTTCATCTGAAATATCAAAAATCATTTCATCAATTCTATCAGAGTTACCATCTTTCAAATCATCATCATCAATAGATATGAAATTAGATCTACTTTCACCATACCAAATCCAAGGGTTGTAACTCGGATTAAAACCATGAAAAATCAGATGATCATTGATCTCTCTACTTTTCAACTTCTTCATATTTAAACATTTCAGGCATAGATAGAAAAAAAATGTCACTACTTGGATCATTTCTTTTAGAAAATTCCAAAAAAGAATCAACACCTTCCTCATATTCATTACTCATTTGATGACAAATATTCCAACTGTGACTCATTATTACATATATCAAATTTCAATATTATAAATCTTGTTATCATATGCCGATTTTATATATATATGTCTAACATCATAATTTGAATGTAAAAAAATTTATAAATTTAAAACAAATATATGCGAATATGAAAATGACATGCATAAAAATGATTTTAAAAATAAACAATAGTTACACATAATAGTTTTAAATTCATCTTCAATCCTTTCTTTTAAAGGTACACAAATAATAAATCACGGTGCAACTGTATACCAAATTCACCCTTCCATTAACATGAAATATGAAGTATAAATATTAAAATATATATACATTCATTAGAATACACCCCCTTGACACCCATACCCTTGTGGACAGCCCCCTCACTCCCCTTGACACCACCCCCACCCCCTGGACACCCCTACCCCATTAGACATTCCCTCACCCCTCCCCCTAGACACCCCTACCCCTTAGACAACCCCCACACCCCCTGGACAACCCCACCACCTTGGACACCCCTAGACACTCCACCCCCTTGAAAATTCCCCCACCACCTGGACACCCCCAACCACATGGAAAACCCCCCCCCAACTAACTAGACACCCCCCCACCACCCCAGAAACCCCCACCCCCTAGACACCCCCTACATCCTTGGACAACTTCCTCACCACCCTGGACCCCCCCCCCCCACTCCCCTGGACACCCACTACCCCTTTGATTTCTCCCTCAACCCCAATACCCCCCACCCCCACCCCTTGGACACCTCCTAGACACCACCACCCCCTTGGGTATCACCCACCACATGGACAACCCCCACCTCAAATGGACACCCTCACCCCCTTGGACACCCCCAACCCCCTGGACACCCTTTTCCCCATGGAAATCCCCCTCACCCCTTGGACACCACCCCCAACCCTATGGACACCCCAACACCCTTGGACAGCCCCTCACCCCCTGGACTCCACCCAAAACCCACATGTACAGTCATATCCCCTCGGAAAGCCCCCTCACCACAGGACACCACTCCCCCTACCCCTAGACACCCAAACCCCCTTGGATAGTGTCATCCCCCCTTAACACCACCCCCCAGTGGATATACCATACACCCTTGGACTTCCCCCTCACCCCATGGACACCCCAACCACTAGACACCCCTACCCCCTTGGACAACACCTCACCCCCTAGAATCCACCTCGACACTCATCCCCCTTGGACATCCCCCCTCACCCTCTTGGACACCCCCTTTGACACCCCAAGACACCCCCACCCCGGGAACAGCTCCCCCCCCATGGACAATCTCCAATCCCTCAAATATCCCCCCCCCATGACACACTACACCCTCTGGACACCCTTACAACCTTGGACAACCCCATAACCCTATGAAAACATCCCCCACCCCCTAGACACCCCTACCCCTTTGGAAATCCCCTTCACCCCTGGACATCACATACCACTTCCTTGGACACCCCTAGACACCACCACCCCCTTGGATATCCCCCACCCCCTTGACACCCCCACCTCTCTAGAGACCACCACCCCCTAGATAACCCCACCCCTGGACACACCCTACCCCCTTGGACATCCCCCCTCACCACCTCCCCTTAGACACCCTTTCCCCCCTTGAACAACACCCTCACCCTGGACACCCCACCCCTAGACCCCTCTATCCCTTGGAGAAACCCCCTCACCCCATGTAACCCCCCCCCCCAACCCACTTGGACAACTCTAGACACCCCTTACACCCATGGAAATGACAGGAAGCCCCTGGACACTTGAAATTACACACATACACATAAGATTGAACACAAAAAAATCCTAAACTTTCATGATATCACATCCATGGATTATTTTACGAGAAAAGATTTTAGCATGGTATAAAAGAACACTTTGACACTTAAATTGATAGAAATAACAATGATAGAAATATAAGATCACAAAATATATGTTTAGGGAATAAAAAAAATAAAAAATCAAACCAAAAGAATGTGAGATTTACTATACTTTTTTGAGTGGACTTCATAGTTTGGGTGATAATAAAAATGTTGAATGGTGTTGGAAAAACGAGGTTGGAGGGAAGGACTTTGAAGTTTCCTATATAGGTTTACCATGTGTGAGAGATGAGTCGCATTTCATCTGATTAAAGAAAATATAATGAAAAAATATGGGGCATGATAAATCATTTAAAATCATTATCACGTCGGTTAATTAATAACCAACCCAATAAAATATTTTTTTGTGTTTATAATTTTTGCCATTTCATAACCAACATTGAAAATCCTTTATAACGTTGGTTATTTTAAAACCGACAATATAAATAGAATTTTATAATTCCAGTTATAAATTAACTGAAGAGATAAATCATCAAGAATTGATTTATAACATCTCTTATAAAATAACATATTCGATAAATCTCCCAAATTTGATCATTCACATCAGTTACAAAATAACTGAGATTATGAAAATAATCTTGGTAATTTTTACGTCGGTTATTTTATAACCAACCAAAAAAATAAATTCATTTCAATTTATCACATCGGTTATAAAATAATGAATGTGGTAAACAAATTTTTCATACTTTTCATGTCAGTTATGTAGAACCAATGTGAAAAACAGTGACTTGTTAAATGTATTTTGCAGTATTGTCCTCATTACCTTCAACAAATTTAAATTTAATTCATATGGTAGAAAATGATTTTTTTCTTGATATAATAATTATTCATTTAAGGGTAAAACTGTATTTTTTTAATTTTTCCTAAGTTATCGTGTCTTTTTATAAACCATCATGATTTTGATTTTAAATCAATGATTTTATTTATTATTTTTGAATAAAAACTCAATGTATTACTGATTTTATGTGTAGAAATAATTATTTTTTCCCAAATTTTGTTATTTTACTGCTAAACACTCTTATATGATCTCATTGTTTTGAAATAGATTAACTAATTTATTATATTTTATTTATATGTCAATTATTATTATATTTTTTCCCATCTAATGATTTCGAAAAAATAATTGTGATTAAGGATGAATTAGAACATTGAAGAAGTCAATTTGAATTTAATGATGATTTGTTATAAAAAATTCATGTTTCATTTTAAATTTTTTATATTGTGTGAAAAATTGATACTAATTGGTAGAATACATATTAAAAATATAAGTTTTTAAAATATTTCTTAAGAACTAATTCTCTAATAAACAAAACTATAATTATATAATAAATACAATAAAATTAATTCTATACATAAATATCAAAATTCTATAATGTTTTATGTATTTTCAATTACATTTGGTATCAAATAATGGTTTTCATAATCTTATGTCTATGTAAATATTAGTACATATGGTTAAGGGGTACTAATTTATGGATTTCCCGATATAGAGTATAAATAATACCCGGCTCCATCATTTAAAATAAAATTTTTAGTATGGTTTTCCATATATCTAATAATAAAAAATGATATTAGGAGGTATCGAGAGGATGATGTCCTTCAAAATAATTAACATGGTACAATTAGAAATAAAAAATCTCATTTTTTTACTGTGAATGATTAGTTTTTGAAGTCTATAAATAGTGGTGGTATCCATGCGAGAGAAAAACTATGTTGACCAATGAGGAACATGACCTTTTTATATCATTCCATGAAGCATCACCATCCAGTAATTAGTGGATTATGTGACCCTATTATAACTAAATTATGGTGTAGATACATTTTATAGATATTTTAATTTTGTTGTTGTTCAAAAAATTAAATAGTAACTCATTGTATAAACCATTTTTAAGGCGAATATTGTAAGTTATGTTCAATTATTATGTATATAATATCATAAATAGATATTTATTCCATGGAATGTGATGAATTAAAGAACATTTTTTGATTCCATGAACCCAGATTCCCCATAGGAGTTCCCCCAATCCTAGTAGGCCTCATGGTCTATGGTGCATCTCCCCAAATTCCGATGGATGACTATTGTATGTGAGGGCCTATGGCGTGTCATTGATGATTCTATACACTCATTAAAAATTACATCAATGTGGATAACATATATGATTCAAATTTATGTAAATTGTGGAAATAGTATAAGTAAATAGATTACACAATGGAAAGGGAAAAATCTATGATAAATGAAATAACTAGAGCGACATACTAAAATATATGATTATATATGTCATTTCACTAGAATGAATAATTACACAGATAAAATTATTTGACATACAAGAAAATACAATATAGAGAAAATGAAATACATATTCTATCACAAGAATAAATAACTCTAGCTCTGTCATCTTGTACCATATTCATACAAACACAGTGAAAAATCAAGTGTGTAAAGAGGCATGATTTCCATCATCAACACATTCATACAAGTAATTAGACTCAAGTACTAATAAATCCCATAGAGGGTCTGATATAAATCATAGTGGGCCACTACCAATGGTGTCTATAACATCCAACTCATGTAATAGAAATTTAACAGTGTGAAAGGATACATATATAATGTTAAGAAGTACTTTTTAACTAAATTCCCAAGTACTGGATTCATCACTTGGATGGTGTTTTATTGAATAACCATCTCATGAATTAATTAATTGCAATTTTATGTTAAATTGTCACAAGAAGACTTACTAGCATGACCATGACCTCATGATAGTGTAAATATTGAATGTTCCAATGTGTAATAACGAAACCATGATTGATAATTAATATGATGTTTTTGGATAGAAATTTCTAATTCAATAAATTCCTCAATGGTCCCCAACAAAGTAATAACGGATCTGGGGAAACATGTAAGAGTGTAATCCAAGGAGAATCATCCATTTCATTCCCATAATAATGTTTCTAACTGAGTCTAAGGAATTATTCTAAGTTAAATGAGTGATAAGCAATTATAAGGCCCAAGGATGTAACTAAGGAACCTCATTTCATAACATACCCATGGAGTGAATCTAAATAATCCTTTATTTATAATTAATGGATTATACAGTGTCATAATAGGAATAATTTTGTAGACATGGATCGGGTTCTATTATTGGTCTCTCCTAAGGCAGGTGGCATCCTTAAATGAAAATGACATCATCCAATACCAAAGGAATTCCATCAAAAAATACAAGAACTAACCCAAGTGAATAGCACCTATACAGTTGTCAACATCATTGTGAATAAAGAGATACATTAAATTTAATTCAATAAATTTATATTGGTCATATGATAATTATTCCATTAATAAATTTACTCACATTAAACAATTCATTTAATAAGTTTGACAGGGAATATATAAATAAACCATTTGATTAAAACATGTTCATCATGATCAATTAATACAGTTTACTCCACAACCATCCATAAACATGAAATGGTTTTCTACATATGTGAAATTAAATGTTCATTTATATTTTATAAGGTAAATTCATGAACTTATTTATGATTTATATAATATTATTTAAATAAATTACATACATTTAATCGCATACCTTAGGTGGGTCAAGTGGAAGTGACAAGGTATATGGTCTTCCCAATTTCATGATTTTATTGAAAAATAATACATGGAGACCAACCGTTATTATTTATATGATCAAGAATAATAGAATGATGGCTCAAAAGCATCCAAACAATAAAAACCCAATTATTGAATATCAACTTTCATGGTGTATTGGGAGTTATAGACACAACCACTAACAACCTATATCATTTATGGAAATAACATATCGATATGGTTCTATTGACTATAATCATGGAATATACTTTTAATAATTGGAACTCAATGAAATTAATGTGGCCTATATCTTAATTCTCAAATCAAAAATAAATGTGAGATTAGTTATGAACTACCCACCATGTACTCATACAACTCACCCCATCATGTATAAACAACTAAATAGTCCTCAATCATGTTTTATCTAAAAAATGTGCCTATAATCCTAAACCTAGTTAAACAGGTTTGGAGAAATAGAAACAATGGAATACTAAATAGTACATGACTGCTTGTCATTGCATATCCAACGTGGAAAACATAAACTCTATCAGACCACAGACAAAGAAGAAATCTCAATCCCAAGATTTTCTGTAAAAAAATATACAAAATTTGTTGAATGGAGGATCAACCAGCTAGAAATTTGAATTGGGAGTAATGAGGAAGTTAAATTATACCATTAAGGGTAAAATATTAATTTTTTCTAAAAATTACCAGGTTAAAGTTTTTGGCTGCATGATTTTCCAAACATTTCACCATCTACGAAATAGTACCTATAGAAGAAGGTCACTCACATGTTTAGTCTTCAGGGATAGGGATACTATGCACTAACCCTGTGGAATAGAACTCCCAAAAAATTCATACCATCCACACATTTTGGTATGAAAATGTACCCTATATGTACGGCTTAAAATAACTCTCTGACATACTAAATATTACAAAAAACATGGCCTCTTTGATCCAAATTAGAATTTGAAAACCTTAAGACCATTATGGACACCATTTTCATTCAAAAAATTTCCATAATAATGAATTCGATGGAAATTTAATGGATTCATACCTAAGTCGGAAATTGGGTTTTTAAATCATCCCCCCTTTAAAGAATTTATTCATGAATTCACCTTCCAATGGTGTTGAAACACTATCTTAGAATAACAATGGACACATTGAATGGGCATCATTATGCTTCCTCAATATCGTGTATTATACATTACAGTGTTGTTATAGGTCTCAGATTAGTATGAAATATTTCCCTCATAGATCCAAATTTCTCTTGACGATGATATGTATAGGATACTACTCAAAAGAAGTGTTACCATCAATTCCAATATCCTTGGGATCAAAAGTGTGAGTTGCATCAAAATGATAATGGATTTCATTTGAAATGTAGAATATATCATGCATAACACATTACGAAAAACGTAGTAAAAACTGATAGGCTACAAAAGTGAGATATTCCATGATCTCAATCAGTCCAAAAAATAAGTGAATTCTTCTCTTTATTATGTAATCGTCAATTCCATAGCATGTTAAATGCCCAAAATAAATCATGATACCTAACCTCAAAATCGAGATGTTATAGATGGTGATCAGGAAATTTTTTTTCTTAGATTGAGTAGTATTCATATACTTCTAATCAACTGAACGAACTTTACAATCTCTTATATAAAACATGGATGTAGTTGGGATGCCTCACCTACCTATATCCAACACAAGGGAAAATGATAGAAACATCCAAATAAAGAATCAAAAGGAACCATCTGACTTGTCTCTTAAAGCTATTATTATAGGAACACTCAATGAGTGGGATATGCTTCTACCAAGAACCAATGAAATCATGAAAACATTATCATATCATGTCCTCTATAACCTATATGTTCTATTGTGATATTCCAACTATCATAGGGTGATATGATGTTCTTAGAATCAATCGTGTACCAATAGCTTTTTTCAACCAATGTAATAAGAATAATGTGAAAATAACATCTATATAATGAACAATATTATAATAGACCCCATGTAACTTTCTTAAATCAAAATCATACAATCATCCCATATCATTAAATAATAATGTATCTGTAATAGGATTAAAGTGGGATTAATTCATTATTCGGTCAATAAAAACTCATATGACATCGCTACACCTGAGTGACCCAGGTTATCCAACTACAAAATCCATAGCAATATCATCCCATTACAAACATATTTCATTCTCCCCACATTATCCCTCTCATTCAACCCCCTCTTCCCTAGGTGATGAACTGGAAACACCCTCTCCCTATATGGATGACTATGCATATATTATATGAATTTTTTAGTATGTTTGTGTGTGAATTGAATATTAGAGTGACTCAAACACTTCTCTTTGCTCTATTTTTTGAACTAGGGCTTCTGGAATATCTCATATTATCCAAAATCCCTAAAATATTTATGTTCCAATAGATTCTAAGTTGGTCTTTAATGGGTTCCTGATATCAAATAAAAGTATTTTTTGGTATAGTAATCATCTTTGAACATGATCTAGTCTGTCTTTATGATTTTACCATTGTATGGATGATTAATATTTGTTTTTGGTTGTACGATGTGTTCCCTTATTGTGTATCATTAACATTGGTTACAAAATGTGATTTGGACCTCAGATGGATGTGTGATACCTTCACAGACCCCATCTGGTCTGATGATTATGTGATACCAAACCAAAGGCTTCTCATTAGGTGTTCCAAACACATTTAATGGTACTATAATTTTGGAAATGTTTAAATAAGTAATATGTGAAAGTGAAGGATTATGAATTATAATCCAGTATTTTAGATTTTTTAAAAAGGTTATTCTGTTTGATTATTTTGTAGAATTTTTCATTCTACCAAATAGAATTTATAAATATTAAAAAAAATGTTGTTGGGTTTGAAGTGACCTTTTTTCATTGATGAAATTGACTTTTAAATGGGAGGAATATTTTTGGTGTAGATTCTAATTAAAATTGACTTTAAAAAGGGTTTTATTAATTATTTGTAAATGATTATTTTAAATGGTGGTGTATTCCCTATTATTTGTAACAATATTAATTATAATTTTAATGGTTAAAATATATCTTAATCTCTCATTTTTTTCAATGAGAAAGACCCCTATTTTAATGGGTGGTTTTAAATGATTTCAAATGATTAATTTGAATTTAATTTATTTCCATTATTTAATTAGAAATGGTCCATGAGACTATAGTAATAAATGGGATGTAATGTTTTATGATATATTACCCATAAAACATTTTTTACATTTTAAAACAATTATGAATGAATTAAATGATGAATGTCCATGACTATAGATATAATATAATGGAAAATTTGGAATGATGTGAAAATGGTTAAATTGAATAAATTGAGTGTTTCAAATGATTTTTTATTTAACTATTCAAATTAATACATGCGTTAATTTATTTGAATTAATGTATAAGCATAATGGAATACGACTTGAAAATGGGAAATGATATTATTGAGTTATTCCATGAAATTGGAAAATGTCTTAATATGATCATTCGTTAACATATTTTATGTGTTAATTGAAATGTGAAATGTAAATGTTATGTAAAATATTTATGTATGGTTGTGTATGGTTTATATAGAAAATTGAAAAATAAAAATGTGCACATGGCTTGTTAGTGTGGTGTATTAACTTGATATACTACATCCACTGGTCTATTTAGACTATATATCAAAACTCCACCCCAAAATATACAGGTTAGAGATGTACAATGTTCTATCCCTCTAATACATGTATTTTATGAGACCTCCTAGACTAAGGATTCAAGGTGCGAATATAGTATTTATTTTTATGTTTTTAACATTAGTGAGATTGTGATGTTGATTTATTCAAATTATTCATGGTTATATCCCATCTCTGGCCATAGTGTAAAAAATTGTATAATCCTAACCCATCATTCATGTGATTAATAGGAATTTAACAATGACGATTGGACATTAGTTTAAATTGAAATAATGACAAAAATGGATTATGTGAATATAATAACAAATGGGTTGTGTTTCATTATGATTAGTTAAATACCATGTGGTTAAATATGTCTGTGACCCCCTTATATCTATTAATAGACTCCCATGGTGATCTAAGTTAGTATTATTGATTGGTTGACTCTTGAGAACATAATGGATAAAATAGAAATTATTTAGTTACATAAATCTTTTCATAATTCCCTTATTTACTTATTTCACTTTAATATATGAATAAAAACATTACATAGTATTTAATATATTATAAAACATTGTTAGTGTCCGAACAAGTTATACTCACACCCTTCTCGGGTATCCAAGGATCTTCGGTACCTGAGAAGATGCTACTTTTAAAGTACATGTTCTGGTTAGGATCCAGAAGTGTTGTTTTTGAATTAGATGTGTAGTTAGAGAATGGGTTTTCTATACTAGATTGGATCTCTGGTCCATGTTAAATATCATTCAGGTGGTTTGGATTTGGATATTTTTTCTCTTACTACCTTAACAGAAGCGTATTCATCGTATCGTTATATCATGTGCTACATGGATACATTTTTACATTTTTTCATGTTGTAGATTTATTTTTCCAACTGGTTAATATATATATATTGATATTAGTTTTGTTTTGAAATTTCATTGAATAGAGGGTATTGTCTCTCCCACATTCCTCAATAGACACTTGATGCTAGTTACCTGCCTCTAACATATGTGGATGGGAACCTGAGGTCATGTTATCACCCATCTTGGGGCACTAGATAGTGGAAACTGGGATGAGGATTTAAAATATGTAATTTTATAATAATATTTAATAATCTTATTAAATGAAATTTTTTTAAATTTATATTATTTTTAAAATATATTACAATTTTAAAAAAGTTAAAATAAATGACAAGATTTTTGTAAATCACATGTAGTCTATTTAAATTTATGTGATAAATATAAAATATTCAAATTATTTATATTTTTATAAATTGGATTAATAAAATATTATTATGTTTCTTTATAATTATAATATAATTTTTTGAATGTAAACATATTTTTTAAGGATTAGATATTTAATCATAATATTTAAATTGTTATTTTCCAATAAATAATAATTTTTTGAAAAAATAATTTTCACATATTTTGTAATGTCCCCAACCCTAAAGCCCCTAAACTGGTGCCCCATGGTGGGTCAACACATGGCCTCCTGCGCACCTCCATGTACACGAGAGGATTTTCACTAGCATATGTTGTCTAATAGGATATGTGGGTATATTATACTCACATTGACAGATTATGTCAGAGTAGAAAACAATTTATATATTAGAAAAAAATTGAAAAAATAAATAACATGAATAAATAACCAACTCCCAAACATGGTACATAACATATCCTATAGTAGACATGGCATGCCATGCTATTATTCCATGTAATGAAAACCCAAAAGATATACAAATAGTGGAATCTCCAAAAAGTTTTTGGATCCATGTATTAGATTTCATCGGTGCACATTCCTATCCCTACTAACTTCTCAACCATAGGGCCCTATCCATTATAATGGAAAAAATATTATTAAATATTATTTGGTACCCAACGGTGGACAGAGAGTCTTGTGAGTATAACACAGTAGGTAACCACCAATGGTGTCTACAAAATATCAAGTTAAAGTAGATATTGGATGAAATTGATAAATAATTACATGTAAAGGTAAACAATTGAATATTCCACTATTGACTATGTTCTTTTAAAATTTTACTATCATTGAATCCATGTTCACTACATAGGAATCCCATGTTTTAATCTACATTTTTCACGTGTTCAATGGATTAGTGATGTTCAATAGTCTCAAACATATGGGATTAAAATGAATGTTGATCTCACTATCCATCACAATATAATAACCTCATGATCCTTACCATGAAGCTAAAGTCCATATAGAATGAAACTATTAAAATAATAGAACTCCATCCAATTCCCCAACATGTGCATTTTTGGGTCAAATTAAAAGCTCAGTCTGAATCAACCCATTGGCATAGAACCTCATTTCTATTCCCCACTCTACCAAGACATGTGCAAATTCTTATTTACCATTCACCACAACTAAGAAAAAAATCATAACCAAAACCATTAAAAATACTCAACGAATAATATAAAGGGAATTAATATCATACCACTATCCATTAACCCATTTAACATTCATATCAGATTAATTTTTCCCAATTCCCACTTCTCTATATCTGTCTCTCTGTATATGATCAAATATAAACATTTTTACATTATCATAATCACATTAACCTAATTTTCATTCCACCCAAACAATCATTTATCCATTTTCCATATTATATATAACTACCCACAACTCCATTCTAGTTCACTATGTAACCAATTAACACATTCTCTTGTTATCTTCCTCATTATGGGTCAATTTCACACCTTACAATACCATTGTCCAAATTTTGTGGGCTAGCGCACCCCTTTGGCGGCCCTAATTAAGTTACATAAACCTCAAAACATCCCATGGGGATAAAGAGAGGTTCAATTAATCATTTAGTCACCCAATACAACACATCATGTTAATGGAATCAATAACATATCAAGAAGGAAATCATGAACTAAACCCTACATGCACAAATCTATGAATAAACTATGGTATATAACTTATAGACCCCTACCTTGATTCCATTGGTGAACACTAACCTAATAGATTCTATATATCTTAATTCAACCACATTTCTTAGCCCCAACATAAATCTCTTGGAAAAAAAGGATTTAGAGATTCATATGGAGAGTAGAAAGAGATACAAACCCTAAATCAAATAGAGAAGTAAGAGTGTGGTTATCCTTACTCGGATCTTAAATCTGTAACTGAGGGCACTCCTAATTGACCTAAGTGCTGTGATATTGAACCACAAAATATATTTAATCTTTTTGGGCTTCAATATGGTTCAAGGGAGAAGAAAAGAGAAAAATCCCAAGTGGAATACAAAAACCCATAATGAAAGTTTTTTTATTTTTTAAATTTTACTAGGCCACATGGTTTAACGACAAAGTTTTTCAAACCATGCACAAAATATATTGATGATATTTATTTGAAACAACCACATCTCATGATTATTTGTGATTTTTGCACAGTTTTCAGTAACTATTTGCAAACCATGTAGCATGCTAAGAAATCCTCCTTTTCTTCACCCTTTAGGTTCTGAACCCATGAAACACACCTGGGTCTTCACAGATTCTTGGGAAAATAATTAATTAACAAAAATAAGGAACATAAATTTTAATGACAAAAAAAATACTTTAACGGAGGTCCAGGATCTTATAACTTCCCCACCGTAGGATGGATCATCCATCAGCCTCTCTTTCCGAGCATCATAGCGTTACTAAGAAAAAGAGATCGGGCCACTTGCCTTGTGTATCTAAATTACGCTCTCATGTCTCCTATTGAACTGTTCCATGATTCCATCGAACTCAAACCAATGCAACCACCCTTCCCCATAAAGCCTTAACACATTGATGCATATACAAATCAGATCCTCCTCGAATGACGCATCAAAATCCAGAACAACATCATCGGTGTTGATCAAATGAGAAATATCTGGGAGATACATTCAGAGCTGTGATACAATGAAAAAATTATGGATCCCACTATACTACTACGGATGATCAAATAAATAATCCATCTGATTGATCCTCCCTGTAATCTCTATTGGACCCACATACCTCGGTGCCAACTTTCCCTGCATCCAAATTTGATGGTGACCCAACATGGCGACACCCGATGAAACACACTATCACCCACCCTGCACTCAAGCAGTGTAAAACTCCACTGAAAATATGAAATAATTCTACACTGAGAACACATCATATTATATTGAATCCCATGAATCTTTTCTGATGTCTCTTGCACCTGATGTTTTCCTAACAGATCAGAATCTCCAAACTCAAACCAGAACATCAGAGATCTACACGGTCCCCCCACAGAGTTCCACAAATAGAGACATAAATTTGTAGCCTAAAAAACATTATTGTATGTCAAATAAATAAGTTACATGTGTCTTTCCCACATACCACCAATGTTTTCACCACATGATCTCAACTGACTTCTAATAGATAAATTGTACACTTGGACTATCCGTTAGTCCGCATGTGGTCATACATACTAAAAACACATGGGTACCAAGTTCCTTCTATAGTCCCTTATAGAAGAAAGATGAGAAACATCGATTGAAATATGAAACTATGGTACTTAGAAAACCATGAAACTATACTATTTCTCAAACATAGAATTTTTCTTATAGTTTGATCGTATAGGTCTCTCGAGTCAGCATGAAATGAGATACATTGTTCAACGGACCTGCCACCAAAACAATTGCATTATTCTTATGAGGCATCCTCATAAGACCCAATAAAAATTACATCATAATGTAATTACAATTCTACTCTATAATAATAAATAACTACAAAAACCCACATGGAATTTAATGTTCAGCCTTCACCTACTAACAGGTAAGGTATCATGCCACAAAATTCGAAACTTCTTTCTTCCTTCCTAGCCACCATAACTACATAAAAAGGTCACAATCTATCTTATTTAAGACTGGATGAACTACCAACTTTGAAGCATGAAAATCACTCATCAATTCCTCTCCTACATATTCCATGATGACACCATGGTCATGAATAGAAGGAACTCCATCAGTACCAAAAGTCCAACCAGAAGTTGACTCCCAACCTTTAAGAATTTCTTTCATATCCAAACACTCTTGATCCACCAACTGAATCTCTTTAACTCAGAACAAAGTGCATATTTCACTACTATAGTAGTAAGTGTCATCTTCACATAAATAACTTTCACTTAAAAATTCATCTTAGCAAACAAGTGCATCATCTTCTACATTGAACTAGATTCCAGAACCACCTGATTTAGAGTCAGCCACCTCAGAGAATCTGTGAAACTATTCCCATTCCCTAATTTGTACACAACCTAAAAATCAAAAGACATCTGAGACACAAACCATTACCATTACCAAATATTCATATTCCTCTTATATAATATGTACCTAATAATTGTATGGTCCGTGAACACCATAAATTGTTCTCCCAACAAATAATGCCTCCAACACTATAAGCCATGAACCACATTAGCTGGCTCAAGGTCATGTGTAGGATAATTACTTTCATGTGGAATATACAATTTTATCTCACAAGCTGCAACTCTATCATCCTAAATCAACACTTCCCTATGTCCAGCACCAAACACATCACATGAAATGGTGTACCTCTTACCATGATCGGGTTAGACAAAAATCTGTATGGTATTTAACCACTTATTTAGCTCCTAAAAAGAATTCTCAAAAGCCTATGACCAATCAAACATAACCCCCTTCTTGTTTAGGACTATGAGTGGTGCTTCCAAATGAGATAAATCTATAATACACCATCAATAATAACCGGCCAATCCCATAAAACATTGAACATTAGATACAATAATGGGCTCCTCCTAGGAAACCATAACCTGTACATTTTCTTGATCCACTGATACACAAGAATCAGAAATGATATGTCCCATAGTGTTCACCCCATCAATCAAAAACTAAAATTTTCATATCTTGGTATAAATTCTATGATATATAATTGTACTCAAGACGATTTAATGATTTTTGGAATGATCATCATGAGTTTTGGAGAACACCAAGATGTCATAAGAGAACAAAACTACAAACTGGTCTATTTATGGGTGGAATATCTGGTTCATCAAGTCCATGAGAATAGTCAGTGTGTTGGTAAACAGAAATGGAATCACTAAAATTTCTGACAACCCATACATTCATCGAAAATAAATCCCATGTATGTAATAAGTTCTATTTCACAACTGATGTAATCATGATCTCAAATCGATCTTAGAAAAAGCTAAGGCACCTCTGAGTTGATCAAACATGTCATTGACTATAGGTAGAGTGTATTGGTTATTAAATTTCATCTAGTTCTACTTCTTATAATCAACACATAGCCTCAGTGATCCCTTATCCTTATTAGAAATAATACATGAGATCTGTAAGGTGATATACTAGGACATATAAACCCCTTATTTTTTAAATCCTCTAGCTGATATGTTAGTTCTAGGAAATCTGCAGGAACCATTCGATATTGTGGAATATAAACTAGCTCCACTACCAGTAACAACTCAATCATAAACTCAAAATATATCTTGGGAGTATCCCCAAAAAATCCTTAATAAAAAATCATGAAATTGGTCCACAAAAAGAATGATGATTGTCTTCTCTTTCTCCCCATCATCTAACATAAGGCATGATACTTGGGTATTGAGTTCTCCCAACTTTTAGAATAGAGGTCGTGCATGTCCACCTTGACTATCCCAAAAACCATGAAGGAAAAAAATTCTACCACCAAGAGATGTGAACATCACCCGTTATTAGTAACAGTCAATATATGACTTACATAACACCATAAAATTCATCGAAATGATTAGGAAAAAACCTTAGATCTCTAGGAAAAATAGATACTAGAGAATACAATACCCACAATCCTTCAGAGCACAAACCCTACACTACATAATTTCCTCAACTCACATCATTATAGAAGTGTAAAGAGAAATTACGACAAATTTAGTCTCCATGGATATGCTCAAAACAATGTTGAACTGAGTAGAAATAATGGAATGTGTATACTATGTATCAAATAAGGCACAAGTTTCTATGTAAGCTAAAATAATCACCCCTCAAATAGTATATGGTCCAACAACACTACCTTCAGGTGTACTCTAATGTTCATGGAGAGGACCTACCCCTTTAATCCTGGTCATTGGCCTGAATACCCTATAATTTTAGACCATGTTGATAAGGTTCATCTCACACAAAAGATTCACATCCACCCCCTCTACCATTACGACCCATGAAGATCCAACTTCCTTCTTGATATAGTGTAACTAAACCCCAAACTACACTCAATATCTAATTCATACCCCCATCATTCCTTGACTATCACAAGTTCCTACAGAACCTCAGCTAGAGGTCTAGCCAGCATCACGATCAACACACGATTGGTAGGTGTAGACACTATTCTTGCTGGTGCCCTGGCCCACCACACTAATAACAGAATACTTGGTTGTCATCCTGAGAAGCTCACCCACTTTTCAAAATGCACTATGTGCTTCCACCCAGATGAAAATTTCCAAAATGTTGCTTCATACTATCGAAAGACAGAACACATGCTCGAACAACGGGCTCTAAAAGTTCACTACCTATATCTCCCTTCAGGTTCCTCTATGAGATAAGGTATTGATCCACCACCTCAGCGAACCATTTCAGAAGGATGATATTCACCTGATACCAGATTTCATGTCACATCGCATCCATGAAGCATTTCTCCATGACTACCTCATCTTCTATCAACATCACAAGGAAGCATCACAAATATGTGAAAAAATTAGCATATCCCATTACCATCATTGACCCCTGTTTCATCTTCATAAAATTTGTATCCTTATCATGGATCAAGGTTACATGTAATAAGTAATCTTTAAAAATCTCATAAGAATCATTCCACATCATTCCTCCGACCCTGTCTGTCCAAACCATGATGTCTTACGAAATATTTTCATGAACTCTCAGCATTTATGCTTCTAACATGACTAGATTATCAATAGGAGTCTCTAAATGGTAAAAATATTTTTGATAGACCCTATCTAGATCTACGCTACCTCTTGTCCACCCTCTCCAATAATGGTTTGATGGTGCTGCAGCTGAAACTCCTTGGTCAGCTCAAACAATGTTAGTGCATCCCACTCTGAGTCCCATTCCTTCATTTTAATAAGATGAGTAATGTTCTCATGGAACTTCTCTTTCAATCCTCTTGGTTTTCTATGTTCTCTAGCTCCTCTAATAGAGGATCATTATATTTAACTTCTCCTCTTCTCTCAACCAACACACCACTTCGAGGTGGAATTTATCTATGATGCCAAATATGATTTTTATAATACAGCAATAATGCTTTTATGAAATGGAAAAAGATATAGGTAGGATCATTAATTTCCATCACAAAATTAGTTTTCTTACACAATCAAAACTATCCCACTCAAAACCGGATCACTACAATTTACAACATCTCCTATGCCCATGGCTAACATGGGTATCTAAATCAAACATTTATAAGACCTAACTTTTAAACCAATTGAAAACAATTTATTTATCCCAATTTACACTTACAATAGGTTATTCCAATTTTAATTCTTTATCATGAACCATTTTTATATTACTACATGAAATTTTTATATCCCATTTTACCCATTCATACCATCCTATTAGGCACAATATCATTACTTAAAAAAATACAACATAACCTTTATATCTCAAATATCCATACCATGTGTGTGTATACCATGATGCATGTCATTTAACTACTTAGGTGCCTATTTTAATGCATAAATGTGAAACCATGTTCACTTATGAACACAAGAAAAGTATAAAAAAACATCAAATCACACAACAAGTACATCACCAGTAGGTGACATGTGATCCAATATAATGACACACCACCTGAACATCAGTCCACTCACAGGGTGACATGGTTTTTTTCTCATTCATTGTTTAGAGACTCCCAAGAATGGGCTCATTTCCAAGGCATGAAACTTTAATAACCTCATTTATATCATCCATAAATAGTAATAAAGTGAAAAACGTCTTTTAATACAACATCAAAATTTCCACGACACGTATCCCACTGAATTAGTGCCCTGATCTAGGTATCCACATTACTTAAAGAGTGCCTCACTGTACACCAAAGGTTTCCAACTACTATTGTGTGTAATAGGATATGTGGGGATACTATAACCTCTTTACTAGAGTCTGTTAATGTAGAAAACAATTTAAATAGAGGAAGAAATAAGAAACAATCAATAACATTCGGAAATAACCTACTCTGAATCTAGGTATAAACTATATCCAACAGTAAAAATTTCATGCCACACTATAGTTCTATTTTCATAAAACCCAAAATAATGTAAAATAGTGGAATCCAAAAAATGATCTTAACTCCATGTCTCAGACCTCATCTATGCATATAACGATCCTAAATTCCATCCAAACCATTAGAACCTTTCCCATTTCATTACATGCAACCATTAAATCTGCACGGGTACCCAACGGTGGCTCATACAGTGTGTGAGTATAACATAGTAGGCCACCACCAAAAAGTAGATATTTCATCAAAGTGATAAATAATGGAATGTAATTATAAATAGTTAAATAATCCATTATATACTGGATTTCATTAAAATTATACTACCATTGAATTCAGGATCACTACTTAGGAATAACTTGGATTAATCTACATTTTTCATGTGTTCAATGGATTATTCATGTACAATACTCTTAGAAATATAGGAACAAAATAAAGTAATATATCACTAGGCATCTACATTTTTAATGTATTCATGTGTTCAATGATTCTTATTTTTCCTAACAAGTCCATTACCCAACCCATTAGAATGGTGAATGAAATACTGGTCAATGTTGTGAATAACCCATTACTCACCAATATTATTTATCTTAATGTAGTGTGATGTTATTGTATCTAACATTATAGGAAGAAAATTTCGGGACATCGGTGGCTCTATAATTTTTTTCAAAGGGGTAACATATATTTCTAAGAAGAATGACCTAAAGGAGTATAATATATTTTATATATCAACAATTTAGGTAATTTGATAATAAAATTATATCAAATAATTGGTATTTAATCATTAAATAGTCACGGTTATTATTACACCTCTATCGAAATAATTTCAGAATAAGTGTATAGAAAATTTTAAGTGAGCTTTTATGATTCTAAATCCATAATGAAACTGAAATGACTATGAAGACATGAGAATATTAGCATGGAGAATATTAATAATGATAAATATGTTGTATATTTCAATGATACATTTTCTATTCATAGTATTTCATAGTCTAAAATTTAATTAAAATGAACTCTATTCAGAATGAAATAATTCCACCAGAATCCATCTTCAATTCTGATCCTGTCAAATCTGAAACAAATAAAATAAAATTAATTTAAATAAGTTTGTTAAGTGAAATATTATTTATTTTGGAAATGAAAAATGTTAGTTCAACCCTTTTTCAAGAAGAAACTATATTTTCTAGATATATTTATATTGTTGAGAATATAAATTGAGATAGTCATCCATATTTGGTATTTTTTTATTTATGTTATTATAAATAATTTTGATGAATTGATTTTTAAAAAACATATAATTTAATTTCATGTAAAGCCTAATAAAATATTCTATATAAAATTTTAAATAAATTATATGAAGGTTTTACTTTTTAGAACAATGATTATGATGAAACAATAGGTGAACCTATTGTTTAGTTGTTGGATGTCTCAATTGTGTGTCAAATTTAGGGGTTTCATCAAGTGAAGATAAAAAATTTATTTTATTTTAATTATAGTTTTATAAATATTTATATGATATTGGTAATTGAAAATAAATGGGTATTAAAAATATTCCTAACTGAACTAATGTTTTAATAAAAATTCTAATTTTTGGCTGGTGTCTTAGAATTTATGAAAACCATTTGGATGTGTCCTAAAAATATAGTGGCTTATCAGTCATTAAAAACATACCTAAAAATGGCCATGAATATAATTACTGGGTTATTAATGGATGAAGACTCTATATTTAGCACCATATGGGATGAAAACCATGGTTTTATATGTGTTTTATGGTTTTTGTTTGTTTTGAAATAAATTTTATTCGATATTTATTGTATATAAACACTAATATTTTAATGTAATGTGCTAGTAAAATAAAAATAAAAATATGTAATGTGACCATGATGGATACCACATAACACATAAATATAAAAGTTACCATCTGAAGACGTATATTACAAATGGAGACATAGAGAATCAACAATTCAACACTAAGAGACCATAAGACCTATTTTCAAACTGACTATAAAACTATGTGTACAGTAAATCAGAAAAAAAAAATCCCTAAAAAGACATGTAGTAGAAATTTTATTTTAATAATGGAATGAATGAATAAATTAATAAATTTAAAAACAAATGTGTGTTTAACAAACCACAATATTTAAATAATAATGATTATGAATATAATTGACTGTAAGGATAAGCTACAAGTTAGATCTACCGGAACCATGTTATATTCTATCAAAACCTCTTTTTTATATATTTCAATAAATAACTATTAGAATATAATTAATAATATATTCATCATCTAGGTTCTTTAATATGAACAACTAAAATGTATGGTACATAAAAACATTAAGGAATTTGAGGAAAACTATTAAATTTGTCGCACTATTTCATTAAATTATAAAATTATTTTATAATTTTATTTTATTTATAAAATTATAAACATTTTATTTTATTAGGGTAAATTTTTAAAATATAGTTTTAAATTTATTATGAATACATGTTAGAAAAATATTTTTGTGGAATTTACATGATAATTAAAACATTCTTTCACCTATAATCCATGATCGTATTCTATCATTTAATTTAATAACTACATAATGCGACTAATTCTATGAGACTAAATTAATTTTTTTCCTATTTATATGAAACAAAATTCATTTTAAATCATATTTTGTTAATATATTTTTTAAATTTCGGTATTAGATTGTATTGAAATTTATTATAACCATCGAATTTGATTTTTTAAAAAAATTAATAATTTTCAGATAAAATAATTTTCTTGTTTCACCCTTGTTAATATTAATAATTGAATAAACTTTTGTGTTTTATGTGTAGAAAAGGTGTTATAAAATTTCTTATGTCATGCCCCATTGATAACACAACAATATTAAATGTATTTTTTTCAAGAATATTATTATTTTAATTGATCACTTTAGCACTATTAGTCATTAATAATTTATCTGGTGAATGAAGGTTTCACTACTTATTTATAAAGATTGATTTATAGTACCCTATGGAGTTAATTGGATTTATAATTTAGTTTCACTCTATTAAGAAGATTCATTTAATAAAATTTGTGTATTATATATTATGATAGATTGGGTATTTTTTATTCAAATCAAACTTATAAGATATGTAAACAAATTGACGATGAAATGAAAATCTAAATCTAGTATGAACACTTCATTAATTATTACTAAGTAATTTTTGAGTTAATTATTAATTAATTATTATTATTAAAATCTATTGACCATTTAGATGTATAATTTATTTTTATTCTAATAGTGTTCGCATATTGAAAAAGTCATATTGTAAATATTTCAATATCTTGATAGATGAAAATTTAATTATATTGTGACATTTTAAAAAAATTATAACATTTTTATATAAATTGAATCCCAAATTAAACTAAATCAATTTATTTCTTTAAGGAAATTTATATTTACTACCAATGACGGTCCCTAAAAATAAAATCCCAAAGTACACTAAAACAATTTAATTTTAGCATATTTTATACCCAAAAATTTCTTGAAAACCGTATAATGTTTTATCATAAATATGATTATATTGTATATATTTGAACTCTATGTTAATTTTTGTTCTAATAATTATTCAGTATTTGTAGCTAAATTGAGTTTATTGGATATAATTTTTTTATTGTATTTATTTTAATCTTTATTATTTTCAATGAGAAAATATTTTCAAAATTTTTTAGTGTAATCTAAAGATAATAATATAATATTAATGTAATAGAAATTTTATTACTACATAATGGTATTTTCTTATTTTAAAGGTTCTATAATGACCTTTTGTGGAAATTCACATGCCACATGGAGGATCTATACAATTGTAGAGATGACTTACAACATGAAGGCTTAGTCCTACCATGGATACCTTTACCGAGAATTTTTTATAAATGGTAGATCAAATAAAAAAATAAATATCCATATATACATCCTGTTAATGATGAGAAACTATGTTTATATTAATAATGAGCTTTATTCACATTAGTTGATTAACAATGTTGTTGAGAGACCTACTCAGGTGTTCCCGATCCAGAAGAAGGCTATCTGATATTGAAAATATTAAAATATAAGAGACAATCATCCCATGATATTTTTATATGATTATATCTAATAATATTTATTTACCACAAATATAAAATCTCATATCCACACGGGGAATGAATTTCCATTAAGATTGATGATCATTGAAACCAAATGAAACTATAATTGATCTTCAAATGAGAATATTTTACATAAAAAT
The DNA here is from genome assembly GCA_963277665.1 of Viscum album. Taxonomy (NCBI): domain Eukaryota; kingdom Viridiplantae; phylum Streptophyta; class Magnoliopsida; order Santalales; family Viscaceae; genus Viscum; species Viscum album. Next base: position 1,068,859,626 of record OY728157.1, on the reverse strand, counting down.
AAATTGTATTCATCTGATTTTTCAGTTGATGAACTAATGGATGTGGGTGATTCGATCACCTTATGGGTTGGAAAAATGATTATATTATTTCCAAACATAAATACTATTATCAAAATTAATTTCTATTTAATAACTTATACTGAAAAAAAATTTAGATATCTAATTGGGGATGCCAATTATCATTGTTATGGTGTCTATATGTTGAAGAAAATTTGGTCAAGTTATTAATTATTTTCAGAAATAATTTAATATTATGGAGGGGAGTAAAGATCCTCATTTCTATTTTTATGATTTTAAAGTAAACAACACACCACGTCCTAGGTGAATTTTATTTGAGTAATTGGGGATTCTATCATTTCATGGGTGTCGTGGTTTTCATGAATTAATTCACTAAGGTGTTTTTTGTTCACATAAAGTGAAAACTATTTAATTAATTATTGTAAAATTCATTTAGGAGGGTAGGGTTTTGATTTAGGGTGTGAGTAACTCATTTGAAATATTGAAATCCTCATAGACCCCCACAAGTTGATTAATGTTTGAACTGAAGGGAATGTACATTAGTAGAAAAGTCACAAATAATAATTTTGCATGCTGTATAGACACTATAAAATTAAGAAAATTGGTTATGGACCATTTCTATACACCCTAAATATTTACAGATTTGTAATCTATTATTCAAAACAAATTATAGAAAATTAATCAAGAAAAAAAATTACTTGGAGAATCACAATATTTAAAAAATAGATGGTAAATTTAATAACACTAAATTTCTTTGTTTTTATTCATGATTAAGTGATAAAAATAAATTTGGATAAGTAATCATGAATATGAATATGGTTTCCTGATAAATAAAATGATAGACAAATCCATTAATATATTATACATTAATAAAAAAAATATAACATAAAAGAATACTTTTTTATGGAAACTAAGGAGTTTGAAATTGAATGTAAATAAGTATAATTTATTAAAAAAGTGTGGTGGAGATATTTTATGGATAAAACGTTAATTCCATGATTATGAATATAAAAATTTCATAGAAGCTATAATAATTTAGATAATTTCACTGAGGGAGGATGGAAATTGAAAATATTAATCTTGGAGACTAGAGTTCATTAGTAAAGAAGTATCCTTTCTAAATTTTAATTTTTTTATTCCTTTTTCTATTTATTAGTTTTATTAAATACACTTAAACACAAAAATCTTATAATCATTTTTTTTATTTTAATTTATTGGTATTCATTTTTACTATGTTCTCATTCATTTTTATCAGTATACTATTATATATTATCGTGGTATTAGTAATGTTTTTATTATTCAATATCTGACACTATTTAATCATTATTTTAATATTTTAACTAAAATAAGACTTTATTTTGTAACTCACAGACATGACATTCCCATTTTAGATATGGTAGTGCACTAGAATCCAATTACCATTTCATTTTGGTTTAACCACCATCCTGATAATTAATAAATCTCATTTTGATAACAAGAATTATAATATCACTCATTTTTTTAAAAATATACCATCTATGCATTATATATGGTTTTTCTCGTTTGTTTATAGGTTAACTCTGATTTCATCTATTTTATTAGAATTAATTTTTTACCAACACACAAACAACATTCACTTACAGTTGTATCTATTATTTTTCAATTTTTATATATATTAGAATTCAAAATCCCATACCTTTTTAGATCATCCCTACTCAATATTATCTAGTTTTAAGTAGAAAATAAAAAATCATTTTTATTTTGGTCAATGGTGGGTAGGTCAGTACTAATAAAAAGTCTCATTGAGAAGGATATTTTTTCAATAACTAGAGTTTCCAAATCAATATCTAGAACAATGAAATTGTTTCTTGATAACTATATCTTTAAGACTAACTAAATCCTTCATTCCTTAAATCTTCAATACTGAATGATTTACATGATTATATTGAATGAAAGGGGCCACAGACACCAATAATAATTTAGGATCCTTGAAATGTAATATCTTCCCCATCATGTATCCATGATAAAAATCTTTTATCTTTTTCCCTTGTTATAGCATATTCTCAACTTTTCATCAAATCTCCACATCAATTTGAATATGTATAAATGATTGATGAACAATCATGTGTGTCTCTTCTAGAAAAATAATTTATAAGGTCATCCCACCAATTAATATTAACAAATCACAATGTTTTAAGAAAAATGGTGAGCAAATTCAATATTTATGTATGTTATTTATAAAATATTTGATATTGTGGGGTTAAAGATCCTATGTAATTCAATCACATGTTTTGATTCTAGATACAATATTTCTTTGTTGGGTGAAGAATTCAAAATAATTATCAATTAAGACTGGAAGGACGGATGAAATAGGTAATCAAAGAGTGAATTAAATGTTATTATGTTTTTTATTTTAGGAAAAAACCCGATGTAGGTCATATTATGTGGGTATAATTTCACCTGTTGTAATAATAGAGAGGTATGTTTAATTATTTTATGCATAATAGATATATTCATATAAAATTTTCATTAGTTATCATCCAATGATAATTCTATATTTTACTATATAAATATATGTTCATTTTATCACTATTTACATCTCATTAGAAATTAGAGTATGATATAATAAAAATACAATATTTTTTCATTAAATAATTGACTTTTGATAGTGATATCATATATGTTATAATAGTTCTAGAGTGACCCATTAGCTATGTATTATTGGTCTTAACATTACAAAATACTCAATATTTGAAAATTAAAATAATGGAATTGGAGGATAATTAATAATTATCCAATACTAATTTGGAGGAGATAAAAATATAATTCAACCAGTTAGATTTCTATTTATAGGAGTTATGGGATTATGAAAACAATGTTTTTCTATCAAAGAAACTAATTCTTCTTTCTAAGAGGATTCTCAAAATGAATATATTTCCTGAGAATAGTGTATTGATCAATGGCTTTTGAAATGAGATAAAAAAAATGTAAATTCATAAATTTATTAAGTAACAAATATATCATAGAATTGATAATATGAAGCATAATGATGACTATTTCAAAACTGATGGTGGGATATGTGTACCACATACAATATCAATTTTCTATAATCATTTTTATGCTGGTGGATAAGTCCAACTAGAGGTTTCCTCAAGGGGTGAAGAGGACTTTTCTCTTCGTATTATCTCATAATGAATTTTATAACAAGAATAAAAATAGTTTTCAATCAATTGACATGGAAGAATAGTTCAAAATGTATTTAAGTAATATTGATCTTGATAGTGCTCCCTCAAATGAACATATTCATGTTATGTATTTTGATTCATCTTTAGAAGTCATAAAATCAAAAGTGATTGAGAAAATTTTTTATTATATTATATAAATAAAACTCCACATGTCATGAATTCTAGGAATCTAGTTTTTATCAAAAAAAGTTCAACGCCAATGTAATTATCTATATAATTTACATATAATTCCCTGATATTTTTTACGAATTTTTTTTAAATCCTGAGTTAAGGTATGTATCATGTTCTTATAAACTATGTTTTATAAGATCCACACAATATTATTAAGGATATGTCCATTCAAGAATATATAGTACATGACTATTGATATGATTTTGTATCTTAGTGAAATACAAGTTGTAACATACATTAGGGTCAATATTATTATGGTAATAGAATTTGGATGGATTAAACGATATTTTATTCTAATTTTCTAGAGTTTATAACATTTGATTGAGGGTTCAAAATATTATTATTATCATAATCCACACCGTGGATTAAATTAAGTTAGTGGGAAAGTTGTATTTGTTATTTAATTATACTTGAAGTCTTAAACAAGGTGACCCTATTTACAATCCACTTTTTATCCATTCCCAATACATAAAATATTGGAACATTATTAAAGACATTTAAAATGAGAAATTCATACAACTAAATTGATTTTATTGTCTCATTATTACCCCATAACCCAATAATCATGGAGCCGATTCCTTACAATATTACATTAGAATGGTTAAAATGAATCCAATCTCAGATGATCCACCAATTTAGTAGTTTTGGAAATTCATATACAAAAAGTGATTTTTTTTACATTGTTAATATTTTTGAAACATAATAAAGTAAAAAATATAGTAAAATTAATCATCAAAAACATATTCAAATTACTATTTTTCAAAACTCAGGGAACTGAGACACTATAAGGGAGTTCACATATATCTAGTATGGGTTAATTATATAGAAAACAATAATTACTCAAAGAGAACAGTCAATACGTAATGGTAAATAACTGAGTAAATGAACCATTTAATAACTATATATTGAATTGCCGATATGAAAACTATAAATGACTATAAAATAATTCTATATAAGTATCCACATGTCCATGAAAATAGACCATGTATATTCTAACTAGTTAAATTATCACAAGGAATATCAATTACATAATTCACAAAAATGAAATTCTCAAGGATTGATATGTATAACATTCCATTTAGTATTCATGGAATGAATATAATACTGTCAAGTCATCATAAAAAGAGTAAAATACTTTCATGTAATCATTCCATGAATTTAATAATGTTATGTCTTCCTACCATGAATCTAATACTATCTTTGAATGTTACTAAGAATATAATTCCTTTATGTAATCATGCTAAGAATCTAAAAAATGTGAATATATGTAGCCAAAATCTTACATAGTTAGACTTATGTAATAGACTGCTACATAAAGGGTCTTTCATTAACTACTCCCCAACCCATATCATACTAGTCCAAAGCATTCATTTTATTGAAAATAGACATTATAATTCATGAATAATGAAATATCTAAATTGGGTTATGGATATTAATGTATCCATATTTCTGTAGTCAAACAAATAACTCTAAAAGAGTACATTATATAACAAATAGTATATGGTTTTTATATGAAAATAATCTATTAAATCATATTTATATTTAATAAAGTGAAATTTTAAAATAAAAATGATTATAATAAACCGATCTTCCAATGGAAAGATAACAATCCCAAAATAAAGTGATATTACTAAGATATCTATTACCAATTTGTTTATTTTCAAATCAAACCCCTTGAATGATATAACTATAATGTGAATCATACAATACCATGAAATATGGGTGATTCATGATATTAAATGAAAATGGGGTAGTATATACCCAAAACAATATAAATTAGTGGTGAATAAGTCATAAGTCTCATATTAATAAGTGTGATACTATAAGTCCCCATACAACTATGGTAACATCGTTATCAAATGATACATAAGTACTAATAATCAAATGTCAAATTATAGAACCAAAAAGTAAAAATAAAAATGATATAGTATATAAAAATTTATAGTGTGGACACCCTATAGAAGAAGTTAGTGTTGAATATGACAGTAATCTAAAAAATATAAATATAAATATATAAAAAAACCCTTACCATAACCTCCCATTCAAATAAATTCTATTTAAAAAAATTTAGAATGGATTTAATAACATTATTAACTTATAATATAACCACATTTATATTTTTTATATCATATAAAATACTTTAAAAACATATAAAAACTCGTTCATTAATAATCATTCAGTAATTTAAAATGATCATGGTTTAATCATATCCATAATATAAAACATCATTAAATATAATATGTATTAAGTAGATATGTATTTAGGGAAACACATAAATATTATTTACATGAAATTATTTTCACCATTCATTGAGATAGTAGGCCATGTGTATGCATGAATGTTGCTTCTATTTCGTTGTCATATTAAATGAAGTAAATGTACATGGTATAAGGATATATTTTAATTACTATATAATTTATATTATATTTATATCACATGTTTTTATTAAACCCATACTAAATAATTTCCATTTAAAGTGTGAATGAACCATACTTCTTTATTATGGTTGTAATTCAGAGAAGCACAGACGTTGATATTGTAATCCCTAAAAAGTGTAATCAAGAAGTTATGTGTTATATAGAAATTCAATAATAAAATATTATATATCAATATAATATATATCATAGATAAATTTTAAATACATTTTTATTTTCAACCTTTATGGTTGAAATAGAATAATGAACAATATCAATTATAGAGGTGGCAGTCCACCATATTCACAAACTATGATTATGTATCCCATTTTATGGATGTGTGTATGATTTTTGGTATTAAACATAATATAATAATATTTACTTGTATTAATTATAATGATTTAATTATATAATAATTATTTATGACATGTTAAAGTGGTGTGGAAAGCAGTAAAATAAAAGTTCTTATTGGAGAACACTACATGTTATTCTTGTGACTACTAATAGTTAATACTAAAAGACAAAATTTGTTAACTATATCCAAAAAATAGGATTGAGATATTAGTTTATATCTATTGGAAGATTGGTTTTAGAATCATTTTTATAATCCAAATCTCATGATAGGTTTGACTATGTCATGGGGAGAGATCCCAAATATAATGGAGGAGGAGTGGAATTATTGTTAATGTAAAAGGTAGATAGTATTGGGAGGTCTAAATTAAATAATGTTACTAATATAATGAATTGAATAATAACAAATATATGATATGATCTAAATATGTCTAGTAAATATGTTTGGTACTCATTTATAGGTCATTTGGCCACATAAGATTATATTTTAACCATTAAAATAAAAAAAATTTACCTTAATCATTGTAATTAATTTTAATTTATTTCACTGATAATTTAGGTAAAAATTATTAACATAATATAGATTATTAATTAAGGTCATTAAAAATATGGGATCCATTTTTCCAAATTTGAACATTTAATTCACATAATTTAATTTAATATTAATCATATACGTGAAATGAAGTATTTATTTTAAAGTTAAAATTTTTGAATGGTCACTATGTTTTTATATCCGATTTAAATATTAAAATGATTATAATGAGTGAAATTGGATTAATATATGTTTACATGAGATTATATCAAAGAAAAAAAATTAAAATATAATTTATTCTTATATAGTATTTGGAGTAAAAAGTGGCTTTCCAGTAAGACTAAGTAATATTCACTATTCCCTAAATAATGATTCCTCTCCAAAAAATTCTAAAAATGAATATAATTTATTTATAAAATTACCCTAAAGAAACAGAAATGTATTTTTTTTAAATAAAATTTATAGAATTTTCAATATTTTATTTTAAATCAAGTGTCCCGTTATATGTTTTAGAAACATTCCTTAGGAAAATTTATCTTTTTATCTGTAAAAATGGATTTATTATTATCTTATTCTTATCAAATTAATTTGAAGAATGTAAAAAAATATTAAGTATATAATATAAAAATATATATATATATATATAATTAATATCATTTAACTATAGTAATTAACTTTATGATTATGATTAAACACCATTGGGACAAAAAAATATTCTTATGAAATCATTCATTTATATTTAATTGGTTCATCTATTAATTTCAAACTAATTAGTTACCAATGAATTCCAAAATATTTAATATTTTATTTAATAATATTCATAACCAATACTTGAATTTCTAGGAGATAGTGTTCATTTTAAGTAATAATATTAATATAATTTTGTAATACCCAGTCATGTATATGATAAAATCAATTGAAGAAAGTGTAGTTGTTTATGTCATAAGATAACCTTGTTGTTCTATGTAGATAAGGGTAAAATGTATGCTTTGTGTAACAGTATATAAGATCAGTGTTTTATGCAATATATGATATTTAAATTATTTAATTAATCTAAATATAAATTTATCATAATGTCTTCGGTAGTAAAATTCTAGTCTAGGCTTGGTTTTTCATTTCAGACACACTATCAGATATAATTTTCGGACATTATAATTATAGGGTGTTACACTCATAGTTATATATCATATAATATTTGGAAAATATATCTTTATTTTTATTTAATTTCATAAACAACTCTATTTATTTCTTCCTTGATATCTTGAGTTATATTTTCTCATGGATTTGATAACACTTCAGTTAAGAAATAAATAGTGTTCTTATCTAAAATCTTATAGTGATATGAATATAATCATATTGAATGGTGGTTAGGTTTTTAATAAATTTCACATATAATGATATATTTATGATCCCCACAATCCATTATTCAAATTATTATCCACTATCATATAATTATAATGATTATAATCATAATCAAAATTTCCAACCAGAAAATCCGTCATATCTATTTTGGTTGGAGAATAAATCATATAAATTATGTTCTACTAATAATTCCACAACACTATTTTTACTGATAATAACACCTAAGAAAATTATCAAGATATCCAAAGAAATCACTAATTTTATTTTATGGATGTCATGCCAGGATGGGAAATTTCATTGATTGTGATGAGAAAGGAAATCTAAATATAGTGATGATGGAGATTAATTTATTAATTATTAAATAATTCATGAAAATAATGTTAGAGAAAAATTGTTGTGAACTGTTTAAAATAAATTCCATGTTATCTTAATTTATTAAAACAATGTACGTGGAAATTATTAAGTCCTAGATTTATGGAATCCATGTGCCATTATACCACCAGAGAACCCAAAATATCTTTTTAATACTCTTTTCTATAACTCCACATAGATCATATATCGAATGGATTTGTTATTATTATAATATTTTTTTGTAAAATCTGTTAAATTTTTTAGGGTTATATGTTCCCAAATTAAATTTTCATAAGGACATTGATAATTTATGGTCAATTGATATAAGGTTGATATAATATCACAATAATTTTTTATATCATATCTAGATTTTAGAGGTCCTAAACTGATTTCATTTTATATAATCATATTTGGTTAGGTTCAGTGATAATAAATATCAATCTATTTAGAATATTTATTTTATTATAGATTAATGGTAAATGTTCATATTGTGTAATGACAAGATAATAAATATATGTTAACTTATACATAATACATTTCAAAACATTATTCAAATTAAAAATTATACCCAACAGATAGTGTAAAACCCTAAAGATTTATTTAATGGATATTTTATTCATTTATTGGATTTTAATATTTCAATTTCATTTCAGGATTAATTCCTATTTAATTTTATAATTTATTGTTTTGGATTATTATTTTTCTCTATTTCATGGATATTGTGCATAGTTTAGGTGAATCTATGAAACTATCAATACATAAGTTTTTTTTACGTCATTGATATTCATGAGTATTTGCCCAGTATGGCTAGTTTAAAAAAACTTGATTTTATGAAATATTTATCTTTAAAAAATTTGAATTGATTGACATATTTTATTAAATGAAAAAATGAAATATTTAATTAGTTTTTACAAATTATAAAAAGTACAATAGTAAATTTTATGTATATTATATATAATTTTATAAAATAATTTTTAATTTACGTAGTAAATACTATTGATCATAAAGAGTTATTTAGAAATTATAATTTTATATGAAATATTTTTATCGTGATAGTTTTATTTGAGGGTTAATTTATATTTATTTTAAAAAAAATTATTAAATATGTAAAAATATTTATTAGTCATATTGAATATGAATTCATTGGTTATCAATTGGATAAATATGAAAATAAAAACAATTGTAGCTAAAATAATTATTTTCCAGAAAACTGATTTGATGTTTGAACATTGTGTTTTTATATGAATACATTATATAAATAACTATTGATTAATGGGGTTATTGAAATTTATATAATACATATTCAGTATATATTAATTCTTCTAAAAAACATGTTGTGTTTTTCAAATTTATTTTAAAATTAATTTCAATCTGATATCGAAATTATATTTAATAAACATAATAACATATTCTTAATAAAAATTAAATTATTAGTTATGAGGTTATATCCATTTTATGTGACAATGAATAGTTAAATAGTAAAATATTATTAACACCATTTGGGTTAAAATGTGTTACTAGGGTGGGGGTGGTGGTTAAATATAGAGATAAGTGTAAAAATAATACAATAAATTATCTTCATATTATATTGATGAAGATATTTAAACCTCATATTATCATATATAATAAATCTAGGCAATTTTTCCCCATTATCAAGAATTTCTTGTTATGTTATTTAAATTTTTTATTTAATTCAATATGTCTACCACACTATCATATAAAACCTAACCTCTTCACCACTTTTTTTCACAAAATATGATCCAAATATCCTTGTGAATACAGTCTAAAAAACATCATTTATTTCTTCTTTATATTCTTGAAATCCTAGTCTTATGTTATAAAATCACTATTATATATTAAGTTGTAATACAAAGGATGTATATCATAGAAGATGTAATTATCTTAATAGACGCATTCAAAGATTATTTTTGACAATAGTTACTATAAATTTGTTATATAGATATTAACATAAGTAAAATATAATCATAATTATAATTATATTTTATTATTATTAAATGAATTTAATCTATATTTTTTTCTATCTATTGGAATTTTATTCTTTCTCTAATGTGTACGTGTGGAATATCACCTCAATGAGGTGATGTGACATTTTTTTCATTTCATATTCAAAAACATTTCATGATTATATATTTAATTAATATATATGATATTTATGATATAATTATGTAAATTTAAAATAGTATAATTTCAATCCTTTATTTCATTCCAACCATGAAATAGTGAAAACACCACCTATGCATACTTTTTGATTAGCATATTTGTAAATTGATGTAACCCAATTATCATATACAATTTATATGAATTGTTATAGAAGTGTAAATAATGAATATATGTTACATATTTCATTATTAGGTTTCTATATATGATCAAATAATTAACATAGTTCATGTACTGGAACCACTGAACCACAATGTTCATGGAAATAAATCTATTTTTCAACAGAATATTCATTATAATAATGAAATTATTGACAAAAGAAAATTTTCTATTTTAATGGAATGATATATATAATCTAATGTATTATTATTTTTTGGAATATAATTATAATAAATTTTTAATTATTTGTAAGGAATTATGATCATTATTAACCGAGAAGATAATTGAGTTTAGTGTTCATGTTATAATCTCAATTTATTTGAAATTTCTTGGGATAAATTTATATTAAGGGAAATTGAATAGATATTATCCTTAAAAACCCATATATTTTTCCTTATATAATTTATTACTACATTTTTTCTACATAATTACCATTTTCTCTCTCTTGGTACCTAAAAATATTGAGAAATTTTTTTCAGAAAAACTTACAATATTTCAATTAAGGTCGATGAAATTTCTATTACATGTCTTTGTTAATTAAATTACTTTTTAGAACAATTTTTTTATTATGAAATTATTTTTTGACTTAATTTTCAACAATACATCATATTCCTTTAAAAATATTAAAAATTAATTTTTAAAATTATAATAGAGAGGTCATTTATTAATTTTTTAAAAAAATTATTTAAGGAACATTTCTTTAATATCTACTTCCTAAATGAATTTTACCACAACCATAAATATTAAATAATTTGAATCCCTATTTACTTGTTTCCTTGGTTATTTTCATGATATTTATCTTCTTTAATATTAGAGTAATTTATGTTTTGTAAATGTTATAAAATGAAAATGGAAGATTTCTCTTGATTTTTGAAGTGCATTTTAAATAATTTTACATAAGTTGTTTTTTATCTCGGTCAAAATCCTATAATATTGTGATCTATCACAAGAGATATTATCTTATCATATATTTCCACTTATAAGAGGACTAATTATAATTATGAAATTATAATGATTATATTAAATATATGATCTTACTATATCTTCCACTTCATTTCTCTAGATGGATTCAGATTATGTGATATTGAGATGTTTAAGAAACATGTTAATCATACAGGGTTATTTTATGATGATGTGGTGATTGTTTTATGATATTCTACAACACATATATTAGGTTATATGTATTTGGAGGATGGTAAAGGAGTTTTAAATCACTATAACACATTTTCTTAGGATTTATATTTCATAAGATGATATGGATTGACATATGGAGCGTTCTCATATTAACACGGGGTGTCTTCCTCTATGATATTCATGGGAGTGAACGTTTACCTATTAAATTAGGGAATATGGGGTGAAAAATAATTTTAATGACATTACTAGAAGTGACCAATGTATTATTAAATTATTTAAATTATTATATATGTATTCTAAAATTTTTTTTACTAATCTAATGAGATATTATCATGGATCATGGTAAAATAAAAATGATTACAAACACATATGAATAAACCCCATTCTTATTTGAAAAGATTATTCCATTATTTAAGATTAAATATAAATTATATATTTATTATGACTTTATTATATTTATATTAGGATCTCATTAAATTTTTCTTATGATAATATAGGATTAATTATAAAATCTTATTTTGTTTTCCCATACATAGAATCTGAACTCACCTATTCTTATTTTATGTTTCCGTATGGATATTAAGAAATTTATTAATTATGAAATTATAAATAATGGTACTATGAGAGATGAAATTTTTGGGTTATGTTGGAGATATCTTATGAAATACTCTTATCATGTATCTACTCTATAAAGATATTCATACTTTACAATTACGTTTATTGTGTTATAATTAAATTTATTGAGTACTCTTATAGAATATTGAAATATTAAAATATTAAATTATCAAGTACCTTCAATTTCGATTGTAAGATAATTTAATTATTTATATATATTAAGAATTTACAAATTTAGTAATAATACTTTGTAATGGAATATGTATATTAAAAATATCCAATATTACAGTAAGGAAAAGAGTGTAGTTTTTGTATAATATATACCCCTGTCTGCATAATATAAATTTGATGATGATATAAAATATATGAACCTAGGGGTAAAAATTTGAAAGTGGATAATGGCCTATTAACTCAATCAGCATTTATTTATAATGATTTTGCCAAAAAATACACACCTAGCTTTACACTATTGAGGGATACTATGTGGTTAATTTTCATTCTCATTATAAACTATTATGATGAATGAGATGAGATAATCAATGAAAAATTATTATAATACATTATTATATGTGATAATCATATTATTTCATGGTTTGAAGGGATGTTTCATAGAAGGATGATTTTTATAATAAATATATTATTTATGTATATTATTTATGGTTGATACTCAGAATATATTTTTTAATCAATAGAAGAAACCAAGAGGAATTTTGTGAAAAATTAATGTCGTAGCCAATTCAATGACCCTCCATATGAGTAATCAAATGTAATGGGAGTTTGGATACAAGATATCGTTGCTATTATAACCATAATATTTTTAATCTATTAATGGTAAGATGAATCATGCTAAACTAGTAAATTGAAATATAAGTAAACTAATCTCTATTTCTAATTTTATATAGTAACATTTATCTAGATTCATGTGTTCCCCTAATACACTTTTTTAAATTAAATTTATTGGTTATATTTTAAATATATTCATTTTTCTCCAATGACTAACAATGAGAATATAATATATGATGTGGATAATTTTTAATTTCAATCTTATCAATGGTTAACATTGATAAGAAATATGAAAAAAAATTAGGATATTGACATTTTACGATCAAAAGAGTTTTCTAAGGAATTTTTTAGAAATTATTTTTCCCAAGATAATCTATTTAAAATTTAACGTAAATTTATTTCACTAAAATATAAGCATGAAAAATACAATTTTACTCATAAGGTTATGTTCACAGGACATGTAAGGTAGGATTATTGTTTTTTCATATATCCATGATGAAACTTTGACTAAATATTTAACATCCTGATATAATCTCTAGAAAATGAATTGGATCAGAGACATCAGGAGGATCATTTTTTCACCCTGTGAAGGAATATGGGGTATGGGGTGAGTCATGGGTGACAAACATTATCCATTATTTTCAACAAAAACATTTTATTCATTTATTTTTTTTAAACTTCTTCTATCAGTTAGGTTGAATGGATATATAAAAACCATATTTCTCAATATATCCCATAGGATAGTTTGTTAATATAAGTAAAATTTATGTATGTATTTTTTAAAATTTGACATAAATGTGAGAACCTTTTATTACCATTTCAATTCACCTTCAGTCTCATATACATGTACTTATAAATTAATCACAGTTTACAACTGTTTTGGGATGAAATATCACATAAACCAATACTCTAATATATTTACCAAGAGATTGATATTTTTACTCTACCCCAAAGTTGGTATGTAACCTAAAAATATCATATTATCTCCCGATAGTCTATTTGGAATTATTTATAATATAAAATAAATATTCCAATGTTCTTCATGAGATACATCATGAATAGAACATAGATTTCCTCAATATCTAATTTTTTACAAAAAATAAATATAAAACAATCCTCTTTCTAGTAAAGTTATCCTCCAATGTTCATACACACTAGGACAAATCCATGTAGTACATATCCATCTAGTATTCTATTTTTGATATCCCTCAGCATGTTCAATGGTAGTTTAATAAACCTTCATTCTAATTCACCTATATCCAATGAAACTACGTCATGTACACCTACTTATGGTATTCCTCTTTTAGGTGCACAACCCTTAGGTTACTCATTATTAACCAAGTGATTATTTTATGCTATAGAAAATTGTGATTTGACAAAAAAACATCATCACATCCACTCAAATTTTTTTCACTAGAAAAAGCCACTACTCAATTATAAAAATACCTTTTATATATGAAAAAAATTATTTAAAATTATGGAGAATGAGAAGGATCTTATTATAATATCCCACTAAATAAGAAAATAATTTTTAAATATTTAGGACATACAGAACATGAGATGATGAATTATTTATAAATTTCATTCAGATAATTTTATTAATAAACTCCAAATCACTTCCATAAATCATTAATATATTTATCAACATTAAATAAAAAATTCAATATATTCGAATTGTAATTTTTTACAATGTATTAAAAATATTTTGAATCATCAATCTAGGGAACACTTTTAATGTGAATATAATTATATTTTATCAATCAAAATACTTTGGTATAATCATACTTCTTTAAAAAACCTTTCTTTATAAGAATTACTCTATCATGTAACACATTGTTTGGTGAATCTAATTATAGAACCCCTCTATCTAAACCCTTTCATTGATGAAATCCTTAGTAATAATTAAAAAAATAAGTATAATCTCTCAAATGTATTCCAATATCCTTTTATAGTGAATTCATAGTAATTAGTATGATGCAATTATAGTTATACATCTGATGATATCATAAATTCTATATCTAATAGATTCATTATTGTTTTTCCTATACAATAAAAATACTTCCCCTATCTGGAAAATTTTTTCTACTAAATATAGTTTATTTTCCAATATTAATGTTCATCTAATTAAAATTATATTCACTATATTTTTATCATCTATAAAATGATCTATCTTGAATATATTGAGGATAAAATCATTGATCATCTTTAAAGTCTATCTATAAAACTTTATACATCCCCCAATGGGGGGATAAAAAACTCTTCAAATAATTTCAGTATCAATATCTATGCCTCGTCATAAATTTTCTCAATCGTAAATTCATATATCAGCCATAATTTAGTCCTAATTTGATGATATTATTTCATCAGTCAAGAAATTCTATTATCATCATCACATTAAAATATGGTCAATGTAGAAACTACATATATTTAGAAGCACCAATCATTAATGTTTGAATGATTTTTTTATTTATTTTCTATATAATATTCCTTTCATAATACTATTTTATACATTTTATAGCCTTTATAAATATTCTATGTTTTATAATTCACTCCATAGAATCATAATATCCTTGATACGATCATGATATAAGAAACATATTGGAATAATAATTAATCATCCAAATTATACTTTTACACCCAATATATTATGTTCTTTGTAAATGAGAAATTCCATTCCATTTACATATTTATCGTAGATCCTCACATGGTATTAAAAACTCACTATAAACTCCTCATGAATAAATCCTAATTACCTTATAAAATCCTCAGTAAGCTTCATACTTATAAATTAACGAAGATTACATGAATGATGATCTTATCATAATTTTTAATTTAGGATTTCATCCTTTTATATTTATTTTTTTTACTAGGACACTTAATTATAAATGATTAACCATCATTAATAATTATAATTCATAATAAAACTTTCTTCTAAATCTATCATGACTACTGTCCACAAATTATGTTGACAACTTCTAGACATCCCAAAAGTATACCATGAAAATAAATAAAATATTATACCACTGGTTCATGCATATAGAATAAAATCATCTATAAAATTATTCATAAAAATAATTATGATTCATTAACTTACAATTATACATTTACTTTACTACATTTTATTAAAAATATTTCAATATTCCATAATCTTTATCTAATATGAGAAACAATATAACTATTTTGTTTTTTTTCAATATTTTTTTATTAGTGGTTAATGAAATTTTCCATCCCATGTTGACTATAAATTAATAGTCTCATTCTTTTATAAAATTAATGTTGCAGAATAATTTTCTCTACAACTCAATGATATTAAATTGAATGATGGGAAAAATTATTTAATAATTTTATTTTTCTATACTTTTATTCTACACAAGTGAATATAAATATTGATTTTCTTTATAAAAGAGAATAATTACTTCTCATAAGTATTATTGATTCAAATTATATTCAGGATAAGAAATTAATGCATACAAGGCCACATGAACTCAAGTTGAGTGAAAATAAGGAATACTTATCGAATCACAACGTAGTGTTCATGAGAAATCCTTGATGTGAGTAATAATAGTTTTTAACTCAATCATTGATATGTTCTATTGAATTTTCCAAGTGATTTTTAATATTACAAAATTATAATTTTATGGAAAATTTCATCATATTTTCCATCTAAAAACTTACTATATAGGTCTCAATAAATAGATAAAAATTTTAAAAATAAAAAGAGCAAGTTTATGTTCATTAAAATAATAATTACTTTGTAACAAATTGATCAGTTTTTTTCTGATTTGAAATTTAAATTTTATATGAAGATTTAAGTATACTAAGTTAACCTCATGGCGGGGAAAACAATATATTTTATTAATTTTATATATAAATAATTTATTTATCTTCATATAGATATTCCTTCTCATTGGGCATTAATTTTTAATTTTTCATATCTTCAGAAACTGGTTTCATAAACCACGGTTTTAAAGAATTAATCAATTCATTTAAAATTAACTTTGATTATGGAGTCACATTTCTCTATATTACTTTAAGAATATCCATGAATAAAATAACATTCAATTCCATTTTCAATTTCAGTTTTCTGAATCATATATGGGAATAAGGTGGACCTTTCATTTATCATATGATAGAGCTATATGATTTATAATGACTTTCTATCCAAAAAATAATTATTATTTTTATTCATTTCTCTAGACATGTCATTAAATGTTTAAATATTATTGGTTGAAATGGGTTTATTCTAATTAAAAATTCCATTTAAATTGTCTGTTGGACTCTTCTATAATCGATCTAGCAAGGAACATAGAAATTACTTATTTTTTATCCTTTTGAATTCATTTTATATTATAAGTGTTCTATCAATACAATGACTAAAAACATTAATATATGTTCAATATTTTTCTTCTTCTATGGGTCCTCTATAATAGAATTATTTCACTACAAGACTTTTCTACATTAATCTAAAAATTTATCTTATCATGATAACATGGTTATGTAGTTATCGAGAATGAAATTAATAAACATATATATTCCAATAAATATATTATATTCTTGTAATATAATCTATAGAGGTAAGATTTTATGTACTTAACCTTATTAATCAATGATGTTTTCCAATTTTTAATCATTTTATGTATTTCTCAAAATGACTATCTTTGCTTTAAGATATTTTCGTTATGATAATAGAAAAATTTATAGAGATATTCTAATTTTCATGAGGTGGAACCTTACTCAATATAAATAGGCTGTATTCAAGAAAATTTAATGACATAACAAAATATTTTATTTTATATATTCATTTTAAATTACTGTATTTTCTGTAACATACATCATACACAACCCCAATTTTATATATATAGTGAAATAATATTATAGAAATATATCTATCATAATAAATTCATTGGGTTATTGGGTGATAATATATATAAATAAATTTCATAATATACATAAAAATGATTTAATTATGATAAATATTTAATTTAGTTAAGAAATTTATCATTTATCAAAATGATTTTAATAGAAAAAAATATTAATAAATTTATTTTATCCTTTAAAGGTAATTTTCATCTAAAATACTTTTTATGTCAATTTTTGTAATAATAATATAATTAATTTCTCCCACATTAAAAAATATTATTAGAGAAAATAGAAATTCTTTTTTTAAATAGTTATTTAATAATATGATTATATTGAATTTTTTATATTTCTTGTAATGGTTTATTTTTTAGTGAATTTTGAAAAATACCATTTTTTATATACAAATGTTATTTTATTTCATCAAATAATGTAATTTTATTACCTATTTATATTGTCAAATTGGTATAAAATAAAACTAAATCTCTATAAATTATAATTATCATACTAATTACATAGTAATCTACCTTATTCATGATTTGGTATTTGTTAGTTTTTAAGCATAAACGCAATTTTTTTAAAAAAAATTATTCCATTACTTTTCATGAATAAATGATATAATGGATTTGTAAAAATTATAGTTATAGAATAATGAAAAATGTATTTAATACATTTTAGTGGTTTGTTTAAATTTTGTAAAAATATAATATTATAGTCATCATTAATAGTAATCTAAACAAAATTTGGTCACTATTATAATGGGTAAAAGGGATAATTATTGTTAAATTTATTGTATAGGATCTAAAAATAAATAATATACCCTATTTTAATTAAATTGATGCTATTTATTTGACCATTTACATTAAAAATTAAACTATGTTGAATTTCAGTTCGATTTTCCTTTTATTATGTCATTTATATTATTTTAAAAAAGGATAAAATAGTAATGACACACTCATGAATATAAATTATTTTATATGTTTTAAGTGGGAAAATAATACGTAATAATTGATTATATATATTTAAAATAAATAAATTATTTTTTAAATTGTAGTTTATTTATACTTTTATTGTGATGGTATAATTACATTAAATTTTTCTATAACACACTCAATGTTTTTGGAAATATTTGAAAAAATAGATTCAATGATAGTGAAAGTTTAAAATAATGATTTTGGATGAATAATGGTATAACGTGAAATTTATAGTTATTAAAAATTTCAAATTTATAGTAAAAAAATTAATTTATAAATTAATTATTTTCATTCTATTTTTAAATTCACATTTAATTAATTATTCCAAAAATTCCATTAATGAAATTTTATGTGAAAACTATATTTCAATGATTTATAAAAAAACAGTTTATGAAATAGGGAAACAGAGATGTGAAATGGACTAAAATTTCACGAATGTACTATTTTTTGTGAATATTCACCTTAGATGTAAATTTATATCTCTTAATGGAAAAAAATACAATCATTGTTAACGATAAAAAATGAGGAAAATGGTTTAAACTAAGACATAAGTTTTAAAAACACCAAAACCATATATAAATTATATTATATTGTGAATGATTGAAAAAAAAATTATGTTAAACCCTTGTCATTTTGGATATATATTAAAAGCCCGAATGGCCCGAAGGCCATATTTTTTTTATTATGGATAATCCCCCTTTTAAGGGTTTAAGGGGAAACTATACATGACCCATAGGCCCAAGGCACAAGGACCAAAAAACTCGTAATACATAACCCGAAGGCCTAGAGGCATACCATGCCTAATACATAACCCGTAGGCCCAGACCACTTGAACTGCCCCTCCCCAGATTTTTGCGTCATTGATCACCTAGCTCCCCACCTTGCATTGCTAATCGGCTAGCCTTTACCTGTACAAAGTTGCATGGTGCTTGGTCCTGATGGCGGTTGTCATACCCTCTCATTCTTCCAATCTGGTTAGCTCTGCATCTGGTAGATGCTACTCTTGTTTCTCTGATCCTCTTGTAGGGCCTGTTATGTGTGAACTAGGCTACTCCATGGTCTATGTGACCCAAAGGCCCAAAGGCCCGAAGGTCTTTGATCACCTGAAGGCCCTGGAGACCCGTAAGCACAAACTGGTGGCCCAAAGGCCCAAATTGTGTGAATAGTTCTGGCTGCTACAGTACCGAACAGTAACTACTGCAGTGACTGCTATAGTACTGCTATAGTAACTCGGAAATCCACCTCCACCCAGTTTTGAACCCGGGTCTCTTGGATTCCAAGCAGGAGCCCTTACCACTCAGGTACGGGCTAATTGGAAGATATATATTAAAAGAGAAACGCATTAATGGTATTAATATATATTCGTTAATTCCATGTGTTTCCAACCCTCATGTTATAAAATGGAACCTCATATCCTCCATAATTAAACATGTTTTAGAATTCTTGCTCAGATAATCCCTACTCTTATACCTTCTTATAAATATTCCCTCTATTCTTGAACTCCTAGTGTTACCCCAATACCACCATGTAAACGCAAAAAGTGTATAAAGTTTGGGGTTATCAAAATAAGAGGTATAACTCATAATTGAGGTGTTTCATTTTATTTATCTTTCTATATAATTTAAATATTATAAAGACATTGTCATATAATAAAATAGTTATATTTAATTTAACAATTTATTACTATTCATTTTTCAAAAACTTATATATATCCTTTAATCCTATGGAAAATGAAGACATTTCTCACTTGTATGTGTTCCCTACCATCTCTGCATAGCAATGTAATTCATTTTTTCAAGAAAACTTTACATGGATGTTTATAAATATAGAAATGTTGTTTTATTCATCATTTTATAAAAAAATTATTACTTAAAAAGCATTTATCATTTATCATCTGACTTTTCCACATATAAAAAATGATAACATCGGTTATGGGTACGTGTGGAATACCACCTCTATGAAGTGATCTATTTCATATTTTCAATACACTTTCCACAAATTATTATTAATATTTTTATAATAAATATATGTTATCTTTACATCCTGATTAATATTCTAATGATTATGGAAACATAGTCTTGTTTTGTGGGATAAAAACTACATATCTGAGTGATATTCAACATTAACCAGCGAACCCTTAGAAACCATGATTTTAGTATATAATTATTAAAACAATTTATTGAAATGTTTTATGTGTATTATATATGAGATAATATATATATATATATATATATATTAGATAAATAATAGATTTAAATTTACTAAAAAAATATAAATGCACCATCAAATCTTATCAGACATAAGGTTAGTGTTTATTTTCCAATATCGTCATTATTCAATATTGATTATTCTTAATTTTTAAATTATTGTAATTATATGATATTTATATATTAAAAAAATAGTTTAATTTAGTAATGTTATTTATATTTTATTTATGTATTATTTACATTTTACATCATCTTTCTTTTAAAAAGAACAAATGAATATTTTAAATGAAGAAAAAACATTATTCAATAATTCAATTAGAAATATTTTTATTCTTTATTTATATTTTCCTAAAAATAATTTCAAAAATGTTATTCATATCCTCCAATTAGTGATTAAAAACTATTATATCCTTGTATGCATTCAAAAAAAAGATCTAGAAGGTATATATTTTCTTTTTTACAAATGATACATATTTTACAGAATGTGTTAATAGATTAATGGTTTTAATGACTACTATGGAAACATCTTTTACCGACACCATGATAAATATATTTTTTAATTATTATTTTACAACAATCCATTTTTCATTAAACCTAAAAAAATTCGATATATATTCGAAATTTATATAATTTAAATAATTTATTTTTAAATCTAAAATATTACATTACTCCTCAAATATTCAATTGGTATTTTAATTTAGTATTCATGTAGGTTAAAATCCTTTGATTAAAATTAATATTTACTAATGTTATATTCAAATAATTACAAACTCCATATTATTATGGATGGTTTTTGGTCATTTTAACAACATAAATGTGTTAAATTCTATATAACTGGTCCTCTAGTATAGATAGTTTTTGATAATTATGGCGTACTGATTATTTTTTATTTTTTATTCATATGATGAATGATTTGGAATTGTTATGTTAATGGTAAGGATAAAATTTAATATAAACTTGATTTACTACATGGTAACATGAGAAACACCAAGTTGTCTATTTTACACAGGCCTCACCCATAAATATAATATTTATTGGCATAACACCTCAATGAAAAGTTTAAGATCTCTAACATTATGTATTTTGTAATTCTAAAATGATTTATTGATTCCCATGTGATTATTAAAAATGTTATTTTAACCACTAATAAGTGTAAATATTATGTAATTATTTAATTTGATTTAATTTCTTATAATTTATTTCTTCCATATTATACATCAATTATTTATTATATGATATAATGTTCAATATACATTCCCTTAATATGCATTTGAACTCAACATTTTCCATGGATTCCATTCCCAATGTTACCAAGATGTGTACTTTGTTTAAAATGATATGATATTCTATAGTAGAAAATAATGTCTTAAATCAAAATTAATTAATTTATCATGTGTTTTAAAATACAATGTGACTTTAAATCATGTATTTGGTTTCTAATTTATAGAAAAATATGTGATCCATCAGGATGTGATCAATTGTATCTTTGTCCAATGATAAAAATAAACCACCAAATCTAGTCAACTAGGGTTGGGGTTGTTGTTATTGGAATTATAATAATTTTCTAATAACAATGTGGACCATATTTGGGAATAAATAAAACAAAGAATATAATCCTATGATTTAATTTATGGATATTTTTATTTTTAGAGTAGTATGATAATTTTTAATACGGTAGATAAGAAGTCGGTTTCATTACAAATACACTCATTTATCAATTCTATAACGTGGATAAAGATATGACACATATGTACTGAGTGGTATGAGATAGATATGGGAGAAATATAGTAGTAAGATGATCCATAATAGTGAGAATATAGTTTCATAACATGATACACATGGTTAGATACTACCATAAGATATGTTTTGGTTAATTTAAATTTTATATATGAAGAGTTATAATGAATGAGGGTTTAGAACCTATAGAATCCTATGATATTTCATAGTGATATAGAATAGGAATGGAGTTACATGGTTTGATATGTTTAATGGTAATCATATGTTAAATGTCAAAGATACCCCTTTTAGGTATTATTTTATGATATAGGAAAATTTTAAAGAATATTATTTTTGACATTTAAAGAAGATAAACCCTTCGGTTTTGTTTGTGTTTTATTGAGTCAATTATTTAAGGATTAATGATTTTATATTATTTTGAAGTATATTTAATGATAATTAGAACCTTTAGGTTTAATAGGTTTTTTAATGATAAATTATTTTATGGTGATACATCGGAAATTTCATTTTGAGATCATTTTTTTATCATATATGTAACCATAGATTTAAAAATTTTATAGGCGATACATTTATTAGTGTTATTATTTAATAAGTTTATTAATTGGGAAAATTATATTATTTTGTTGAGTGTAAATTTTTTTGACTAAATTTATATTTTATTTGAATAATATATATGGGTATATATTTTTGAAGAATATATAATTTAATTATATATTTATGGTGATTATAGTTTTTAAAGGGAATGATTATGTTACTTTTGAGATTATATAATAGGGAATATAAGTTTTTTCAAAAATAATCTATGAGTGAATAATTTTGTTTGGAGATAAATGATACCCTAATCTTGGATGAATATGTGATAAAATCATTTGTATTTTTTATTTTCTCAACTTTTTATGAATATTTTTATATCGTTTTATTTTTTATTAATTGTGGAATGATTTATATTTATATTTTGGTGTTATTTTTAAAGATTAGAAGATTAATGTAGTATTAACTAAAGTTATAAATTATTGATATTGGTTATCATTTTAGCTACATCTATAAATTTTCTTTTTAGATATAATGATAATATTTTAATATTTATTTGAAGAATAATGTCTGATAAATGTTTAATATAGTGTTTTAGGAAATAAAAAATGAGTTTGATTATTCTTTACATTGATTAATTGAGGAGATTTAATCAGAAATTCAATGAACAATAAATTTTTTATGACATTATTCATTAGTTGTTATGATTAATAAAGTATTTATTTTATACTAAAATAACAATTTCAATCCTAAAATATTATTTCAAATATATCTTGTCTTACTCTGAGAGTAACACTCAATATTCAATGTATAATTTTAAAAAATTATTTTAATGTAAGAGTCTTATGGATGTATATGAATAATATGTTTTCTTATTATAACCATAAAATTAATGTTCATGATAAAATATAATTCCAATTATATTACTATATTATATATAGTTTAAATAATTATAATTTTAACTATGTTAAATTAATTTTTCTAAATTGGAGAGAATTTAATAACCCACGATTTTAGATTATTCATTATTTTAATGAACACATGTATGGTAGCATACAATACACACAATGTTGAGCATAAATTAACTCTGATATAATATTATATATATTGAAACATAGGCGTTGGGGTGGAGGTATGAATATGAATAAACAAATTAATATATATATATATAATGATTATTAAATAAGATTAATGAATTTAATAATAAAAATTAATAAATTTTCTTACATATTTTATGCCTAGATTTCACATTTATTAGATGAATATTTAATGAATAAAATTTTTATCAACACAAGAATTATATTGGTTTATTTTCATTAAAAATATCGAAACCTAAAAAACATACTTGTAAGAGATTAACTGAATCTCAAAATAAGTTATTCATAACACTCTCCCTTCTTTGACATACCCCTCCTAAAACCATTCATTATAATATATGGAATATAAACATAATAAACGATGAGATTAAAAGCTCATTAAGGTTAAATTAGGGGCAAATAAATTACCATGTAATCAAAACATAAGAATCAACATATGAGAACATGATCACAACATTTCAAAACTATACTATGTCTATCAATGATCGTAATCTCGATTCATGTCATGGAGCTCAATAGTCAAATAAAATGAATCATAATGGAATGATGTAACATAATCCATGAGATCATATCATGTACCTAATAGGAAAATTTTTTACATACAAAAAGAAAGGGTAATATTACTCTTTTTCAAGGACCACAACTAAGGATATCATGTTGGGTTTGTATCAATATGAATTACATTATATCCTTTGTGATGGTTCACTTCCTGTATCAGCACACATTATAGATTCTATTATAATAAAATTTTCAAACCCTAATACAATCCTTATTATCTCATGAGATATCCTTTTTCCCCAATCCATTTTAGAGATTCAAATCCTGAGTGAACTTTTCAGATAATGAAAAGCGTATGCATGTGTGTCACAAGATCATAAAAAATTCATTACAGTGTAAACCCTGGAAGGTAGAAAACTATAAAAAATCATGATTATATCATAACATAACTAGTTTAAAATAAATATATTTCATAATAATTTAATCATTTAAACATTGCATAACACACGTAAAATAAAAGGGATTCATTGAGTTATCATTATAACATAAATATGAAGTGGGAAATAATCTAGTTTCATAAAAACATAATTTACTCTATATAGTCACAAGATATATAATGAAAGGTAGTTGTTTATACCATTAGATCATATCCCAAATTAAAAATAAGTAATAAAATGGATGTTATCATGTATTAAAACTTTTATTAAATGATAATAAGAACATTTCTTGTTTAAAATATTATTTTTCACTCAAAATCACATTTTAAAAACAAAAAAAAAATCAAAATATTAAGGAAAAAATATAATATGAATATTATATAAAAATGTTTTAATGTAATTTTTATATCATTGAATGCTAATTACAGAAATAAAATTCTATCATGAATCAAATGATATAAAAAATTTTCCATTCACAATATCAATAAAATTTTTATAATTCAATTATTAAAAAACAAAAAGATTAATCATATTAAAACATTTTATAAAAATTACGACATCGGATAAAATAAAATTAAAAAATAACTATATATTGTCATGTAAATTAATCAATAAATTTTTAAAATTCATGTTCTTCAATGAAAAAAGAATTTTGACCAAAGGGAGACATACGGCCATTTTTCATTATAAGCATTCTTTATGTGTCTTAAATTCAAAAAGAGAGAAACATGAAATGAATTTTTTTAATATTCATAAATATACATATAAGAAAAAATCTAATGTATTACATAGATATAGTTCATCTAATTTCATTATGAGAATCTTGATAATAAACATCCCCAATAAACTATGAAATTTTAACATAAATTCTACACTATTTGGCCACTCTTGAATAAAAATCCCCATGAAAAAAATAAAACTATATATATATATATCCTACAATTGTTATTATAATCCTTATAATATAAATTAATGGTATGTATAAAAACCAAATAATATATACAAGATGTGGATATATAATGTGTATAATAGAAATAAATGTGAGATTAAAATCCATTATTAATTTATTAACATATAAATCAAAATCCCTATGAAATAATAAATTCAAATGTAAGACTATATATAATTTTCATAAATAAATTCATAATATAAATTTTAAAAAGGGTACATATATAAACCTAATAAAATAATACAGTTTTATAATATAACATAGGTCCTATAAATGACAATATGAGATGACAATCCTTCACCTGAAGCTTGAATTTCATCAAAATAACTCTATAATTAAATATAAAAAATTATAATTTATTATAATTATATATCATAAAAATTTATATATATATATATAATATCATAAATGGCCAAATTATTACATTTTAATAACCATATCATAATTTTTTTTCTTATTAAAATCATTTTTAGGGTTCTAATCGTTTTGATTTCCACGAAAATTTCAGTTTGGTAGATCTATAAATTAATATTTCATCACAAATAGATGATATAAAAAATAATATCCATTGTTTTTATTTCTTATATACTACTTATTTTTATATTTTAGATTATCCATAAAATGGAGAGAGATAAAAATGAATTACACAGTTTATGGAGATATTTGGTCATACCTATGTAAGAAAACTTTTTCCCATTTCAACAGATGGAAATAAAGAATGTTAAATAATAATTAAAATATGTATAAAATTTTCATATAATACATAACATATATATTCAGAAAATATATATTTAACATTATTAATATGAAGGAGAATTAAAAAATTAATCACATTACTTCATTTTGGTCGTAATCTACAATTTCGCAATAGAGATGTTATAATTGTACAATAGATTTGAATGAAATAAGGTAGATATGATATAATAATTAAATAATAATAATTTTGTTAAAAATATAATTTATTAAAATTAAACAATTTATAATAAAACCCAATAGATGATTCTGATGGAAAATAAATTGTATCACTCCTTGGTGGGTGTAGTCTATAATGTTGCCTGAAAGACAAATTAATATATCATTCGATGAAATAAAAGGTGTATATTGGGTCTAAAATGGACATAATAACAATTTAGTATATTTTGGATGTTGAATTTAACTTTATTAATTAATACTATATATTTTGGGGAGGTATAAGATGAAATAAGTTAAAAGAGGCTATGAAAGATGAATTCATCTTTTTTGGAAGGCCTCGTTTTTATAATTTCTTACGGACCCTATTAATGGTAATTTATGAATATAAAAACATCCAATTCATTTGAATGATATTTTTTAATAAAAAAATTTAGGTTTTACTCTCTCAATAAATATATATGTGGTGTTTTGGTGATAAATTATCGAGGTCTTATTATAAGTTTGGGGGTACACACATTTTGAATTTTTTCAAAAATATAAACTATAAATTCATATTAAATTTAAAAGCATCAAAATATACATATATTTGAAAATGGGATATTATAAGGCTTTAATATATATATATATATAATAGTAATATGTGAGTGAAATTATAAATATTACCCATCATCCCTTGGTTTAACCCCTTATAAACACATTTTATCCTCAAATTTGGTAATAATGTTTAATGGTTTTTTATATTCATTATAAAAAACATTGTGATTCTATTTTTAAATAATATTAATTATTAATAATAAAATAATTGAATTAATTTTATCAAAATTTCCATCACATAAGTGGATATTTGGATTTAAAATTAAACCTTCATATTGTGATGAAATGGTGTTTTCCCTGTAGATACATTGTTGGTTCATTCCCCATTCAATGAAAGTATATAAGGGGAGTTCATACATACTAAATAAAAACATATTATAATATTTAGGATACTATTTTTGTTATATGATCATATAAATATATGAAATAGTGGGTGAATAAATAAAAATAAATCTACAAATCTTGAAGAAGGATATTACATCTTTATTGGGTAACTCATTTTGGATTGCACCAAGGGGGTTCCTTGGATGGATTTATGCGCAATATAAGTATTATAGGTTGAGTGGAGGGATTTGTAAGAGAAATATTGGTGATATTTGTTGATCTAATGATCTATATAGGTTTGAGGAAATTGTTGATTTGAGTTCATTTTTATTGTGAAAGAGGAGTGAGATTCCCATAAATTTATCTAATTTGAATTTCAAGAACATTTTTCCTACAGAATGTTGCTCTAATAATGGTTAAAATTAAATTAAATGCAGAATATGGTATAAATATGGAAATAAAATTTAATTCTTACATGTTTATAGGTTGTTTTTTCCTTATGTTTATTGTATGGTTTTGTATTAAATTCATTTTCTTCTTAATCATTGTAATTTATTTTATTCACATTCACTAAATTTACATTAAAAAACTATGTTGACTTTATTATAAAATATAAATTATGATTATTAATAATAAATAATGCATTTTTTAAAATTAAAATCACATAATGGGATGAAATTAAATTATTATAAATTATGATATGGGATGAGAAGGGTGGTTTATTAATGAGAATATTTTGTTAAATTTCAATTTTTAATATTCAATTTCAATGTGAAATTTATTAGAATTACATATATTGTATTAATTGATGTATAAATTATAAAATTTTACATCATATATAATTTTAAATACAATTTATTTTTATAAATACATTTGATGACATAACTATTTTGAATTAAAATTTTTTATTTTCGACAATTCATAAAAAAATGAAACACCTCCAAATAATATAGAAAATTCACCCTAACCATTTTTGAAATTGATAATTCAAAAATTATTTTTAAATTTATAAAGAAAATTTAAAAATGTTAAAATTAAAATTTATAATATGTTCTATATTAAAATGTAAAAAAATAACATCTATAAAAATACATTGTTTTATGTATAAAATTTGGATCTTTTTTTATCTTATGCTAATAAAAATATAGAAATAATTTAAAATATTTAATTAGATATATTATATATAAATTTACTATATGAACTACATATAAATTTTAGAATTATATTGATTATAAAAAAATGACTAATTAGTGTTTTGTTTAAATTGAGTGTTGTCTATATTTCAAGTCAATCAATAATATTAAATTTATTCAAAAGGGAAAATCTGGAAATTCTAGGGGTGAATCAAATAAAAAATTCCTAACATGACTACATAATATCCCACTAATTTCCTAAAAACATGAACCTTTATTAGACATATATTAAAAAATAATATTATTCATAAATTGAGGAAAGGAAACATAATAAATTGTAATATCATTTTATTATAAAGGTTACAAAAACTAAGATTATAATGATCACATAAATTTAAAATTATCATATGGATATGATAACATGTTCGTAAAATTTGAAAACTACACACTAAATATAAAATATTCAAATGATTCCTCATGACATAATTCTTTGTAATTCATAAGACATGATTCATACAGGAATAAATTAACACGATTAATGTATAATGACCCATGATTTTTACCCATATTATATAATGTGTTTTCAAACATTAATATACATTAAAACATCATATGTGTCATAATGACCAAGTTCCATTAGAATAGTATGTTCATAATATATCAAAAGTGAACAATATTGGTATATATTTAATTTATTATATATAATGATCTGAAAAATCCATCAGAGCTTGTAAAATATCATAGTATAACGTAGAAAATTCATAAAAGTACTTGTTAATCATAATATATTAGAATGTGAAAACCTTACAAGGAAACATAACATGTGAGTAAAAGATATAAAGTTATATCACAAAAGATAGTGATCATTCATAATCACATGAAATCATTACATAAAGAAAATTATATCACAAAATCATGATATCCTAATAAATTCATAATAAACATAAAACATAATATAAAAATGTGTAAATGAAAACTTTTTTAAACTGCATCACAATGTTGAAAAAGTCCCATAAAAATTTAGATTACTACCTAATCCCATACATGATGTCTAATGATACTATAAAGTTATCAAATTAATTATGGAAATATTTTGGAAAACACATCATAATATGTTCATGGTTTATGTTTTCCATGAAAATGAAATTAATTAGAATGATTACAATTAATAAATTCCCATGGATAGAAAATTGTTTGCAAAATCTTTTGTTATATGATAATCAATAAAAATTCATAATGGGGAAATTGTGTAATAGTTATAAATTATTCATTACCCTTTCAATGAAATGGTAAAAAATAATAAAAAATTATTTGAGATAATAATAATGATAACTTATAATCCTTACATAACATTAATGATAAATAAAATGAGTTAGAGAGATAATGGTTATAACATGATAAAAAGGGTGGGTCAACGATATATCTTACCTTGATCTTAATTATTCAGGTAAAATCATTATATTACTGAATAATAATCATGTTTTATTTTTTTACCTAGTTTATAAACATTATCATGTTTAATATTCCATTGATTTTATTTAATACCATTTTTAATTCTATTAAATAATCAGTTTGTTTCATGTTGGATGACATGATGATATTCGATTCATGTGTCAAAAATCACATTATTAAGTTGAAAATAGTCAAAGAGACTAATATTTTATATCCTAAATAAATAAGGAAATAATTATCATTTTTATAAATAAATTATAGTTCAAAAAAATCATGGATGATCACTGTAAAAAATGGACCATATTACAATATTGTAAATGGTATGTCATAAATACGATTGATAAACATTTTCATTTTTCAAATATAATGAGGGGAAGAAGGTTATTTTTATTTTATATTTATATAATTATAATTATATCATAATGATAATTTCAGTTAATCATATACACTTAAATATATTATCCAAGTGATGTTATCATAGAAAGGAATCACATAGCTTCAAGTCGCGGTAGTCTGTTGTTCACACGAAAGACTCAATCATTTTTAATATATGTAAATGTAAGAATGTATATCATATATTAATTTAATAGATTCATTAATATGAAATTAATATAATATATAAAAATTAAATAACTTATAATTATTATCCATGATTGGTGATGATGGAATAGAAATTACATCCGTTCATGAGACAGTAGTCGTTGTAGCATGATTGATGGATTCACTTACCACTTGACAGAAAAGGATATAGATACTTTTTATTCCATTAAAATTATTAAATATAATAATATGGGATATAATTAATTAATTTTAATTTTGATATTGATTAATATTTTAAGGATTTGGATGATGAACTAAAACAGAATTCTCATTTAAGAACAAATACCCTTCATCAAACAACTTCTTAGTGTTTTCACCGAATACCATCCTTTGAAGGATTTATATAGAAAAAAATCCTTATAAGACATGGGGATAGAATCAGTTAATTTATATGGGCAGGTATTGGTTTAAAAAATTATATTTGTTTAAAATTTAAAGATGGTAGGGGTGCCTTTTTTTAATTGAGGAGGATTTAGATTTCTATAAT
Organism: Viscum album; assembly: GCA_963277665.1. Classification (NCBI taxonomy): domain Eukaryota; kingdom Viridiplantae; phylum Streptophyta; class Magnoliopsida; order Santalales; family Viscaceae; genus Viscum; species Viscum album. The sequence goes on along the minus strand of OY728157.1, from coordinate 1,068,827,545 downwards.
GAAGCAAAAACATCCCATAATTGGAATTTATTCTAAAGAAATATGTCTCCAAAATTGATATATAATAAATATCGGTGGTTATGTAGATAAAAAACAACCAATATTCATAAATATACATGTTTTAAACATGATAATCCCGTTACATCAGTAGTTTAACCCCATAAAAAAATTATTTCAACATTGTCCCTGGGAGATAATTTTTATAGTTATTTATATCCGTTATTAAAATAGAGTTAGATGAAATTAATATATAGTAATAGTTTTCATATTAAAATTATGTAATTATTTTTATAAAACTATATTAATATAATTTGGTTTTTTTAACATTAAACCAGTTAATATATAGAAAAACGGGTTTAAAAGAAATTTATTTTTCTGGAATAAGATGGTCTTACATTAACTATATTATATTTTATAATAAAAAAATTAATTTTAATTCATATATAAATATATAGTATCTATAAACATAATTTTAATAATTAAATAAAATTGGTTATAATAATTATTTAAAATGAGGATACATTATGGGAATTATAACCATTTTTTTAAAAATGTGTTTTTTAGCATAAAAATTAGCTTATATTAATATATTATATATATATGATTCAAATTTCATTAACTGAATGAAATATAAATAATTAATAGACATTTCAAACTTAAATACAATTAATTTTATAATGGTAATTTTATTAAAAAGAAGTGAATGTTTTCAAAAAATATTATTTATCACTATTAATTGTAAAATGAATATTCTCCAAAAAATTAAAAAATATAACATTCTGTTAATATTGATATGTTGATTTAAAAAATTATTTTAATTTCATAAAATAAAAATTTGAAATGTTAAAAAATATAATTTAAATATTTTTCCAAAAAAATGCATTTTTTTGAAAAAAAAATTCAAGAAAAAAACCTTTATTAAAATTGTGGTTTTACTTCTGAAAAGTTAAATAATCATAATATTTTATACTTATTTATATATTATAATTAAAATATTATCAAATAAAGGTCCTTCATAAATATTAATTTTTTTTGGGTTTATAGTTGTCTATCCAATAGTTTACTTAACATAGTTTTCCATTCAAAAAATATGTCATGTCACACCATGAAAGCATAAAATTAGAAAAAAGAATATTTATCTAAAATTCATGTAATCACAAAAATAATTTCTTTAGTCAAATTAACCATAAATTACTAAAATAGTTGTTTGGTTAACTCCCCATTCCATCATATCCTTATTCAATCATCACACTATTGTCCGTTATAGTGGAAATAAACCCTTTGAAACTGGGTGCACATTCAAATAAAATCTTTTTTTAGCTCATAAGATATTAATGTTTACTCAATTCACTAAAAGTATATATAATTATGAACCACCAATCACATAAAAATTAACATAAATATGTGTTCTATAATATCAAAAAACAATCACATAATCATAATGTATGGAGATGAAAATAGATTTAGGAAAATTTAATCATTATATAATAATATAACACCTAAAAAATAATTTTTTATAAAAACATATTCATTTTAATAAATTATATCACTTTGAAAAGAAATTATTATCATATTTTTTTCAACATAAATATATTAATAAGTTGGAATGAAAAACATTTCATGGAATTATCTTAATATCACTATCAATAGAATCCATCCATAGAATAATAGTTGATGTTACATTTTTATCACATCCCATGTAAATCATAAATAACATCAGAAACATATTCGTAGAAGAAATATGCCTTAACATGTTATATGAAAATTTAATTAAAAAATATCATTTTCACTTTGACATTATTTAATAAAAAATTAAAATTTTCAAAACATTATGTATATAATTTTAATTATATGTATCCATTAAAATATATAATGTTTCCTTAAGCACATGGATTAGTCATGAAAATGGTAAATTCCACCCATAATGTTTATGTTCACACAATGAAACACTTCACATTTATTTAAAAGTTAAATGTACCTAATTCTAACAATTACAACAAGAATCTATTTAAAATTTATCTTATAATATAAAACCATGTTAAATATTAAATTAAAAGGTGATAAGATATTATAAAATTATTTTTCAAATTTTTTTAGAAATTAGGTATATGGAAGGAAAATCATTTTTTGACTAAATATAGATATAATTTCAATTTTCTCTAAAAAATATTTCATTCACATTAGTTGTCAAGTAAGGTAAATTTAAAGTATTACACATATTATATATATATATTACTAGTGAATAATAAATTTCATCGGATTATTAGGATATATCTCAAGAAACATCATCATCATATATTTGATCAAAAAAACTGTATTAAATAATGTCATTATTATAGAAATCCATTTCGGCTTCCTTTACATTTGATTTATAAATAATATGAAAGAAATATAATTTTATTGATATGTATATTTAATAAAATTCATTATAATCATCTTAAAATACATTCATGTTATGTATATACACCACCTAAAATTTACTGGTGGTTAGTATGGAATGTATCTCAATGAGATAAATGTGATTCCAAAATCCCTTACTACTTTGAGTATATTTGACTCATAATCCCCATGAGAGAATAAATTAAAATGAAACATTAAATATCATGATTATAATTATATTAATTATAAGAAATTAAATAAGGTATTTTCTATATGTGTAATAAAATAATATGGGTAAATAACATATCAAATGAAAAACAGATGATAAATTGATATGATAAACCCTCACCTCGTATTTTACATTCTTCAAAAGCACTGAATATTACATTATATGCATATAATTTTTTTATATTTATATGTAATATTCATTTAAATACAAATACTACCATATAGTATTGTAGTAAAATATTTCATCACACATTTATTCATAAATCATTATTAAAATCAATGTTATTGTGTGTTAACAATTTCATTTTTAAAGATATTCTTTGTTTCTCGATACAATCCTTGTATTTTTTTCATCTATACATTATCTCCAAAATATTATTCCTTATATAAAATTATTTTATATGAATTATTTGTATATTTAGTGTAATCCATTAAAGAATGATATAAAAACATGAATTACACCATTCAAGGAGAATGTAAGTCGTATATATAGATGAACATTATTTTCAAATGTTAATGCATAAAATAGAATTAATATTAATAAATATTTACAATTATAAATTATTATTTTATAATTTATATTTATGAAATATATTATTTTTACCATCCAATTAAATAATAATTCAGTAATGATTCAAAAAACATTGTGGATATGGTAGTCCACCCATACTCATGAGTGACAATATCATTTTCCAATGGATTGAAGAGTAAGATTGTAGATGTGATATTATAATTTCAAAAGAGTAATATTTTCATTTATATAATATATAGACATTAATCCCATCATAATAACTATACATGAAATATTTTAATGTAAAATGTATTTTTTTAGATGGAGGAAATAGTCCACATGTATGCACAAGTGACACTTTATGTTACAATTTGATTGAATTGAGGGTTTAAATTGATGATTAAAAAATAAAATATAATTTATGTATGTTTTGAATAATTAATCACATATATTATTATTAATACCATATATTTATATGAGGTAAAATAATAAATAAATTGAAATTGGTCAGGTAAGATTGTTACATCTCCTTCCATATGCCTTAATTAGATCCCTTATTAACGCCTATTGGAATTTTATTTTAAGAATATCAAACCATCCAATTACTAAAATGGGATGTTTAGATTATAATTTTCTAGGGTTTTCTCAATGATTAATCTCTAATGTGTTGTGATGAAATAAATGGAGCGATGTCTGTTTATATGTGGGGGAGAGGATATAAATGGAGTTTCCTAAATGCCTAATTTTTTATAAACTAAAATTCAAATGAAATTATTAAAATAGAAATATATTGGAATATGGGATCTTATAACATTTATAGATATCCTTAAAATGGAATTTATTAATTTTTAATTGAAAACATACCCTTGTATCCCGATTTAATCCTCGAAAAACATGTTGTAATCTTAACCTTGGTAACAGATTATTAATTTTTTTTACTATTAATTATGAAACAATTATGTTAATCATAATTAATAATATTATTTTATATGATTTAAAATATTTAAAATATAACATCAAAGTTAATTTACATAATAGGTAGAATTTATTTTAAAATTTTCCATGTAAAATATGATGAAAATCATTTTTCCAAAAAAAAGTTATGTTGAGAAAAATATGTTTTCCTAAAAAAGTTAAATAAAATTTATTAAAAAATTGTAGTTGTTATAATTAATAATATAATTTAACGAGTTCTAACAATTTTATTTAAAATAAAATTTTAAATTTTAAATTCTTTAAACGAAAAGGATCTTTTCAAAAAAAATCATTATTTTTCATTTTCCATCATTTTTTTTGTAAAATTATCAATTGATAAATATAAGATAATATTTTAATTATGATTAAGATATTAATAAAATTTATAATATAAATTACCTAAATCTAGGAAAAATAATGTTTGTTATAAATGTGAAAGAAATAAAAAATATTTTTTGCAAAAGTGTGTTTTAAATCATAAAAATTATCTCATATGAGAAGAAAATTATTTTTCATAAAAAATGATTTCCTTAAACCAATATAAATATAATTTATGATATACAAATTTATTAATAAATGAAATATAAAATGTTACTTTGATATTAATTTATTTAATTAAAATAAATATAAGTATTTAAAAATTGTATATTTTTCCCTATTCACTAAAAACCTAATAATTTTTTTAAAATCAAAAAAACTCACCATTGTTTAGTTTAGAGTTGTGAACATACATAATAGGGTTAATGTTATTATATAAAATATATAATTGTGGGATATCAGTTATAATTTCCACAAAAAAATTTAATAAAAATTAATAATCAATAAAATGAATTTTTGAAGCAAAAAAACATCATTAAAAATTAATTTAATCTTCTATAAGAATTAATTAATTCAAATATATAGAGTTGGGTGATTATAAATGTATTTTATAATGTGTTCAACCATATTCATACTAACAAATTAAAGGACTAGGTTACATTTAAATAATAATAATTTTATATTATATCACAATTAGTTAAAAGCAGTGTGATGCATGTTAAGAATGTTATCAAGATTATTATTCATTTAAAAAAATTCATGATTTTAAATTTAATATTTCTCATATTTTTGTTACAATGTAATAAAGAATAATAAATTAATTTTATACTTAAGTATTTTTTTCTTAAAAAATAGATTCAATTTAACTTTTTTAGAATATTATGAATAATTTAATCTTATATTATATATTATTTTAATCAAAGGATATTTTTTTATATAAAAATTTCATAATATCCAACAGAAGAGTTTTTTGTATTATTTTAAATGGATTATTTTTGTGTTAGTGGTGAAAAATACTAATTTGTTTTGTTAAACTATCATTTATTATTACCAAATACTATAAATTTAATGTCAAATTATATTTGGATTTTATCATATATTAAACTATATTTATATTAATTATAAAAATATAATTAATTACATAAAAACAAGAAATAATTCTTGATAATGATAAAATTTTTATCTTTGGATTTAGAATGAATTTATTTAAAAATATTTATTCTCTGCATTATAGGCAGTCAAATTAAAAATTGTTTTATTAAATTCTAGATATTTAATCTTTTAAAATTTATATCATTTTTTTATGAAGAGGTTCATATTTTTTTAAACGTTTTTTTCAATTATATTCATAATTTAATGTGATAATAGTAAAACAATATCACAATGGTAATGGGTCAAAAAGGATAATGAAGCCTAAAATTATAAGATAATGTCATAAAATACACCCAAAAATTAATTTGTATTCATTTGATTTGAGGAATAAGACATTTTAATTAATATATTCCCATACGTCCTTTTTGGTTCAACTTTAGTTTGATTAAAAATATTAATTTATTTTAATGAAAAATTGAATAAACAATGTCACTTTCCTAGATTAATTTTCAATTTTATGTTTCCAAGGGAATCAAGATACTATATGAATTAATATATAATTTTATTTTGAAAATTTTTTTTTTCAAGGTCATTATTTTATATCTCTTTTATGATCTAATAATTACATTAAATATTTATGCAACACTAACTAATTTCATGCATAAAACTATAAGAAAAATATATTAAAATATTTTTTAATCACTAATTTTTTTTCATATGAATCATTATATTTAACAAATTTTATGTGGAATAAAAATATATTATTTATGATAATAGAGTTCACATTATAAATCCATTATTATCATGAGTTATATTAATTCATATTAAATTAAAAGTTATAAAAATAGATTCAATGATAATTTCAATTAAATGATTAAAAAAACAAAATATTATAATAGAAAAATTATGATGATAAATGGATGAGAATTTTCTCAATGGAAAATTTTTATTCAATTTGTCACTGTTGAAGTAAATTTCATACACTTAATTTCTAAAAAAAATTCTACCGTGGTAAAGGATAAAATAGATTAAATAATATTTAAAGTAAATGAAACTATTTAAATTGGCCAATAAGTCTATACAATTTTTTTGGATTATTATTTTTTTACATTATCTTCATTTTCATTGAATATATAGCCCTTTGAATGAATTTTAGATGAGTAATTCTCATATTAAAGTTAAATATATTATGTAATTATATATTTGTCCCTCCCATCATTTATATAAGGGAATCTCATATCCCCCCTTATTAAAGAGTTATTTTCTTTCTATATCATCAATTACCAACCCTAATACCATTCTATACACCTTACCATAATTATTGTTTCCCTTTTCTAAACCTAATACCATTCTATCAAAAAATATATTGTAATCTACTGGGTGGTTTCAGAATAATTGTTTTAACTCTCAAATGAGTGTATTGTTTTTATTTTGTATCATTACTCCATAAAATATAATATGAAAATAATAATATAATAATAAATATAACTTAAATATGTTAATTTTTTATAATTCATGTTTATAAACCCTTAATCATGTATGATATTTCATATGGATAATTAAAACATCGCTCATATGTACGTACATCATACAGTATACAAATAGCGGTGTAATTTGTTTTTCATAACCACTTTAATATAATGGTTATAAATATATAAATAATGAATATATATTATAATTATGGAATTATCAGTTTTCTATAAATTTTAATAACATTTTCATTCTTATCCTTTATCCGATTAAATATTGTTAATATCTTTTTTGAGTACGTGTGAACTACAACATCCAAGAAGGGATGTCATTCAATTTTCATGTCTTTCATTCAAGAATGATTATAAATATTTATGTAATGAATGTATATATGTTATATATATATATAATATTTAAAATTATTTATGTTATGTAACCATGATCATAATTCTAGGACCAAAACTAGAGAACTGAAACATACAAGTAAAATGAAACAACCATCACTAAAAATAATGACTCTAATAAATAATTATTAATTAACATATTCTAAAAGGATAATATTGGAACATATATGATATTATATGTATTTATATTATTATTTTATATAAATATAATATATTTAAATTTATTATATAATTGTTTAAAAGGACTTTTGAAGCAAGTCAAACGTGGGGTAAGGTTTTTTCTCACAGTCCCATCCTTATTCTGGATTGTTTATGTTTATGATTTTATTAGAGGAATTATATGATATTTTCTTATTAAAAACAATAAATATTCCCTCATATTGATATTTATTGTTTTTTCATGTATTATTTACATTTTAACATCTTTTAAAATAAAAAATAAAAAAATTAATGGAAATTGACTTTTATTTTCAATTTGGTCGGTTCTATTTTTCTTTCATATTCATTTTTTCACTAAAACATTTCAGTACTATTTTTGATATGCATTAAGGATATTTGAAATCCATTTTTCCCTTTTTTAGCTTCTCATAAAAATTATTAAATTTATTATTCTTACCATTTTCTAAATTAAGTACTTATCAATAAAGGATTTCACAAAATAAATATTTTAATACTAAAAACATAAACGACTTTTACCACACTTATAAATACTACATAAAATAAATATTATATTATATTTATAAATTGTTATTTATAAATAATATTTTTTCTAATATTCTATTAATTTTATTTTTTTAAATTATTGATTTCAAATTTTATAAAAAAAATTACACAATAAATGTTATATTTACCTTTTAAATAAATTCACATATATGTAAACATCCATGGATGATTCATATTTTTTTTGCTGAAATCGTGGTCTAATCATACCATCCACCATATTTTTTTATCGATTCTGAACATTATAAACTGGTAATGTATTGAAATTATTTATTATAGTTCTTCTAGTAAAAATATTTATTGATTATGAATCCATTTTTATTATGTTTTATGTTTTATTCATATTATGAATGTGTTGGAATTTTTATGTGACTGGTGGGTCCTAGAATTTAATGGACCAAGAATGAATAAATTGTTATTATGAGACAAAATATGTTGGGAATGTGGATTAGTCCTTACCCATTTATATAAGATGTCTTGTAATGGGCCCTTGATGTTAATTTTAATATTTGTTTCATTATTAATTTCATCATTCTAAAACCCATTATTTATGTCCATTTGATTAATTTAAAAGTTATGTTATTTTTTGATATGTTTTGGGATTATTTTATTCTCTATAAGGCATTAGATTATCATATTTTATTGATGTAATATAACTCATGGATTATTTAATCTATGATTGATTTGGTTATATGAATTACATTAACGAGCATCAGAGTTAACCATTTTGTTTTTATTCATTTTCCTAGGATGTAATGAAGTGTTCTATGATTAATGTTTAAGGAAATTTTAGATGTAATAATAACATTTGGAAAGAAAATATGATGTTTTATTTTATATTTCCAATTGTAATGTGACATTCATGAATTCATCAATATTTCTAAGACAACAAAACAGTTTTTCTCTCTTGATATGATCACTAGTACCCAGTTACAATTAAACAAATTAACCACAAACTCTACACTAGTTGGGTATTTTTTTATAAATAGAATATTCCTAGTTATTATTAATTAGGTTATCCCTTAAAATTTTATAACATTATTTCATACCTCATGGTATATTTAGAGTCTATCATAAATTTAATTTCCAACATAATTTATGGCCTCCAATATTATAGTTCTCTATGTGTGTAATAGTCTAATTACACCATAACTCACCCTAGAATCATATTCCCAAACTTCCACAAAATTTCCAATTTATTAAAATATATTTCATGTAAATAGTTATTTATTTTTCATTTATTTATTGTTATTAGTATCTAATATTACACCACCTTTCATTTATATCCCCATAATTATTTTGATGTATTTCTTTGTAAAAAATGAAATATTTTGTGAATAATATATTTCCATGTTCCTTATCCTTAAACAATGCTAATATGAGAAATTAATACTTTTATTATTGTACTGAATTGTATTTTTAATAGAGGAAATGTTATCCTAAACTAGTTTTGTATGGATAAAAACAAAAAAATAAAGGACATATTTGGGGGAACTCGAAATTTTATTTTCAAACATCCACAAAATTATAATATGTTGTATATCAAAATTATTAACCTATTTTTGAGGACTATAATATAAAAATGAAATATTAATGTTAGTGAAAATATATCCATTGTAAAATAGTGAAATGTTTTTATTATCTTATCAAAATATAATAATTTTTTTATTTAATACTCTTAATTTCATTGGATTGAGTGTTCTAAATTAAATAATATACATTTAAACAAAAATATATATCTTTTATTTGATTAATATGATGTTTAATCTTGATTACCCTCTATATTAATCAATCCTTCCATATAATCAATGAATATTAAATTATAAATGTTCTTCTGATTATGATACCTTTACATTTTTTCTCTGTATTAAAACATTAACTTCTATATCCTTTTAACATATAACACAAAATGTTATTTAAATAAAAAATAAATTCCCATTACCCACTTTTATGTGATCTCTATTTAAATATTCATAATCTAACCAATTTGTTTTTTAGTATTGTTTTAGTTCATTAAGCTTTTCTTTATCAAAATTTTTTCATAGTGAATCCTCACACAAACTAATCTAAAAGAATTATTAAATAATGATAAAAAATTATTCATTAGATTTTAATGATTGATCAACATTATCAATTAGTTTTTGTATTTTTTTCATTCTATGGTTCTTTCTTTTATTTTCTATCACACATTTTACTCTGATTCTATATTAAATCATTAATATCATTGACTCTTATAACATTAGCATCCAACTAAGTGTTATTGATATCAACAAAAACTTTTAATATATATAACACTTCTGTGTGGATTTAAACTACTCATTTTTCTCATAAATACTTCATTATAATTATTTTTCCAAAAATTTTCACTTTTATTGATCTTCTAATACCTTTTCTTCCTTTACATGAATGAGTTTGGTTAGAGTTATATGCTCTCAGATATTAAATAATAGTTTATCATTTATTAAAAAAAATAACCAATTTAAATTTTTATATTTCATCATCCATCACCTTAATATATATTTGACATTGTGTAATAAATGCAATAGGGATAATTTTAATGTTATCATTGATTTTGGGGTAAAAATTTTCAATGCTGATATACCATCCTCTAGGGAGATCTCCCTCAAGTGACAAAGATAGTTTTCTCCATTACCTAATAAATAAATACCCACATTATATATGATTCAGACCATTAGTGTGGGTGTAAAGAATATAGTGGGTATATAATACCATCTGGAATAGAGTTTAATTTAATTTGGACAAACACTGTAATCATAAAGTAAATATAAGAAATAATATGAAAAAAAATAGAAAAACCAACCATGAAATAGAAAAAATAACTAAATTAATAAAATGATTAAAATGAATAATGTTATTACAATATGAATTAAACTAAATGACATATTATGTATTATATAGATTAATGACTAAGGATTCAAAAATAAATAATCCAAAGTCGGTGGTTCTAAAAAACATATATGTACCATCTACATTATCCAAACCATCCAACTAGGTAAAAATAAATAAATGGGTACCATAATATTTTCCAAGACCAAATCCTTAAAATATTAACTTATATCATCTGTTGGCATCTATATGATGTGAATATAAATCTATATGTTGACCATACAATTTCAAATAAAATTTATTTCGATAATGGTAGAATACGAAATAAAGTTTCGATAAGGGTATTAATTTAATAAATTTTCTCTACACATGAAATAAACCTGATGAATGTCATGTTATTGCTTAACACATAAGGCTATCCAAACATGATTTTGTTCCCATCATGTTTTTTCTGACTAAGGTTGGATCCTTTTACATTATGGAAGATCACACAACCGATGTAAAATTATCCCTCTGAGGATTAATCAATCAAACATAATGTTAACAAATGGTCTATGAACATAAGCTATCCAAAATCATTCCCATGGGAGTCTAGTGAATGTGGATATGGTCCTTAGAAACCTAATATATTCATATACTCAGGCATCGATCATTGTGAACCTATAGTCTGTTCCGAAATATGTTATACATTTTGACAAAGTGTTTCATTTATTATTAATGAGTCAATATTTGAGTGAGGATGAGGTGGTGATTCCTGGTGTAATATTCCAGATTCATTTTATTTCATTGGATATCATGCATGTAAAATATCCATGATTAACTCTTATGACTGATTAAGTAATATTTAATGGATAAACACATATGATATAGTGTTTAACAACTATTAAACAGGTGATGTCCATAAAAAGTAATTTCATGACAAATACTTTAGGAGTTGAAATATTTCCATGTTATCAGAAATGAATAATTCCATAAAGAAGTTGAATTTATGATGTCCCTAATAAAATAGATGTTATCAAATATTATTCCTTAAGAGTAATTGATGATTAAGTAGATTATAATATAAGTGATTTTTTTGGAATAATTTTTTAGGATTAAATTGCATTTATTTTTTATATTTATTTGAAATTATATATACTAATATTGTTATAAATAGATGAAAATACAATATTAAATCCATTTCTATCTATAATGATGGATTTTTAGAGAACCATAGGTCATTTATTCATATTGTAACAAGTGTAGAATGAAATACATGTTTCCATTGAGTGTGAAAGTGTATAATGCCCGCCAGTAGTTTATTGAGAATTAGATTTGGGTCTACCATGCATGGTGACATGACTGTAGGATGAGTTGGTACTGGGTGGTACTAAAGTGAGATTATAATTTCAAACCTCTTCAGTTAGTGGTTGAGTAATAAACCATTGCCCCGATATACATTAATTTATACATTGGATGGAAGTCGTGGGTGAATTGTTCATCGATCGTAAAAAAGAAAAACATACCAGGAGCCAAAAAATACAGTTGTTCTATGGTATCCAATTAAGTAAAGTATTTTTATATTCCTCCTACATGATTGATGGATTCTTCCTATGTGTGGTTATCCATTATTGTTGACTAATTTTTTTCATTCTCAATCCACAAAATTTTTTGATATGTCTATTTATGACCTATTAAATTCCAAGAGTGTCTATGAATGTACTAGAAATAAATTTCATGCAATAAAATTCATTATATGTTGAACCCTAAGGGTGATGTACAATATTTATTAAGATAAATTAATCAAATAAAAAAATTGAAATTAGTGGAAAAAAATTATGAATGAATATAGATCTGCATAACATGCAGGAAAATTGAATCCATGATAATCCTTACCTTTGGTATAATTATTGGGAGGCACATTGTAACCTATGAGAAGGAGAAAATGATACCCAACAATTTTCTGTATTCATTCAGAATGAATAAGGATAGTAATGTGCCGAAAGTTATCTTGATATCCATGTGATGAATCTAGGTTATACACCGAGATTGTAGTTCTATGATGAAATGGGAAGGAAAATCATAGTCATTTGGTTTTTTAATGATTTATTATTTACTTCCTATATAATGGAAGTCACAATGGGGAGTGAACTCATGTTTGTCAGGTGATTTATGTTTTCATGCTAATAACATTAATTCATGTATGGTAAAAAATTAATTATACATCATTATGATTGAAAGTAAATAATCATTTCTAAATGGATAGGGTATTTAAATTTGAAATTTATACCCTCACATTATTAGTATTAAATTAGGATAAGTTAAATATCCTTGATCATCCATGTAATATTTTTATAAGGATGAATAAATTATATCTGAAAAGTTTCATAAAAAATAACTTGTTATTTAAATGGTTGAATTAATATGATGTAATTCACTGATACCCAAGCACCATATTGTTTTTGTATTACTATTTTCATGATGTTGATGGAATAAAAAATGAACTATATGTTCATTTTGGGACACCATGAATCAATTATGATGGAATAAATTTGAATGTGATCCAATAATGTTTAATTTGTAGAATGTGATCTCATGTACCCATGCATTTATTGAAGGAAAATTCAGATCATTAATGATCAAAAATATGTTTCTATGACCAATGATATTGATCAAGTCATGTGTTTAAAAACATGATGATTTTTACTCAGGGAAGGGACATCCAAAATTCTTGTGCAGGAGGACTATTTGTGATGACGTTCATTCTAGCACAAAATCATCTATACAGGAATCTTGTAGCTAGGGTGTACAACCAGCTACTAGAAGACTATTATTGGGGTATATATCCAATTATATAAGAAGATAAATTGGGGGTTATAACCAGATATGGAGAGATAAATTGGAATGTATATGGAATTATATAAGTGGGGTGTCAAACTATTGGTATTCACTTGTGTATATAACAAAGACTATTAATGTTATGTTTTCTAACAATTATATAATGGATATTCCCTTAAATTTCTAATCATTGTAAATGTAATGTTCTTCCCCCATTTAAAATTCTAATACTCATGAATTGATTTTGAGTGGATTATGAACTGTAAATATTCTAAGATGATGATTATAAAGAGGATAAATATTAATAAAGTAAGGATACCCCTAATGCATCCCCAACTTATAAGAAACTAATTTAATTTGGGATATAAATGCTTTAGCAGATCTAAGGTCACCTCTAAATATCCAAATATTTCATATACTTATGGGGTATATAAATTCTATAAAATTTCTAAGAGGTCCTGTAATAAATTTATAGAATTATCACAGTTAGACAAATAGGATTATTCCCTACATCATTTCACATAGCTTTGAAGTAATAGATACCACAAATACAAGTTTTCTACCTATATCATTATATTATCCCATGAATCATGCTGACAAGTGTAATTTTGGTGTTTATATAAATAAAAAAATATCATCCTAATGTATTTATCTAAAAAGTCATAATCCTAGGTCATGGGTCTTCAAACTGCACATGACACATGTTAGAAACTAAAAAATAGTTATGAAAGAAATATCAATGTCCTGGAATCAATGATAAAAGTATAGAGAATAAAATAGGGAGACATGAAAATGACTACATATAAAAACATTGATTATTAATTCACATAAGTGAATTATGTAATTAGGAATATCATAGCGTTTAGTGACAATCTTGATGATTAAATTATATTTAAAATGATGATGATATATAATGAATTCCTTTTTGATTCAAATATCTCATCCCAATAATAATGTGATGAATTTATTCTATATGAACTCAAAAAATTATAATAGCATAAAGGATGGGAAAAAACTATCATTCAAAATAAATTAAAATTTAAAATAGGCATTGAATAAAGGATAAATGAAAAAATTTGTGATGAGATATCATTGAAACCAATAATTTTGATGATGTTGAAGGTGAATATTATTTTATAAATTATAGATTAACTATATTAAAAAAAGGATGAGAAATGGAAGGTTATACAATAATAAATCACAAAATGGGTGGAATTCAAAATTTCATGGTCATTTTTCAATTTATTTTCTTTTAAAAAAATGAAACTAAATTAATATTTGATGAGGTAATTGATAGGAATAGAATGAAGATATTTGATATGAATAACAAGAATAAAACATTAAATATGATATGTTTTTGTATAAAATTATGGAGGATGATTCAACTAGATATTTCGATAATGATATCATGATGGTTACTTATTTCGAGATTTGGAATGATTCATTATATAGTGTTCATAAAATAGAATAAATGATAATAAAATTGAATACACAACACATAATTACCTACAAAAGATGAAGAAATATTTTATGGGAGAAAACTCTCACATTGAATGTTTCAACCAATTTTTAAAATGTTCCAAATTTTTTCAATTTTTTTTAACATATCATATACTGAATCAAAGGACAATGTTGAAGCTCTCTTTTTTTAAATCAAAGGATGAGTTAATCTAATGGAGGTTAGTTATGAATAATTATCCATGATGAAAATAATGTTTTCATACCTTGAGGTGGAGAATATATGAGTTTTTAGGTATTCCAATCACAAGATTTTCCAAATTAATTTCTATTTCTTATTTTCATGTTCTTGTCTGATGAAAATAAGAGATAAAGGGGTATTTTTATTGTACAATTAAACATTATATTATCTTTATTTAATTTTTGAAGGTTTTCCATTTTTTCAAACTCTTTAACTGATTATCGAAAAAGACTAAGCTTGATATCACATTTGGGTGTATATTATGGACAACTATGGAAAAATGGATTGTTAAGTTTTGTTTCCTAAACCAAATTATTAGGCATATACTGCATATTGATTATATATGAACCCATTTTTATCATGGGACATCATTACTTTATATTAAATTATGAGAATATATATTTTATTATTTAATATGAGATGAGAAGATATCTCACTTTTCCATTTCATATCATTTTCAATATCAGTGAGAATAATTTATGTTTACAAAAATTTACAATTATAATGTAAGAATATATTTTCATGAAAAGAAAAAGGGGATATCTTTGTTCTAAATTTTTTAATTTATTTTCAAGTATTCAATATTTGAGATAATATGCGCGGTTGATTCTTGTATAATTTAAATGAGTTCATTTTAAATAATAGGATTTCATGAGTGGAAAGTTATCCTTGTTTAACATTGACATTTTATAAAATAATATTAAATGATTAGAGACATGTTCTAAGTATTTTTCACATTGGTGACAACATCAAAGATTCCATAATAATTTAATTGAACAAAGAATACATGTAGAGTTGAGAAGTTTCCCTGAAATGTAAAAATTAGATATTCATGAATATGTATAAATGATGGTTTCCACTCAAAAAAGTAGTTCATATTTATATTTCACGAATAAAAGGTAAGAAGAGAAGAAATAATGATGTTAAGGGCTAATATAATGGCATATTTATTGAGGATTGAATTAAATTTGATAAATATATTTATTCTATGTTATTTATAGTGATGGTGTTACAAAACATGGGCCAACTAATAGCACAACCATATCTAGCTTGACATATGGATTATGAGGTACCCAGAGGTCATCAATTCTCCAAGGAACTATCCCAATAAAAGTCTCAGGTGGACATGGAGTATTCCCATGTATATGGCCTATAGAAAATTCATACATAAGAAAAGGAAGACCCCCATTTTTCAGAGACATGGCATCATTAGGAACTAAATTTGTATGGTACTGAAGGGGGGGTTATGATTTCTCACCTCTTTTGGTAACATTTGAGTAATTAAATTCTACCCTGACATATGAAGCATTCCATATGGGACAACAATAGTGGTATAATTGTTAATTTTTCTTAAAATATAAGGTCACTTCTATAGATAGATGATGTGGCTGATCTCTGTAGTCATTTCAAGAATAGGATCATAGTCTTCATCCACCTCGATCAAAATAAGTTTCTTGAGAGGGGTCAAATTCCATTTTCAGGATATGATTACTATTATAAATCCACATACAAGATTTATAAGAACATTAAATATCTCAAAAAAACCATTTCAATCTGTATTATTTACTGAAAATGAACTTCATGAATTTCCAAGATTGTTCACTAGAACCATGAATGTGATATAATTCATTGATGAGGCCAAATTAATCAAATGAAATAAAATTCTATTTAACACACATGCTCAGCTGAAATGAAGAATTTTTTGAAGCTCCAAATATCATGTAAGAAAATGGAATGAAGGATTATCTCAATTTTTTGGGTTATTAATATGTTTATTTGTATTATATCAATGATTTAGAGAGTGATACATGATACATTTGAGTACTACTCAGGAATAAAACAAGAGAGTAATGTGATTCTAGTGGCCTTTAAACCATATCATGAAAACAAGTGATCCACAATGATTTTTATACTATGATGAAATAGGAAGGAACACATGTTTCTTTAATGTTTATAATGCTTGATAGAATGTTGACCAAAAAAATATTTATAGATAATGAAATCGATACTCTAATGTGATGATTATTTCTTGATACTGACATGAATGCATGGTTGTATGTTTTTCTATGAAAACCTAATCCACATGAAGAAAATTTAAAAATCACCTCTTGAGGAAACGTGTAATAAAATTAGGATATAATACCCACAATTTATCATATTAAATTATGTCAAATAGAATACCCATTATCATATGTGAATTAATATTTGAACAAAATAATATATTAAATGAGTATTAATTGATATCAAATTTAATTGATGATTTAAATGGGATAATTCAAATAATAAAAACAATCCAGACCCTTGAAACATATTGGTTTTGTATATATATGTTACTGTAGTTTATGGGAGTTAATTTTTGTGTATGATCATTTTTTAGAGTCCTTGGATCAATTTTTTAATAAAAAACTAGATGGTGAACCAAAGCTCGGTAAATTATTAGAAGGTGATTTCATGTATCTAAGAATTTAAAGAAGTATAATTCAGTTCATTCATGATATGAAAGGAGTTTGGTGGACCAAAAAGATTGATAAAGAAATGCCATAAAGACCTTGAATGTATGTACGCACGTAAGGGACATTCAAAATTCTTTTGGAAGAAAAATATCTCTAAATAAATAACATTTTTTTAATTGGATCAATAGAAGGGGAATCTTTTAGCTAGCTATATAAATGACAATTTGGGGATTAAGATTTGGGTTTCCAGCCAATTAGTGAATAAAATATGATTAAGTGTCCAATCAAAATAGAAATAGACAAATCGGCGTGTCTATCAAATTGTAGAACTAGGGTGTCTACCCATTTTTATTCACCTATGTTGATTATGAATAGAATCTATTTTGGGGTGTCTGACCAACATGGAATAAATTAGTCCTTTAATGTGTAATCCCTATAAATATTTTTGGTTCCCTCTATTAATTTACTACTATAAATGAGTGAAATTTGATAGAAGATATAAATTAGATTGAGAACATTAAAAAGTTAAGGTGGTTGAAATTTAAAATGATAAAAATCCATAAATCAAGGGTAGCCAAAATTTACCCCCCATTTGGGGCACCTTAGATATAATTGGGATATAATGTATTAAATCATGCACCAATCTCTCAGATATCAAGATAAGCCAGGATTATTATTAAAAATAATAATATTCTAATATCCATATCACCCTCAAGAATCAATCACATTGATGCAACTTAGGCTCAAAATATATGAGAAAACCATGCATAGATAAAATCAAACATAAAATATATATAATAATAATTAATAATGATCAATTCAAAAGATTAGAATTTTTATTTCCAATTTTTCTCTCTCACAAATCCATTTTACAAGGTATACCAATCTATATATATCAATATTATTACATTTATAATTTTACCCAAAGGTAATTAACATATCTGTTAAACAATTTTAGATAATGTGATTCTACCATAAGATTTTATACTATAGATGTTAATAAAATACAAAATATTAATACAATAGTCGACAATTTTTTTCAAACTTCCACTGTGATCTACTTTTCTGGTGAAAACCCTCAACATGGTTAGCGATAACACAACAATATAGTGGAAAAAAGTCTCAGTCTCCATTCTTATGAACCAATTGGGATTATATAGATATTCTAGTAAAAAATATTATTATTTAATATGATTTTTCTAATTTATGTGGTCATGAACACAGTGTGGCAATATGACTACAAATATTGAACATATGATTTATCATTAAATAAGATAAAGGGTATAATAATTAGACCACCCACCTTGAAAGTGCAGAAAGAGATAAAAGCATGTCATCTTTGAGGTAGCGATTAATGTCTTCCTTCCATTATATGAGATCCACAATTTCTTTAGGAATATGTTTATAAAATGAAGAACAACAAATAGTATTACATTATAAATTTAGGTATAAAACTCTATGATCCAGTGCGAGTTCACTTATAGGTTTAATAAAACTCTCTGAAATCATATATAGAAGGGTTTTAATATAGAGGAAGAACACATTTAAAAAATGTGATGCTTGATGGATTTGAACAGAGATATGTGTAAATTTTTAATTACATTAATTAATTTCACATTATGAAAGTATTGTTCTATTTAGTTTCCATAATATCCAACATACATTAATTATAGAAATACATCAAATAAAAAATTCATGTTATGTAAAATATTAATAAAATGAGTTAGTTTTTTTTGTGTTTTTTATAGGGTTTTTTAATATTATTGTGTTTGAAAAATTATATTGTGTGTAAAAATTAAAGGGTTGTAAATATTATAGGATGTGGAAATATTATATGGTGTGTAAATATAACGTGGTGTAAATTAAATTCATCAGGTATTTGATAACTATTTAACCATTTTATTATAATTCATTGGGTATATCAAGAACAATTCCCATCATGAATAAAATTTAAGGGGTTTTCACATAATAATTTACTCCATGATTATGATTGATGGGGAATTCCAAGAACATTTTATACTATGAATTGGGTTTTTGAAATGAATTTTATCTATATTAAAGTTTCATCTCTTATTTCTATACTAGACCTGTAAAATCTTACCCACTAATATATATGATTTGTATAAAATTTCTAAATGAATGAAAACCCAAGTCAAAGAGATTCATCCAAAAATTATAAAAGATGCATGTCGGGAAGTGGATGGGTTGTTACAACGTCAAAACAATATAATGTATCATCCTCATGATTCTATATACATCACTGAGGGTATTTGTGAATATGTGTGGTCATGGAGCACACATTTCATTCTCCTTATCCCAGCTATCCTCTTGAATATTCTCATGATTCCCCTATATTCTAACTTAATGAATAGGCTTCCCCCAGTGTTTATTCTCATGTCAGTTCACATTACAGATCAGATTCCCCTTAAAGGATAGATTAACATCACCATGTATTACATCAATATCTATAGCATGTTTAATGTCAAAATGATATCTCAAATGTTGTTTGATTTAAAAAAAATCATTCATGGAAATGTTTTTTGCAGAATGGCTAACTAGTTTGGCACTTTACAAATCCTCCCCATCATGTTTTTTGATTTGGAAAACATAGGCAATAAATTCAATAGATTTATAAAAATGAATTTCTCTATCTCAGTAATAACAAAAATAAAATCTTATTAAAAATCTCCAACAATAAATGATCTCTTTTATGGTCATCCAATGATTGTTTTTAGCTCAACAGGGTCACAAATATGTTTCTGATCAACTGAACATTCTCAATCTTTTATAGTAAGATACCAATCCCAACAAGATCTTACTCAATTTCCTCTAACCAATAAACTATGTACTAGCATGGTTTTCTCTACCTACAATAAAAATGATCCATTTTGATATGTTAATGTAATATTTTATCATAAAATAACTCCCTGAGTACAATATTCTTCCCACTTGAACCACCAAAAATAATAATTATAGATCCTAAGGTATCCTCCAATATATTTTAAGAACCTAGTTATTCCATTTAGGTATGGATCATTCTATTTTATGGTGTACATTCAAAAGAGGAGGAAAAAAAGTACTAAGTCAGGCTATAGGCCTAATACACAACATGGATGGGGGTCAAACGCTATGTAATTCCAGTACACATTGTGTAATGGCCTACCTAGGACACATTCATGACGTGTAAGGCATATCGGTAAAATATCTTATGACAAATTTTTATTTCAAATTACATTACATGTATTTACTTTTAAAAAAATTATTTTTTATTTTCTTATTTAAATTGACATAATCCTCAACCCCTGGTTTGCGAACAGTAGGGCCAAGAAGACCCAAGGTAGGTTCGGATACCGATTCTTCATCTAAACTCCATTTTGAACACAGTAAGTTGCGTTCGAATCCCTTGGCTGATATCTTGATTCCCATTGATCCATTCTTCATATGTACCTATCTAAACCAAATTGTTTAATTTTGGTAGTTTACTCTTTTTTTTAAGATCTAATCTATTCAATGATGAATTATAGGCCAATTTTGGATGACGAGAGCAACATAAATATGAAGTAGGTGTTATCATTACATTCACTAAGTTTAAAAGTTATTTATATATGTCGGAGTGTCGCATGATCATTTTTTGGGAGTTTTTGTGATTTATAATTGACCATTTTTGTTTCCTATTGATGTTAAGGTAATTGAATAAGTGTTTTAAATCATATTTTAGGGTTTATATGTTGATTTTGGACCACCCCATGGTTGAGTTTCCCTATTTGACCATTTATGGTGATCTGACCTAGGATCTCTATGAGGCTTTCATTTATATTCATATCTCGAGTTGTTAAAAATCGTATTATATAATTAATAAATTAATATGTTGTTAAATTTTAAATGAATTGGTTTGGGTATTTGATTTTTTGTTTTTCCAATGATCTTTTTAAGACAGTTATTACTTCAGAATGTTTGTAATGTTTTTCTCCAACTATGAAAATACTTCTGTGAGTTAATTAATGTTAAATCCATGTAATATTTTAATTAACATGTGATGATTCTTATAAGAAATGATCCCATGAGAGTAACTAAAAGGAAAAAGCATTATGAGATGGGTCCTTTCATGAGACACCCTATGGTGGTGATTTATGTTTGATTCTTTTGGGTTTTGACATTTTCATGCCTAATTAACTGTTTAATAAGAAATTAAAGGATTATAGGGTAAATAAAAATGGGTGAACTATGGTACCTTGTGTGAATTCCATGGATGGGATTCTATGACTATTGTACCTTATACCTTCTGTGAACCATTGATTCAGATTATAATTCCTTGGACAGAAAAAAAAGAGTGTATAATGTTAAATTCTTGTGATAATAATTGATGAAGTGAATGGGATCATGGAGGATATACTTAACTATCAGGTGAACCCTGGATCTAATGAGCAATGACATGGATGAGATATACAATCATTTTTTATGTTTCACAAGTTGAAATTTACTTATACCATTGGTGAACTATGAATTCATATTAGAATTCCATGGATGGATAGAAAGAGTTTATAATTTTTATCCATAATAAACCCACGGATATAGTGGATGATCTAAAGTTATATATTTAATATTGAAATAAAATGTCTTATGATGAATTTACCAAGACAAAGAAAACTATTGGATTTGATCTTCACTTTTTATTGATTAGATGGACTTCTAAGAAATTAGTTGTGTTTACTTTTATATAAGGGATGTTTGGCTTATGTCAGTTCTCGTGACTAATATAATTTAATTTAATTGAATTTTTAATGAACAAAAAATGAATGTAATTGGAAACGAATAATTATAGGACTATTTACATTTTATAACAATCTATGTTACTACTATAATCATTTTATACTACCTATTTTATATATTCAATGACAGATTGGATAAGATTGTGGGTGGTTGACTACATGTTATTGGTCTCATAGACTAGTTGGGTCATATTTTTCCCCAAACAGATTATATATTTTCAAATATTGATAAGTGAATGTTACACTCTGTATGTAATTTATATTCTTTCTAAGATCATGAGATCCTAGGACCATGTTGATGCTTTCTATTATTATTATATTCTATTTTAATTTTTTTACTTTTTTTACTTGTATCTTGTATTACTACATTGTAATTGGTTTTGGATGTTTTACTACAACACGTAACATGTAGCCTTGTCTTTTTTAGGATTTGAAACCAAGTTATTTATATTATCTTTATTCCTCTATTTACACATATTGTATAGTATTACTGCATCCTCTATTTATTTACTATTGTCTCCTCTGTGTTACACCCTTATAATGAGTTCGGCGCCTCCCCATTATCACCCCTAGGCCCTCGCTTCTAGTCAGAAGACTCCAGTATTTGGGGATATGCACTTGTGGACTTCTATCCAACCATGTAGTTGTATCCATTTAGTGTCATCTAAATCTGGGATATCAAAATGTTGTATCAGAATCTGGTTTTTTCGATTTTCCTTACTGTTTGGAAACATTAAACTAATATATGAAGAAAATGTAGTTCGGTAATAAACAATGCCTGGGAGTAGCTACCCCACATCCGAGGAAATCCAAACTACCTCTAATGAATTGTAATATTTTGTTATTAATGATTACCATTGATTGATTTCACCATTGGGTGAAAGACATGGTATATGATATTGTTATTGATGCAACCGTGGATTCAATTTCTATGAAAACCTGATGAGATAAGGGCATTCCATCTCATGAAACATATAATAGTTTTCTATAAATCACATTCCAAGTATTCATTCCATTTAGGATCATTAATTATTGCATGTTATTGTTAAAGGTACCTTAATAGGTATGCCTATTGTTGTGATAGCACTTTAAAAAGTGGCCTTTACCAATAGAAAATTCTCAATAGATAATATATATGTTGGTAAAATTATTGAATTTTAACGGATATTAACCTATTTTATTATTAGCTACCAACACCAAAAAAATTACCAAAATATATATCTGTTTATATTAGTAGTTCAATTCCAACAAATCATTTACCTACATTTAAATATGTTGGATTATAATTACAATACCAACAATTAATTAACCCGATAAATAAATATGTTGCGATCAATTATTATTACAAACAAATCCTTCTCAATTATATATTTTTTGCAATATATTATTTTATAATATCAAATATTTTTTAAAAAATTAAATATATAGATCAATATATTACCCGTTATAAACATATAATTTCACAATAAAAATATATGATTAATTAAAAAATTCAATATTTAAATAAAATATAGATAAAAATATATGATAATATATATATATATAAACAATTTTATTATTCAATAGTTTTTTATATCAATAATATAAAAATATAAAACAACATCCCCTTCCCCCAAATGGGGTTTTCAATCGACATCCCCATGCCCCGCATTCCCTAACCCTACCTCCCCTTGCGTCATTGGTGTTCCTTACTAGTATTCCTCACTGTCATCCTCACAGGAATATCTTAGTTTTCATGGTCAATTTTACTCATTCAAATCACTACAAGAACCCCCTTAATTCTTAATTTTAGTATTCCTTATTCAAATAATCACAAGAACCGCTTATCTATTCCTGGTCGGTGTCCCCCATAAACAACATCACATGACCCCCCCGGTTTTTCTACCAACATCCCCGTGTGAAACTCAACACTATACCTTTGATCCTAGGTGTTCCAACCCATCGTCCCCGCTCATCCACAATTTTCCATAGCATTTTAGCTCAGTATCCTTGTGTGAACCCTCTGTCCTTGAAACCATAGCACTACCATATTTGTCCTAATAATCCTTGTCCATCGCCCACAAACTTCCCTTACATCACACTGTTGCACCAACTAATTCCCACAATTTAAAGGTTTCTAATTAATACTTCTTTAGAGGGTTTTCATTGCAATAAATCTCCCTTTGTAGCATCACTAGTATAGCTTGTTGGTTACTAGTTGGTGATTGGTTTGATGGCTAAACATCTTGTTTTTTATATATAGATCTTATACAGTGTTGGTTTCTATCCTATATTATTGTTATAAGTTCATATTTAGTACGTATTGTTTTTTTAAGAGGATATAGAATGATTATTTTTTCTATAACACTGACCATTTTTTTATTCCAATGGATAGGGTTTGGATTGACCTCTTAGATTTTTTCACTATTAAGAAATTTAAAAATGCTCGTTAAATCTACTCAAATTTTTTTAGAAATAAATTTTCTTCCATTTTGTTTGGTTTATATAACTTTTTCAGTTTCCTCCTAATCAAATTACTAATTCTTCTAAAATAACTGTTGCATGTTTATGAACATGTAATAGACTGATAGAATTTAATTCTTTTTTGGGTCTTCCCATACCATCCCCTTTCAATACATTTTCTTCCTAGTTAGTTTATTTTATGAAATAATTTTTAACAATTTCCATTCTTTTTATAGTTCTGATTCAGCTTTGTGTTTATTCTTGGGTTCCATTGGTGGTACTAGATAAATACATGTATTCAATGATAGTTAAGTTAATTGTTTATATTATGTAACCATTATTAACAACTAAAAGATTTTTTTGTTCTCAATGCCTTTGATAACTATTAATTTATTGTTTTTCATATCATATTTTATTTTTTGAAAAAATCTTTTGAGTTATTGTTATAAAATGCATCCATTTCATTATAAGATTCACTATTTACAATAACTCAATGAAGATGTCATTACTCATAGGTCTTCCTCTTGAGTATTGTTAGCATCATCTTTATTTATATTTTCCATATTCATGGAATCATACACTCTTCATTATATTTTATTTTTCAAAACCATTTTTTACAATTATTTTTCCAATTAGAATAGTTAAAAATATAATGTCTAAAAAAATGTTTTTAAATCCTTTCCCATTATCAATTTTTAATGTATGATGATCTTGACATATACCTATCATATATTAACTACATTATATCAGATCTAGTATTGGATAATGAATTAAAATCATAGAATGTTTTTGGTGAAAATATGGTAGTGGATGGGAGGGGATTTCATAGGGTATATATTTTCAGAACCATCGTATTTCATATGTCCCATGTACATTCTGGAATGGTTGTATTATTAGAATTATATGCACAATTTTAACCTTTTCATTTTAATTTTTATGCGTATTTATCTTATGAACTATCTAGAAATATATTAGTATTATTCAATATTTTAGTATTTGAAACTTTTCATTGAGTTTGATGTGGTCATTTTTATATTTTGAAGTTACCTTTGTTTTATTTTATTCCATTTTTTGGTTCTAAAAATAAAATAAATTTATTCTTCCGGCTTTTCTAAACAAATAAAAAATTATAGGATTTAATTTTCATTTCCAAATTTCTTCAATTATTTTGTAAAGATGTTTTTCTTACAGTATCCCTATTATTTTTCACTTCTGTTGATCCACCATGGTAACTCAATGCGCTTGATAAGGTAGAACAATTAGTTTTATAATATAATTTACAAGAAACGTATTTTATAAAATGGTAGTCATAACATCTTCAATGGATTCAGTTTCTTTTAATATGGATATAGTTGCTCCTAACATGGGAATTCATGAAACGTGGTTTTTAAATAAAGTTATTTCCAAGTAATTAAGGTTTTTATATCCCCTTTTAATGGAATAAGATGAGGAATTTGTTTAATGATTGGGTAAGGATAATGGTATGGACAAGGTATCCATACATCCCGGATGGGTTATTGGTCTTCTAATACATCCCTTGGTTAATTTTTGTGTGGATCTAGTGATGAACCTCATAAAAGGAGATGAAACATATACAAATAAAACAAATATATGGGTTGATGTAAGAGAGTAAACTAGTAAAATTTTTCTTTTTCATGATATACAATAATATAATTGAACATTATGTCTGGTACAGTGGAGAATATATAAGAAAATATAAAGATATTGTGTAGTCTCTATCCCATATTGAATTTACCTGAATGGTGTATGGATGATAAAACTTTTTACCATACACACTAGGTGTTATAATGGAAAACTAGAAGAATTAGAATCTCATCCATCCCTCTATAATGGATATTAAAGTATATCACCTTATTACCTATAGATCTATGGGCATTACCTTCACCCCTCCATAAGAATAGGCAATATTCAGCATCGTGTACTCAATGGAAGTTCTATTGCTTTTTTAAAAAAGATATGGGGTAATCTAACTTCTGAGATGAATCTTTTTTTATAAATTTTCTATAAAAAATATCCCCCCTTTTTTCTATTATTCATGATAATAATAATTCAATTATATATAAAATTTTATGTCATACAAATAATTTCTGATTATATGGTTCATAATTTTCCAATTTTGATGATATTATATGGTTTTTTCATTGTTCCCTGGAAATCATTCAATCATTTGCGTTGAATAGATTTGGAGATCAGATTGAACAATGTCATCAATTTTGTTAATAACATTTCAATATTGATCTAGTCACTCTTAAAATAATATGTTTCTGAAATTCATATGTATATGCCAATGCTTTCTGGAAAAGATGAGCAGTGCATTTTCTATTAAGTAGATATTTAATTCACTTTATGTGTATTTTTCAAATTTTCAGGACTAATATGCATTTTCCATAAGTACATATGAACCTTATGGATTTAATATCTTATCTTAGGTTCTGAAATATGGGTTTCATTCTCTCAAGTAGGATCTGGTGTAAGAAAATTCAGATTTTGTGTCGAATACATGGTTTATGATACATCATTTGATCAACTTTTAAGAGATATATTTGTTTTACCATCCCCTGCTAAAGATGATTTTAGTTTTTGTTATTCTATGAAAATATTATCTATATTAAGGATAGAGTAATTACATTTTCATTTCAGTCATCAGTGATTTTTGACCAGTTGTTGATAGAGTTGGTAAATTTTATTTCAATTATTTATTATTTTAATCAAATGTGAAGGAGAAGAAATTTTGTACATTCTTGAAAAATCCCCATAGATATTGTAGAGACCCGAAGCCTGACGTACATAGACTTTACATTACTTTTGCGGAATACTTAGTACATAATAAAAACACACACACACAAGGATCGTAACAGTTTAGTGTCTTTGGAAACTCGGAACGTAATCTTCTAATCGTGGTGAAAGATCTTCAATATCTCCCATAAAGATCTTCCCCTTTTTTTTACCTAAAACCTTTCTTTATATCCTGGGGAAAAGAAAACATAAAAGGGTGAGCTCAAATTCTCAGTAAGGGTATACAAAAGAAAAATCAATCACATCATATTCATAAGAACATATCTTTTGGAAATCTTAACCTGCAAAAGAGAGCATAATTTCATAACATGGGATAAATCATAGTAGTGAAATGAAATCATAATAATCATAACTTAAAACATGAACCTTTGTGGCATTCACACATAATCATAGAGAATCATTTCTTGTTAGTCAAGACTCATTTCCAAGACTATCTTAGTGGACAAAGTCCCTTTCTGAATCGAGTAACCCTCGTTTCAGTCCTGTTTCACTGAACCGGTATAACCTACCGTTCCAGCCCTGTCTATCTCATGAGATATAAAAACTTTACCCAATGCATTGGAGGGAGATATAGGTCCCACCCATCTTATAATGAATCCTTTCTTATGTGTGCCACAAAATCATAAACCATACATCATTGCATAACCCATGTAATAAAAATGGGAATCTTAAACATCAGGACATCATAAAACAATTCATATACGATAAAGGAATTCATAAAATTAATTCCATCACAACATAATCAAATCAATGTAATAATAGGGATAGAAACAGAACCCTTTATTATCTTAGATGGAAAATAATTTTGATAAAACACTCGAACTCCATTCTTGAAGAAAATATCTTTTCTAATTCAAAAACACTTTTCTTTTCTTAACATGTCATAAAATTTTAATCTAAAAGAAGTTGATTAAAAATAAACTTTAAAACTTGTAAAGGAAGCTTATTTGAAATAATGTTTTAAAATCCATTCAGGCCGTATAAGTTAAAAAAACATTCTTCGTACTTTTGTCGGAAAAGTCAAAAAGTACTTCGTATGAAAAAAAACGACAAAAGATTCCTTTCATATTCTTTACTAAAAACTCACCGAAGGGTAAAATCGACTTTAAACTATTGTAAGTGGATGGAAACAATATTACATGTTGAGGGAACATGGATGTGGATGATAAAATACACCCCAGTAAATACTTACGAATAAACAATCTCGGATAAAAATGAGATTGTGATATTTTCCCTTACCTAAGGTCCGACTTGCTTTGTAAGTGTCCGAACCTCCTGTATAATGATTTAAATCAAGTTATTGACTTATTCCAGAATCATATTTATTGTTATTATATCATATATGGTCCACTTATGACTTTATATTACCCGTTCTTTTGTAAATTTATGTTAAAGAAGCGTTTTGGGTAAAATCGTCTCATTTGTCGTTCGTGTTTTTAACTTGTAATTTTTCATATGATTACTTAGATCATGATTACTTAATTACAGAATATAAAACATGATTTATATATATATATATTCAGAATATACATATATAATAAATCAGTAAATGGAAAGAAATACACCGTTCATGGAGACGGTAGTCCGTACGTACGCATGAACGCTGTTTTCGTTTCCTTATTGAATGGAATTAAGTAGATGAAATACATATAAATATAAATAATTCCAGTATCATTATTATGTCATATATTTCATTAGAACTTATTATATATACTTTATAATCATTCATGAATGGTTAATCATTGAGAATGAATCTCATCGCGTCGTGGAGACGGTAGTCCGTACGTACGCACGAGCGATGATATCATTTCCATAAATACTGAATTGAATTGGAGTGGATTATACAATATATAAGAATCAATATGATGTTGTAATAACTATTTATAGTTATTCTTTACACCATTATACTCATCCGTGTAAGGTGGTGGTGGAAAATAGATTACACCACGGCGTGGAGACGGTATTCCGTACGTACGCACGCGCGGTGATTTCTTTTTCCGTAGGATGGATAGATGGTGAAATATGGTTGTTTCATACTTATAATAACATATCAGTATATGAGTGATACTGATGTTATTACTTCATAATGAAATAACCTAAGAAGAAGAAGTGGAAGAAGAAATAAAGATGAAAGAATTGGTAACGGTAATTACCTCTTCTTTGAAGCGCCTCTTTGAGACCTCCTCTTAGGGCACTAGAATTGGTCTTTGAGGAAGACCAGAACCTCTAGTATGTTGCTAGGGAAGTGGAGAAGAGATTTTGGCAGGGGTTGTCCGAGCTTGAGTGCTCAAATTGGTGTGAGGAGGAGGGGGAGGAGGTACCCTTTTATAAGGGAGGAGAGGGGCACCTTAGGAATTCTTAAAAATATTAATTTATAATAAATCTAAATCCACTTAAAAACCTCCAAAAATGACTCATATTCGAAGATTAGATGAGATAGGGTTGTAATCTCATCAACCAATCAAATTTTGACATGTTTTGATCTTATTTTAAACCTTATCATTTTGATTTATCCTTATTTAATCTATTTAAGTTTATTTGTGGTAATAAAATTCTAAATTTTAAATTATAACAAATAATTACTTATTTGTTGTGAATTTTACATAATTGTTTACTTTATAACATTATAGACCATATAAATATAAATTTTTAATTTTTAAATATTTTTGTGATTTTTAAACAATTTTATAATATGTTATTTTTGTAAAATAACAATAGTGTCAATTTTGACACTATTCATTTATTTGAATTTAAATAAAATATATACAGAAGATATGTTCGAAATAAAAGCTTTAATATATTAATAAAAGTTCATACGTATCTATAAAATTACTTTATCACATTAAATAGTTCATATAATATTTATTTAATTATTTTTAAAACCATTTATTTGGTTTATCTCTTAATAAAATAATTACTACATCATTTTTGTATAATTATTTAATATACTTATTTGTTGTATAAAAATTTAAAATAAAATTCTATGATGAAGATAAATATATTAACTTTCACAATAATACTTTTACTCGAATTTATCATCTTAAAATCACAATATTTAAATTTTTATATTTATTAAATTATGAAGGTGACAACTTTGGCATCATTTAAAATAATATAATATAAGTGTCATAATCGATTGTATAAGACTCCAAATGGTCAAATATTCGACCACTGGATTATTATAGTTTAAATTTACATGAACAATAAGTTTTGGTCAGGGTTTTGTGCCTTTTAATGTCACTATTAGTTTAATAAAAACTATATTATTGATTTTTCACTAGATAAATAATTTCTGCATCACTATTGTGTCATAATTAATGATAATTATTTAATCCCTAAAAATTATAAATAAATTTATATGATGTAGATAATTTCATTAGCTTTCTGGAGACTATTCATGTTCTATGTTTCATGAAGTTTATCACTAAATTAAAATTAATATACTTATAAAATTTAAGAGAGTGACATGTTGTCACTTTCTTTGGTTTTAATAATAATTAAGTTATTTTCATAGACAAATGTCCATTAAATGATTCTAATCCGACCCTTAGGTGATATGGGTCGACTTTTAGTCATCCAATAGGATTTTGACATTTGTTAGGGTAATTTTAAAAAATTATATTTACCCTTAATTACCCGATTTACCTTTAACTATGGTAAATAAAATTTACCGTAGTTACTATTCATAATTCCCAAAAATAAAAAGTAGCCTATTAACATAATTTGGACCCACTGATTCCAAATATGGAATCCATTTTTTAAAATTCAATACACAGAAGTTGCAGAAATTAAATTAAAATTAATTCCGTTGTCGAATAAAAACGGGTTTTTGTTTAAAACATTGCAAAAGATTGAATTGATTTACCCTAAGAATTCAAGGTAAAATCAATGCTAATGACATAAATTATATTAAATGGTAAAAATCTATTCTATTTATACTTTAAAACCATTCAATATTATAATTTAACCACATAAGATATTATGATGAAAAAAGTTGTTTTTAATTAAAATATAGCGTGTTTTTACTATTCATTAAAATATGAAAGTTATCGGAAAAATATCAAAACATTATCTAATGTAAATTTTTACATCCTGATTCAAAAGAAGAATTTTATTTTGTCAAATTTGAACACATAAACATGTCAAAAACTATATTTAAAGTGGGTGTGCCATCAAAAGGTGGCAAAACTGCATTTTTTGAAAAATACTTATTTTACCCGAAAAATTTATTTTGTTCTTATATCATGTTCTAGAAATGTGTAAGATGAATAATAATGTTATAAAATTAAAAATTTAGTTAATACTATTCATAACGGCTAGTTCATGACAATATTATAATAATATAACATTGTTTATTAAAACCCGGTATTGCGTACAACACACGCTATCGAGGAAGGTCGCGATTGCGTGTAATGCAAGCCAAGTCAGGGTTGCGTGTTGTGAAAGAATCCTTTGTTGTTTCGTATAACAGAATCCAACCATATTTCATTTATACACTTAATATATATATATATATATATACTCAATGTTGCGTAGAATAACTATTATCAAAATTGTGTGTAACACGGTCCAAGAATAGTGTTGCGTACACTGCAAGCTAATACGGTGTTGCGTATAGCGCAGGGTAATCTTGGTGTAGAATACAACATAAGACATTAATGAAATTAAAATAATATTTTTCATAAAATCTCGGGGTTTTACATTCTACCCCCCTTAAAATGAATTTCGCCCTCGAAATTCGTCGGGGTTATAAATGGTTTACTATTTGAAAGTTTCTTTGATAGAAACCCACATCGTAAAAAGGAATACCAAAACTTAACTTTAAAAACAAAAGTATGAAACGTAACGGTTACCCAAATAAACTAATTACTGGGTTTCCACATAGGTGAAAATATGGATATGGAAGAGAAATCTAACCATCATGTTCTGATGGAGAGTGGTAGAGGACATGGCTATGGAAAATCCAGTAATAACAAATCCATATATTTGTGATGATATAAGGTACCATCTGATTCATCAGGTATAAGATCACTAGGACAACATTTTTGGTTTTCAAGATCATTTCCTCTAAAGTTGAAAATTTGAATTAGAATAAATACTTACTTTATTTTGGTACAATCTCACTTTTGTTCGTGCCTTGAAAAATTTCCACTTCATCTCTTAAATAAATGAAGTTGAATTTGTTATTCATGAAGTGTTAGCAGATCATGTGATAGAATGACGGGTCATTCCATCTGTCTCAAACAAAAGGTTAGCAAAATTTATATGCATAAATCGATCTATAGTGAGATTAATCATATATGGTTCCTAAAATGGACTTATACTTCATATATCATACTGCTTAATATAATAAAACTAGTTTCTACTAAACAGGGACTTCCTGTAGGCCAGTGGTAGGCGATAAAGGCCAGTCGCACTTCGGTTGTGGGTTCGATTCCTACAGCCTTGTCCGAAGCGATGGGCTGTCGCCCGTCCTGCAGGTTGTCCTTTTTCTAAAACTACATTACTATAACATCCCATCAATAATATCGAAAATCTTCTATCCTTAAACAATACTAACTTATGTCCAACATAATCCATTCTAAACTTTAGGCTTATCCGTAATACTACACTCCACTCTCATAATATAGTGAAAACGATTACCAGAGATTTAATACTGTCGTTAATCCCCATATATCATAAGATATGTCTTTTTCGTCACATATTCAAAGGCCTTAATCATGTATTCTCTTGAATACCCATTGAACCTTAGTGAAAACATGAATGCAGTTAAAAGTTAACTCTTTCCACATACCAAAATCCAAAATTCTATATACCAAAACCATGATATAACCTTCTCCTTATATCGTTCATGAGCTCATGAATACTATCAAACATTTAATTTTCTCCTTATCCCTTCATTATGCGCATATCATCTACATTCCAAAAATATCTGAATAACCTTTCATGGATACTGGTAACATTAATCAGACAACAGTGTAACAATCCTTACATGTCTCTTTATTCCATAGTACCATGAGATTACTTATACAACATTACACATGATAAACATGTAATCATTCCACTACATTCTTAAACCATTGACCGAGCATCAAAAATTCTTTCATCTCACATATCATTTGTAGTCTCTTCATCATCATCCACATAAATACTACCCATATGACCATACTGATTCTCTTCATGAGTCTTTCCCTTAGGGCATTTTTTTGCATAATGCACATACATTCCACATTTAAAACACTTAACCATTTTTGATGTCGTAGCAATACCATTATCCTCATCCATGGTGTTAACTGACCCTTTTCCTTTGCACTTACTTGCTTTGTGTCCTTCTTTTCCACACCCAAAGCATCTTCCAGTTCCTTTGAAACATTCTCCTTGATGCCTTTTCCCACATGATTTACATAGGGTAAATTGAACTTTCTTTCCTCTATGATCATCATGAAACTACATCTTTATCTTATTAGCCGAGTCAGGAAACTTACCAAATTTTACTTTATTGATCATATTATGAGATTGCTGATTCGGCATAATGATGATGTTTGGACTTCCAAATCCCATTTCATTTGGTTGCTCATGAAGAATATCAGTCCATTGTCCATCATATCTTCCATTATCGTGAATCACCTTGTTTCCATCCATTTTCTAAAACCCAAAAAGAATAGTGTGAGAGGAAAAAATCATAATGAAGGGGGAGTAACATAAATATATAACATCTTTGGTTTAATCTAATATCGTTACCATAGTTCTAAGACTTTATCCTATATGTATACTTATCCTTAGGGACATCCCTAGACATACCTTAGAAATATCTCTAGGGATCTCACTAAAGTTCTCGCATCCTAGTTTCCAAAGGTTGACTAAACCTTTACTCTGATACCAACTATAGAGACCCGAAGCCTGACGTACATAGACTTTACATTACTTTTGCGGAATACTTAGTACATAATAAAAACACACACACACAACGATCGTAACAGTTTAGTGTCTTTGGAAACTCGGAACGTAATCTTCTAATCGTGGTGAAAGATCTTCAATATCTCCCATAAAGATCTTCCCCTTTTTTTTACCTAAAACATTTCTTTATATCCTGGGGAAAAGAAAACATAAAAGGGTGAGCTCAAATGCTCAGTAAGGGTATACAAAAGAAAAATCAATCACATCATATTCATAAGAACATATCTTTTGGAAATCTTAACCTGCAAAAGAGAGCATAATTTCATAACATGGGATAAATCATAGTAGTGAAATGAAATCACAATAATCATAACTTAAAACATGAACCTTTGTGGCATTCACACATAATCATAGAGAATCATTTCTTGTTAGTCAATACTTATTGCCAAGACTATCTTAGTGGACAAAGTCCCTTTCTGAATCGAGTAACCCTCGTTTCAGTCCTGTTTCACTGAACCGGTATAACCTACCGTTCCAGCCCTGTCTATCTCATGAGATATAAAATCTTTACCCAATGCATTGGAGGGAGATATAGGTCCCACCCATCTTATAATGAATCCTTTCTTATGTGTGCCACAAAATCATAAACCATACATCATTGCATAACCCATGTAATAAAAATGGGAATCTTAAACATCAGGACATCATAAAACAATTCATATACGATAAAGGAATTCATAAAATTAATTCCATCACAACATAATCAAATCAATGTAATAATAGGGATAGAAACAGAACCCTTTATTATCTTAGATGGAAAATAATTTTGATAAAACACTCGAACTCCATTCTTGAAGAAAATATCTTTTCTAATTCAAAAACACTTTTCTTTTCTTAACATATTATAAAAATTTAATCTAAAAGAAGTTGATTAAAAATAAACTTGAATACTTGTAAAGGAAGCTTATTTGAAATAATGTTTTAAAATCCATTCAGGCCGTATAAGTTAAAAAAAACATTCTTCGTACTTTTGTCGGAAAAGTCAAAAAGTACTTCGTATGAAAAAAAACGACAAAAGATTCCTTTCATATTCTTTACTAAAAACTCACCGAAGGGTAAAATTGACTTTAAACTATTTTAAGTGGATGGAAACAATATTACATGTTGAGGGAACATGGATGTGGATGATAAAATACACCCCAGTAAATACTTACGAATAAACAATCTCAGATAAAAATGAGATTGTGATATTTTCCCTTACCTTAGGTCCGACTTGCTTTGTATGTGTCCGAACCTCCTGTATAATGATTTAAATAATGTTATTGACTTATTCCAGAATCATATTTATTGTTATTATATCATATATGGTCCACTTATGACTTTATATTACCCGTTCTTTTGTAAATTTATCTTAAAGAAGCGTTTTGGGTAAAATCGTCTCATTTGTCGTTCGTGTTTTTAACTTGTAATTTTTCATATGATTACTTAGATCATGATTACTTAATTACAGAATATAAAACATGATTTATATATATATATATTCAGAATATACATATATAATAAATTAGTAAATGGAAAGAAATACACCGTTCATGGAGACGGTAGTCCGTATGTACGCATGAACGCTGTTTTCGTTTCCTTATTGAATGGAATTAAGTAGATGAAATACATATAAATATAAATAATTCCAGTATCATTATTATGTCATATATTTCATTAGAACTTACTATATATACTTTATAATCATTCATGAATGGTTAATCATTGAGAATGAATCTCATCGCGTCGTGGAGACGGTAGTCCGTACGTACGCACGAGCGATGATATCATTTCCATAAATACTGAATTGAATTGGAGTGGATTATACAATATATCAGAATCAATATGATGTTGTAATAACTATTTATAGTTATTCTTTACACCATTATACTCATCCATGTAAGGTGGTGGTGGAAAATAGATTACACCACGGCGTGGAGACGGTATTCTGTACGTACGCACGCGCGGTGATTTCTTTTTTCGTAGGATGGATAGATGGTGAAATAGGGTTGTTTCATACTTATAATAACATATCAGTATATTAGTGATACTGATGTTATTACTTCATAATGAAATAACCTAAGAAGAAGAAGTGGAAGAAGAAATAAAGATGAAAGAATTGGTAACGGTAATTACCTCTTCTTTGAAGCGCCTCTTTGAGACCTCCTCTTAGGGCACTAGAATTGGTCTTTGAGGAAGACCAGAACCTCTAGGATGTTGCTAGGGAAGTGTAGAAGAGATTTTGGCAGGGGTTGGCCGAGCTTGAGTGCTCAAATTGGTGTGAGGAGGAGGGGGAGGAGGTACCCTTTTATAAGGGAGGAGAGGGGCACCTTAAGAATTCTTAAAAATATTAATTTATAATAAATCTAATCCCACTTAAAAACCTCCAAAAATGACTCATATTCGAAGATTAGATGAGATAGGGTTGTAATCTCATCAACCAATCAAATTTTGATATGTTTTGATCTTATTTTAAACCTTATCATTTTGATTTATCTTTATTTAATCTATTTAAGTTTATTTGTGGTAATAAAATTCTAAATTTTAAATTATAACAAATAATTACTTATTTGTTGTGAATTTTACATAATTGTTTACTTTATAACATTATAGACCATATAAATATAAATTTATAATTTTTAAATATTTTTGTGATTTTTAAACAATTTTATAATATGTTATTTTTATAAAATAACAATAGTGTCAATTTTGACACTATTAATTTATTTGAATTTAAATAAAATATATACAGAAGATATGTTCGAACTAAAAGCTTTAATATATTAATAAAAGGTAATATGTATCTATAGAATTACTGTATCACATTAAATAGTTCATATAATATTTATTTTATTATTTTTAAAACCATTTATTTGGTCTATCTCTTAATAAAATAATTACTACATCATTTTTGTATAATTATTTAATATACTTATATGTTGTATAAAAATTTAAAATAAAATTCTATGATGAAGATAAATATATTACCTTTCACAATAATACTTTTACTCGAATTTATCATCTTAAAATCACAATATTTAAATTGTTATATTTATTAAATTATGAAGGTGACAACTTTGGCATCATTTAAAATAATATAATATAAGTGTCATAATCGATTGTATAAGACTCCAAATGGTCAAATATTCGACCACTGGATTATTATAGTTTAAAGTTACATGAAAAATAAGTTTTGGTCAGGGTTTTGTGCCTTTTAATGTCACTATTAGTTTAATAAAAACTATATTCTTGATTTTTCACTAGATAAATAATTTCTGCATCACTATTGTGTCATAATTAATGCTAATTATTTAATCCCTAAAAATTATAAATAAATTTATATGATGTAGATAATTTCATTAGCTTTCTGGAGACTATTCATGTTCGAAGTTTCATGAAGTTTATCACTAAATTAAAATTAATATACTTATAAAATTTAATAGAGTGACATGTTGTCACTTTCTTTGGTTTTAATAATAATTAAGTTATTTTAATGGACAAATGTCCATTAAATGATTCTAATCCGACCCTTAGGTGATATTTGTCGACTTTTAGTCATCCAATAGGATTTTGACATTTGTTAGGGTAATTTTAAAATATTATATTTACCCTTAATTACCCGATTTACCTTTAACTATGGTAAATAAAATTTACCGTAGTTACTATTCATAATTACCAAAAATAAAAAGTAGCCTATTAACATAATTTGGACCCACTGATTCCAAATATGGAATCCATTTTTTAAAATTCAATACACAGAAGTTGCAGAAATTAAATTAAAATTAATCCCGTTGTCGAATAAAAACGGGTTTTTGTTTAAAACATTCCAAAAGATTGAATTGATTTACCCTAAGAATTCAAGGTAAAATCAATGCTAATGACATACATTATATTAAATGGTAAAAATATATTCTATTTATACTTTAAAACCATTCAATATTATAATTTAACCACATAAGATATTATGATGAAAAAAGTTGTTTTTAATTAAAATATAGCGTGTTTTTACTATTCATTAAAATATGAAAGTTATCGGAAAAATTTCAAAACTTTATCTAATGTAAATTTTTACATCCTGATTCAAAAGAAGAATTTTATTTTGTCAAATTTGAACACATAAACATGTCAAAAACTATATTTAAAGTGGGTGTGCCATCAAAAGGCGGCAAAACTGCATTTTTTGAAAAATACTTATTTTACCCGAAAAATTTATTTTGTTCTTATACCATGTTCTAGAAATGTGTAAGATGAATAATAATTTTATAAAATTCAAAATTTAGTTAATACTATTCATAACGGCTAGTTCATGACAATATTATAATAATATAACATTGTTTATTAAAACCCGGTATTGCGTACAACACACGCTATCGAGGAAGGTCGCGATTGCGTGTAATGCAAGCCAAGTCAGGGTTGCGTGTTGTGAAAGAATCCTTTGTTGTTTCGTATAACAGAATCCAACCATATTTAATTTATACACTTAATATATATATATATATATACTCAATGTTGCGTAGAATAACTATTATCAAAATTGTGTGTAACACGGTCCAAGAATAGTGTTGCGTACACTGCAAGCTAATATGGTGTTGCGTATAGCGCAGGGTAATCTTGGTGTAGAATACAACATAAGACATTAATGAAATTAAAATAATATTTTTCATAAAATCTCGGGGTGTTACAGATATCATCATGGAACTATCACTCTTTATTAAAATCCCATGTACTAGAAGTGCACTGAATTTCTAGTAAAGAATATGCTAGTCCAGAGGTTGGTATGTGAAATTTCTCTAGACATCAAGACCAATATACATTATCAGGTCCATGCCATGTCGGTGTTGCAAGGGGAAGAAGAGGCATACCTTGTTGAGTTATTTGAAGATATAAGTATATTTTCCATTCATTACAAGAGATTGACGATCATATATAAAGATATTCAGTTGGTGCGCCATATTCGTAGTGAGAGGGATTAGTTACTAAAGTACATGCTAGTTTATTATGAGATACTCAGTATTTATAATCATAGATTCCCTTTTTCATTCTCGTCTTATGAAATAGTTAACTATAACTTGACCGGTTTTGTCATTCTACAGTCGTTTTATTGTTGATGGTAATTGGTGAAACGAATTCACCATCTAATTGGACTTGTGAGTAGCTGGTCAAATAAGTATTTCACCTTAATACACTGATGTTTTCATGATCAATACCACTCTAATACAATCAAATTTGAAGCGTGTTCAAATTCAAAATATTATTTATTGTATTTGGTAATTTATACATTGTATGCATTTTTCAATTTGACAGACTTAAAATACACATAAAAATATTCTATACTTATTCCATTGTGTTTCCTTATCATTTATCAATTGAACA
Source organism: Viscum album (assembly GCA_963277665.1). Classification (NCBI taxonomy): domain Eukaryota; kingdom Viridiplantae; phylum Streptophyta; class Magnoliopsida; order Santalales; family Viscaceae; genus Viscum; species Viscum album. Next base: position 1,068,787,295 of record OY728157.1, on the reverse strand, counting down.
TAAAGTGTTTTATGTACTATCAGAATAATTATGATATTTTTTCACTAGTTATATAGAAATTTCATGTTATTTATGTATTATTTACAACATTTTATAATGGGGGAATTACATATGTAAGTAATTTGATTTTTTTATCTATAGTTCTAATTCATGACTCTATATTCAATTTATTATACACCTGGAGAGTAGTTACACAACCTATATTCCCTACCCTTCCCTATTAAGAGTGTTTTTCTCTAGAATCATTGTTTTCTTATTACGTATCTATAAATGATTTATTTTTTATGGGTCTTATTCATATTCTTTGAACTTTTTTCTAATAAATATGTACAATATAATGTTATTTTAGAGATGGAATGGTTCTTCTCAGGCCCACCAATATATGTGATCATGGTTTTTATTCATGGTATTTATCTAAATATCTATTCTTAAAAGGTGGGTTGTTATTCTAATTCCTTATTAATTTTTTGATAAGAAGTAAACCATATTTTATTCATTAATTTATTTATATTTTTGATTCAATTCATGTATTTATTTCACACTGATTTTTGGGAATGATTTTTGGTTGTGTGTTGTAAATCCTGGAGTTGAATGTTTGGACATAACATTGACTGGAGGTTCCTCACTTATATCGGAGCGAGTTTGATTTGTTTCATTGAGTGACTGGGTGATCAGGTGATGAATGATTTCATTAATATCAGGACATCAATACTAGTTTTTATATCATGGTGTAAAATTCCAAGGTGTATAAGATTCAAATCAGCATACATATCATATGATTTCTACATACCCATTGAAGGGGGGTGGGGGCGTGTATGGATAGTGATATTATGAGTTTTTATGATATGTTTAACCATCAAACATGTACAACTATGTATTTATTCATAATATATTAAATTTCATTATTAATATAATCAATATTTTTAATGAGTTTTATTTTTTGTGAAAATCATCTCTGGTTTAATAATTCAATCATTTTTTTTATATATGATTTATCAATAAATATGTTATGAAATTTTATGAGCAATAAATATTTAAAAATTATATTTTGTAATTTATAAATATATTTTATATATTGGAAATATTGTCACCAACAAAAAAATTGTCTTATTAATCTATTTCTAAACACATTAACCAACATATATATTAATTTTTTATAATGTTACAATTGTAACTGAATTATTTTATCTTTTTTTATAACATTTAGAGATAGAATTTCTACCAATAGTCTAGTTATAGGGATATATTATTTGGTAAAACATTTTACCAACATGAATACAATTTTACCAATAGATATGCCTTCATTGGAAAAAATTAAAATAGTTTGTAGTATAGGAGTGATGATAAGTGTTATAGTTCCAATTTTATAGATTAAAAGCATTGGTCCATGAAGTGTGTGGTCCCTCTTGGAATAGAAATTGGTGGATCATGTTTCAGCCTTGTATTAAAACTTCTTATGATGTGTTACAAGTAGATTCCAATCATTGATTAATGGGGAGTATAGGCACCAACAAATTAGATCTATTTATACCATTCAAGATAGGATTGTGGCCTCTATTTTTGAAACATTAATGAATAAAAAAATAATGTTGTTTGAAATTTACATTTTCTAGTGAACTTGACTCGGGAAATTGCCATGCTACTTAAGAGACATAGTGTACATGCTGTGTACTTTCCAATGTACACACTGTGTACCTAGGGTGTTTACATGCCCAAGATGGCATAAGTACACACCCATGTGGGATATTGAGGGTACCTGTTGTGTATGGTGTCTACCCACCATGTAATCCACTTCTCTAACAATGTGAGGGTATTCTCCGGGTTTTTTCACAATTAGGAACTAAAATCCTTATTAATGAACATGAACTAAGCTATGTGATTAACCTTTTAGATTCATGAAACTATAAATACCTCATGATTTATTCCATGGCTTTGGAAATGATCATACACTATAGGTGGTAGGCCATGGGATACTAGCAGATCCTCCTGTTGAGAATGTTGGGACACCAGCTATTGTAACGGACATAAGTGCATATGCATAGTTTGAAGAAGGCTTTTTGAGATTCCTAAAAACTAGTCATGGAGAACCACACCATTCCACTCCTATGGAAGATTTTTGATGAGTTTTCTAGAAGTAGGTTTCACCCACATTTTTTGGTTATGGAAGACCATATGATGCATAGTCATGGTTGGATTCCATGATTTTTATTTTTGTACATTTATAGATTCCTACTGAGGGGAGGATAAAGATTGCGACATATATGATGCATGATTTAGCCAAATATGGTTTAATGTTTTCACTTAGGTAGAGCGTCCTCAGGATATTGAATGAGGATATTTTTATTTATCATTATATTATTATTATTCTCTCGAGATACTAGGGTCTGATAAATCATGGGATTTTATGCAACTGGAGCAGGGAACACTATCAATTATAAAATAATCTTGACATTTTACTAAGCTTCAGCATTTCAGACCTATTATGATGGGAGATGGTATATTGAATACTATAAGACTTGAGGATGGTCTCAGATATTTTTTTTATCATAATTAAATGTATTTGGGTAAACTATTGTATCTACTATAGTGAATCATGCAATTATTACCAGGAATAAAATGAGGTATTATTGAAGTGCGGGCTAGTGAGGTCTGAAATCAAGATCTGGTACTATCTCAAATGTTAATAATAATCCCCATGTGGATTTTATTACAGTGATACTATTACTGAATACATATCGTCAATCATCCATGTTTGGTGGTACCATTGTTATAGGATTGGGCATACAAGAACACAATGTCTGATAGACCGCGACATGTGTTGAACATGCAGTAAGATGGTCCATCTAGAACACTTCTATAAGTCATTTCCTCCAGAAACAAGTTAGAGAGGGTCAAAATAAACTCATCATTCAGTGGAATGGTATACAACCTCTTGTCAAAAATGGAGCTTGGGTATCTCAGGCCATTCTCGATAAGGTGGTGAACATGGTTGTGGTATCCAGACCCCACGATCTCAATGATAGGAGGGTGGATCATCTCAGGGTATCTATGCACCGTCATATAGCTGGGTATAGATTAGACATAGGAAGGTCAAAAATCCTACAAGAGAAGGATCCCATAACTTCTACTATATGAGATAATATTCTAATCACCTCATTTTTATCCTTTTCACATCATGATATAGGGGCCTCACATAGATTCATATCTATTCCTATAAAAGAGAGCCTTAGGTTCTGTGCATTTACTTATGATGATGTTATTATTCTAGACACTTTTTTAGGTATTAGAATGGTAGTTGTGTGTATATACAAGGTGTTCCCCTTGACATTTGTGGGTGTCACTTCGTATGGGACCACAATTTCATAGAAATGAAATCCCTTGGTGTAGTCCTTAGAATGAATTTTTTGGTTAAATTTCAAGAATTCATTGGTTATTATCATTGTAGGGTGAGTTTCACATCACTATATGGTTTATAGTTTATACCTGAAGGTGAATGGGATGTTCAGGTGAGCTGATCTGGACCCGGGCATCGTGGGTTGTCTAGGATTACAGTCCATATTTGAAGTTTCTATTTGGATGACTAGGGAACATGTAATATGGATTTCCATCCATTACATGATCATTTTAAGGACTTCTTCCCAGTTGATTTTTCAGTTTACTTTTGCTATGAGATTTATATTTCTCTAACGCGCTTGTTCTAGTATCTTCAAAGATATCAATTACATCTTATAGGATGGCTATGATAGAATTATAAGAGCTCATGAAGAAACTAGAGGATTCATATAAAAATGATTTTATCGTACCAAATACTATTATATGTGGTTATAAAGTCCATCTTATTAATAAGGTAGATAATACCCTCATAAAATGCATGGAATATCTAAAATTGAACTAGTTCTCAGTTAAGACTCTGTATCATGTGCCAAGGATATATGATCTCTTCATCCAGCATCAAGGAGATTAGGTTTTCTCAAAGACCTATTTGAGATCATATTATCATTAGGTTCATGTTAAACCTTTAAAAATACATTGAATATCCTCTCAGAGTAGTTATGGTCTGTATGAGTACTTGATAATGCCATTCGGTCTCACGATTAATTCACTATCAGTATTCATGGAACTAACGAACCAATAGTTCCATCATTATACATATTTTTTTGTGGTTTTCATGGATTTTATATTGGTGTATTTTCATAATCAACACAGACATGACACACATCTTGATATTTTTTGAGTACACTGAGAGAGCAGCATTTATTTGTTAAACTCACAATGTGCCACTTCTGGATGGATCAGACTCACATTGTCACATCATCTTAGAGATAGGAGTATCAGTGGACCTAGATAAGGTGAGATTAGTAGTTTCCTTAGAGGTCCTAAGATAATTTCTAAGGTGTTGAGTTATCTCGAGTTGTATGGTTACTGTAAACACTTCATATAGAACATATCACACTTAGGAACACAATTGAGGAGCATAATTAAAAAGGGTGTGAAGTATGTATGGAAATATTTTAGTAAGAAAAACTTTTTGATGTTGAATTAGATATTTACTTCGGTTTTGATACTAATTTTTCTAGTGTTGGAAAAAAGTCAAACTACGTACTCTAACACAACATGTATCAGGTTAATAGTAGTTCTTAGGAAAGGGGACCAATTTGTTCTGTACATGTCTCAGTAGATGAAGCCACATGAGGATAATTACATAATGGATAATCTAGAGTTTTTTTTTGTTCATACCTTATGTTTTTTGATTCATTACTAATTGGGAGGGAATTTCTTTGTGTAAACAGATAAAAAAGCCTCCAATATATATTAAAATATTGTCATCTTACTTAAGTCAATTAAGGTGGGTGGAATACCTTATTCCTATTGACCTCATTATTTACTACATTACTAGTATTGGAAGTTCATTTGCTAATACACTGGGAATGAGGACTCAGATACGTGCAGTGATACATTCCTTTATTAAGTGGAATCTTATGGATTTGTTCTTCGAGATGCATTTGGGGGAACATGATAGATAGGGAAATACTTTTAATTCAACCTTATCCATTACCACCACCCTACTTGACAATGTTTGGATGAGGAAGCTATCATAATATGAAGTCCTAGTTCTACAAGAGAGTGTGGAAGGTGAATACCTCCTCGTGGTTCGGCCATAGGAAAGGATGAGATCCTATTTTACATGGTTTATATGGGTTTCTCTAAAGATATGGAAGGAGATTATGGAGGATTGTCATGACATTGTATGGGAAGTGCATTCGGGTGTCACTAAGATGTATGAGGATTTAAATTGTTAGAATTCTTGTCTACGTGTGAAAAGATTTGTTGTTTGTTTTTAATGAGGAGATCAACATGTCAGAAAGTTAAGGAAGAACACCAGTGTCCAGACAAAATTTTTATGTAGCTACCCATTCCTGAGTTTAAATGGAATGATGTTGCAATGTATTTGGTAACAGATTTAATAAGGTCGACTCAATGTAATGATACCATATGGTTTGTTTTTTACTCACTCACGAATGTTTCAAATTTCATTCTGATCATGTAAATGATCAAGGTTGATAATCTTGGGAGGTATTATATCTATGAGATTGTACGACTTTACCGAATCCCTAAATCTACCATTTCACATAGGGATTCATGTTTTTACTTCTCATTTATGGAAAAGGATATAGAGGGAGGTTGGTATATTGGTTCTTCTATGAAAAACATACAAACCGGAAATAGATAGCTAGTATTAGAACACGATTGAGGTGCTGGAGGACATGTTACAGGCTTGCATCTAGGATTTAGGGTGTTCTTGGGAGAGGCACATACCCTTGTATGAGTTCTACTATATCAATATAATTAATTCTACAATTCAGATGGATCCATATATTGAATTATATGGTAGTCTATGTTGTTCAATCATGTGTTGGCTGGAAGTAGGAGAGACAACTATAATTGGACCTCATCTTGTCCGGGAATCCACTGAACGTGTGTAGTTGATTCAGAAGAGGTTGGATACTATTTAGTATCATCATAAATCATATATTGATCACCATAGATGACCTTTGGATTTCCTGGTTAGGGATCATGTTTCCCTACATGTTTCACCATGGTTGGGGAAAAATAGGGTCAGTAGACATTGCAAGTTTTCACAGAGATACATTGGGTCGTTCAAAATTTTTGGGGGAGTTGGGACGGTTTTCTATCAGTTGTAGTTACCTTGGAGGTACTAAGATATGTATAATCTCTTCCATGATTATTTTGTTTTCATATTACCTTTTGGACATGTCTAACGCTTTTCATCCTGAGTATGTTGAGTAACAGGTAGATACATCATTTGTGGAGCATCGTATATAAATTTTGATCATAGCATGAAGGTTCTCCGTGGATGTAGTATTACATTATTATGGGTGATATGGTAGACTAGTAGACTGTATGATGAGACATCGTAGAGGGTGTCCAAAGCATGATAGATGTGGATGGAGTTTTTCATAGATATTTCTTCACCAAAATTGGTAGGAAAATTCATGGATTAGTTTCTTTTAGGGGGGATGTTTGTAATAACCTAGTCCTTCTTTTGAGCAATGACTATTTTCTTATTGGGTTATACTTATAAAAGAGGAGTGAAAATAAATCAATATATAACTATAGGAATGTTATAAAAAATACATGGAGTTACAGACCTTGTAATTCCAGTACATGCAATGTAGTTGTCTGTCCATAACCTGTTCATGTCTTGTAAGGCATGTCATCAGAAACATAATACACACATCATGTATTTTTCTGTACATGCCATGTATTTCCATATTTTTTATTTCAAAAATGGAATTAGCCTCATATTCATTATCCATACAATAAACTCACCCCTTAGTTTAGTAATAGTATCCCCAAGATAATCTGAGGTAGGCTCGGCTCCAAATTCATCATCTGGACTACATTTCAAAGGACTTTGGTTGAGTTGGAACCCCTTTGGTGAGTTTATTATTCCACTTCAGTTGTTTTTTTATCTCCTTATCATGACCAAACTATATATTCTTGGGTTTTTATGATCAATTTTTTGATCTAGACAATTCTATGATGAAATAGAGGTCGATGCTGGATGAGGAGAGTCGTACAACTACAAGGTTGTTGGTCTCATTCCATTCAAAAAATGTCAGGATATTTTTATATGTTGATGTTCCCCATAACCTATTTTGTAGTGATGACCTAATTTTTAATTGACCCTTTTTGTTTCATATTGATGATTATGTAATTGAATAATTATTTTAATGCATTCTTGAATATGTATACCTTTATTGATGGCCACCCCATGTGTGTGTATCCATGGATGGCCATTTATGTCTATTTGCCCTTTGATCCCTATGTTTCATACCATTTTTTCTTGTTCTTGGGTTTCTAAAAATGATTTGAAATAATTAATAAATTACAAGGATGTTAAATTTTAATTTATTTGGTTACAGTATGGGTGGTTTGATTCCCCCTTGAAAATTTTATGCATATTATTGATTAAGTACATTTGGAATGTTTTTCTCCAACATTGAACCTTCCCACATGAGATAATTAATGTTAAGTCAATACAATATATTAATATAAATGTGATTATTCTTATGATAAATGGTTCCTTGTGTTTAACTAAAATGCCAAGCCTTATGATGTTGGTCGTTTCTTGAGACACCATTTGGTGGTGATTTATATTATATTCTTTTTGGTTTTTTATCTTATCATGCAAAATGGAATTCTTAATTAAATAATAAATGGTTAAAGGGTAAATAACCATGTGTGAAATATGGTCTAAAGATTAAATTACAAGTACATGATCATATGACTATTGTATTTCATTCCTTTGTTGATCCATGGATACACATTATAATACCATAAAAGGAATCAAAGAGGTTGTTATGTTAATGCAATGAGTGAACCACATATGCAGTCGATGGGCTCATGGAATCTATAATTAACTACTGAGAAAACCATGGATCTATTTTTGGATTCCAAGGATGGGATCTATTGGTATTGTTTATATATCATGAGTTAATGTTTACATATACCATGGGTGAACCGAGAATTCAGATTTTATTACCACGTACATACTCAAAGAGGTTATTAAGTTTAAGTTGTGATTGAACCATAGATTTAGTGGAATGGTTCAGGTTATAAAATGAATATTTAATTTAAATTTCATATCCTGAGTTTTCCAATTCAAATTACAATATTTGATTCAGCTTCATTTCTATTTGTTTAGATGGCCTTTTGAGACATCTTGTGTGCTTACTATTATATGGTAGATGTCGAGCGTATTCCAGATCTCAGTACAATATAATTCAATCTAATTTAATTTTTAATGAACATGAAATGAATGAAAATGGAGACCATTTCATGTAGGAATATTTACATTTTTGTAATTTCTAGCTTACTTCATTCATTATTGTACACTAACTATTATATATATTCACTTATCGATTGGAATAGACCATGGGTGGTTGCCTACTGGGATTTTGTCCCACATCATATTTGGGTACTGTTTTTTAGACCAAACATATTATATGGTTTCAGGTGTCGATAAAGGAAAGAGACCACCTATAGGTACATGATATGCTGATTAAGAGAAGGAGAGCATGTGACTAAGCCAAGTCATTCAATTCATGAAAGTTTCTTTTGTCTATTTTTTACATTTATTACATATATAATTTATTATATTAGTGTAACTAGTTTGTGATTTTTTTCATTTAACATGTAACATGAATCACCATCTTTTGTAGGATTTGAAAAATGGTAATGTGTATTCTTAGTCTTATGAGGTTTAATTCTATTTCATGGTATTATTTTTTCTATTGATTAATTATTATTTACGTTGTTTTAAACTCTAAAAATGAGGTAATACTATCCCTACTATCTCCCCTTGGCCCATGGTACTAATCATTAACCTCTGGATTAGGGGGATATGTGCTTGAGGACATGTGGCCAATAGGGTATGGGGAAACATTGAGTGGAATCTAGATCTTGGATGTTACAAATAAGAATAGTCCACTCATATTGGCCATCAATATGTGGATGATAGGCTATTATCTGAATAAAATGAAATCAAAATGACTTATATAGAATCCTCTAAAAATGATATGTGAAATGAGGATCTGGATAAAACAAATTTCCCCAAATGGAACTATGATACATAACTATCTCACAAATATAATGACTACATAGGTAATCAATGGGGATGGACTCTTTAATATCTAAGAATAGGGATGCCTTCATTATATGATTCAAAATAACCTAAAATGAATTCATCATTTTGAATTTTCTAGGGTAATCCTATAAAATTTTTAATAGTAAAAACATCCCACTTCCATTCCATAACTAGAAGAGGATTGAATACCCCAGTATGACTTTAATTCTTGACCATCACTTAATAAAATGTAAAAACACTCTCTATAATGTTAATTATATATTTCCACATTTATAGAAAAAAATATTACCTATAGATATCATGATACATCATTTTAAAAATATGAGATTCTACCCATTTATTAACGTGAAACTCTTTTATCCGCACCTCTCACAAACCCATAGGAACCCATAACTGACCACAAAAGTGAGGAATGTCACAACCTAAATGTGACAATCCAATCAAGGATTCCCATAATATATAATGTCTCATATAGGTAATCCATATTTACCAGATAACTAATACATCATTTCCCATTCAATAAAAACTATTATACTAGATTTCAAAGCCATAGATACTCATCCCTGGAAATCATGAACATTCACATTCATATCTATAAAGAGTTCCCACAACGACGAATTTTCAAACAATTTCCACACTGACATAGTCTATTCCAACTAGCTCATGGTTTTAGGAATGATGATTCATTTTTTAAGTGAAATATAGATTGATATATGATTACTATAAATACCCAACCCTTATCCTCTATCAAATATTCCAGTGTTGATGATAAATTTTTTACTTGAGGATAATGTGGTTCATGTAAACCAAAACTATATCAACCAAAAGATAGATTCTTCCTCATCATAGGTCATAAAAGACCACACCAAACCTCATACCATGTGTAGTATATTTTATCTCTTGCAGTCTAAACTATAAGGATCCATACATGAACATACTGTCATCCTACATCAAAAAATTATATGAGTCCAACTCATGATAATAACAATACACAACCAAATCATCACTGAACTCATGAATGGTTTAGATAATTTTTGTGGTCAGACTTCACATTAGATCATATATAGATATCTAGAAAGTATCCAATAAAATATACATTACCACTTTTTTGGTCATCCATGACAACAAAGCTTCCATATAGGATAGTTTCTAGAGAATGATCATATAATAAAATACTAAACAACTAAATGTATTATTATCTATGAATTAATTCTGTCAATTCCAATATACCATGTATTCAACGATCTCTTGGTCAAATAAATCTCCTTTATCAAAGATAAAAATGACCATCAAGTGAACTCTAAAAATCAAGAAACTGTATTTTTCTAGCATAGCTTAAAGTTGATTCTCCCTCAATGTACTCTGGAATATTTCAATATATTTAGAACAAACATGTGTCTATTTATAGTATTCTAATATTTAGATACCAAAAAGTAAACAAAACTAATCCATAAATGGAAAACATATAATGTTCATCAAGGCCCTGAGTAACATTAGTGTATTCGTGAAACTGAATAAATTAAATATAAACACATATAATCCAGACCATCTCATAAAATTATTCTGAGGTATGTGTGATGGTATCACCATCAGCTGGTGGTACACTGATATCATGTTAATTTTTTTTTAAAAATTGTAAACTATCGATTGATTGTAGGGATTATTTATATAGGTAAGGGTATAACAATTCTTCACATTTATATGGTTTTTTCATTCATAATAGACATATAGGAACAATGTACCATCATCCATATTGAAGGTAAGAACTATGGAACCCCATGGTGATGTTCTAGGCCATATGAAACCCTTGGCCTCAATATATTCTTACTATACTTTCAACTCACCAATCTCTATTGGTTCCATCCTATAAAGAGGGGTAGAAACTAGGTCAAATCATAGCACTAATTCGATCATGAACTCAATATCCCAAAAAAATGGAATGATAGAGAACTCTTACAGATATAAATTATAAAATAATTCCACCACTAAATGGAATTTATCATTCCACATTCCTCGATTTTACAAAAAATATCCTGATATCTGTGATCTGAGATAATCCTATCTACACTGAATTATTACTATATAACCACCCTAAAGATCCAACTATCCATGATGAGAATAAATTCCCATATCTATAGATATAATGGTAAATTTTCTATTATAACAGTTTATATGTGAATTTTCTAGAAAACTATAATACATAAAAATACCCAAATCAAATATATTCATTTATATAAAATAATAGTCTTAATGAAAATTATAGACACAAATTTTAAAAGATCACTGCTTTTATCACATGATACCATATAATTATACATTGAATGGTGTGTAAATTTCCATTCCCCTATCTATTTTCCCTATAGAAAAACAATAAAATTTCAACCTTGAGAATATTTAATGGAATTTGATGCTCCTGAATAAAAAAAGCAATCTATCCTAGATGATACAAGAATAATACCTCTCATTGTAGAGTGATTTGAATCTATAATATAAGAAAATGGATGAATAGCATCAAATTTGATTTCCCATTTACCTTGGTCTCCACATTGTATGGGTCTAGTTGGGATAGTTAAATCCATGATAGAAGGATGGGGTGAATTAATTACACTTTTTATTTTATAATTCCATGAAAATGATTCAACCTTTTCCTTCGAATAATGATTTTGATACCTTCTAAAAATAATTCTATCATACATCCACTGGAGCACAAGAATTTACAAGATTTACAATTTAAAAATAATAGTTACATCCTTGGAATGGTTTTGAAATGACACAATACAACACAATAAACTACAGAAAATTCCTTTGTATTACAACAAGTACGATATTATCTTTCACACACGTATCACTTAGAAGACTATAAAATAAAGCATGAGCACCTCCTAGCACAAATATGGTATAACAATATTTGTGTAAGCACTAATTTTACCTATTATTCTATTAAATTCCCAAAAATTAAGACTTTTTGAATAAAATTATTCAATTTCTTACATAGATGATGGTGATAATCTCATGTACTTTGTAATGAAAAATAATTTTATTTCATAGTCTGATCTTCCCTCTCTGATTCTTCATATCATATTCATTAAATATAATTACTGAATCTGATGGATATAATTGAGTCAAAATATGGTTGAGACAATTCAGAACACTTTCGTTCATAGTTCGGAAATCAAAATATTAAAATATTTATCCAATTATCTTTCTAGATACAATGAACATCAGAATGCGATGGGAAGAAAATTATGATGGGTAGCTTAATACGATGATCACCTAAGACATTGATCAGTGGAATACAACATTTCAATCTTATCTATTTTTATTTTACTTCTCTCTGTCGAAACATTATAAAAAATGGTCGATACGAAAAAAAGGTTTCTCTACAAATAATTCATAGCTTTTCTCACTTTTTTGAATAGTAAGTCATCAATAAAAAAAGTAAAAAATAACTATCAATGATTATAGGTGATCCAAGGATGGTATTGGAGGGAATTCAGAGAATAATAATACTAAACCAAATTCACCAAAATCTATATTTCACTTCAATTTATAGTGTATTTATGTTTATTTAAACTCTTCTAGAATCTACTTGAATCTTTTTGGAGGTTTGTCTCTTCATCAGATTTTGATTTTAAATCACTAATTCAGATCTGATTTCTCAATTTGATTTCAATAATAAATACTTATTTCAATATTTTTATTTCTTAAATAAAATTTCTCTATATAAATTATTGATAAAAATGCATATGTGAATTTCATGCTCTATGTAAAGAACGCATTTATCTATGTTCTTCATCTCTTCTATAGATTGAAATGAAATATAGAACTACTTATTTATATATATTCTTATCTAACTTAATAATCAAACAATGATATTCAACCCCTTTTAAATAGTTGAAAACATTTTTTATTCTATTATTTAATTCATTTTTAAAACATTGGTCTCATGAAAATAATTTTGTGATTATGATAGCCCTTGAACAAATTGATGAAACAACACATTTGTGAAAAATATTCTTGTCCTTTATGAATCTAATGATCTTAATGCAATAATCATGAAATCATTGGCTTCATCAATATTCATCTTTAAAACTCAGGACAAAGAAAATTCATCACTAAATCCTATTATTATCAAATAATATAGTTCCTCAATTTATTTAGGCAACATTATTCTTTCAAATTAATCAAAAATTTAATTTCCAGTAAAATTAATGGCTAGAATATGATCAAGATGAAAACAATATCAATCAGCCTTTTCTTTTCTATCTAGATCTAATCAAATAGAATACGATTAAAATCGTATCGGTCATTCGGAATTTATTTTCCCAAGATTTTATCATATGTTTAAAAATATAATTATTATTTATGAGAAACCCAATATCAGTAAAACAATGTGACATTTGTTTTATCATATTCATGCGAACTATAATTCTACACCAATAAAATCAAATTATTCCAAATAGATTCATAGTTAATGTGATGATGATTTAATTCTAGAAATATTATTTCTCAATATAACAAAAATTTTCATTATATATTCAATTTGATCTGATTAGGTATCTCTTCTATCCATCTTCTTCTGAATAAGATGGACCTTTTCATAAGTTGTGAATCCAACTCATAGAATAAATTTTCCAGAATAGATATTAATAGACATTTAGACATTATTTCATAATTAATTATAATCATTAGTCTTATATGTTGACAAACAAACAATAATAACATAAAATTGTAATAAAAATCTTCTTTGTGTGGTTTTTTTCAAAACACACATCAATATCTTCAAAAACATCAAAATAATAAGTTTTTTTGTTTTTGTTTCTCATATTTTCTTCCCTCCATTCATTTTATGGCTCCAACTATCTTTTTTATCCATCCACCATATATATAATAAAATTAAATGGGGCCATCATGACATGTTCCACTAAAAATATTTCATTTCTAGGGGTTGTAAGTTTTCTTCTCTGAATAATGAATATTTTCAACAACATAGGTAATACATGATATTTTTAACAAAGAACCTTTAACTAAACCGCTCTATGATTCTATGGGAAACCGTAGTATAGAAACCAAGATAATATTATCAAGTATATCATGATTTTCCATTAAATAAGTTTTATGTAATACCCTTTTCATGTTTACTACAAAAGGATCGTGATTGGGGAAATCTATGAAATTATTTTCTTAAGATAAAAGTAACATTCACCCATATCAACAAATATATATGAAATTCTAGGTGTATAATTTTTTTTAAAAAGAAATATGTTTTCAAACCTCATTAAATTTTTATTCCAAAGTAGTATCAATTCCATGTTCATTTGTTACAATAGTTTAAATACTTATAATTTATAATAAGTATTAAATGATTTTGGTAATAAGGAGCAACCTTGATTGTTCAGTAGAACCAACAATATGGATTTACTGTCCTATCATAGCCCTAAATTCTTAATGGTTTTCTTGTATTTTTGATTAGATGTTATTTCTTACTTTTGTTCAACATTTTTCGATTTTGTTATAACTTTATTCTTATATTTATAGATTTTTGATAAGGATATTGACTTTTCTTCATCTTTATAAAATTATTTGTTTCAATTTGATTGTACCATTTTGTTCATTCCATTATTTTGTTCTGGAAATATTTTTCAACAACATTTGATATCATTTCCTTCATACTGATATCCAAAATATGTTGATACCTTCTATTCAACAATTCTTATATCTTGATAAGTATATTTCTTCCAATATTCATTAACTATTTCTTTTACTTCCTCAAATTTCTTAACCAAGTCAATGTGTTATGTATGGATAACTAAGAACTCATTATTTTTGAACAAATAAGTTCAATTTATATAACCTCCAAAACATCCAACCTCTGAGAAATTTTTAGAGATTTTTTTGTGATGGTAAAAAAACAAGTATTCCATTAGCAAAATTACTATATTGCTAACATATTTCACAAAATTTTCCAATGGAGAGAAAATATTTGTATCTTTAACACCAACCTTATTAGGTTTCATTATAACATTATTTTTGAATTTATTATTTTGGGCTAATTGAATCCAAATCAAACATTACTATACATTACCTGTGGAATACTATTCAATTTTTTGGTTCAAACTACACATATTTTCTATGTATCCAAATCCACTATAATACAAATAGTATTAGTACAATTATTATTTTCCTATGAAACATCCATACTGATTGGAATTATATGTATGTTTCTTAAGAACCTTATTGTTTTTCTTATCTAATAAGCCAAAATTTCTATTTTTAATCATATTATTATTTTTATTTATCAACCTAAATAGAATAAAAAGTAATTAAAACTCTCCCACATCTAGATAACACATTTTCAGACTCATCATATTTTGAAACATCTTAATTCTTCACTTTTTCAATCTCGGCCATATACATATCATTCCCTTCTTTCTTCTTATCAAAACAATTTATACCCATATTCTCAAATAGTGATGCTTTTTTTATTAATCTTATATAGTTTTCTCAAAATGTTAACTTTCACCAAATTCAAATATAGTGTTTTTGAAACATGTACCATTCTATTTAACTTTAGAAATATATTTTGTATGTTATAACTATTCATCTTTTTCATATAGTTATACCTATAGATGTTCTTTTTGACTATTTTCATCATCAAGATATTAATTTAAATTTAAAATCTCTTCTAGTGTCTTGTTGATCTCTTTTTAAAAGAATTATTTAATTAATGCGGAACATTTATCTTCCAACTTCATGTTTTTCTTTTCAAGTCTTCAAATCATTCACAAACATTTATTCAACTATTCATTAAAATTTATTTCAAATTGAGTTTCATCTTTATATGAATTTGTACTTATAAATTCATTATTATTAATTTTTCAATGATTTTTTTTATCAACATACTCAGTAATAGCTTCATATTTATCTTTACATTCTTTTTTTAGATCAACTTCTTCCACTACTAGAATAAATTTTCTCATTAACTATTTCAAAAAATGTGTTATCTTATTCATCATTTGTAACCCCCTCTCTATCACCATCTTTAGAAAAAAAATCTCCTTTTCGATTTGGAGAACATCTTATCTTCAATATTTTAATATAATTTTAATGTATCATCCTTTTTCTTCCAATATATTATTGGACTTCTTTCTTGTCATCACATTATTCTTCATCACATTCTTCATCCTCACATTCTTCTTCACTACCTCTTTGAGAATAATTGGAAATAAAATTTCAAACAACTTCATATCCAAAACATTTTATGATATGTTTCCATTTGTACCATATTGAGCATATTTTGTGTTTTTAGAATATATCGATTAAATATCATTAATATGTTTTCATAACTCGTTTTTCTAATCATTATCACCATATTCTTATTCTTCAACAATATTCTTTGAAATTTTAATTTTGGAATTGAGGAAATGAATTTATTTGTTATTTTTTTATATATGTATCCCTTATCATTTCTTATGTAAAAACATTTCCATGAAAATTATCTAGAGTCAATGATTCTATATATATATCCTCCAGCACAAAAAAACATGGAATAAAACTTATTTACAAAATATTGGCAATATCATTTCAAAATTAGTATAATCCTCTACCTTTTCCCCAAACCATCTAATACTGATCACAATGACATTTACAATTTTAATGAATAAATAAATAGATTAATAATAACACAACATGAGGTATTCATACATCAATCTATATATTTTTATCTTTATATTCTTTAACTTTATATTTCCTTTATAAATGTTTATCATCCTATCCATATTTCATTCATAGTCGAAACTCATTTTACTATAATACACACACATACAAAATGTGATCCTAGTAAAGCATCCAATGCTCCTCCATAATTCTAATTATTTTTCTTGTCAACCATAGTGAGAGGATCATTCTAAATATTTATAGGGAAACCATCTATAATTGAACATGAAACATAATTCCCAAGATACATATGATATCAAAACATTCATTCATTCTAGATATGATAATTCATAACATTTAAGATTAAAATCACCTTACTATTCACACAACTCAAATTATCCATATTAACTTCTTCTTCTAATATATATGAAAATAATAAAACAAGGTAACCATTAGCCTTTATACTCGTTGTAAGTGCCCAATTAGGATAATTGTGTCATTGAGAGGTATAGGGGGTGAATCACTGATAAATTTTGTTTTATGTTTCCTTATTAAAAATAAAACCTTCGCCTACTATTAAATATTTAATTCACTGTTGAAAAAATACATACACACATCCACAAGATTACAAGAATTTACACGGTTCACTCTTCAATAAAACTAACAATGTCCTTGGAAATGATTGGAAATGTCCAATACCAAAAAATCCACTAGAAAAAAATCCTCTCAAATGCTAGTAGTAGGATATTCACTTTCACTCATGTAGAAATTTGAATACATTCCAATATTGTGTGTGCACCCTCTTATCACAAATAGTTTAAATATATATTTTTCTGACAACACATATTAGATTTGATTATATTCAATTCCCACAAATGTATTATTTTGGATACAATATTCTTTAATTTCTTACCCTAAAGATGTTAAGAACATTCAATAATTTGTAATGAAAACTCAATCTGATTTCATAGATTGATATTCCCACTCTAATTATAGATATCTAATTCATAAAATCTAATTACTCAATCTGATGGATACAAAACTGTTAGGATATGGTTGAAGAAATTCAGAACACCTCCTTTATCATTGTGGGAATCCCATTATGAAAATCCAGATTTGATTTTCCAATAAGATATGATGATCATCCAAATAAGTTGAAAAGTAGAGT
This sequence comes from Viscum album, assembly GCA_963277665.1. Classification (NCBI taxonomy): domain Eukaryota; kingdom Viridiplantae; phylum Streptophyta; class Magnoliopsida; order Santalales; family Viscaceae; genus Viscum; species Viscum album. The sequence goes on along the minus strand of OY728157.1, from coordinate 1,068,769,299 downwards.
ATTATGGATGGCTGAATATGATGATCAGATAAATTCTATGTTTCTATCTTGTCTCCTCTCCTTTAAATTCTATTCATTGAAACATCATCACGAAAGGCTCAATATAGATCATTTTTTTGTCTCCCTAGAAAGATGTAGCCTCTCTACCATCTAGGAATAATACATCCATCATCATAAAAAGTAAATACACATTCACCTATTATAGGATACCCAAGGATTGTTTTAGCATGAATCCTTAAATCATTCCCACTCAACCAAAATCACCCAAATATCTATTTTCATTGAAATTAGAGATCATTTCTGACTTGATGAACACTCATCGAATCTTATAAAATATTTTTAAAAATTTATCTTATCATCTGATATTCTTTATCAATCACCAGTCTTGATCACATTTCAAAATATTATTTAAATTATCAATTCGGTTTAGCTTAATCTGACTTCTTCAATATGATTGATCTATTGTAAATATTGAGAACAAAAACTATATGAATTTGAATATTACCATTGATAACACATCATTCTATTTTTTCTTCTCTTCTATGGACTCACATTAAATACCAAGCTTCTACTTCATTTATTTGATTGAATAACTTGATCATAAAAACATAAACCTATTTTAAATGGTTGATTACATCGATTATTATATAATTTTATCTTTTTTTAATGTTTCATTCTAATGAACAAAAAATATCTTATTATGAATGATATTAAACCAATTAATGAAATATAACATTTTTCACTAACATTCATTGAAATTATGAATATGATGATCCTATTATGTTAATCATGAAATTATTAGCATCATCGTCGTTATTATTTTAAACATTATACACATGACATTCACCATGAAATATTGTTATGGTAGGATTCTATAGTTCATAAATTTATTTAAGAAACACTCTTCCATTCAATTCATCGAGAATACAATTATTCATAAAAAAATTGGACTAAATATGATCCAGTTGAATATGATCTAGAACACCTTTTTCCATTCCTTCAAGATGCGATCAACAAGAATGCCACTGTAAATATCTCATTAAATCTCCATTTAATTTATAATGCATGTATTATAACATTGAAAACATAATTTTCATATATGAGAACTCTATGTTCAGCAAATAATCATCACATTACTTTTATTGTAGTCATGCAGTTTCTGATTCACCTCTAATATGGTCAAACCATTCAAAAAATATTTAATATGAATCATATTACAATTTAAATCCATCATGATTCTCTATATATATGATCAATCATTTTATTCCAGATTCTTTGTGAATATAATGAACATTTTCTTCCATCTAGTTTCGCTGGAATACATTGGAACATGTCTAGCTATATGAGTCTGAATCTCTGGAATATGATAGACCATCTGAATTTAAAATACCTCTTCAACATTCTACATTCTACATTATTAAATTTAATTAGAATATTGATCAATTGACACTAAATTCAATAAATACACATCTAGGTACTAACATGGTCTAAATCCCATAAACAATTCCCATTTTTTGGACTATGACTCCTTTACTAAGGTAGGAATTCCCTTACCCCAGCCTAAGAAACTAGTGTGACTATAGAAATTTTCCTACTAAGGTGTAAATATGCCACTCCTAGAATCATATTCTGATCCTGATCCCTTTCCATTTATTTTCCTTTAAATTTTCCTACAATTGTTTTTTGAGGTACCAACCTACAAAAGGCATGGAACTCCACTTCTGGGTAAGGACATTGTGATTTCATATGGAGCCACCTACCATAGTAAAATCAATTCACAAAAAAATAATCTAGATTTGAATTTCCACTCCCTATATGGTTTGACCAACTACTACAATACGTGAAACATACATAATGATTATTCATTCCACTATAATATGACCTCTCGGATAACATTGTTGAAACTGTGTTTCCACAACTTAGTGACTCTTTCAGATTCCCATGCCTGATGAGAGCCTGATTAATCACATTTTCTATAACATTCATGAAAAATTCATTCACCTATAACATCATATCATTGTCAATACTAACTTTATATTTTCGTAACCCTGAAATCACATGAGCTACTAATTATGGGGAAAATATGTAGTTTAGTAAAGAATCTGACGTAGTTTATGAATTAAAATCTCTCATTTTCAGTTCCATAATGTTTTTACCCTTCGCATTCCTAAACATCTAAAGATATAACTTACTCAAAAATATTAACTCAATATCCTTCCATGAATACTCATCCAGTATAATTTATTTTAACAAAATATCTCTCAATTTCTAGAATTTTACACAAATAATTTACAAAAAAACATCATCCTTTAATATTTAGGTGTCTTGAGGGTCTTAGAGATCATCTGGAACGACTCAATATATAATGGGGCATTATGGGGGCCTCCCTCTATAGTGAAAATTGCTAGATGCTATAGCAGGAACACCCTCATCATCATAGTCAGCAAAAGTAATGTCTTATGAGTATTCCATTCCATGGATTACATGAACCACAAGATGGTATCATAAACCAGATCAACAGTTAGAAAGAAACACACATGGAAAAAAATCAAACAAATAATATATATCACAACAAATTGAATTTATAAATTGATAAATTTATTTTTTTTCATTCTAGTTGTGTCTCATAAATCTGAGATAAAGATTTTCCATATCAATTTATATCAAATCTGCTTCATTTATCATTGTAACCAATGGTCATTACCATATTAGTTAACCCAATAAATTCATGTGGATTATACTTTAAGAAATTACACTATACATGTTATTCCTATTCAAAATACTATCCCGAAAGAATCAATTTCATACAATATATTGCATGCCTTTAATGTCATTCTAACCATTTTTCAACAATGTATAAGGCTAAAAAATTAATACGTCTTTCATATACCGTAGTCTCAATTCATATAGACCTAACATTATTCAATATACTATCTATTAAAATGGATTTTTATTTAAAAGGTATTATACAATTAATTAAGTCAAAATGTGGTTTTCTGGAATAATAAAAAATTTCACATATAAAATGTTTAAATAAATCAAAAATGGGATAAGATGAAGACTACAATCCTTGATTGTTAACAAGGCGACTAACAAACATAAAAATCTAGGTATTGACCATATTCTTCCATCCATTAAAAAAGTACCATGAATTACATAATAAATAGTTTCAAAGGTGTAATAACAGACATAATGAATACCTTATAAATCTAGGTCCTAAATTGAAATATATAATTTGGGTTTTGTTAGGGGACTAATAATAATACAAATAATCCACATCGAAACATATTTAATGGAGGAATATATTTACAAAATGTAATTTTTGAAGGAATTTAGAAGTGTTGGTCATGAGTTTTTCATGATGTTAATTACATTAATTTAATGAAAGAATTTTTACATTCTTTTCCTTAGTTTCTATGATTGGTTGTTATTTATAATCTTCCATAAACATTTCAACTTCTATAATATTTCTATGAAATTATTTACTTTTCATGGGGTTTCTTCATGGGGTATAAGTATTAAAATTTTTATAGAAATTAAAGTGTTCCTAAGTATTATATGTTCTTAAAATATTAAAATTTCTGAATTAAATTTATAAGGTATTACTAAACTAATTAATTCCATGAATATTATTCATGAGGTATTTGTGGATCAATTAACACCAAGAATTGTATTCAAGGGTACTACACAAAATAATTCATGTTCGGAATATAATTGATCTAGTCTTACTAGAATAATTCATGAAGTAAGTAATGTTAATGATCTGAATTCATTCATCATAAAAACCTTACATCCTTTTCCAGATTAACCTTGAAACACTTAACACCACCTAATCTATTCCTTGATAAAAAAATGTATAAACAATTTAAAACCCAACTCAATGATATTTAACAAAAAAAGTAATGAGATAAATTCCCCAACAATTATGATATCAAATAATTCTCCAATAAATTATATCTTCAAAAATTGAAAATTATTCTATCATAGGATATATTTTATTAGTTTCTCATGAATTCATACCACCCACATTGACATTCAGTATTAGTGGATCCTCCTAATGTTTTATTTTAAAGACCAACTGTAACATCCCAAGTAAATAATGAATATAAAATTTCATATTTATTAATATTTACGAATTAAATTTTAATTTTACTTTAAATGGGTTGCTATGTTCGATAGCATACCCGATACGCAACAAAGAGTTTCTTTGAAATCTTATGTTGTGCACTAGTAATAAAATAATATTATTTTAAATGTTATTTAACACATAGTCGTTGTATTTGCGGGAATGGATAGAAATAACTAAAATATGATTATATATGTTTTTTTAAATGTTTCTACTTTTATCTAATAAAAGATAAAGGCTTAAAATATGGAAAGAATCCAATTTTAGGCATATATGCCCTAGTTTTCATTAAAGGTTCACTTATCGCCTTTTGATGGAGAACCCCTTTTAAATACACTTTTTGACAATTTTATAAGATCTATTTTTCAATATAAACATGTTATTTATGATTGGGACATTGAAATTTTCCTTGGTTTAATTTTTGGTATTTTTCTAACAATGATCATTTTCAATGAATAGTGAAAAATACTGGATTTTACATCAAAACTGCTTTTTCATATAATTTAATTATATGGTTATATTATCCTTTTAATTTGTTTTAAAGTGTAATTAGAATATATTTTTACCATGTAATCCAATGATTGTCATTGCGATTAATTTCACTTTTTAATTGGCCATAAACAAGTGCCAAACTTTTCATAAATATTGTTTCTAAAAAAACCCGCTAGTTGTTTTGACAACAGGAATTATTTTTAAATTAATTTTTGAAATTTATGTTTTTGGAATTTGGTAAAATGGATTACATATTTGGAATCAGAAGGTCAAAATTATGTAATTAAGACTCTTTTATTTTTGGACATTATGAATAGTAACGACGGTTATTATCTTTAATTATCTTGATTAATGAGTAATCAGGTAGTTAAGGATAATAAAATAATATCCTAATAATAATAAAATGACCACAACATGTATCCTAAGGCTACTGGTTGTCTCATGGCCGACCATGGGATGCCTTGTGCCAAACATGGGGGCCCCATGGAATCACTTTTGTGAGAAAGTGACTTTTTATCTTTTTATTTTTAAAGAATGTTAAATGTAACAAAGAATGTATCACCTAAGTCAAATATTTTTAATCTTGTCTACATAAATGATCTTTTTGACTATAAATATTCATTAGAAATCTAAAAATATTTCCTACATCATGATATTTTTTTTATAATTTTGAGACATTAAATTTGTTAAATTATTTATGACATCATGATGATGCAGCGATTACCTCATTAATAAAGGATTTAAATAAAATGGAAAGATAATGTAAAATCTAAGACTTAAAAATGTGAAAAACCTATTAGATTTGTGTATTTAGAACCCTTATCACCTTATCCTCGAAACACATCAATGTGGTACCATTAAAATCCGAAACTCATTCTAAAAAAAAGTAATATTTCCTTACTTTCCAAGAGTGCCCCTCCTCTCCTCTTATAAAAGGCCCCCACCTCTACCTCCTTACCCACACTTCAAAAGACTTTGTCTCGGCCAACCCCTGCCCATTTTTTCTCTCCACATACCTATCTTACTCCTTGAAGCCTCAATTTGGGAAGAAGTCTTCCCAAGGAATCCATTGAGCTCAAATATAAGAGATTTGCCCGATTTTAAGGTAATGTCTTCACTTGAGTCCTTTTGTTTTATTTTGCTTCTCCAACCCCCAAAATTATTTTTATTCATTTTTTTTATAACAACTCCAGTATCTTCAATATACTAGGATTTTGTTATAAGAATTATTCGAGCTACACTTGCACACACCTACATCTAATGGTTAAAGAACATATTGTTTCCGTGGATGGTGAATTTCTGCCTCCCAAAACGATGATTTTTCAACATTCTTTTAACACCTTCAAAGGTGGCCATTAAGATGACACTATACATATATATGATATATAAAATTTTTATGTTTTCCTTAAGATTCTGTATTTTTTATTTTAGGAATACCTTTATGGTTTCCATTATGGGTAAACGCGATATCTTCATTTATGGAAGTGTGGACTACCTCCCCCTCAAAGTGATGTGATTCGTTAATGCCATATGTGGGACGTATAAAGGATGGATTTAAAGTTATTATATATGATTTTATACAGGAATTATAATATACCTTTATATCATTATTATTTTCTTTCCATTAAAGTATGAGATAGAAATGAAAATAGCGTTCATGCGTACGTATGGCTTACCGTCTCCATGAACGGTGCATTTCATTTCTTATCCCCAAATGTAATGTACTATTATAAGTACATGAATATAATGGATATATATGATGAATGAAACAGCTAATTGAGGAATATAATTCTGGAATAAAAATATACAAACCTCTCATTTAGTTTTAATTCCATTATTATGACAATGAAATGAAAGTAGCGTTCATGCGTACGTACGGATTACCCTCTCCATGAACGGTGAATTTCATTTATTACCTCTAAATGTTTATGTAATATTATAAATACATGTATATTCTATATATATATGATATATATGATATCCAAATCAGGAATGTCATTCTGGATATAAAGAACCTTTGACCACACGAACAACATGTAATTGTAAGAAGTCCACTTTCGACTTAAGAACCAAATATCGACAAAACAAACATTATTAACTTAATGATTACATAATGTTTATAACATGGAAATAAGTGATATAAAAGGATTAATAAGCTTGAAAAATGTTCTTAAGCAAGTATTAATTAACTCATGTTTATTATTCAGGACGTTAAAGAACGATCGAGTCAAGTCGGGCCCGAGGTAAGAGACTTCGTCTCAATATCCTTTCATTGAGGCATATTTCGTTTTATAAAAAACTTTCTTTTATATGGTGTATAAACACCTTTGAATTTTTCTTTTATACAAAAGGAATCTTTTTCTATGAAGAGTTTTTCAAAATGACAAAAAGTAATGTTTCTTTTAACGTACGCGGTGACAACGACCTTTTCCGCCGCCGCGAGTATTATTTGGTCTTTGGCTTCCTGAACAAGCCCTAATGTTTTTTTAAATGAAATAAATACCATATACTCTTTTATGTATTTTGGTATTGAAAATGGATTTTATAATGGATTTTTTATGTAAATATATTTAAGTGATATATTGTGATCAAAGTGTGGAAATGTTTTCTTTCCATTATATTTGTTTTATGTCTTCTGATTTTTATAATGGTACTTGGACATTTGACGGGTGGTTATGTGATAAACCATATGACGGGTGGTGCTGTGAATACCAGGATGGGTGGTTACGTTATAACCTCCAATTCATTGGGTATGGAAGTCAGCCGTATGGCTATTCCATTAAATATGTATATAAGTTTGTCGTATGGCTATTCCATTAAGTGATATGTGTGGAAGTCGACCGTATGGTTATTCCACTTAAGTAAGTTTATGTCCCAAGTTACCTTTATATGTTATGTGTTCTTTATATGGGTTTTATGGTAATCCTTTAGTTAAAAAAGGTTAAGTAATGATATTTTATTCAGTGAAGAGTTTTTACTACTTCATGAAGGTGAAGTTATTACTTTGATAAAGTACACATGTTTTACATGATGTTTGAAAAACTAACAGTTTTCATTCATTGTGTATCCCTTACTGAGCTTTTTCTTCTCATCCCAAGTATTTTTGAAATGTTTTTCACAGGAATTAATGTGGAATAGGGTCAAGGATTGGATCAAGGTAATGTCATGCTATATAAAACATGGAACTAGACATGTTTCTTTTTAAGAGTTTTTTTTATTCTATGGAAACTCAGTAGAAGCATCTACTTTGTAATCTTTTGAGATGTAACAGTTATGTCCTAATTCTCTAAAACTCTAAACTTGAAAAGATCCCCAATGTGAATTATTCATTTAATTCAATATTAAGTAATGTTTAAGGCCAGGGCATTATAGTTGGTATCAGAGGTTGGTTTAGACAACTTTAGGAGTTAGAAAATTGTTAAATTATAAGTTAATTTATGGTATGACTGAAATGATATAGCATTTAATGATTACCATGTTGCATCACCTAAGGTATTTCATTATTAAGAATGGTTTTTCATAGAGGAGACAACGAAGCTTTTCTTGGAAGGCATACAGAGGGAAATGACCTTTCAAATCAGTATCCTGAGATGATCAAAATTTGAACTAAACAGTTTGTTGCAGTGATGGCTCAGTCGACTCAGGTTGTTGAAGAATAGACAAGACCCATAAATGTAACTGAGATCTATAGTTTTCTTGGTTTAGTAGGTTACTACTGATGGTTTGTTGAAAATATTTCACGGTTATCTAGTCAAATGACTAAGCTAACTCGTAAGGGTGTTATGTTTATCTGGACAAAAGAATGTGATGATTGTTTTCAAGAGTTGAAAAAAAGATTGGTGAATGCTCTAGTTTTGGCACTTCCTTCTAGGAAAGGTGAGTTTGTTATATACAGTGATGCTTCGTTGAAGGGACTTGGCTGTGTCCTTATGAATAATGATCAGGTAATTGATTATGCTTCATGTCAGTTGAAAACTCATGAGGTAAATTACCCTACACATGATTTGGAATTAGCTGCTGTTGTTTTTTCTTCAAAAATTTGGAGGCATCATTTGTATGGAGTAAAGTGTGACATATATACTGATCACAAAATTTTAAAGTATATATTCACTCAAAATAATTGAACATGAGAAAGAGGATATGGCTGAAATTAAACAAGGATTATGATTGTACAATTCATTACCATCCGGGAAAAGCAAATAAAGTGGCTGATGCTTTGAGTCGAAAAAGTAATGCTTCATTAACTATGCTACGTTTGGAACGAGATCCTTCGGTTTTTGATTTGATGAAATTCGGCATAGAAGTTGTTGGTGCAGGAAGTTATTCTGTTTTGTTTCAGGTATCAGTGAGATCATCCCTATTAGACAGAATTAAGCGAGCACAGAGGGAAGACAGTGAGTTGCAGAAAAAGGTAGAGCTGGTTCAGAAAGGTAAGCTACCTGAATTCAATATTGATAATGATTGGGTTTTGAGGTTTTGGAAGAGATTATTTGTGCCTGGTGATTTACAGTTGAAGAATGAGTTGTTATGTGAGACTCATAGTTCCCCGTTTTCAGTTCATCCTGGTAGTACTAAGATGTACAGAGATCTGCCGGAGTATTACTGGTGGGATGGAATGAAAATGGATATTGCTGATTTTAATGTGAAGTGTTTGACTTGTCAACAGGTTAAAGCAGAGCGGAAGTTACCGAAAGGGATGATTTAGCCTTTACCAGTACCAGAGTGGGAATGGGAAAATATATCCATGGACATTGATGTGGGATTACCGAAGACATCTCGAGGTAATAATTCAATCTAAGTTATTGTTGATCTCTTGACTAAATCTGCTCATTTCCTTGCTATACGAGATACTTTTTCCCTAGATCAACTTTCTCGTTTGTATCTTAAAGAGATAGTTAGGTTACATGGAGTTCCTCTCTCCATTGTATCTGACCATGATCCCAGGTTTACTTCTAACTTTTGAAAAGGCCTTCAGAAGTTGTTGGGTACTGAATTAAATTTTAGTACAGCTTTTCATCCTCAGTCAAATGGGCAGTCAGAACGAACAATTCAGACCTTGGAGGATATGCTACGTGCATGCTCTATGGATTATCATGGAAGTTGGGACCAACATCTTTCTTTGGTTTAGTTTTCATATAATAACAGTTTTCATTCCAGTATACAGATGGCACCATTTGAGGCGATATATGGTAAACAGTGTCGAACTCCAACTTTTTGGGATGAAGTGGGGGAAAGGAAGCTGATGGGACCAGAATTGGTAGGAGAGATGGCAGAAAAAGTTCAATTGATTCAGAAACACATGAAAACAGCTTAGAGCAGACAGAAGAGTTATGCGGATAACCGGAGGAAGGATCTATCTTTCGAGGTAGGTGATCATGTTTTTCTCAAATTCTCACCATGGAAAAGTGTGATGTGATTTGGTAAGAAAGGAAAGTTGAGTCCAAGGTTCATGGGACCATATGAAATTCTGGAGAAGGTTAGATCAGTTGCTTACCGAGTGGCTTTACCTCCATGTTTATCTCAGGTACACAATGTTTTTCATGTCTCGATATTGAGGAAGTATATGCCAGATCCATCACATGTTTTAAGTCCAGAGGTAGTTCACCTGGAGGAGAACCTATCTTATGAAGAACAACCAGCCCAGATTCTTGACCGAAGAGAGCAAGTGTTGCGAAATAAGGTAATTCACCAGGTAAAGGTTTTGTGGAAAAACCATATTATTGAAGAGGCAACGTGGGAATCTGAAAATGCTATGAGGGATAAATACCCCCACTTATTTTGATAAGTGAATAAAATTACGAGGACGCAATTCCCAAAAGGGGGGAAGGATGTAACATCCTAGGTAAATAATGAATAAAACATTTTCATATTTATTAATATTTACGAATTAAATATTAATTTTACTTTAAATGGGTTGCTATGTTCGATAGCATACCCGATACGCAACAAAGAGTTTCTTTGAAATCTTATGTTGTACACTAGTAATAAAATAATATTATTTTAAATGGTAGTTAACACATAGTTATTGTATTGGCGGTAATGGATATAAATAACTAAAATATGATTACATATGTTTTTTTTAATTTTTTTTACTTTTATCTAATAAAAGATAAAGTCTTAAAATATGGAAAGAATTCAATTTTAGGCGTATATACCCTAGTTTTCACTAAAGGTTTACTTATCGCCTTTTGATGGCGAACCCCTTTTAAATCCACTTTTTGATAATTTTATAAGCTCTATTTTTCAATATTAACATATTATTTATTATTGGGACATTGAAATTTACCTTGGGTTATTTTTTGGTATTTTTTTGACAATGATCATTTTTCAATTAATAGTGAAAAATACTGCTTTTTCATATAATTTAATTATATGGTTATATTTTCTTTTTAATTTGTTTTAAAGTGTAATTAGAATATATTTTTACCATGTAATGCAATGATGGTCATTGGTATTAATTTCACTTTTTAATTGGGCATAAACAAGTGCCAAAAGTTTCATTAATATTGTTTCTAAAAAAACCGGCTATTTGTTTTGACAACGGGAATTATTTTTAAATTAATGTATTCAATTTATGTGTTTGGAATTTGGTAAAATGGATTAAATATTTGGAATCAGAAGGTCAAAATTATGTAATTTATACTCTTTTATTTTTGGACATTATGAATAGTAACGACGGTTATTATTTTTAATTATATTGATTAATCAGTAATCAGGTAGTTAAAGATAACAAAATAATATCATAATAATAGAAAAATGACCACAACATGTGTCCTAAGGCTACTTATTGTCTCATGGCCGACCATGGTATGCCTTGTACCAAACTTGGGGGCCCCATGGAATCACTTTTGTGAGAAAGTGACTTTTTATCTTTTTATTTTTAAAGAATGTTAAATGTAACAAAGAATGTATCACCTAAGTAAAATATTTTTAATTTTGTCTAAATAAATGATCCTTTGGACTATAAAAATTCATTAAAAAGTTAAAAATATTTACTACATCATGAGATTTTTTTTATAATTTTTAGACATTAAATTTGTTAAATTATTTATGACATCATGATGATGCAGTGATTACCTCATTAATAAAGGATTTAAATAAAATGGAAAGATAATGTAAAATCTAAGACCTAAACATGTCCAAACCTAATTTTATGGGTGGATTTCGAACCCTTATCACCTTCTCCTCGAAAAACATCAATGTGGGACCATTAATATCTGAATCTCATTCTAAAATAACGTAACATTTCCTTACATTCCAAGAGTGCCCCTCCTCTCCTCTTATAAAAGGCCCCCACCTCTACCACTTTACCCACACTTCAAAAGCCTTTGGCTCGGACAACCCCTGCAGATTTTGTCTCTCCACATCCATCTATTACTCCTTGAAGCCTCATATTGGGCAGAATTCATTCCAAGGAAGCCTTTGAGCTCATATCAAAGAGAGTTACCCGATTTTAAGGTAATGTCTTCACTTGAGTCCTTTTGTTTTATTTTGCTTCTCCAACCCCCTAAACACTTTTTATTCATTTCTTTTGTAACAACTACAGTATCTTCAATATACTAGGATGTTTTTATAATATGGATTCTAACTACACTTACACACACCTACATCTAATGGTTAAAGAACATATTATTTCTGTAGATGGCGAATTTCTGCCTCCCGAAACGATGATTGTTCAACATTCTTTTAACAACTTCAAAGGTGGCCATTAAGATGAAACTATACTTATATATGATATATAAAATTTTTATGTCTTCTTTAAGCTTCTGTAGTTTTTATTTTGGGCACACCTTTATGATTTCCATTATGGGTAAACGCGATATCTTCATTTAAGGAATTGCGGACTACCGCCACCTCAAAGTGATGTGATTCGTTAATGCCATATGTGGGATGTATAAAGGATGTATTTAAAGTTATAATATATGATGTTATACTAGAATTATAATATACCTTAATATCATTATTATTTTCTTTCCATTAAAGTATGAGATAGAAATGAAAGTAGCGTTCATGCGTACGTACGGCTTACCGTCTCCATGAACGGTGCATTTCATTTCTTATCCCCAAATGTAATGTACTATTATAAGTACATGAATATAATGGATATATATGATGAATGATACATCTAAATGATGAATATAATTCTGGAATTATAATATACATACCTCTCATTTAGTTTTAATTCCATTAATATGACAAAGAAATGAAAGTAGCGTTTAAGCGTACGTACGGCTTACCGTCACCCTGAACGGTGCATTTCATTTCTTACCTCTAAATGATTATGTAATATTATAAATACATGTATATTCTGGATATATATGATATATATGATATCCAAATTAGGAATTTCATTCTGGATATAAAGAACCTTTGACCACACGAACAACATGTAATTGTAAGAAGTCCACTTTCGACTTAAGAACCAAATATCGACAAAAGAAACATTATTAACTTAATGATTACATAATGATTATAACATATAAATAAGTGATATAAAAGGAATAATAATCTTGAAAAGGTTCTTAAGAAATAATAAATTAACTCAAGTTTATTATTCAGGACGTTAAAGAATGATCGAGTTAAGTCAGACCCGAGGTAAGGGAATTCGTCTCAATCTCCTTTCATTGAGGCATATTTCGTTTTATACACAACTGTCTTTTATACGGTGTATAAACCCCTTTTACTTTTGATTTTATACAAAAGGAATCTATTTCTATGAAGTTTTTTACAAAATGACAAAAAGGAATTTTTCTTTTAATGTACGCGGTGACAACGACCTTTTCCGCCGCAGCGAGTATTATTTGGTCTTTGGCTTCTTGAACAAGTCGTAATGTTTTTTTAAAATGAAATAAATACCATATACTATTTTATGTATTTTGGTATTGAAAATGGTTTTTATAATGGATTTGTTATGCCAATATATTTATGTGATATATTGTGATCAAAGTGTGGAAATGTTTTCTTTCCATTATATTTGTTTTATGTCTTATGATTTTTATAATGGTATTGGACATTTGACGGGTGGTTACGTGATAAATCATATGATGGGTGGTGTCGTGAATACCATTACGGGTGGTTACATTATAACCTCCAATGCATTGGGTATGGATATCGGCCGTATGGCTATTCCATTAAGTATGTTTGGAAGTTGGTCGTATGGCTATTCCATTAAGTGATATGCATGGAAGTCGACCGTATGGTTATTCCACTTAAGTATGTTTATGTCCCAAGTTACCTTTATATGTTATGTGTTCTTTATATGAGTTTTATGGTAATCCTTTGGTTACAAAAGGGTAAGTAATGATATTTTATTCAGTGAAGAGTTTTTACTACTTCATGAAGGTGAAGGTATTACTTTGATAATGTATACATGGTTTACTTGATGTTTGAAAAACTAACAGTTTTCATTCATTGTGTATCCCTTGATGAGCTTTTTATGCTCACCCCAAGTTTTTTTGAAATGTTTTTCATAGGACTTAATGTGGAATAGGGTCAAGGATGGGATCAAGGAAAAGTCATGTTATATAAAACATGGAACTAGACATGTTTCTTTTTAGGAGTTTTTTTATTCTATAGAATGTTTGTAGAAGCTTCTACTTTGTAATCTCTTGAGATGTTACAGTTATGTCCTAATTATCTAAAACTATAAATCTGAAAAGATCCTCAATGTGAATTATACATTTAATTCAATATTAAGTTATGTTTAAGGATGGGGCCTTATACCAACATCCACTGCTTTATAGTTTCTTCCTTCTTATAATTAATTAATATATTGACCAATAAATTCATTTTTGTACAACAACTTATAAATTCTATTTTATCAATATTATTCTTAATGTTATTATTATATAGATAAATACATTATTTAATTTTACAAAAATACACCCAATATAAAATGAATAAATAATTTTAAATAATAACATATATATAATATATGTAATGTTAGTCATGATAATTAATGATATTCCCATATATTAATTTAATAAAACTCTTTATGGGTTTAGTGTAAATAATGGGTGGGTTACATTTATTTTTTATGATCAACATAAATAATTTCTCTATTTACGTTTGTTGAACATATACTGATAGATATGATTTATAGATATTTATTAATTTAACCTCACAACTTTTCCATTACACTATGTACATAATATTAAATAAACAATTGAAAAGACATTTTATATTGTTATACCTCAATGTGGGAACCCACTCCTTGGTGTATTGATTCTCATTGAGTCATAAATTCATTCACATATATATCTACCATAGAATTTATGTTTCATTTTATGGAATCAAAATTCACCTAATTATTCATTATATTAACCTTGTAAAGGGCCTTTATACTATGTCCCATATTTAAGCTATCTTCCGAAAACATCATCTTATCTACTAAATTTATCATGTTTGTATATTATTTTGGAAAAACTAGTATTCCCATGTTCTTCAAGAACTACCACATGTATAAAACTTCAAATGACATAAAATATTCTATTATTTTTTACAAGTAAATCTACATTGACACCTTCAGATAGAAAATAGACTTGTATAAACTTCCCATCAAGAGTAGTTTGTCTAATTTTTCATAGCATGTTATCATTTTTCTAGTACTCCTCATTCTATTATACCCCAAACACATATACCTAATATTTTATGCTCTATTATTTGATAATATGTTTTATGGAATGCCTCTAGATGATTTACATATAATATTTTTTTAATCATCAACCGTTATTTTTCCTTTATGGTAGCTCACGTTGTCGTCTTTCTAAAAAATAGTAGCACTTCCTCTCTCCATTTAATCCCTACTAACTTCTAATTCATAGTCAAAAAAATAATAAATTTTATAGGAAAAATGAATTAATGTTTCAAAGTGATTGTGGGCCCACGTTTGAGTTTCCCACTCTACTTAAACACTGTTCTAGCCCCATTATGTTTTTATAAAACAACAAATTATATTTATTTATTAACATTTCATTAAAAATCATCATTAATTAATAGTTCTACAGTTACATAAATCATACATTGTGTAACATACATCAAATGAATAGATCATAATTGTATAAATATTTTCCATTATAATGTTTTAATATCATAGTCAAATCTCTATTTCATGATATTTCTAAATTACACTCTGATTCCATTTATTTGATCAACTCGGACTAGAATATTGTAGATTTATTATAACACCCCTTACTTTATTTAACATTAATACTAGATTTATTAAATAATAATACACATAATAAAACCATGATTCTTAAATATTCTAGTTACTTTGGTAATTATTTATATGACATTACAACATAAAATAGTGAATACAACATCTTAACTAAAAACTACATTAACATGCTAAATATAATAATTTGAAATAAAAACTGCATGAGATATCTTAGAGACATACATAAGAAAGGGCCAAGGTATAAATCCAAGTATGATAATAAACCTTAAATAAGTGATACATGTTAGACAACAGAAATATTAATGAGTAATAAAATGAAAATGAATAATAAGGAATGATACAATAAGATAATCCTAACATGGGAACTATGTCATTAACATAAAACACAGAATCATAAACCTAAGTCAATTATAAAACTAAATAATTCATGCGGGAAAAGTCCCAAAAAGGTATTAGGTTTTCACTTTTTCCAAACATGACGTATCGTGATATAATAAATTACCCCAATCAATGGAGTGATATGTGGGTGCACTCATCACATTCATTTCATTATCATGCTTAAGTGTGCCACATAAAATGTACAACATGGATTTATTCAGCATAATAATTTACTCCGTTAACAAGGAATGTGAATAAATACATATAAGTCCCCAATATATGTTAATATAACTATAAAGGATAATTAAATTTAAATTAAATTGGGCATGATAGTCACTACACTATTGTTTTTACATGTCAAATCATGTTGACATTTTGGCAGCATAACAACATTACTTAAAAATTTATAAAAGGGATTTGTGAGAGGGAAATTTGTATCTATTAATTTAAAGTAAATTGGAATTTAATGGTGATATTTAATAAAATATCGCATCATATTTAAATTAGGATAAAATACATAAGTCAAAGAAGATACATCAAGAATAAGAATAAAGGAAAAGATCTTGTATGAAATTTCATAATAGTAGTTGGTGTACATAAATAATTGTGGGAGTCATAATTAGTGAGAAAAGATATATTTTCTCATTTATAAATTAAATATACATTAAGAAAAAAATTGAATAAGAATTCACAGTAATATATAATGGAATTTAATGGATATAACATAAAAGGTGTTCATGAATGGAAAATGAGGCGAGAGAAATCTCGTATCAAAATTATTCATAATAACAACAATGGTGAAGGTAAAAATAAAAGAAAATAAATTATAAAAAATTATAATGAAACCCTTATATAGTATAATATGTTTACAAATAAATTCCAACATATGTAAATGTTATTAAGTAGGAAAATTTCAGACAAGGTGAATGAATTGAATGAAGTCGTTGAAGGTGAGGATCCATTACATGAGTGTGCGACATTAAGAGAATGGGAGGGAACTCATGAGATCTTTCCGAACAACAAGAGAAATCTATTGAGGGGAGTGTAGAGTATGGATTTTCTCCAATTATTTTTAGTGAAGATAATTTTTCAATTAGGAGGGTTTAAATAAAAAAAGTTGAGGATTTCGTTATTATTTGGGTTTTGGACACTACATAATAAAATATACAAACCCAAAAACCATCTCACGGTTTTTTCCAAATAGCTTCTTCCAAATTGGAAGTTCTTTTATTTTATAAGGTCATGTTATGAACATATTAATAATGTTCCCATATTTATGTGGAGGTTAGTCAAATACGTAAATAAATAATTTTAAAACAATAACATATATTATAGTTTTTGAAAGATTCATAATTTCATTATAAAATATATAAAATAATTATAATATAACATTATTTTATATTTAAAACAAATATTTGGTCATATAAAACCATTATATAATTTATTACTTCACTTTTTGGTAATTATGATGTGATAAAACACAATTTATATTTATAGGGTATTTAATTTTTACAAGTAAATTTTAATGTCTCATAAAATGATGAAAATGTCACCATTGGATAATTTTAACATTATAATTCGAAAAATAAAAATCATTTTATATAAATAATTTTATAAATATGTAAATTTTTAATTTTAAAATAATAATCATCATTTTATGAAGACAATATTTTTTACAATTATACTTTTTAAACCCTTATAAATATTAAATTTAGCTTAATTTAAATTATATGATCATTTATATTTCATAATATTTATTAAAATAAATCTTATTTGTAAAATACATTAATTAAAAAATTTATTAATATAATATTAATATTAAAAAAATACAATTTATGGTTTATTTTATAAAAATAATAATTATTTATTAAATTAAAATAATATAATGAAAATATATTCATTATTCTATGAAAAATAATGTACATATTCATATTTATAGGGTCTTGATACCTATACATTTAATACCCCAAAAAACACCCAATGAGTAAGGTGTTTTATCAATGGACATACATTTGGATGTTTGACGAACATGGTTGGGGTCGTGATCTCAATGATATTCAACTTATTCTCTAAATGGTTTTACTAAAGAATAATTTGTTGGATTTCACATTTGGTGTTTTCAAGGGAGAACCCTATAAATGAAATCTTCCTTGTATGCTTCAATAAATGGGTATCATAGTGTATGATCCTACTGGTTGAGACTGTCACTTCCTTTTTCTAAGTCAATTGGATTTTTTAAAACCCTATATGTATACTAATCACATAATCTCTATTCAACAGATATATTGTCAAATATAATTACTATTAATGGTGTATTACGTTGAATTTTAAATAATAAAAAACAATTCTTTTCTATTGTATAGCTATATTTCATTATGATAAATTTAAATAAATTAAAAGTTGAATTTTATTTACAAGAGTTCAGGTCATTAAAATCACTTTCCCTCCAAAGATATCACCATAATAATTTTCATTTCCCACACTAAAACAAATGAGGGTAATTATATTTCATCACATCTACTAGTTTCCACATTTTCTCTTTAAAATATTAATTTCTCCATAGTACTATGACATGATACATTTTCTTATTTCATTAAAAAATTTATAAATGGTCTAATATATTCATTGGATTCACCTCATATAAAAGGTAATTGTCCAATAGTACCACATATTGATTGAGTACACATGAGGTGTCTAAAATGAACATCCAAAACTAGGATACATATAATACATAATGTACTTGAGATAGGTTGGGTGAGAGTGTGAGTCAGTAGGCCGTTGCTTTGATGTGATCAAGGATCTCAAAGGGTTAGAATTTTCTTGGACTGTGATATCAATTCTTCCACAATCTCATCACATTCATACATATAGATATAAATGAATATCATGAATCAATCAAAAACCATAGGTCTCATTAATTATTTTCATTCTAATTCTATTGTCAACTCTGAGTGGACTTTATGTGCTACTAAATGGTCTTAACCTATTCTGCCATTTTCTCAATGAATTCAGGACCTAAATGTTTGTGTTCCCAACCTTCTTCTAAGCATTTAGGTGTTCTACACCACTTACAATAAATAGATTCATAGGGATCCATTTGGATTCTTTATTAGAAACTATTATTTTAAGATAAATAGACAAGAGGATATTTTTGGTCCCACCATTAATTAATATAAATAGAGAATTCTTTCAACATGTCCTCAGCATTCAGGATAGTCTCCGTTGATTTGACATCAGTTTGAGGGTAATATGTTGTGTTATATTTCAACAAAGTATTTAAATAATTTTGGAGACAATTTTTGATAATATATGTGTGTCCTATATCTTCATAGGATACAATAGATATGGGTAATATATGCACCCTTGTTAGTTCTCTAATGTATATACATGTAAGTTGATCTAGTGCAAAATACTCTGTAATTTATATAAAGTGATATTTCATTGTAGGATGATCCACAACAACCCATAGAGCATTTTTTCCCTCGTATTTCTTTGTAACTATTGTTATGAAATCCAAGGTGATGTTATGAAATTTCTATGTGAGCATGGGTAATGGTTGAATCATCCCCTTCTATTTTTCTATTCTTATTTCACTTGATGGAATAAATGACATATTATTGAATACTCTGTGATATCCTTCTTCATATTGTCCCACAAATTGCATTTTCAGAGATCTCGATACATCATTGTGATTCTGGGGTGGATAGATATGTTTGAGCTATGTGAATCATCAAAAATATTCTACATTTACTCTGGATTTTATGGAACACTTAGTATTGACTCAAATCTCACATATTAACAATTAAAATTGAACCTTGAGGAATTCCTTTTTCTTATAGTTTCCAGTTTCTTCTTAATTCTTACATCATCTCTTAGAAATACGTTTATCCTCTCCTGAATGGGATATTGAGAAAACATTTTTAGAGGATTCATGTTGTTACTCCATTTATATTTCTCATGTATATTATTTCAATGTATAACAATTAATGATACATATCAATTATTAGTAATGATATATTATCTAGATCCTTTTTACATAGATCATCCACTACATTGTTCACATTCCCAATATGATATTTAATTTATTAGTCAATGTAAATTATTAGCTTCAACTATCTTCATTGGTACATAATCAAATTTTTCTATTTGAATATATGTTAGATAATTTTTTCGTCCAAATATTTTTCACATTTCTTACCAAAAAGCTAATTCTACCATATGTGAAGAGTTAATATCATTGTAAAAAAATCTAGATCATTTTTTGTGTAGTTAGTATAATAAATATTCATCTTCCATCTGGTACAAGCTATCAATTTATCATTGTGTATCAATACACAACCTAATACATTCATTGAGGCATTGTTAAATACCACAAAGAGTTCCCCACTTGCCAATAGTGTGATAATTTGTGCAGTGATAAGACTTTTCTTACTCTCTTTAAATATATACTCACATTCTATCATATAGAATAATCAACAAACCCTTTGGATCTAGTTTGGAAAGATATTATGAAAATCATGTGAAATTTATCAAAAATAAGAAATAATAACCATCTGACCCAAGGAAACTATGGATTTTTTCACATATGTTGTCAATTACCATCCTCCAATTACATTTTTCATTGAATATTCAAAATTTATATCATTTCATGAGATGTTAATTCCCATGAAATATAATTAGATAAAACATAACTCACATTTTTTGTACTTTTAAAAAGACTCTCTATTTTTATGGTCTTTTTAAAAGTGCTCAGATCATACTCATCATCCTCCTTGTTTTTGGAGTATGTTAGAATATAATCCATGAATAATACCTTAAATTAGTCTAGGTAATTATAAATACATTGTAAATTCTGTCCATGAAAATAATTGGAGAATTAAAATTCTATAAAGGAATCACTATTAACTCATAATACTCATACCATGTATGAAAAATTTGTCTTGGGGGTAACTTCTATCATCCCCATGACATGGTAATATCCTGATTGTATATCCAATATTTATATGTATTGTTCTGCAAAAAACTGGTTGAACAAGTCACCCGTATGAGGAAAATGATACTAGTTCAGTATCATGATCTTGATGAGTAAAATGATAATCAATATAATGTTTCATTGAACAATCCATTTTCCTGAAAAAAAAATTACTGATGACAACAAGGTGAATCACTTGGGTTTATGAACCCATTTTCTATATCCTCATATTGATTTTTATTCATCTCATTATGTTAACAAACAAAAATTCCATATGGAGTCATACATATTGTTAACTCCTTAGGAATAACCTTGATTGAAAACTTCACCTCTCCACTAGGAGGAAGACTAGACAATTCCACATAAATCATATCAGTGTATTCCATCATAATAGGAATTTCTATGTGGATGATTCATTCCGTATACTCAATATTTTAATACATATATAATTTATCACAGGGAATTAATATCCATTATTAAGATGTTTGTGCTATATAATATCAATCTTCCTCCTTGAACATGTACAAAATCAAGGATTTATTCAAAATACCAAGGGAAATTTCTATTTCTCATCAATTTAGGTTAGCTCAAAATCGATAATTCCAACCCATGCTTAGAATTGAATAAAATTCCACCAAATGTAGTATGAAATGGTTTACTGGGATTTCCATCATATAAACATTAACATGGTAGGATTATATATATATATGTTGAAATACCTACAAAATTTTCTATTTTCACAGAAAGATCTACTTTAATTCTTTTCGGATTTGTTATAAGCATTCAATTGAACATTCACGATATAATGGAATATGTAGTAATAAAATCAGAATTTTTGTACCATATTGATGAATGAATAACTAGGTAACCCATCACCACATAATTTTTGCAGCCTACATCAGTAGATGTGATATCAAAACCTTTTCCTTTATTCCTTGGTTGTTGTTTTTTTTGTCTCTAAAATCCCCTGGAATAAGGAGTTGGTTTGAAAAGTTAAGTGGTTCTTTTTTATTAAAAGAATGAAAAATGTACCAAAAATTTCCAGAAGCATTCTGTTCATCCATCACATTAGTAGGATTTCCTCTTGCAAATTTTTATCTTGGTGTCCTTCCTTTAAATAGCTAATGAATTTATTTATTCCTCTTAGGAAAATTTCAAGGTGCTACAACCCACACCATTGTCAAGTGGGATGTTAAAATTTATTGCCACCATTCGATTTCTACATCAGAATGCTTGAATTAAAATCCACTTCTTTTTTATTATATTCATTATACGTTTGATGTTTTATGATCTCTATTTTGACATTGAGGGAACATAAAATTGATTCCTCATAGTTATCCATGTTATGCATATCTAGGTAATTTTGTATATAATTGTTTATTCCACCTTAGATGTGGTCAAACATTAATTCAGTGGTAAATAAAAATTCAAAGGTGTATCAAAAATGACTTGTCATGTTATCCTCATATGACCCAATATATTTTTATTCTCATTTCATAAGGTAATTTAAATCTATTTCCACATTATGTTTCAGAGTGTGAGGGAAATATATATCAAAAAAACATGTTTTTGATGTCCTTCCACTCTGTCGCATTGTTCTCTTCATTATTATTTTTATTCCTAATAAAGTACCACCACTAATCATATTCTCCCAATATATGATAAATTTAAAATAGGAACATATCTTTATTGGAACATTTATGGATATAAAATATCCTCTCAATAGAGGAAATACATTGTTTCATGATTAAGGGATCTGATGATCTATTGAACGTAGGAGGAAATTGTAACAGAAATATCTTGATGGAAGATGATTCAATCATATGGGGGTTTAGGAGATCATCTTAATAAAGGTTTCAATTCATATCCATATTCATCTATGGTATTATTGTCATAATATTCATTATTCTATCTCTCACCTAGTTTGGTATCTCATGCCGGTAGTTATCACATAGCCCATTACATCGATTGTTTACCCAGTTCCTCATATTTATGTCCATTGAATATAATAAAAGGAAATTTATGGTCTTTTATTTTTAAAATAAAAATGCATGAAATGGGAATCGAAATATATTTAATGGGATTAATAAAAAATAATATTTTTTTATAACATCCAAATTTATAGGATTCCATATTTTTATCGATGATATAATTCCTATCATATATTTTTATTGGAATTTTTTGTTCCCTTAGTAGTGGTTCATAATTTTAATATGAATTTAATAAATAATATCCCACTTCATTGTCAAAATATGTGTAAAATAAGGAATTTTTTCATGTACTACGTCACCCTGAGTATGACCCGGAACACCTTTTCATATTAATTAATCATATGTACATCAATTCCAGAACCACTTCCAATTATAGTATCAATTTTGGGATGTTTTTTCTTGATAAATCGCATAATCTATATTAACAAAATATTATGGATATTTTCTGTGAATTTAGTCTTCTACCTATGTATTTCATTAGATTGTTCTAATCCTAATCCCCAAAACAACTATGCTTCCCCACTTATACAAACTAATATAACCATGATAATTATTTCACATTAATAATTGATTTATTACATTAGTTTACACTTAATACATCCATAATGATCATAAAGTATAAATTCCTTCTAAATTTGAAGCATTAAATAACGACATAAAATAATTAAAAAATCATTATTGAAAACATCTTTGAAATTCTCAAAATTATGTTTCAAAGCGAAAACTACATTGGATAACATGGGGTCATACATAAGAAATGGGTGTTTTATAAATACTGGTAATTAAATCAATGTGGAATTTGTGAAACATTTTAGACAATAGAAATATCAATTTGGATTAAAAGGAACATGAATAATAATAATGTATTATATATAGTGATAATAATAAAATAGGATATTTTTCAGCAACATAAATCATTAAATCATAAACCTTGGTCAAGGATAAAGCCACCGAAATATCATAGTAAAAAATCCCTAAAAAGAAAGAGGTTTTATCCATATCCCAATGTGATGTATCATGATATTAAACAATACCCAATGCAATGTAGTGTCATCTTGGTGCACCCATCATATTCATTTCATTGTAATTCTTATCTGTGCCACAAAGATAATACAAAATATGTTCATCAATCTTTATTATTTATTCCATGACCAAGGACAATGAAATAAATATGTAAAAGTACCCAATAAATATGAATATGTACATAATGGAGAATACTGTGGATAGAAAAATGTGTCTGATATTCACAGCATAATAATTTTTTCATGGAAAATCGAAGTGATATTTCAGTAGAATATTGACATCACAGAAAAATTTTAAAAATGGAATGAGAAGAAAGAAATGTGTATATAGTCACTTTTATATAAAATAAATATTAAGGGGATATTAAATAACATATCTGTCATAAGTAGTTTATTATTGATGACATAACGTAAAAATAATAATTGAATATTGAGAAGAAAGGAAAAAAATCCTTATGAAATTTCAGTATGCAGAAAGTTGTACGTAAAGATTCATGGGATTCTAAATGAGTTTTGAAAGTGGGATCTCATAATTTATAAATTAGATTTATTTTATGGTGAATGTGGAATATCATATCATAACTAAATAAAATGTAATTTATAGAATAAATTTAAAAGGTGTTCTTGAATGGAAGTGAGAAGAGAGATTCTCCTTTTGGAATTTTGTCTTAGTATCAGTTTAGGTGAAGGTAAAATGATAAGTAAAAAAATTAATCCTTATTTAAATTTCATGATTTCTATATTAATAGGTTTTTATAAATAAATCACATCAAATAATGTGAAAATAATACGAAACATTCTAATGAAGGCACTTAAATTAAAAGAGGGATAGGAAGGTAAGTATCCCTTACATGAATGTGGGAATTAATAAGTATGGAAGGAGAATATTTAGATATTAGGGGAACCTTGGGGGTAATATAATAAGTATATTTAAGACTATGGATATGATCCTAGTTTTTTTAGTCATGATAAATTGGGGATTGGGTTGATTTTTATAGAAAAATATGGTAAATTGAATATTATTTTGGTTTGGACTCTCCAGAAAGAAATGTGAAATACCAAAAACAATCTTATGGTTTTTTCCAATGGTTTCATACAAATGGGACTAGATTTAATTATTTTATATAGAAAATGTACTAATTGTTTTATATAATTCTCTTGGTTATGTGGAGGTGAGTCATAGTCATAAATAAATTATTTTAAAACATTAAAATTTATTATAAGTTTTGGAAGACTCATAATTTCAATAAAAAAATTAAATAAATTAAAATTTCATTATATTAAATATAAAAAATTTATTTTATCATATATACCCATTATAGTATTTATTACATCATATTTTTTCATTATAATTTCATAATACACAAAGTATATTTATATGGTATATATTTTTTACTAGAAAATTTGACGATCGTATAAAAATAGAAAAAATTAACTAATGTATAATTTTGACATTATGCTTCTGAAAAAAATATTTTTTTTATCTAAATAATTTTCTAAATATTTTAATCTCAAATTTAAAATAATAACCGACATTTATTGTGGATGACTTGTCTCAAGACAATAATAGTTTTCAAACCATTATAAAAATTAAATTTAGCTTTATAAAAAATATATTCTCATTTATAATTGATAAAAATTATGAAAATATTATTTATATAAAAAATCAATTAACACATAGATCCATCAATTTATGTTTAATATTAACATAAAATGAAATTTTTGATTTATTGAATCAAAATAATAATCATTTGCAAAGTAACATTAATTTGATGAAAATATATTCATTATTATATAAAAATGATCCTAAAAATTCATATATATATATATATATATACATATATATGGTATTGAAATAATTAAATTTAATAAAACAAAAACCCCTCTAAGAGTAAAGTTCATGATGATGGGAATTTTATATGCCAGTTCAATAAGAATTTTTTGGGATGTTATCTCCATGATCTTGAACTTCTCTCTTAAACAATTTTAGTAATGCTTATGTTTTTTGATATTAGCTTTGGAGTGGGGAATGGAAAGGAGAATAAATGTTATCTCTATATGAATCTATGATAAATGGGATTCAAGGGGTATTATAATATTGTTGAGGTCATTATTTTCATTGTCTATGTCAATTAGATTTTTCAAAACCCTATATTTATACAAATCACGTAATCACTATTCAATGTCTATATTAACAATGGAAATGATTAAAAAAGAAATTCTAAATACAATAGGGTATAAGAAATATTAGGTTATTGTGTTTTATATAAAAATATATCCTGATGAGATGTTTAAATTAATCAAAAATGGTATTTTTTATAACCATTACGATCTTTACAATTTTACATTAGTAACTCTTCATAAGAATTATTCCTTATTGAAACAAGACATTTGGTGATAATTTTATTAAATCCTCTTTATTTGTTATACTTTGTATGATGAACTCATTAATGGGGATTAAAAACATAGTAACTATTCTATTCATTGATTTATTTTTTATTTGTGTGATGAATTTTCAATTCTCTGTCCAATTCCCTAAAATTTATCTATCTAGGGATCTTATACTTTCTATATCTAAGGGATTCATGAAATTTTTTATTGAATATTTACAATCTATCATTCTCTGGTCATCTCTATCCAATGATGTCCGACCGATTTTGACTAGGTATGATTATCTTTTGAAAATGATATCCTCAAATTATATTCTATCTATTTAATGATATATCAGGATCCTCTTATAAGAAACATAATTTATTATCATCTCTCTCTTTTTGATAAACATCATATATCTCAATCGATCAAACTAACTAATTATTCATCTCACTATAGCTGAAAATAATTAATGTTATCATTTATTACTTGATTAAAACAATATAGATCTAACTTCATTCAATACGAAATTCACGACATTATATAACCAATATTTGATCATATTTCAACTTCATTACATTATAACATGAACTTCAAACAAACTAAAACTGTTATGTGGATTAATTATTCTCTATCTCATAGACTTGTTCCATTATTATCATCCTTGAATACATTATACATCCATATCCAAAATATTTTAAACAGTGTGAAAACATTCTAAAATTTAACAATATTGACATGGAATGATGATCTTTCTGAGGAAATCATTATAACCATTATTTAATAATAATGTGTCATATGATGTATATTTTTTCCAATAGAGAGACTATCTGATTTTATCACCTAAACATAAATATATTTCATTATTTATGGTAAAAAATCTCTCTATAAGGTTATCCAAGATTAAATTCCTCAATAAATAATCATAGGAAAATTATCAACACTTCTATAAGATAAATCGGTTCTGATTAAATTGAATTAAGTTGTTGTTGTGATCACGATGGATTTATCTTTGAGTTGAATTCATTATGTTGATATCTAGCTTCCTAATATATTGTAACTCATTCCTATTCAAAATAGAATATCATAGATTGTTCATAATAATTTGAAAATTTTATCATCTTTCAATCAGATACACTATCATCATATTTTTTCCACAACTTCTAGATGTCTAAGTTGTATATCAATCATCGATGAATGTCATTCTACTATTGGTTCATCCTTCTTGAATATGATCCTTTGGAGTACTTCTCCATGAAAATAAATAGGAACATTTCTATTCATCAATATAATTGATTTTTTTTAAAAAAATATTAACAATAAATATAATATATCATGGTCATCATCTAATTTGTGTTATTGGATAAAATATACATTAATAGATAGGTTGAAATTGTTTAATGTTATCTCAAGGATGGAATAATGGTTTTAGACCATCATAGTTTTCATTTTTTTTCTCCATTAAAATATTGATACATGTATTTTATATATTATATGATCAAAAAATGTGAAGCAATGAAAATTATTCTTTTTACACATAAAAAGTGTTGATAGAAGAATAATAGAAACAATCTTATGGAGTCTTGTAAATGTTTTCTGGAAATAAGAACTACATCATGTAAAATAATGATAAATTGATGTTTAGTGGATATTCAATGTTGGTGAGAAAGAATAATTGAGTTTTCTAATGACACACTAATCCTATAATTGTATGTGGTAAGAAAATTATACCAACCAGTGCTTGAATGAAAGGCCTAATGGTTCCAATAAAAAATACTAACCAATTCAATAGTGAGGAAAAGGGAAATATCATTGGATTAAAACCAGTATACTTTTTCAAAATAAAAAGTGGTGAATTGTAAAGTTTATATAGATTCTAGAATATCCATTGACTTATTTTTTCATGAATATAACAACTCTTTTATATCAGAATAATTTTCTATGTGTATCACATCACCATAGTGAATAGATGATTAATTAGAAGGATAAATTCATAATCATATGATGATCAAATAAAAACTATATGACATTTACCCAATATCATTTCATGGGATTATAATTCCTAAATTTTATTTTGATTTTCCTTTCAGTATAATTTTATGTGATTTTTGGATTGGATTTTCTTTCCCTATATTGATTATATATTATTGTCAAAGAATGGAAGCCACATTTGATATTCTGAATAAATATATGATCATATTTTGGTGTGATAGTGAATATGGATATCCATTTGGAATTACATCAATTATATGGGTATTAAAACATATTCATGAGGAATATTTATTTCAAATGATGATGGATAATCTCAACATAGAATATTTTCTTATTGTTTAAGATTATGTTAATAACCTTCATGAAAAAAATAAACGTCTTCAAAGAATATTTTCCTATTTTTTATTGTTTAAAATATTTTCTTATTGTTTATTAATTTTTTAGGATTATAATTTTGAAATTTCAATATAATTATAACACTGTGGTTCACCAATTTTAATTTATCCGTATAAAATGGACCTAATTAAGTGATATAAATTGAATAAACCGCATCAGGTTAATATTGATATTGGATGCATACACAAAAGATCATCACCAAGGGGTGCACTTGTTATTTTTTTAAGAATAAACTCTTGTCAATTTTTTTCATTAAATATCAACAACAAACATATCTCAAAAAATGATAATTATCATGTAACACATATTGATATTGTTTATGATAAACTTCATGGATATCAATAAGTATAAATGATTAATCATGATTATGGATATCATAAATATATTTTAAATAAGGATGATATACCAATGATATACATCATAAATTATAGTCCTTATAAATTAATAATTTCTCCATTATGACATAATAATACAACATATATAATCACAGAATTAATTAATAATGTCTTTAGAGGTTACATTGGTCAGTTATTTGTAGTTATTATTTATGGTGTTCTTATACATTCCATGAAAATGAAAGAATTGTAAAATTGACTTATGATTGAATTGACGAACTCGAGGAAAGAGAGAATATATGAATTTTTTTAAATATGTGAATTTTTTATTCAAAATGTTTCATTCATGGGTTTTATAATCACAAGATAGTGTATATAGGTGGATTCTTTAAGGATGTATGTTTTTTATGAATGGACCAAACCAACCGTAGTGACTAATATCGATATTTTTCATATAATGGGTGGGTTTAAATGTTGTTTTGTGAGGATTTAATAATGTATATCTAATCTAGTTACTGTGTTGACTCATATGTAATAAATGTTCATTTAGAGAGATTAATGTGAGTAATGTCTCAAGGAACTTATGAAAATTATTGTTAGTGAACATGTTCTCACACTACCCAATAGTGTATTTGGTTTCTTGATTTATAGTAATGGGTCATGGTAAGTACTATGATGTGTTCTCATAAAATGGTATTGAAATAGTTACCTCACTCAAATTTGGAATTATTGTAAAATTTTAATCAATATATGATTTAGAGTTGGTAATGGTAGTTTTTCCTTGAAATTATTGACGCATTAGAATTATAATTAAAATGTTAAATATAATCTGGAAAATAAAGTATGATATTTATATTCACAAAATAAGAGTTTAGTATTATATAAAGGAAATATTTGGGTTCAATCATATTTTATTTCTTCTAAATATAATACAACCCTAAAAAGGATAATATAGTGGTTAATGTTATTAGTTATAAAGGAAATAAATTTTTTTACATGGTGTGGATTGAAAGAGATCCAATATTTATAGATTTTTAGAATATAGATATTGAAATCCTATGAAAATGGGATATATATTATCCTTCCATGATAAATGTTCAACCGTCCATCTATATACTAATTTAAAAGGAACATAATTATGATGTTGAAATACCGAAGTAGAAGAGATATGTTCTAGATTTTAACATTGAGTGTGCTATAATGATAAGGTTTAGGAAAATAGTATGTCTCATTGATATACCTGAATAAAATAAGGACATGTGGGATGAATCTAAAATATAAATAGTCACTTTTAATCTTTAATGTATACGATTTGTAAAGATATAAATTATCATTTTGGGTAGGAAAACAGGAAGATATATATTTTTTAGATTAAATCATTGTACATGGTATGACAACTTGTTAAGTTTGGATAATATATTCCTGAGGGATTATTAAAACCATTACCCATACCAATATTTAAACTATAAAACATCATGATGGATATGTTTTTTGGACACCCAAATAAACATAATTCGAATAATATTATTTTGGATGATGTTTATCACCATGAAAAATCATTACATTTCATTTCAATAAGATATTTCCTCTCATATGATAAAATTTACGTAATATAAAATAGGGAAGTTATATGGTATAATGGAGTACCACATTTTATTTTATCTAATTCGGATCTGAGGATTACCTAAATTTTCTAGATAATTCATCTGTAATATTTGAAAAGTAGATTAAATTTTCCCCTATATATCATCCATAGATGGATTTTCACTCGAGAATGAAAATTAATAACCTAGAATATATGTTGAGAGCATATTATATAAATTTCAATGGTGGTTTGGATTAGAAAATTTTTCCTATCAAGTTATATTAAAATAAAATATTTCAAATAAGCATTTAGATGACTCCAAATTATGATCTATATTATAGTATGTGAATAACTACCACATGTGGGAGGATTTTACATAATAAAATATATTAAGATATAGGCTAGTTGAATAAATTTCTGGTATAGATATAACTATCAGGTATCACATCAAGGAAACTTGGAGTTGATGGAATATTAATGATAACATTAATCAATCAAATATTAAATTTAATATTGGTGTTGAGTTATACCCATGAATATCTCCCTCAAAGAAGGTTATAATATTTTGAAGGAATGGGTAGTTGATCTATAGTTATATTTTTCTGTTTAATGATGTTGATCATATCATAATGGTTACTTATCAATTACCATTTCTATAGAATATCTAAAAACATCATGTTGTTTCCAACATTTAAATCATTATGAGTTATATACCTAATCTTTTCAATGTACATTAACAATATTTTATACTGCTAGAGCATGATCTCCTTTATGTGGAACAAAAATTGAAGATTTTGTAATAAATAGAGAAAGTGTAGGCAATCAAGATCACTAAAATAGTAAATGTTTTTTGGTGAATAAAAAAATATGTTGAAGTTACATTGGAGCCTAAGGATTTAATTATACATAATTATCATCAATTTTTCTATTATAGTGAGGAAATTTTTATGGAGAAAATATTATAATGGTGGTAGAATGTTACACCCCTTAATTTTATGATATACTTATCATTAATAAATTTGAAAATATTTATATATGGAATTACATGAAAATCTAAAATTATGTGAATAATATTTATACATATAAAAAACCAAATTATATTAAATTTCAATAAATTTTAGTAATATAACATAATTTTTAATTAAAATAAGAGATATTATTGATCCTTAAGAACTATGTTGATTTTTTTAGAATTTTTCATCATTTATGTTTTCATAAATATTTAAATTGAATCATTTAAAAATTTATCTATGTTTATTGATCATTTAAAAATATATTTTACTCATATTGAAAAATAATTCATTGGTTACAAATTTGTTTGAAAATAAAATAAAAGAAAACCATTTGATGGTTAAAAAATTTATTTTTCGTAAAACTATTTTTTTGTATGGACAATGATTCATTATTTTAATAAATTAAATAAATCCATGTTGAGTATGAATATCACTATCATGTGAGGCTTAGTCTAAAATATTGTACACACACAAAAAAACAATGAAAATATAATATTTAAGTTTCACAGAACTGTGCATCCTTGAAAGCATGAATCTAGATCCCAAAACAAGAATATGACATGAATTAAAGGAATGTAATCTGGAAAAAATACATTCCCACCAAAAAAGTATGAAAAAAATTAAAACATGAATGTATTAGGACTATTATCATGGTAAAACATGAAAAAACATCAGTCTATTTGGTCTAACTATACATTGTCTAGTCATGGTTTGTAATGGACTCAGTCAAAAGGTCAATCTGATTCACAAGATACGACACATCTGAGAAAATACAATGTATGGGTAAGTATAATATTTCTTATTGGGACAACTAAAAACTATAAATCAAAGTAAAAAGGATATATAGTCATCTATTTAAAGGTAAATGTCAATAACGCAAATAACAATAATTTCATGTTATACTCATCATAGACACACAATCTAAAAGTAAGTCACAATGGAAGTATGATATCCTATGATTATATCTCAAATGATACACATAGAAATCATCTAAGAGAACACACTCTTGATCCCAACAACATTGATGAAGTCCAACCAAGGTGTATTGCTGATCGGGCCTCTCCATGAGTAGTAAAAATTGAATGTCTTAATAGATTAGTTGTATAGATGAGGATCACTCCCACGACCATGAGGTATATACAAAAATTAAAATGGATTAAAATTATATTTATAGGATTGTATCTAATTTAGTGTTGGTAATGATGATACCAAGAACTCCACCTACGTATTGACGATGAATAGAGGATCTCACTTTGGGAATTATGAGGGATTCTAATGACTCTATCCATGAAGTAGTAAAAAACTGATTGAAGTCTTTTTTGTGAGATGAAATTTCATACTACCACTTTGGGAAAGGATAATATAAATTTACCCAAACAAATCTTTTATATGATACAAATAAGAAGGTCTCAATTCCATGACTAAGGAAGGACGTGACATATAAAACGGTTACATGTCATGTCACTTGACCACGTGTCCTACCCGTGTAAATGGCCAGCGTCTCCCCCCATTTCTAACTCGATGAAGATTTACATGGTGTTTTTGTTGTTGGTGTTCTCTTCATGCATTCTAATACATGGAATAGTCAATGTACATTTACAGGATGTGTCTATGTATGGAGTAAACTACATTATCTGACCCGTGTACCATACTTTTTTATTGAGTACCCTATGAGAATCATGCAGAATCAATGGGGAGAGGTTCCACATTATGTGTCGGAGTCACATTATGTGTGATACCTAATAGTCCTTGAAAAAAAAAATCCAACCATTGAGTAGTCCACTGTTGACTTGTGGATCCATTTTACCCATCGTGTACTCTATAAATTTATTTTATTCAAGCTTTGGACTTCATGTTCCACTTCAGTGCTTCAACTACCTGTTATTTCCATGAAACACCTTGAAATTTATAGATCTGCCACCTCAATGAAACTCCATCAATGAAAAAGGTTTTGGTCATAAAATGAATTCAAAAAATGGAATCATTCATATTCCATTATTTTCTATAACAGAACACAAAATCTGGTTATTAAAAACATTTTAATCACCACTACATCGGTTGTCGCAACACTACCATGATGTGTTGACCCCTGATCTATAATATAATATATTTTTATTGCAGAGAAATTATGAAATGATCAGTTCAATGATATTTTATAAACAATGATATGAACAATGAAAATATCTGATGAATAATGAATCATGAGAGAAATGTAAATGTAAAATTGAGAGGATTGGACATAGGTCAAAGCTTTTATTGACTATAATTCATTATTGTGAAAACAAAATATGAGAATCAACAATCAAAATTAAATTGTCCTTATAAAAGCTTCACATATAGACCCAACCCACAAGATGACCTATTAGGGAATCAATTTTTTATTCAATTCATTATAGTTTGTTATAGAAATTATGAACATGGATATAATCCTATAAAAAATATCATAAATCAATTTATATATATTTATTATGAATAATGAAGTAGAATTACTGCCATTTGCAATATCCTTTATTTTAATGCATGTCTATTATTGATCCACATTCTGGTTGTCATTCTCCTAAGAGAGATCATCTGATGCTCTCTCTAGTGGATCTCCAAAGCTATAGGTTTATGTGAATAATCATATAAATTTATCTGAATAGTTTACTTAATAAATCCCCAATAATGGTGTCAATAAAAAATAATTTAATTAATTATGTTATCCATTTCCATGAATGTGGTGACTTTTACTCAAATATAAATTGCTGACCCAGGATAAGCCATCCTTAGTGTAAAACCCAAGTTCAGAAATCAACACTTCCATGAGATTTCCTTTCACAGGAAAAATATAGATTTTATTTAATTTTTTATGAAAATAATATATGGCTGTTATAATATATAATTTATTTATTTTTAAAATTTATTCCTGGAAATAATATCCATGAAATTGGACACAATCATAGTGAAGGATATTGAAAATAATCCATACAAAAACCAATAATAAGGCATGGAAAACCTGAGTCTTTAATTTTGCCTCACATTTTTTACTTAAATCCTTGAAAATCCAAAACATGGGATACTCAAAAAGATGTGGGAACTATTCATTATTATGATCCTCCAACTCCCACGTTATATCATGGAGACTCTCATGATTCCACTAGACATGTAATATATGAATCTATCGACCGTGAAGGATCATATAATAATAATCCTTAGGCTATATCATGTACTCAGTAAAGGTTTCTCTATCCTTAATGATCAGATTTACCCAATCGATAACATGTGATGGGTCATCTAAGAACCTTCAAGTCTAAAACACATGGAAGGCATTCTGTACCTGATCTGGCGGTAGAGGTAGAGCTAAGTTGTACACCACCATTCTGTCTCTAAATTTTATCTATAAAGGGCCAATGAAACATGGATATAGATTTTTTCACTATCCAAATCTACATAATCATCATTGAGGTAAATCACCAAGGAATACAAGCTATCCTTATACAAAATCTGAGGAAATTTATCTTATATTATTATATGAATTTTGAAATCTCTATGTAGTCCACACCCTCTCCTGAATGATTTTCACCTTATTGGTAGTGAATCAGAGAAACATTGTGCACATATGTGTCAACTATCAACCAGTGGTAGGTGATCCACCCAACTACATACATATTCAATCTTGTAAGATCACAAATTATCCTATAGAACCTAAATGGGCCAGTCATTCTAGCAATTAGTTTAGTGTTAAAATGTTGTTCTTAAGTGAAACTATGTCTTAAAAGACTTTTTTTATGCCTTCGACAGTCTGGATGTAAATGAAGAATCATTTTCCAAATATGATAATCTATTGATCTCTTTCTTTTAGACTATATATATAATGTACATTAATTACACACTATTTACATAATTCTGCTATTGAATTTATATGAATTGGGCCAATTTTTTGAGTTAGTATACGGTCACCCTAATGGAATCATGCCCCCTAGAAGAATGTGGTAGTCTTCTAACCATGTGCATGGATATAGAACCCAAATTACAATGTGTCACCTCAATGGGTTGAGCTAAACTAAATGAAAATTTTTTATATTTAATCACATGAAAACAGGTAAGGCATCAAGAGATAGTCTATGCAACTCTCTTTATTATCTGTGGCCACAAAAATTGGCATTGGAGTTTTGAGTACATTTTTTCCACACATAGTTTTTCTAGAAATGTAAATTATTGAAATTTTCTATGAAAATAATCCCACAAAAACATGGGTATCATTTTTTATACATTTGAAATAATTAAATTCTTACCACCATTAGAAAATAGAATATAATCACATCCCATTGATATTTTAGTTTGTGGGGTATCAAATTCAACATCTCTAAGATGTACCTCCTTTTCTCACTACACAAGTATAGATATGTCCACCATTGACTGGAAGTAAGAATCCCCACCATTATTTGGAATAGATAACAATAATGTTTCTAACTTCCCCACTCCGTCCATTAGTAACTGCAAACAAGATATATTTTTATTATCATATGCTTCCATATCCCCCATCATAGGAGTTTAGAAAATATTAATGTCATAATCCTGGAGGAACAATATGAAATGATTCTGTTTCATGATAAGATACTTCTTGGATATGATATAAATGATACTATTGTTTTCATAGTAGATGATAAACCACTCACCCATCAGGTAGTGCTATTACATCTTTAATGTAAAGACTATTTCTTATAACTCACAATCATGGGATGGATTGTAATGCTAATGTTGTCATAAACAATAAAAACCATAGGCAATAACCACTATCCTCTACATCAAAACAGAACCATTATTAGTTCCTAATAAATTATCGAAAACTACTTACTTCACACCCTCCCATATAAATCTCTAGATAAAATAATGTCTAAAACCATATCTCTACAACTGAAAGGCCTACTGGTACCTCTTTTTTCAAATGAATATATTCTCCTTTTAGTTTAAAGCATACATGGGTGCTGATATACTGAAAAATATTGTATGAATCTTTAGTAATATAAATCCTTCAAAAGGATTCATTGAACCTCATTCATGATCATGGGTGGCTCCAAATCTAACACTACCCCAATATTTTATTGGACCAATTACACTCCATCCACTTGGTTATCATGTAATAAAATGTTGACAGATTGAATTCAGAACAAGAACATTGAGATATTACCATAAATCTACTTCACTCATTGTACATCCAAAACTATCCATAAGTTCTTCATGTTCTATTACACAGATGATGAGTACCAAACGAAATAATTGATGAAGAATACCATGAACCTGTCAAAAACAATATAAAATATTTGGGTCATGAGTTCCATAATCACTTTTGGGGTGTTCATCATGCCATTGGGAATCAAAATTTACTAATAGTGAATGTAAAGTCATTTGAATGTATTCTTATTTTAATCCTCTTTAATTAAGAACAACTAGTGATAGCCTGACATGAGGTTAACCTTCTAGAAACATCATTCCCCTCTCAACTGATAGAAGATTTCATCGATCCTCGATAGTGGATAACTGTTACTCACGACTACTAGGTTCAATCACTTATTGTTTACATATAACCCCATGCTCTCATATACCTTCATGGAGAATAAAAATAGGGATACCTAGGGTGAAATAATAATAATATCAAATCCCTTGTTAGGAATATCCTCCAATATACCCCTTGGAATAAAATTCTATGACAGATCCATCTAATATGTTGGAATATATAACATCATCGTCATAGGTTCTAGATCAATACATAATTCTACCTCTCTATGGGGAGGTAAACCTGTCACATACTTTGGAAAAATGTTCTCATACTTCACCAACACAGTAAGAAACTCAAAAATAATAACATCCCTGAAATCAAGGATCATGAAAACCAACTACTAAGTAATCTACTAAACCACCATATGCATGATTACATATTGTGCGACCTTGGATTACCTTTCTCCAACAATAGATATCCTAGGGTTTTAAATGTAGAGACACCACATCCTCTTATAAAAATAGTAAATTTCAGAATAAACCATCGATAACGATACTATACCTAATATGAAATTGTGAGGTATAATTTTTGTAATGAAAAGATAAAAAATAGAATATCAATCATCCAAGACTCATGTCACACCATCGGCACAAGCATGTGATTGATTAGTCTAATATTGTAGGAGAATATAAGAGAAATGGATGAGCCAGTGGCTCAACCATGATATATATTCCAAACACTAGATATGTGGAAAATTTGAATAACTTAGACTTATGTTTATTGCTACTACATCTATGGTAGAAAAGACACACATAGAACAAGAAATAATTCTGGGAGCCTCTGTGTTGTGAGATTCACCACTTGCAACTGTCCTTGACCCTTTCCTTCAACTCCCAGATCCTAGCATTGAAAACCTAGGGGTGGTGGTGGCAATAGTTAAAATAATATAACACCACTATCTACTCTACCATCCCATCTATAACATCCACCTACATATGGACATACATTATCCTACCAGTGTCTTTGTCTCTAGGACCCATCCATGTAAACTCTATTAGATGTAATAATGAA
Organism: Viscum album; assembly: GCA_963277665.1. Classification (NCBI taxonomy): domain Eukaryota; kingdom Viridiplantae; phylum Streptophyta; class Magnoliopsida; order Santalales; family Viscaceae; genus Viscum; species Viscum album. Next base: position 1,068,730,901 of record OY728157.1, on the reverse strand, counting down.
TATACAATATAATGTAATATGTCCCATGGTGTGAAATGAGTAGAACAACCTCTTGGTTGGATGACTAGACCCACCTCATGATCCCTAAACTATAGAACTTTTTTCATGGGACCTCATCCTAGAATGGATCACATTTATAGTTACCTAATACTAACATTGAATGGCTACTTCAAAAGAATCTAGTGAATTATTTGAAAAAATAAAAAATAGTAGTTGTATCTGGTCATCCAGAAAACTCTCAACCACCAAACCTCTCTCTGGAACCCCAATATAAGTAGGAATGAGTAGATGGAAAATAATTCCCCACGTGTATCTACATATACATCAATCAAATGACTGAGTCCAAATGAACTGGTCATGAATGATTTATAATATGTACTTTTGGAGGTAGGTATTCCTCTATGAATACTGAAATACTATTATGAAGCCCTATTGAAGATGTCGTACTTAATTGATTCGTACAACCCTTTATGAAATATCATGAGAACACCTATATAAAAAGGCACTGAAAATATAGACACTCTAGAGTAACCACATGATAACGCTAAGTCATAAAAACCCATAATCATCATATTTTTCAATGAAGAAGGCCCACCACTAGGACCAAAATCTGATTTTATGGTGTCATGACCTGAAAAAAACTAGTTCATAACCAAAATCCATTCCTTATTCTTATATGGATTGGGATCTCTTCATGAATAATGGGGTCAGTTTCCCTAAAACTCATGATGTGTGCTAATCCATTGCATGTCATCTGCTGGTACTTCGGTTTCCATGGTTATCTCTACGGGTGAGGGTAAATCGGGTGTAGAACCTAGAGGAAACATATCAAGAACATGTCCCAGAATTTAGGCCTCATCATTTAATTGATCATCCTAATTTTCCTGAAATTGGATCATAGTAGAAATAATTCAAAAATGAATCAGGAAGGTAAGAAAGATGTACAACTATCAATGAGTATATATAGATAGATAACACTATAAAGATATGTAAATTACAAACCATTCATATATAATTGATGTAATATTTTCTTACAACAAGTTTTATCATTTACCATATAAAAAAGTTGGCAACCAAGGCCTTCATGTATGGATACATCAGAGGTTGCACCAAAATTGTAGTCCCTATTCTGAAATATGATTAAGAAACAATTAATACTACGAACCCAAAACAAATCCTAGAGTCTAGTACATTGGTATAAAATAATGTAATGAGACCACTTTTTCAAGGCCCATCCAAAAGGTATTCGTTTTTTGACTACCCATGCCATCCTCAAATAGGCCAGGTTATAAAGACTAGTGTCGAGTAGGAATATTACTAACATTAGAGGCCTTATACTATATACATGTAAAAACACACAAATCTCCTAGAATATATAATGCTAAAATGTTAAACAACTGAAAACCCATGAATTCATGAATGTAAATACCAAAACTAGATTATGATCTTAATTACTGAAAAATACCCATTTCCAAATAAGATCCCACAAAAAACAATGAAAACATGTCCATCCTAGAGGTAATGGAAATGATTTTTGGGTACCACATGAGTGCACCATGTTCTATATATTATCACTATGTACCATATTGCAATGGTATGTTAGTGAATTTATTAGACAATCAATCATATACACAAGACATGACGTGTATGGGAAAATCCCACATATGGGTGTGAATAAAAATTCCCATTAGGACACATTAAAACCACATATATTTCAATAATGGGGTTACTATTATCTCTGTATAGGTGTATTTATAATCAACATATAAAAATAATATCTAGATATACTCACTAAAAGAAGATAATTTAAAGCTAATTCACAACCTTTGTATTCCACCTTATGATTCTTGCTTGAAGGTTACACATACAACTCATCTTGTCAATCACAATCCTGAGTCTGATAACACTAATGACATCCATGTAATGGTAAGTGATCATTGAGTGTTACTATTGGAATTATGTGATGTGCATATAAACAAATATGATATATATATATATGATGATCACTATCATGTCCATGGGTTTTACCAACACCTCAATATGTATTAAACTGCTAATCTGAGGTCTATTTCCCATAGTTTGTATCTCATGATGACACCATGAATCCAACCTATCACATGAGTATAAATATAGGATCTCACTCTGGGCCTCATAGAGGGATTATAATTAATCTATCCAAGTTTTCCTACTAATGGTATCATTGTTAATTGTGTGGGAGTAAATTCCATGCTAACCCACACGGAATGTATAAGGGGAACACACCCTAATGAAACATATCCAATATACAGATGAAAACCCCTCTAATCCATGTTTATGGAAGTACATAATGTGTAGGAGGGTTCAACGTCATGTCCCTTGACACCTAGTCATACTTATGAAACTTTATCATGTCCCCTCCTATGTTTATGTCCATGAAAAACTACATGGTTTTCCCATTTCATTGGTACTCTACACATATTCTAGTACATTGCTTAACCAGTGTAAATGACATGCACATGTCCATGTAGGGGGTACATTATGTGTGCTAATCAGTGTAACCCATCACATGATCGTGTACTCTCTGGTCTATAGGTCGAGTTGTGAGGGATAGGTCACACATATTGTGACCCATTTACATGCCATGTGATATTCAACTATCTCTCCAAACCATAGACACCATAATGGAGGCCCCACACAACACGTGGATCTGGGTTACATGCATTTTAGTATAGGTTCTTCCAAATTATAGATCTAGAATCTATGATCTTCACTAGTTTTCCAGCAACCTATTTTTCCCATGCATCAAATATAATTCCATAATTCCTTTCATTTAAGCCTCACTGTCAAGGAACAACATGTTTTGACCATTAAATATATTTAGAAAATGGAATAATTCTTTGTTCTTCATTCTGTTACAAAGAACATGAGATTGGGTAATAAACAATTGTCTGATTTTCCATAGCTACCATTTCCCCCAACATAATGTCATGCTGATCCAAGATATAAAATATTAGATCAATAAACCTAGAATAAGGTGCACAATGACTGATTAATAGTGATATGTCGAACCACTTGTCAAATAATTAACTCCAACGACAAATGAAGAATAATGGGAGAAAAAGACAACTATAATAAAATGTATATGACCTCATTAAATGATTATGTCAAACATAATACTTTTCCATGAAAATAACATTGATGAATCAGTAATCAGAGTTACTTTTTTCCATATCAAATCCTCATAAATAAACCCATCTCTCAAGATGACTGATATAGAAATCAATATATTTTCTGAATGATTTTAAATCTCCATAGAAATAAAGAAGTGAGATATAATAACAGCAAAACAAACACCATGCCTATAATTGGATCTATCCATGAGGATAAATGAAGTATTTTCATTATTATTGATGATATTCATCAATTTAATTGTGCATCTATGGTCGATTTGAGATCCATTTTCCATTATATATATATAGATTCTTTAACGCTATATCCAACATTTATCATACATCCATATGTTTATGTGACAACCCATTGAATTATATAATAATAATATAATTAAACACTCTCTAATTATGAATTAAATGAAAAATAATTAAACTAATTTTTATAATTATGTTATTAATATTCATACCCATGATATATTTTCCACAAATATCATTTGTTTACCAATGTTATGTCATGATTCGGTTAAAAGACACATTTTGAACACAATATAACCCTCAGATTTTATATATGGGTCGCTATTTATGTGTTTCTCTGCTTATTCAAGAAAAATTCACGTGGGTGCTATTAAATATATTTAATATATTTAATAAATTTATTTAGTGCACAGAAGGCCTCAAAATCATAAATCGTCTCATCATTGAGTCTCAAAAAGTTTCTATAAAATATCTAAATAATATTAAAAGGATAATATGAGTCATTGTAGTTCATTTGAGACATTATCAAATGATTCCATCTATATTATAGGATGCTTTTTTATGATGACGATGATCTTATGATGATTCCATGATACTATTTATTTCCCATAAGTTATTGTTCTATGATTTGATAATAAATTACCTTATTATAAGTTTCAATTACTTTTTTGGATGTATTATGATAATGATATGGATATATGATTATAATATTGGATTATTTTCTATGGTTCATTCTATTATTATTGGTTGATATTTTTTTATCCATTAGCAGACATATGTATGGTTTTCATTATGAGACCAGTGTTAAACTAATTATTAAGACCTCTACTGTATTATGTAATTCTTGATATATAATGAGTTATTATCAACAAGAATAGGGATTGAAACCAATTTAGAATGGTAAATTTTTTTCTATAATAGACTTGGGAGTGAACCCTAAATAATAAAATAGTTGAATAAAGAGTGACCCCAATCCACTATGATAGTCAATGTAGTGATCCTTGTATATAGAAATGATTTTATATTCCTTTTGTGTATTATAGAAAATAATTTATTGTGATTAATATATGTTTTAATATATGTTGATTGATTATTTATGATACCATAATGAAATTAATTATTTAAAATTTTTAAAATGACCTTATAACAGGATTAATAATAAAATATATTTGACTAATTATATATGACATTTCTATGTTATTATCATGTTCTCATACCCCCTATTATTATTCTCATTAATGGTCAATGAATCATATCTTTTTTGTTAACCCTTGTATTTTATATGAGACCACCTTTTTCTAATGATTCACATTTTACTAGGTTATGAATAATTGTATTTTATAAGAAATTTCTAATAAGGTACAATGAGAGATAATCTTTAGGGTAGACATTGAATTTATTTTATGAAATATGTTGATCATATATCATGTATAAAACTAACATAAAATATTATTATATTTAAGTGTGTATTCTTGGGAAATGTTTTTATTATTAATAAAAAATAATGTTGTATTATGTATGTTTTTTTCAGGTAACCTCATGAAGAACATGTTCGGTATAAATCACTTGAATAATGGAAGATACCATGTAAGTTTCTTTGTGCATAAGGTTACACAAAAAGGCATCCACATATTTATTATGAAGCATTAGATAAGATTAATTGTTACAATTTTTTTAATTATTCATTTCTCAAATGGTTACTTTAGGATATGTGTAACCATATTGATTAAACATGAATCTCTCTAGGTGGGTCAAATGAGGGGCACACGGTTAGTGAATTGTTCAGAAAATCGTGCGCCCAAACAGTTTAAATTTTCTAGTTTTAAAAAAATATTCAAATCAATCTTATTATCTTTTGAATTTAAACCCCATTATATATATATCATTCAACCATTAACACAATATATATCAAGGCATTACATCTTTCACCATTCTTTTTTTCCCATGGATTTTTATCCTCTCCCACCTAGATGTAATGGGATTTCAATCATGGAAAGAAGTTTTGTTCTTATTCAATTATTTTATCTCTTTTATTTATTCACAATTTATGATTCAATCAAATTTTAAAAAACTTATAATGTTAATTTATGTTAATCTATTATGTATCATAATGTTTTGTCTTCTAGTTGGTTCATTTTTCCACATAATATCAATATGCATGAGATTAGTCACATACACAAATAATTGGGGTGGTTGATTCCAATATTTTGTTTTCAATATCACACCACAAGATGATTTAATATTTATGAAATCATATTATTCAATTAATAAATTTGTTTCCAAATATCAATGACTCAAGGGTTATATTAGAAATGTGTTTTTCCATGGACATAAATGAATATGTATTCTTATTAAATGTATATGTAGGCTATGTGTTTTCATAAATTCATATAAGTATATTTAAAATAATATTTGTTTTTAGAATGAAGATTAACAGTTAACATTTTATTTAATTTGGTTTGTGGTTTTTAATATTTATTTTATAGGTTATTTCACATTGGATGTTTTGGTAGTTTTTTTGTAGTTTCATGATTATTGATGTAACGCCCTAACCCCAGTTACCCAAAGTTGGTGCATTATTACATAACATTGGCATGATCCCATGAAAGATAACATATCGAAAGACCGATTAGTTTAGTAGCCTTGGAAACACTAGATATATTCATAAAGTTTTACATTACACCATAAAATGGAAACTACAACAACATAGTGTCCATAGTACACACTCTTATCCCCTCATACTATCCCTGTAGGTCACTCATAATTTACTTCTTCACATCCTAGGAAAAATAAAACATAGAAAAGGGGTGAGCACAAATGCCCTGTAAGGATAACAATATAGCATAAACTTTCATAAATCAGAATAAACATTTAAGGCAATGTATAACTAAAACAAAAGCCTTTTAAACTTGAACTTCAACATGGAATGGAAAAAATAAAATGAAATAATGCCATTTAATTATTCACATGGATATTCAACTAATAGAATAATCCCATGCAATTTCAATAACCACTTTCATAATGATGGAATGCATAATGCCAGACTATCATAACCACATAGCCAAAGACTCGTGCCAAGACTACAAATAAGATTTTTCCAAGGCCTTGTGCTAAGACACTAGTTTTTCTCATGAGACCTACCGATGCATCGAGGTGCTATAGTGGGCTCCACCCATCACATATTAAGTCCAATGCATTCCCATATGAAATGGTTTAAACGTAACATAAACATTCGAATTAAAACTAGCATACGAAATGTAAATACTTCATCCATAAACCATGAATGGTATAAAAATAACACATCCACTGTCAAACATATCACAAAACCTTCAATACAATATAAAAGTTTTGTATCATAATAAATCAACTTCAAATAAGCGTAAAATTCATCAAAGTATGTTGACATAGATGAAATCAAAACTCTTTTTAGAGAAACATCTATTTCTATTTTTAAATAATTTAAGAGTCATATATTTATAAAATAAAACATTTTATTTTAAAATATTCTTATAAGCTTTTAAGGGAAGCTTTTATGATTTTATAACGGCAGAAAATAGCCGCACCCACCGTATAATTTAAAAAACATTCTTACCTTAATTCTGTCGAAAAGGTTAAAAAGGGCCTTGTTTGGAAAATGATGGAAAGATTCCTTTATAAACAACTTATAAAAGTAAACAAGGGTATAAATGACTTTAACCCATATTCTAGTAAATAGTAAAAAAAATTAAATACATTTTTAAGAAACATGGATGTGGATGATAAAGAAGTCCCAGTAGATAATCATGTATAAACAACCTCGGATAATGAAGAGATTGTGAAATAACCCTTACCTTGTACTTTTACTTGGTTGGGGTAGGTTAACCTCCTGTATAATGGTGAAATAATTGTTATTAAATTATACAAGAATCATATATATTAATATGATATCATATTTGATCTTTTAACATTACTTTGTCAATAATATCTTAGTATTATCGTTGTTTCGGGTGTTAACTTACTTGTTTTCTTTAATATGTTTTCTTATGTAAGTCTTGATTGTCATAGATAGGTTGTATCATATTCATATCCAGAATGATATCAAGTCCATATATTAATCATCAAATTATAATTAGACTCGAATGGATACGATGGGGAATGAATCTCATCGCGTTCGTGGATACAGTAGTCCGTACGTACGCTCGAGTGACAATATCATTCTTTTGATATTAAAATAATATTTAATTGGATGTTATATCATATATACATAATCATTATCATGTTATATTTATTATTTACATTAATTACACACCATTATTATACCCATCCAAATAATAATTTATTGAATAACAATTACACCACGACGTGGAGACGGTAAGTCGTACGTACGCACGTATGGTGACATGTCATTCAAAGGATGGATAGAATACTTAATATGGTTGTACCATATTTATAATAACATCACAGTATATATAAGATACTAGAGTTATTATTTTATAATGGTAATAACAAAGATAGAAGAAGTGGAAGAAGAAAGAACTTGAAAATGGGTGGTGAAATCATTACCTCTTCTTTGGGTTGTTCTTTTTGATTTAATCAAAAGGGATCCTTAGGCTAGCTTTCTGACTAAAGTGAGGCCTCTAGGATGAAGTTATGGAAGTTGAGAGAGTATTTGGTCAGTTTTTGGCCGAACCAAAAGGAATTGAAGGTTTGAAATAATGAGAATGGGGAGTGCCCTTTTATAAGAGGGGTGAGGGGCACCTTTGGAAAAGCTAGAAATATTATTTTATAATAAATTCATATTCAGTTTCTAATGGCTACAAAGTGGATTATTTAAAGTTTATGGTAGGTATAGGTCGAAACACAATCAACCAATAGGATTTAGAAACGTATTGGTTACTATATTAACCTTATCTTTAAGTATTAACACTTAGTTAATTAGTTTCACTTTTACAATGTCTCTTTGTTTTTTATATTATATGGTTACTAATATACTATATACATCCAAGAGACCCCCAAGTGGTCCATTAATTAGACACCAATTATGATATAAGTCTCGTGTCTGAATATTATATTTTTAAGAATTTAATATCAATTAATAATATAATATTTGTTTTAAAAACTATTTTTTGTCAATTTTGACACTATTCAATAATTGATTTTTAAAAAAAATCATTACAGAATGATTACTTCGAAAAAATAAATTAAATCAATACTAACATGTCATATTATCTTATAAAATTATTTTTATTTATTAAAAGTCTCATATTACATTTATTTGGGTATTTATAATATCAATTATTCTAATTTTTCATTAATTAGGTAATTAATACATCACCATTGTGTCATAAATAAATTAAATTATATAATGTATAAAAATTATAATATTAAAATACAATTATGTATGAAATCGATTTATCTTTCTAATGAATATTTATAGTCGAAAATCCAACATATATAACCCTATGTAAAAATTATTTTTCTAAAAGATATATGCTTATGTCATTTATGTATTTATTTTAACTTAATTAAAATAAAGTGTCCCTATCACCTACAAGTGGCTCCATGGGGTCCCAAAATCGACCCAAATGATTCCCATGCTCAGACATGTATCTATAAATATGGTTAGGACACGTTTTAGTGTAATTTAGTGTTATTATAATATTAATTTTTAACCCTTATTTACCAGATTTACCCTTTAACCATGGTAAATAAAATATTTACCGAAGTAATTATTCAAAATGTCTGAAAATAAAAGATACCTATTTTCACAATTTGTAAATACTAATTCCAAATATGGAATCCATTTTTCCAAATTCAAAACACAGAAGTGGCAGAAATTAATTTAAAATTAATTCCAGCTGTCAAAACAAAAAGCCTGTTTTTAAGATATAATAACTATCAAAAGATTGATACTTGTTTATGTCCGGTTTAATTGTGAAAATATGTCCAATTACCAAAATTGTATTAAATAGTAAAAATATATTATAAATATACTTCAGAACCCCTCAAATTCATAATTTATCACTATTTATTATTTTGATTAAAAATGTTGTTTTTAATTAAAATTTAGTAGTTTTAACTATTCATCAAAATATTAAAGTTACCTAAAAAGTACCAAAATTTCACCTTAGTCTAAATTTGATATTCTGAATCCAAAAATGAAGTCTATTTTGAGAGATAAAATTTATAAAATTTTAAAAAGTAGGTATTACTATTCATAACGGCTAGTTTGATAGGTTGTGTTGTGTGTTAGAACTCGATGTTGCGTACAACACACGCTATTGCATTATTCAAAGAGAAGTGTACCGTAGAAGTTTGGGGTGTTACATTCTCCCTTCCTTAAAATAATTTCATCCTCAAAATTTCTAGAATACTACCGCATGAAAATACTCGGGTGGTTCTTCATCATAAGTTCCTCGGGTTCCAACGTGGCCTCTTCCATCTTATGGTTTCTCCACAGGACTTTTACCAGACGATTCATCCGGTTTCTCAGTACTTATTCTCTCCTATAAAGAATCTTGACGGGCTCTTTGCAATAAGTTATATCGGGTTCCAGTTCTAATTCCTCATAGGTGAGTACATGCATTGGGTCAAACATGTATTTCCTCAACAGAGATACGTGGAACACACCGTGAACTTTGGAGAGACTTGGCGACATTGCCAATCGGTAAGCTACAGCCCCAATTCGTTCTAGAATTTCGAAAGGTCCGATGTACCTGGGACTCAATTTACCTTTCTTTCCAAAATTTATGACTCCCATCCATGGAGATACCTTCAGGAAAAAATGATCACTGACTTGAAATTCCAAATCCTTCCTTCGATTATTGGCATAGCTCTTCTGCCTACTTTAAGCTGCTTTGATATGGTTTTGGATTACCTTAAACGTTTCCATAATTTCTTCCACCAGTCTTGGGCCTACAAGTTTTCTTTCACCAACGTTATCCCAAAAGGTTGGTGTGTGACATCTCTTTTTATATAACGCTTCATATGGTTCCATCTGAATGCTCGAATAGAAGCTATTGTTATAGGAAAATTCTACTAAAGGTAAATATTGATCCCACATACCCTGAAAGTCAAGTGAGTAGGATCTCAACATGTCTTCTAAGGTTTTAATAGTTTGTTCTGATTGTCCATCTGTTTGAGGGTAGTAGGCAGTGCTCAAATGAAGTTCAGTATCCAAGGCCTTCTGAAGACTTTTCCAGAATCTTGACATAAAACGGGGATCACGATCCGAAATAATCGATAGGGGTACTCCATAAAGTCTCACAACTTTATTAATATATAGTATTCATAGACATTCCAGTGGTAGATCTTGTCTTATAGCAAGAAAATGTACTGACTTGGTAAGACGATCAACAATAACCCATATTTCATCGTTCCTTCTAGGAGTCTTTGGTAGTCCCATGACAAAGTCCATCGTGATATTATCTCATTTCCACTCCGGTATGGGAAGAGGTTGCATGACTCCTCCAGGCTGTTTCCTTCCCGCTTTCACTTGTTGACAACCCATACATCTTGACACAAAATCAGAAATCTTCCTCTTCATGTTCTCCCACCAAAAATGTTCCTTCAAGTCTCTATACATTTTGGTGCTCCCAGGGTGTATAAGGAAATTGGAACTATGAGCATCATCCAGCAATTTCTATTTTAGATCATGTATATCAGGAACACAAAGTCTCTTCCCAATTTTCAAAATTCCTTCTTCATACACAAAGTCTCTCAATCTCCCATCATTCACAGCATTAATCTTCTTCTGAAATTCTTTATCATCGGTCTGAGAGCTCTTAATCCTTTCTAGTAAAGATGGTTTGGCAACCAATTTAAAAAGCTTTGATGTTTCACCTTCCCTGGTTATTCCCATGTCCATCTTCACAAGATCGATGAAAATTGGATCCCTTTCAATTCTCATATTGTTCAAAACTCCATGGTATTTTCTGATCAAATCATATGCCACCTTGTTTTCTTTCCCCGGGTGGTAGTGTATCGTACAATCATAATCCTTGAGTAGTTCAAGCAATCTCCTTTTCCTCTTTTTGAGTTCTTTTTGTGAGAAAATTCACTTCAAACTCTTGTGATCAATATACATCTCACATTTTTTCACCATAGAGGTAGAGCCTCTATATCTTCAAATCAATGATCACAGCTGCTAACTCAATATCATGAGTAGTATAGTTTTGTTCATGAATTTTCAACTGTCGTGATGCCTAGGCAATAACCCTATCATTCTACATAAGGACACAACCAAGTCCTTTCTTCAATGCATCACTATAAATTACTAACCCATCATTCCCCGATGGTAGAGTCAATATAGGAGCATTGACTAATATTCTATGCAGTTCTTCGAAACATTCTTCACACTCTTTTGTCCAACCAAATTTAACCTCTTTACATGTGAGCTTCGTTAATGGGTTAGCCAATCGGGCAAAATTCTGGACGAAACATTGATAATAACCTGCCAAACCAATAAAACTGCGTACCTCAGTTATACTCGTAGGTTCTGTCCATTATTGGACTTCCTTGGTTAAAGAAGGATCAAGAGAGATTTCATTTTTAGAGAAAATATGGCCAAGAAAAGAAATCTCCTAAAGCCTGAATTCACACTTGCTAAACTTCCCATATAATTCACATCTTCTCTGAGTCTTCTCGATAACGCGCAAGTGATTTTCATGATCTTCGTAGCTTTTGGAGTATACCAAGATATCATCAATAAATACCACCACAAATTCATCGATATATTCCTTGCAAACTCTATTCATCATATCCATGAATACATAGGGTTCATTAGTAAATCCAAAGGGCTTTACTGTAAACTTGTAATGCTCATACCTGGTTCGAAATGCTGTCTTTGGAATGTCTTCCTTCTTCACACCAAACTGATGGTATCCAAATCGAAGATCAATCTTCGAAAAGTATTGATCTCCATGCAGTTGGTCAAATAAATCATCAATGTAAGGTAGGGGATACTTGTTCTTTATTGTTATAGCAATGATCTCCCGGTAGTCGATACATAACCTCATAGATCCATCTTTCTTTTTAACAAAGAGAATGGGGGATCCCCATGGAGAAACACTAGGGCGAATAAATCCCTTATTACTCAATTCCTCTAGTTGTTTCTTTAGTTCAACTAATTCTAAAGTGGCCATTCTATAAGGGGTCATCGATATAGGCCTTGATCCCAGAATTAAATCAATGTAAAACTCAACTTCTCGTTCTGGAGGATGTACAGGTAAATCTTCCAGAAACACATCTACATATTCTTTCACAACAGGTACATCCTCTGTTTGAACATTCCTTTCCTCAACCATAGTCATTTCATTCTCTTCATCCCCTATAATTGAATTTAGTTGAGATACTGGGGTTGGATCTAGATAATAATTAGGTGGTGATGATTCTGCTCTAAAGATAAGGTGTTCCTTATCATCATCATCAAAAATAGTAACCTCCTTCTTCTTACAATAAATCTTCACATCATGGTCTGAAATCCAATTCATACTGATGATTATATCAAACTCAATCATAGGTATGACGATGAGATTAGCGGATAAAGAACATTTATGTGCTCTAATGGGGACTGATTCACAAAACTTTATTGCAATGATACTTCCCTTAGGAGTTTTAACTGACAACTCCCTTGTTAAATCAAAATGTAAATTTCTAATTTTCTTAGAAAACTGGGAAGATATGAAAAAATGTGATGATCTAGAATCAAATAATTCATTTTCTAAACTTGAGGAAACCATTAAATTACCTGCCACCACGTATTTCGGAGCTTCTACCTCTGTAGTATTGATAGAATAAGCTTGGCCTTAATCCCTTGGCCTTTTTTGAGGTAGGATCCCCTGACACTTTAGACATTCATTTTCATAATGTACCATCTTCCTACAATTGTAGCATGGGACATCGATAGCTTCCTTCTTCCCCTTGAAATCATGAGCTTGGTGGCCTTTTTCACCACACTTGTAACAGACTCTCGTTCCTTTTAAGCAAGGACCAGGGTGTTTCTTCCAACATTTACCTTAGGATGGATATTCAACTTTTATCTTCTTCCCTTTATTTCTATTCCTGGATTGATCAGTAGATCTCTTCTTCACTTTCTTTGATTTAATGTCATATGAATTAGAGAATTCTTTTTATGTCTTGATAGCACATGAGACAATGTCTTCATACGACGAGAAAGATTGTGAGACAAATGCTCGATGAAGAAATGGTATTAACCCATCAAAGAAACACCAATCTTACTTCTTGGGTTACATATATAATCTCCAGCATACCTTTCTATCCTTGTAAAGTTAGCCTCATACTTGGCGACATTCTAATCCTCCTTTTGTCTCAGACCCAAAAATTGCCTTTCCATATCTGCTCGATGGTCATGAGGAAAGTATTTTTCTAAAAACAGATCTTTGAACTCCCTCCATTCCATATTTTATACTTCATCATCTTCCTTCATGTTTTGAATCAATGACCACCATTGATTAGCATCTCCAGTGAGGCGGTAAACTGCCATGATAACTTTTTCCCTTTCACTACTTCCCAAAGCCTAAAATATTTTCTCTTGGGAACTTATCAATTGCCCATCTACTAAGGGATTTGTACTCCCATTGAACTTTGGTGGTTTTTACCTCATGAAGCGATCTAACATTGATCCTCCTACGGATCACGGTGCTCCATATGGGTGAGGTTATTACTCATAACCTGAGTGAGTTGTCCCAGTATGGTGATTAGCTGATCAGAACCAGTTGCATCACCAACTCCCCTTTAATTATCTTGAGCAGGAGGGAAATCCCTACATGGAGTGCGTGCATTTATACGGTTTCCATTTCTTCCACTAGGCTCCATTTCTAAACAACGGCAAAAACTAGATCAATTTATGAATCAAAATACATAATTCCATACTTATAAAACACTTAACATAAATTTAACTATTTATGGATATAATCCATAATCATAAAAATGTTTTCTTTGAGGAAGTATATACTCATAAACTTTTCATAATGATTTGTAAAAAATGAGGGTTATCCTAAGCATATCCCCTGGGAGTGTCGTAACCAAGAGTGCAGCAAGGCCCGTTGTTGTGCACCAGTTCCCATTCGAGTCCAGCTCAAAGCGGTGTTTTCGGGTTTTACCCCTAGGTACATATGTGCCAGAGTCGCCTCTACCTGCTCGTATCCAGATAGGGATGTATTGCTCTGAAAACTCACAAAATCTCTACAATACCAAAATTATAGGATGTTCTTCTATACTAATCCTCAAAGTCCATCTTCGGTCTATGTTCTCTAATCAGAGTTTATCTATATCTAGATTCAAGGTTTGTACTAAACTTCCTCTGATACCAGCTGTAACGCCCCAACCCCAGTTACCCAGAGTCGGTGCATTATTACATAACATTGGCATGATCACAAGAAAGATCAAATCTCGAAAGACCGATTAGTTTAGTAGCCTTGGAAACACTAGATATATCCATAAAGTTTTACATTACATCATAAAATTGAAACTACAACAATATAGTCTCCATTGTCCACACTCTTATCCCCTCATACTATCCCTACAAGTAATTCATAATTTACTTCTTCACATCCTGGGAAAAAAAACATAGAAAATGGGTGAGCTGAAATTCCCAGTAATGATAAAAATATAGCAGAAACTTTCATAAATAAGAATAATCATTTAAGTCAATGTATAACTAAAACAAAATCTTTTTAAACTTGAACTTCAACATGGAATGGAAAAAAATAAAATGAAATAATTCCATTTACATATTCATATGGATATTCTACTAATCGAATAATCACATGCAATATCAATAAACACTTTCATAATGATGGAATGCATAATGCCAGACTATCATAACCACATATCCAAGGCCTCATTCCAGGACTACAAATAATATTTTTCCAAGTCCTTGTGCCAAGACACTAGTTTGTCTTATGAGACCTACCGATGCATCGAGGAGTTATAGCGATCTCCACCCATCACATATTAAGTCCAATGCATTCCCATATGAAAAGGTTTAAACATAACATAAACATTCATATTAAAACTAGCATACGAAATGTAAATACTTCATCCATGAACCATGAATGGTATAAAAATAACACATCCACAGTCAAACATATCACAAAACCTTCAATACAATATATAAGTTTTGTATCATAATAAATCAAGTGTAAATTAGTGTAAAATCCATCAAAGGATGTTGACATAGATGAAATAAAAACACTTTTTAGAGAAATATCTCTTTATATTTTGAAATCGTTTAAGAGACATATATTTATAAAATAAAACATTTTCTTTGAAAAAATTCTTATAAGCTTTTAAGGGAAACTTCGATGATTTTATAATGGTGGAAAATAGCCGCACCCGCCGTATAAGTTAAAAAAACATTCTTACCTTAATTCTGTCGAAAAGGTTAAAAAGGACCTTGTTTGGAAAACAACAGAAAAAATCCTATATAACCCACTTATAAAAGTTAGAAAGGGTATAAATGACTTTAACCCATATTCTATTAAATAGTAAAATATGTTTTGAAATAAATTTTTAAGAAACATATATGTTGATGATAAAGAAGTCCCAGTAGATAATCATGTATAAACAACCTCGGATAATGAAGAGATTGTGAAATAACCCTTACCTTGTACATTTCCTTGGAAGGGGTAGGTTAACCTCTTTATATTGGCGAAATAATTGTTATTAAATTATAAAAGAATCATATATATTAATATGATATCATATATGATCTTTTAACATTGCTTTGTTAATAATATCTTAGTATTATCGTTGTTTTGGGTGTTAACTTACTTGTTTTCTTTTATATGTTTTGTTACGTAAGCCTTGTTTGTCATGGATAGGTTGTATCTTATTCATATACAAATTGATATCAAGTCCTTATATTAATCATCAAATAAGAATTAGACTTGAATGAATACGATGGAAAATGAATCTCATCGCGTTTGTGGAGACGGTAGTCCGTACGTACGCACGATCGACAATATCATTCTATTGATATTAAAATAATATTTAATTAGATGGTATATCATATATAAAGAATCATTATCATGTTATATTTATTATTTACATTAATTACACATCATTATTATACCCATCCAAATAATAATTTATTGAATAACAATTACACCACGACATGGAGACGGTAAGCCGTACGTACGCACGTATGGTGACATGTCATCCAAAAGATGGATAGAATACTGAATATGGTCTTACAATATTTATAATAACATCACAGTATATATACAATACTGGAGTTATTATTTTAGAATGGTAATAACAAAGATAGAAGAATAGGAAGAAGAAAGGAACTTGAAAAGGGGTGGTGAAATCATTAACTCTTCTTCGGGTTCTTCCTTTTTATTTGAACATAAGGGCTCCTTAGGTTAGCTTTATGACTAAAGGAAGGCCTCTAGGATTAATTGAGGGAAGTTGATAGAGTATTTGGGCAGGGTTTGGCCGAACAAAAAGGCTTTGAAGGTTTGAAATAATGAGAAGGGGGAGTTCCATTTTATAAGAGGGGTGAGGGGCACCTTTGGAAAAGCTAGAAATATTATTTTATAATAAATTAATATTCGGTTTCTAATAGCTCAAAAGTAGATTATTTAAAGGTTAAGGTAGGGATACGTCGAAAACCACTAAACCAATAGGATTTATAAAGTTTTGGGTTACTATATTAACCTTATCTTTAAGTATTAACTCTTAGTTAATTAGTTTCACTTTTACAATGTCTCTTTGTATTTTTATATTATATGGTTAATTAACATACTATATACATCCAAGAGGCACAAAAGTGGTCTATTAAAGATAAAACTATCATGATATAAGTCTCTTGGATGAATCTTATATTTTTAAGAATTTAATATCATTTAATAATATAATAATTTTTTAAGAACTATTTTATGTCAATTTTGACACTATTCAATAATTGATTTTTTTAAAAATCATTACAGAATTATTAATTCAAAAAAAATTAATTAAATAAATCCTAACATTTTATATTATCTTATAAAATTATTTTTATTTATTAAAAGTTTCATATTACATTTATTTGGGTATTTCTAATATCAATTATTCTAATTTTTCATTAATTAGGTTATTACTGCATCACCATTGTGTCATAAATAAATTAAATTATATAATGTATAAAATTTATAAATAAAATACCATTATGTAGGAAATATTTTTATATTTCTAATTAATATTTATAGTCTAAAATCCAACATATATAACCCTATGTAAAAATTGTTTTTCTAAAAGATATATGCTTATGTCATTTTTGTATTTATTTTAACTTAATTAAAAAAATGTGTCCCTATCACCTAAAAGTGGCTCCATGGGGTCCCAAAATTGATCCAAAGATGCCCATGTTCAGACATGTATCCACCAATAAGGTTAGGACACGTTTTAGGGTAATTTAGTAATATTATAATATTATTTGTTTAACCCTTATTTACCATATTTACCCTTTAACCATGGTAAATAAAATATTTACCAAAGTAATTATTCAAAATGTCTAAAAATAAAAGATACCTATTTACACAATTTGGATATCCTAATTCCAAATATGGAATCCATTTTTCGAAATTCAAAACACAGAAGTGTCAAGAATTAATTTAAAATTAATTCCCGTTGTTAAAACAAAAAGCGTGTTTTTATGATATAATAACTATCAAAAGATTGATACTTGTTTATGTCCGGTTTAATTGTGATATTATGTCCAATGACAAACATTGTATTAAATAGTAAAAATATATTCTAAATATACTTTAGAACCACTAAAATTCATAATTTATCACTATTAATTATTTTGATTAAAAAAAGTTGTTTTTAATTAAAATTTAGTAATTTTCACTATTCATCAAAATATTAATGCTATTTGAAAAGTACCAAAATTTCCCCTTAGGCTAAATTCGATACTCTGAATCCAAAAAATGAAGTACATTATGAGAGATAAAAGTTTTATAATTTTAAAAAGTAGGTATTACTATTCATAACGGCTACTTTGATTGGTTGTGGTGTGTGTTAGAACACGATGTTGCGTACAACACACATTATTGCATTATTCAAAGAGAAGTGTACCGTAGAAGCTTGGGGTGTTACAATTGATGATTGATGTGAATATTTTATCCCTATTTTATTATTATTATTATTAATTAATATCAATGTATATGTGTGTGTGTGTGTGTGAAGATATGTATATATATATTTGAATTCTCTTATGTATATATATATATGTGTGTGTGTGTGTGCATGTATAAATATATATATATATATATACAAATACACAATATTCTTTCATTAATGATTGATTTCTCAAATTATTCCCAATTATCTGAATTGAATTCCATATGTTAATTGAATTTTGTGTTTTATAAATCATTATTTATACTCATATTTTTAACATTGATGCAGAAAATATGCTATTATATGACATTTTGGGGTTTGAATAGAAACCTATAGACATAACCATCTATTTTCAAATAAATAATGAAACAATTTAATTAAAAATATTCCCTTGGAAATTAAGGTTTGGAGTCTCATATAATTAGCTCAAAACATTGACTAAAAAACTCTTACCTTTTTCACCTAATTGGAAGTATTATACTATGTAATAAATTTTTTAATTGATAAAAATTCATTAAAAACTTTTGTTACTTATCCTCTTATGATATTCTTATATATATTTAAGACATTTGATATCATCACAACCTGGGTAAATTGAAACATAATAAAGGGGTGAGACTAAAAGTTCATTAATTATCAATATATAAAATTAATATACAAGATCATATGTTAGAATAAGATGATCATATTGTAATAATCAATATGAATAATAAAATATTACCAATAAAGGTAAGGTCATAAATCATTTAATAAAATGTGACATAAATTATGATCTGGATAAAAATTGTGACTCAATAAACATGGTTTATAGAGAAAAACATAATCATGAGAATAACTGTAAAAGTATAATAATTTTTTTGATTATGGAACATATATTAATATTGTTAAAATAACATTCATGATCCACAAAACTAGTACCCACATTTATTATTAACTGAAATGTTCTAATGAATAAATATCTCATGAGATATAAGATATCAACCAATACATTGAAGTTTGATATAGGGCCCACCAATCACCATCCATACATATCTGTGCATTTAAAGGTAGAACATAACATATTAAAACGATTTAAAAATTGGTTTAATATTAATTTTAAGTGGAAAAATATTTTGAAAATATTCATAAATCCATCATTAATCATAACATGATAATCCCGTTGAAAATAATTGGCAATCCAATTACATCATGAAACTTTATGATTAAATTACACTGAAATAAATTTATACAGAATATGTTATTTACTCCAAATAGATTAATATTGTAATGTTTTCACAATAACTTTCCAAATCAATTGATATATGGGATCTATATGAATCCTTCAATCATTTTAAGAAACAAAATTATATTCATAGATACAAGATATTATATGAAAACCTTCATTGACTAGGAAAGAAAATGTTAGTTATAGAAAATTTCAAATATTGGAAATATAATTTATAATACATCAAATGAAATAAAAAGGATGGTATAATTTGAACAATATCCTTAATCATGAATAGGATGTATCAAATGATAATCTCTTGGATGAAAAACTATATTTATAATTATCCTAAAAATCAATTTTTAAATAAGATATATTATTAATATTTTAACGTAATTTTAAATGAAATATATTATTAAAATAGAATAAAATAATATATTTTTCAAACCATGAAAATAACGATTGAAAATATATTATAAAATTGCCTATACAGGATAAATATGTGTTCACATAGAGAAAAATATAAAAAGGGAATTTTTGAATCATTTGAATAGTACCATGAATTAAATAATTAATGATTCAATTTGAAAATTTATTTCTTATTAGGTGAATTGAATACAATGAAAAACATTATTCTTGAATTATATGGTAAATTAATAGATACCTTTAAGGGATCAAACTTATTAAAAAATGAGGACTAAAAGATAAAATATTTTATTTTGAAAGGATTGGGAACCCTTTTATACATATTTATTTCGAACAAGTTTTTTAACCCACCATAAATAAATTAAATTATCAATTTGAAAATAGGTAAATAAAATTATGAAAAAAATATAAAATAATCAATATTATCTTTCCAAAAAATAGAGTATAATATTGGTGGAAATGAAATTATGGACATTTTGAAAAATATTCATCATCGTGAATGGAAGTAATTTTTACCCACATTATAATATTATATTTAATAAAATTATCAAAGAAAGGATTATTTATAATGTCGTGTAATTTACCTAAGGTAAATATGGAGACCCCTTTATAATATTATAATTGTAGTTTTAATAAACAGTTGAAATTTACATTCATGTAAGAAATACAATGACCCAATGAATCATAAATTGAATTAATTATAACCATATAGAATTTTTAATGTAAAAAAACCGTGAACCTTGAGAGAAAAAACATGAAATTGATATTAAAATATTAGTAAATGAACGATAGTTCCATATTTGATACCATAAGTAATTGAATACATGATATTAAATATATTATATTAAAATATTTCAAACAAGTCCCATGGTGTTGAAAACAGGAAAAATATACCATGAAATTATTTACCAACATATTATAATGAACATTAATAACCAATATTAAAAAAATGTAATCCCATATTTCCGGACATTATTAATATTACTATCCTTTTATAAACATAAATTATAATTATTATTAATAAGAATATTAGGTTTCCATCTATTTTTATTATCAGATGTATATAACCTTGGTTGTTTGGAACAAGTTTCATAATAACATTGATGTTTGTTAAATTTTCATCCAAAATTAATATTGAAGTGGTCATTAATGTTAACTTCTGGAATGATTTATATAATTTATTACATTTTAAATTCCTTTAATGTGTTATTTACACTTTATAATGGATGATATAATTGATAATAATCATATTTTGATGATTCTCTATGATAAAAATATTTCTTCTTAATTAATGGAATTAATAATAATTAAATCATTTTTGAACCGAAATACACATTATTTTATTATTTATAAAATATTTTACCAAATATGTGATTCTGATAGTCATACATGATATATTTTTTTCTCATTGTTCATGTTGATAGTTGAAGCTATATTAACATAAAATTGACATCATTATAATAGATTCACACTTATTATATTATGTGTCTATTAGTCCTATCATTCATAATTTAGGGAATTTATGAATGTGAAAGTATTTCATATTATGAAAAAATTTGTTTTTATCCATCTAAGTTCACTTATTTGTAATGTTTAATTCTATAATGATATTTTAATCATTGATATCATTAATTGTTTATTAAATTCTTTTATCATAACATTATTCATATAATACACCTAATATTTATCTATTAAACCCATCATCATGTACATGCATTTATGTAAATGATAAAAAGAAAAAAAATCAAATATTTTTTATTCTATGTAGGTGGTAGTCCACATGTACGCCTGGATGATGACATAATTTTACATAGAATTGAAAAATTGAGTAATATGGTTTATCATTTCAGAATATAAAATATGTAATAAAAATAACAATTAAATTTTCTTTTTATATTTTTACCATCTTTTTTTCTAGATACTAAAAAATTGTGTTATTTCATCGAGGCGGTAGTCTGTGTGACACAAGAATGAGTTTTTTTTATTTTTCATAATAGAAAAGTGAAATATGGTTAATTATTTTAACAAAATTATATTAACAATATAGTATAAATGTGACACTAATTTTATCATGTTAATATTTATTTATTATATTTTATTAATAATAACTGAACAAAATCAAAATAAAATAAAACAATACTGTTAAGAAATTTCAACCTGACATCACTGATTGTCTCTATTGAAAATAGGATTTAAACTTTTACAGATGGAATATTTAATGGAAAAAACCACATCAATATTTCAGTTAATGATTATTAGAGTTTATGGAATATTTATTTTTCAATATATGTTCGTTTTATTATTAGGGGAACTGAGGAGTGTAGTTCCCATTGAATAAGTGAAAAGAGATGACATTTTCATATTTAAACAAAATGCTTCTATATTGGGTATTAAATATCAATTATAATGGATAATATAGATAAATAGTAGAGAGATGAGGGTTGATATATTTAAAATAACATAAAAGGTTTATACATAGTATAAATATGGATCCTATTTGTTCTATATGTGAGAATGTGGCCCACGTTCCATTAGATTTTGAAATTTTACCTCTCATTGATTTCCCATCCCCTAGGCCAGTGACGGTGCCTCTGATTCCAGTTACAGTTGATCCAAGATCCTTCAATGGTGCTCCTACAATCTCATTTCCTCCATCCTCTCCATTTACCCCTAAGTCTCCCTAGTCCATCCTTTCCTTCAAGGATTTCATGTCTGGCACAAAGAACAACCAGTTCAGGTCCTGCTTCATGGAAGTCATTGTGCCTCTTCATATGGTCTCACAAGGAGGTTTCTATTTTTTATTTGAATTCCTCGCATCATCCTTTGTGGAGGTTGAGTCTTGCCTCAAATATACTATATTTGCGAGTTTTTTGGTAGAACAATTGATGAACTTGGTCTTTCAGTGCATTGTTAGCCCATGGGGCCTCTTTTCTTTAGAAAATATATCAATTATTCATCATAATGCCTTCTCTATGGTTTTCAATTTAGAAACTGATTCCATTCAATATTTGTGCAGGGATTACAATGTTATGGGGAGGTGGTGTTTCAACCTGACACGATGGTCACTTGATGTTCACTAGGGTAAAGAGAGGCCCTAAAAGGATACCTGGATATTTCTCTTGGTATTCAGCTAACTTTATAGAATGATAGTTTTCTCATGGCCACTGATGACTCTCTCTGGGGTTTCCTCCTCATATATGATCACATCATTTCCATTTATGATTACTTGTGGGATTTTTTACGTGTCAAAATAGACATCTCCCATCCCCTCCTGGAGAGGCTCTCTCTTTGGTTGAAGGATTTTTTCTAGATGTCTTTGGACATCATCTACCATGTATTACAGAGGTATTTATCTTCCTAGGTCCTCTAGAGTCACTCCTTGAAATAATATAAGAAACATAAACCATGAAGCCATCATAACCCCACTAAGATGGCCACCTCCCAAACACAAAATACACCAATATTCCACCACTCTGATGTCCCATAGGAATTTCCTATTAATTAAGTAATCTCATTGAGGGCCCTTATTTCTTCTTCGGCCCTTGATCTTCCCCTATCACTATTCACTAGCATGTAGATGAGGTAGCACCAGGATCAAAATTGTTTTCCCTCATCAATAGAAGCTCAAAGTCTCCTCCAACTAATCCTTCTAGCTCTCTCATTATCAAGAATATAATGGAAAATTATATTTGTGATATGAAGAACTTTAGGGGTCCTCTTTTAAGACTCCCAACATCCATCTCCCTTTATATTCATATATTAGGACATTATCCTACTCCTCTTCTCATCCATGTGCTAGAAGAGGACAAGACCCCTCATCTCTAATATGCTCCTTCAGAATATCCTAGTACTTTAATATCTTCTTGTGTCACACATCTTCCAAGCATATGCTTTCTTGATTAAGATTTTTTTCTCAAAAGTCCAAAGGATCCTCCATCCTTTAGTGGCCATATTTTTGACTCCCCCCCAATCTATGTATTCCTCCACCACCTCTACCTAAACTCTTTCTTGTAGTACATGAATTCTATGGAGAGATCAATAAAATAAGTTATGGTAGTTCTCACCCTCTCACCTCATAAAGGATATTTGTCCTAGGGCTAATGACTGGGTACTCTCATTTCAATGATTCCCATCCACATTTGGAATTCATGTATCCTCAAGGCCAGGGTCAGAACAGATTTGATTTCATCTAAAATCTGCAAGAATAATTTCTACCATAATTATATCACATATCATAATAAAATACATTACAAAATCTATGAGTCTTTCGAAAGAAAAAAGTTGCAAGGATCCATGCATGATGACCCCTCTAATCGTCATATCAATATTTTTTCTCACAACAACCACTCTATAGTCCTAACTCAATAATGATATCCACACATTTATACTACGAATAATCATCATAGAGTATCCTTCTTGGTGTCCACCATTTATGGGAGTTATGATACCCAACATAGGGATCTTATATAGAATGGACTTAATGCTTTTGACTATAGTACATTAACATGGCTTGTTGGGGAGGTTATAATGTTAGTAACAACCTGAAAGAGAATAATGGTAGGGGTCCTTTCCATAGGAAATGTTGTTTGGATTGTATTTTTCTATTCATGGGTGGTGAAGTCCTCATGCACCTCATGTACTCACGGGACTATTTCACCTATTGCAACAATCAATATGGGGAACACCGCTTTTTGAGTCACTTGGACCGATATCTAGTCATCTTGCAGGCCATCTTTTCTTTCTCTAACACCAATGACATACATATTATGTGTGGGATCTCGGACCAATTTTCACTTCTGGTTTCCTTATCTGTGAGACAAGTGGTCCATTATAGGTTCAGATTCTTCCAGAAATGGACCAAACTCAATGGAAGTCATCCAATATGCTGAGATTAATAGAGTGAGCCAACATAGTGGAGTCATTGAAAACCCTTTCATAATAAACTAAGGAGGCTTAGAAACATGCTTCATGCTATGGTGACGGAAATAACTCATAGCGACAGGGACATAGAATAAATAATGTAGGATATTGAATGTTTGAAGACTGTCTCGGAGGGGGGATAAAATGATAGGCTATTTTAATATCTAGAAAATAAGAAGTGTACTTTTGAAGATATGATTCTTAAATAATAAAATTTGGTCATGTATAATTCATGCATCATATAGCACAGTGAGGGTGATAGGAACACTACAAAATTTCAAGCATGTGTTAAATAGTGTATGTGGAAAGACCATCCTAATAATTTGTTAGATGATTGATCGTACTCAGATGACAGGTATGTTGTTGGGAAACCTGGCCATTCCTTCTTCAAACATATAATTTCCTATCCAAATTTGAGAATTCATAATGGATATTAAAGTGTGCATGTGGTGTTCTTAAATACAATTATAATATATATTTCCCTCTAGGATAGTGCATTGCTTGGGGATATTACCAAGGATAAATAATTTTTTGAGGCATTTATGAACCATACAGATGATTTCTTGAAACGTTCATGTTGTTTTCCTGGTATGTATTATAGGGATCCTGGGATGTGGTTATGTATGACTTGGATGAGTCCATTGGTGAATTAATTCAAGGGGAAGCATGATTATAGTTTCTTTTGCTACTACAGTGGCACTCATTCCAAAATTAAGCAACCCTTGAACCATTCTACACTATAGACTGTTAAGAACATTTAATATTAATTATAATGTTCTGTCGAGCATCATCAACTAATGTATTTCAGATCATCTCCTACAATGTGTCTTTATTGAGAAACATGGTTTTGTGAAGGGCCACCCTATCCAAGGGGACAATGAATTATACCAAGATATGATAAGTAACTTCAACTCTGAAAAAATTTCTCAAACTTGGTAATTAAACTAGATAACAAAAAATATGATAGGATCGAATAGAGCTTCTTGAATAAGGGGCTCTTTGATATGCAATTTCCCCTGTCTACAAACGACATTTTAAGATGTTCTAGTTCCTCATGGATGTTCTTTCACTTCATTGTGAAGTTCCATGTCTTATTTAAATTGACTTGTGGTCTCATGAATGGTGATCCATTTTCCCTGAGTTTCTTCATCCTGACCCATGACATTTCTAGTCACCAATCCTTATAAGTTTGAGTAGTGGTGAGATCCACCAATAC
The DNA here is from genome assembly GCA_963277665.1 of Viscum album. Taxonomy (NCBI): domain Eukaryota; kingdom Viridiplantae; phylum Streptophyta; class Magnoliopsida; order Santalales; family Viscaceae; genus Viscum; species Viscum album. Next base: position 1,068,704,623 of record OY728157.1, on the reverse strand, counting down.
CGAAGAAGGATGAACCTCCCCTCCATATCCTACAACATTTATCTGGATAAAACCATAATCTTCACTAATGACAATATGAGTTCAGTTTTTAGCCTTATTAAATTGTTCTATGAATACTTCTATTGGAGTGCACATACTATCAATAACTCAAAGAAAAAAATTTCCATATCTAATAAATGTTCTTCCAACTAGGCCTCCTCTTTATGCCACATTATATACATTCAAAGATGGAGTTCTCATATAGATATTATGGTTTAAACTAAATCCATAGGTAGGCATTGAATCCATAGAATGTATAACATCATTTGCATGATCACCCACCGGTTCCTCAATTTGAAGAACAGATTCCTATCCTTTGGGTTCATAATGGACTGGTCAAAAATAAGATATGTGTCTCTAAAATTCATGCCCCTTCACCCATAAAACAACGGAAATGTTTGATAACCATAATTAAAATGATCTATGCACATTCTCTATGGTACATCCATGATGAAGTTAAACATCATTGGGTTTCATTGGGTATGTTGGTGTGGCACATTCAAGTAGGAGGAATTTACGTGTATAGCCCTGTTGATACCACCGTCTGCATTCAAGAAATGTTGTCCTGGGATGTCGATGAATGACACACCATTTGGGGGAGATCATAAAGATAAATTTTAAAGGTTGTTTGTAGATGATGTGATGTTCTTAATCTTCATTACTATATATGATTTTACTCCTTTTCATAACACTTCAACCCCTTCTCTGGTGGATTATCAGGGAAGTTGATCTATCATTTTTGCATCATTAATAGGTTGACATGGCTAGAGAATTCATAGCTTGTCTGGCCATGTGTAAATCATTCAAGGAGTCCAAATTCTTCCCAAAACACATTCATGTTGTTTTGGATATTGATATTTATATCATATTTAACCTTATTAATATCAACTCGGATTTAGTTCAATGTGTCTTCACACTTTCCACCTCAGATACTTTATCAAGAACATGATTTCACCTCTCTCTTACATCATAAGACTATGTAAATTAATGTAATGAGGATCCATGGATATTGAGACTCCCCACAAAGGTTAACATCATTACAAGGAGAAATAAAAACAATGTGGTCCAACAGATGATAACATTAGAATATGTTGTATCAATATGGACTCCTAATGCTCATGTTTTAACATCCATTGGGAGGAGAGTGTTTTTTATATTTTCATCAAGGGAGATTTGTGTGTTATCTGGTCCTCCTTTGGAGACATTAAAGTATTCTCTAACCAAACCATTCTATATGATGCTTTCATCGATCATTTGTTTCATGGATAGAGTGATAGGGGCCCGTAGAAAATGGTACAGACCACTTTCGTGCATGGTAGATGATGGTTCATATTGGAGGCTATGAATAATGATATGTATATGGGGATTCATTATTAAGGGAGGTCCATCATTCCTAGAAATAATATCCTTCTCCTAGACATGTTCATATTCATGAGTATGTAGTGGGACTCTCCATCCATGTACATTCTTCATACATGCACTCAAATCTCCTAGCCAAGATGTAGTACTATGTGTTTCCAATATGTCTGATGGAGGCCACCTCTCCATGGGTTTAAAACTCAACATCGATGGGTCCTATATATCAAGAGTTATGAAAGGGGGAGGGAATGTTCATGACTCTTGTGGCTTAGTTATCTTTGAATTCACTTCCCACTTTGGATGAGGATCATATCTCCAGGTGGAGGCCCATTCATTACTTACTACCATCACCTTATACAGCCGGGGAACATTATTATTTCTAATGATGAAAGAGATTAAATAATTATCTTCATTTCTTTTCCTGGTACAAGATCCACTCTATGTAAAATTTCATACACTATTAGAAAATGTTGAGGTAGTCTCTCCAGGATGATCTGAATGGTTTACACCTGAAGTAAGGGAAATAAAGATGCAGAACACCTTGTGTCTCATATGGTTCCAGGCACTAGAATTTCCTTCTTTTATAATCTGATCTTTTTTTGGAACATTAGGGGGTTATTCTTGTTAGAGAGGATTCTATTGGGTTACATTATTTCTGACCACCCTAGTTTCTTATTTTTTGGATTTTCCTTGCCTTTTATCATTCCTTTTACAATAAATAAATGCATGATGATGATAATGCATAAAAAGAGATATATTATAAAAAATGTAAAAACTAAATTTTTTAGACGACTTTTACATATTATTCCCTTCACCTTTTAGTTCACTCAATTTCACAAATTTTTCATTTCACCACGGTAAATATCATTTATCGTGAAATTTATCCACTACCCTAGAATATTAATTATTATATAAATTGGATCATTAAATATAAAATTATATATACATTTTTTTATTCAATTTTGAAAAGTGTTAAAAATTAATTTTAACATAACAAAAATAAAAAAATTGAATTTTTTTTAAATATAACATAAGTGATAAAATGTCAAATATGGGTTTTTATATTAAATCCTATATTTTTAAAATTATAAACTACCTTATAAAATATATATTTTTTCTTAGGAATAGTTTTAGAATTTTATAAATCATAAATATAGTCATAATTTCATAAATTTCATATTATTTTAAAAAACATGTATCTAATTATTCAACTAAAAATCACTATTATAAAGAAAATATCCCAAATACACCTATTATAATATTGAACATTTTAATTTAAGAATGTATTAATTTTTTCTAAATTAATATTATTAAATTTATTAAGGAAATATTAAATTCCAAAACAATATATAAATAAAAAATATTTCTTTAAAATAAAATACAGTAATAAAGATCATATATTTTTAATATAATTTTATATAGATGTCTAAATAATTTTAAATTGTTATATATGTTTCTAAATTTAAATATAACATATTATGATAAACTTTTATTGATGATAAATTAAATTTCTTATTAAAAATTATGATGCCATGTATTAAAATGGCTCTCCAAAATAAATTCATTATTTTGAATAATTAATCCAAATAATAAAAATATATATATTTTTAAAATTATTATTACATTTTTTGTTTAATTTTATTTTATTCTCCATTTATTTTTTACCTTTCTTTATTTTATTTGGGATTTCTGTTGGATTAATTTGTTGTGGGGAACAAGACATTGAAAATAATATCATCTAAAAAAACTGAATTATCCTATCATTATATTCTACACCCTTAAATAATTTACATCATTGATATTTCAATTATTTCCCATTGGTAAAATTATATGAGGATATTATTTAATTATTGTTCATTGCGGATATAACTTATATTATAGAATCTACCTTACTATATTAGGATATATAAAGTTAATTATCCTTCATAAGATAACACTAATCAGTCATGAAATCATACACACAAGTATATATGTACCCTAAATATATACTCTCTATAACATGCCTTTCGAAACCCATTTGAATCTCTATGACATTATACCATAATGGTTCTCATATTATTCTAAAAATAATCCTTTTTCTTCAACAACTAGTTTATTAAATCACACACCTGTCAATATATATCATAATTATATAAATTAAATAATCCTAAGAAAATATATATTGGATTAAATTTTCATTAAATAAATGTTTACTTTGTTATGCTATCAATAAATTATAATAGTAATGTCCTGACATGGGAGCTGCTTAACTATTTTACCGAGCACGTCCACTACATAACATCAGGTGCACCTCCCTATATACTAGATGATTCTGACAAGAATCAAAGGCTTAAAGAGGTGGATGTACGGACTATAGAATCTTTGACTAAATAAGACACATCAAATAAAACCATAAATACTAGAATGTTTATAAAAAATAATCATTAATCTCAAATCCATTTCCAAAAAATAAATACATGTCCACATCTAATAGTAAATATACCATTTCATGTCATATTGTTCTTAGTATTATGAAAATACCAAAATAAATAGAATATTATGAATCCCTAAATTGGGTCCCTAAAGAAAATTTGGTTCCATCATCCAGGAAAATCCCAAATCCCCAAATTGACCCTCCAACAAATGGAATTTTTTCCTTTTCCTGACTAGTGTGGGGTACTCAAGTACAAAATGAAAGCTTGGTCTAGTTGTGAGTAGAACTCAATATTCAACATAAAATGGTGTCTGAAAAATATCATATCCAAATATTAATTCATGTAGTTATAAAGTACCTAATGATAAATAAAGAATAAACCATGTCCCATGAATTAAAAATATTACAATGACCACATTCTCCATTAATTCAATGACTTTTCATTATATGATAAATAATCTCCATCCTATGTGGAAAACCTAAACCTAAAATATTGGAGGACATGGTTTCATACATATCAGGGACAACCATTTTGATACCAATATATATCATATATGATTGGAGGCACAATTGAGGTAATAATACCCACTTCCTTCATTAGGGGAATAGAGCACTTCTCAATATTCTTATGCCTTGTTATATAAATTTGGGGCCTAAAGACACAATATTTCTGGACCCATGCAGTGGTTCATTAGTAAAATCCCCACACACATCAAATTTTAATTTTCACAAGCTTCTTCAAATTTTTAATTCATTTTCCATTTACAAAACATAACTGATCTTAAACATTAATTCTTTACCAAACACCCCCTTATGTCATATTAAATTCCTAAAATTAATTACAATGATTTTAATATCATAATCCCTTGTTTAAATTCATAACATAAATATCATTTTTTATATCTCATTAACCATTCAGTTTTACAATTAACCACTCAATTCCTTGTTCAAGGAATAGGAACATCCCTTTTGTTTCCTTAGGCCTAGTATACTCTTTCTCAATAGATCCAATGTGGATCATAAGGGGTTCAATTCATCTTTAAATTATCACTTTTCCATTTGATATTATGGAAAAAAATAAAAACATAACACCACTCATATACAACCATATACACATAAATCATGAATCTAGATTATTGGATACGACATGAAGACTGCCTACAAAAGGTTCATGGAAAAACACTCTCATAATTGTTTCCCTTTATATGAAAAATAGTTCCATTTAATGTCCCAAATTATAATTAACTTGAAGAGATATATTTTATAGAACCTAGTGATGAAGAATGATTCCAAAATCGATATTCCAACTAATATGGACAATAGGGTCAACTAGAATCACTCCTATCATAATGTTCCAAACAATGGAACATCAAATAGAAAAAAAACATGGGAAAATTTACCTTGAAATCATGGGGGAGAATATATTGTAACCATTAATACTATAGGGTGAAATGGGATAATAATTTGGATTAGGATTCATACATATTGAAGAGAATAATGAGAGAATAATCCATTTTCAATCTGGTGCATGGTTTGGCTACAAGTTCAGCCAAACTATATGACAACCATGAATCACCCTATTTTAAATGTGGTTAGTGGTTACATTGTCTCATGGTAAACCTAAAAAAGTTTCAAAAATCTTTCTCTATTAGTGTTAAATGTTTTGGACCCCCTAATCAATGAATTTATCAACTCTTAATGACCCCTCTCTTGGATACAATGTTCCAACTCTCATTTAGCTCTAACCATTCTTCAACCTTGTATCATGAACTGTGTAGTCTATTTTACAACTCAATAATATCCCAACCCCTGATACACCCTAAGGATCCTCATATTCTAAATAAGAATTTCATAATCCATTTTATTAAAGATCAAATAGAATGTAAACAATTATATTTATCCATGAAAGGTAATGATCTTAAAACCTCTACACCATATAATGAGTCATCCTCAATCCATGGTCCCCAAAATCATTAATATTACAATATAAAATGTTCAGGACACTAGGCCTTAATATCAATCTCCCTCAATTATGTCTTCCCCAGAACATTTCATGTAATTCTAGATCAATCAAACTAATGGAATGGTCATGTATAATAACACTTACACAGCGTCATCCATAATATGAACTAGATTCTCATGAAAGGATGCATCAACCTAAATTTCAAAATTATTAACATCAACCACATGATATTTTAAAAGGTTATACATCTCAAGATATAACACCTAGAAAAAAATTTGAATTCAATTATACTACTGTAGAAGAACCAAATTGTATTTTACTAGTCTAATCCTCTCCATGATCTGAAACAATCCAATGTACCTGGTCACAAACATACCCTATTTTGGAATCCTATGCTGACCCAACAAAGAAAAGGCATGAAGAACTTTCAATCCACATCCATAAACTCAATAGATCGATGATGTTGATCATTATATGACTTCTTCATACTCGGAACTAGATCCATACCATTATGAATCAACTAAACCTACTATATTCTCTCCAGTATGATACTTGGTCCAAAAAATCATATTTCATAACATCAATTCAATATATTAGAGATCTATATAGACTACCATATAGTTCCTAATGTTGTTATTACCGATTGATCTACTCCTAAATGTTGTTGCTGGAGAAATCAAAAAGCTGAATGTGATTTAACATAGATCCCCCAACATATACGAAACATGCCTTCAATGTGCCATAAAAAAAATAAATATCACACTCAAACCAACCACCTTTCTAGTAGAGAAAATCCATACCCAACAGTACATGGGTGGATGGAACAATCTATAACCGTCGATGAAGTCATCGAATAAAACATGGATCATGATATGAAACAATTATCTGAGTTGACCCATGAAAACATAATATTCAAAAAAACATATAAGTCACCCAAAAATATACAATTAAACTCTCCAGAACTATTATGGAATTTTCTTCCATGGATAATCTACTAAAATTATCAATATCACAGTATTCTTTTGTGTAATCCTCATAATTCCCAAAAAAAACCCAGTGATTATATCCCCAAACTTTAATTTATGACTTCTAATTGTTCATAGAAAACCACTTAGTCAATGATGTTTGGCCATCACCTATTAAAAAATTTACCATCATATCTAGATACCAACCACAAATTTCATTACCCCATGAAACACAACTTGTATAATAATTTAACAATACATTTTAGATAAACATGTATGCACTGGTGACATTGATGAATGTAACATTAAAATAATTCATTCTTTCATAAAAGTTTTAACAACATCGTGGAAATGAACATAAATGGTATCATAATCATTTATAGTAAATTAATATATTTACTTTTTAACATAATTGTATTTCATCAAGGCCAAAAACACGGTTTCTTCATAATACATCTCTATTTTTTGTTATATAAGAGTGTAATAAACATAAAAATATACCATTTTCCTATGTCACCAGCCCTCATAAACTTCTATACACAACTCTGATATATTATTACACTTTAAAAAAAGACTCTGGGATTTTCAGTGTTTTCATATTTTATCCCAATGTTTTTGAAACAATTTGTATATTTCCCAACATGTTGTCCAAATCAAAATCGATTGAATGCCTATAATCAATTCAAATCTACTAAAAAATATTCGAGTCACACTATGAGATGATTTATTTATGGATTTAATTCACTTCATACAAAAAACCATTTCACTCAAAAGGTATTACTTCCAATATTTGATGAATTAAATAATAATGGCCAACTATAGATCACCCATTGTGTAATTTAATTCATGGGACATGAAATTTTTTAATCAATACCCCACAACCTGATCTCCGTACATCAAATTTACCACAAGAAAAAAAATATGAATAAAAAAGAGGGTATACTCCTTAACATGATATGGAAGGATCAACATTCTTATAGTATACAACCACATCTTAAAACCCTACAAATCATTTTCACTTTCTCCAAACAACTGTTACATGACACCATTCTTGGTTATGAACAAATGTTGTTCTTCCAAGCAATAAAATACCATGATCAACCTTTCAAAATAACCTTATATAAAAAACAAATTAAAAAGTAAAAAATGTTGGGATTCTCCCAATATACCACTATATGCACATTATATGTGTACAAATACAAACCATTCTTAGATATGATGTGTTCCACAAAATGTAACCAATCATTCCATAACTAGAACATAGATAGCTTGGTGTGTATATTATTCTCACATAGTGTACTCAAGATGACGTGAATGTATTGGGAATGATCTTCATCAGTATTAGGGTTCACAAATATAGAATACAAGAAAACTACAAACTGATCTAGTTAGAGATGTAAGATTCTATTCATCAATTCCCTGAACACTGATAGTGAATTCATCAACCCAAATGACTTCACAATATACTCATTAAAACCCCAACATAATACAAAATATATATATGGTATATCATAAGGTCTCACCTGTATGTATTGATACCCTTATATAAATTAATTTTTTTAGAATACATAATTAACTTTCTAGTTTTCATAATGATCATTGATTTGTTAAAAATATTTTTGTATTTAACTATTATCAAATTCAATTTTCATTAATCAACACAAAACGAAATCATCCCATAAACCTTAATGTGAAAAAACTAATGATTCCCTTGGTAAAATATTTAGTCAGATAAAACAATTAATATCCAATTCCACAAACTATGTATTTTTTTCTCATGCTCCATTGGTTCCATTAAATAATGTGGAATGCACATTTGATCAGCTCTCGGAATCAGTTCATTCATTAATGTAATCACTCTCTCATGCAGTATCCCTGAAAATTTCTCAAGAAAACATTCATTATACTAATACATTATGGGATGAATACATCATGTTACATTGCTGAATCATCAAGAACATTACATTCTATTTGGGTTGTGATCTCACCAAACTGTGATTTAACTGGACCTACAAGACCTTCCTTAATATTCTATTCCCCTCAGAGAACACAAGATTCACCCTTAAGTGGTGTTAATGTTACCATTTATAGATTGTAGTCAATAATGGTTTTATTCAATACCATCCAACCAATACCCAATATCCATTCAAATCCAAACATTTGATTCACTGAAATGTAACTAATTAAATGGTTCCCACATTCCATGAGGGAGCACTCCTTACATTTCTGGATATTTTTTCTCACACCCCTAATGGTGTTTCAATCATAAAAAACCCACAAATATGTTCCACCACTACACCCAGAACATTCAATCATTAAGAATATATAAAATAATATGAGACCCTTCAATGAAATAATGCTCTAGAATGTATGGAATCTACATGGAATGTATCATGAATAGTTGATGACCAAACCTCGCTATTTCTTAAAGTAGGATGAACTACATCTTGATTGAATTTCCATATAAAATTTTTCCCAGTCTTGGTCTCTTGTGATACCCTACCTTGATGGTAAGCATATTATTTTCCTAAAGAACCGCATCTACCACCATATCTGGTAATGAAAATAGAAATCCAACCTTCCTACAAGGTATTGGGTACAAGACCCGCTTCCTAAACATTAAATATTCTTCCACTATCAGTACCCACCTATCATAGGTTACTGTAAATTCCACCTATCATGGGTTACTATAAATCATGTGTTCATGATCAATCCTTCTACATGATACACACTCAACTAGAGTTTTAGGATATTTAACATTCATGATTCCCTATATTCTGCATTGATATTACAACATTGGGTCACTACCCTGAGTGAAAATTCATCTCCATGTGTTTTTTCTATCACTACCAAGGTGAAAACCATCGAATCGATTCTTCCAACTATTATAATCCATGTCACTGGATTACCAAACATGAACCACATGACCACCACAAGAAGCCTCGCTTAAGTTCCCCTTAGAAATTATATACCAATTTGTCACATTTGAAAAATTATTAATATAGAAGATATTCACATGAGACAAGATCTCATATATTTTTCCATCCTAAAAACACCTCACCATAGTTTCCTTATTTATACCAATGTTGGAATAAGGTATTGTAATTTTGTGAAGTGGACATTATACTCCATAATGGATATAGTCCCCTGAGTCAACTATAGACTCTATAAATCCATCTTTTCAATCAATGCCTCTAGATAAAAATGTTACTAAAACATCTCATGGAAATAATTCCACAACATATAATATATAGACTCTGTCTGAAATAGGATATCCAACAAGCATTTTTCTTGTCCTTGTTATATATTTTCACCAACCTCACTCTTCTATAAGGGGGATTATCTAATTGAATCAAAATTATCTAGTTCAGCTTTATTCAAAAGTTAGCTACCTCAGGTACACCTTCTCTAGAATACATTTGAGGCTGTTATAACTGAATATCTATAGTCATATAAAACATCCATTCACATAAAATCATAAAACACACAACATTATCTATTTAAAAGGAGAAATTTTATAACCAAACTACAATTCCCCTCTATTAACTGGAAAATGTTATTTTTCATCATCCACTACTATAAGATAATTCTTGTTGGTAACATCTTTTCACCCAACCAGGAGACATCAACATGGCAGAATTTCTGTATAATTCCAAATTCATGTCTCAAAACATGACAAATAAGGCTTCCCATTTTTAATTCATAGTGGGATCACTATTATCCATTCTAAATGCTTTAATAATTAATAAATCCAATAAAATTTACATTATCTATATTATTATCCACTAGAACTACTATCGTGGTCCATAATCTACATATATTAAACAAAATGTATACAAACACCCACCATTCATCAGGAACCGTTTTAAAACTGCTTCACATTCACCAACATAAATTTTCTGATTTAAGGACTACTATTTCAATTTTAAAAATATATTTTTGTTATTTATAAAATTAATACATCCCTATATAGAACATTTTATTTAAAAATATATTATTTAAAATGAATTTACAAAAACTAAACCAAACCACACAACTGTTTTCCATTGTCTTCCTAAAATTATTCATGACACAAGTATAAAAAAATTACCAAAATTTTGAATCCACTTATGGCCTGAAACAATATCTTCCCAAAGTAAAATCTTATAAAATAATAACGCCACCCATCAAGTATAACACCCAATCGGGAAATTACATTCAACATTATAATCAAATATCTGGAACAACAATCCTACCATGGGTAATCAGGTTTCCCCTAAACATTGGTGTTCTAATAACATATACGAGCACACTTCCATGGCCAAAACATCATAATATTTTATTAAACTCAAGAAAATAAAATTAATTATATAATTTAAATGGACTTTATAAAATTATGTGATTCCTCATATTATGATCCAATAAACTATATCCCCCTGCTGGTCCCTTATATAACTTTATGCACACCATGACATAATCTAATAGAAGCAAACTCATGGAATGGGACCAAAGAGACACATGAGGATATTATTCAAAAATTATCTCTGTAATCTATATAATAATGAACCATAAATGATTGGAAAAGTATAAAAATTATAAATTCATCATAAATTCATATCACAAAATAGGTTATATTCCCATAACAACATGTAAATATACAATGTAATGTAATTCAATGCCAAGTTTAATAAAAACACCATAATAATGATAGCTGGATGAATCAAAAAATTAGGTACTGACACTATGTCTAGTTTCCACATCCATGAATATAACTAAGACCCATATTAACCCTCTATTATATGCCTTCCCCCTTTTCATAACCAACAACCATGAAGTCTTCAGAGGTACCGAATGGCTTCCAACGCATTGTGTGAGAACAAATCACAAGTCATTCAACAATGGTGTATACTAAATTTCCATACTAAACAACAGTGTATTTATAATAATGTTATATTAGGTTAAATAAATATTAAACTGGGTTCCATAAATTGACAACATTACATTATCAACATTCATTATTTTTTCCATGTGCTTCACATATATGTTAATCAATCATCGGCGTATAATGGTCATCAAGACCACACATATGGGGAATTATGTTTCCATAAATAATAGAAAAATAATTTAAAATATATATAAATTACAATATTAAATTGATCATCAGTTCACGTAGTCATACTACCTCCATTCATTATGGGCATAGAGCCTCAGTCTGACTCACTAACCTATGACATATAGTGGTGGGTTATAAAGACATATTGAAGATCTACCAATGGGGTGGATTCATAGTCCAATCTAAAAAATATTCAGCATAATCATGTGAACGTGTTTCATAAATAATTTATCATATTTATAATTTAAATTACATTATCTTTTTTACACATTAATGTTTGAAAAAACTGTTGCTTATTCCAAATTGAGAAAAAATACCCATTATGTCATTTAATAATCCCTTGTTTATAAAAAACAATAATTACCATTAGTTTAATATTATAATCCATTCGATTTAAAAATAATCTAGTCAATTCAATTTTCATGGAGGTGTAACACCCCTAGATGTGCTTGGGTGTGGTCTACAAAACAATAACGAATCTGACAAGGATTATGAAGGGATAAATTCATCATTAAATTATCCAATTTATAATTTCATCTAAATGATACAAAATATATTTTATTAAATCCCTGAATGTCATCAATAAACTCAAAATTAAATCATAAAGGCAATGGGATTTGACTTATAGAACGCACAATCAATTACATAGATGAATACTCAATTAATCTTATCCATTTTTTTGAATGTGAACACCATTTAAACTCCCAAAATTGTATCTTTTGGAAAAATTATGTTTTAGAAATTCATTTAGAAAAGTGTAATGGTACTATAACTATTCTATAAAATATAAAATTGGAGAGTTTTATACTCGCCTGAATAATTGAATTGAACCCCATGACACAAGATATGTTGATGATTCATAGGAGAACCACATATTAGAAGATTGAGGGAGAATGGATCACAACCCTTGCTGACATAATGTGAAATGGTAGGAATATTTAGATGTGGTGTCAATAATTATAAACACGAAAATGGTAAAACCCTCATTTTGATGTGGTACATACTTATTATCCTCACCTTATGCACCCAGGGAATATTAGTGTTTTTAATGATAAAAAAGGTAAAATAATCCTCCACAATTCCATATATAGAGCATGTTCCACTCCATGATCAATTTCATACACTGTTAGAAAATGATGAGGTATGATCTCAAGCAATATCTGAATGGTTTACACCTAGTGTAAGTGAAATAATGTTACATAACATCTTGTCTCTTGTACATTTCAAGGCTCTTTTGTATGTAAGTTTCATTATATATGGTTTAATGAAATATTTGGGGGGTAATCTGGTTATAGGGGATTCCATGGGGTTATATTATTTCTGACCCCCCTGATTCTTATTTTTTTGGATTTTCCTTTCTATATACCTATAATTTTCTAATAAATAAATACTTTATGATAAAGAGGAAAAAAATTATATATTCTCAGAAAATGTAGAAACTAATTTATTAAGATGACTTTGATATATTATTCCCTTCACTAGTTAGGTCACTCATTTTCACTATTTTTCTTTTCCCCATGGTAAATATCATTTACATTGAAATTTCTCAATTACCCCAAAATTTAATTATTATATATCTTGGATCATTAGATACTAGATTATTTATCCATTTTATTTGTTTCAATTTATAAAAGTGAAAAAAATAATTTTAATATAACAACAACAAAAATTAAATTTTTTTAAATATTAAATAAGTTATAAAGTTTCAAATAAGGGAATTTATATAATATCCAATTTTTTTAAAATTATATGTTCCATTATAAAATACATACTTTTTCTTATAAAACAGTTTAGAATTTTATTATTCAAAATTATAGTCATAAATTCATAAATCTCATGTTTTTTTAAAACCTTTTCTTTATTATGCAACTAAAAATTACTATTTTTAAGAAAATATAACAAATAAAACTAAGATAATATTGAGAATTTTAATTAAAAAATAATTATTTTTTACAATTAAAATTATTATATTTATTAAAAAACAATATTTAACTCAAAAACTATATATAAATATATAAATACATTTTTTAAAAATACATTAATAAAAATTATATATTTTTATTATTATTTATTATAGGTTTTCTAATAATTCGATATTTTTATATAAGTTTCCAAATAAAAATATTATATACTATGATAATGTTTTAACTATGATAAATTAAATTTATTAATGATAAATGTTAATCCATGTTTTTGAATTTTTCTCCAAAATAAATTCGTTATTTTGAATATTTAATTAAAATAATAAAAATATATAAATATTTAAAATTATTATTACAGTTTCTTTAAAAGTGATTTTATTGTCCATTTATGTTATTACCTTTCTTGGTTTATTTTATTTGGGTTTTTTGTTAGATTAATTTTTTGGGGGGAACATGCTGTAGAATATAATATAAACTCAAAAGATCTGAATTGTCCTATCATTATATTCTACCCCATTATGTAAATTACATCATTGAAATTTAAATTAATTCCCATTGGTAAAATTATATGGGAATATTATTAACTTATTTTTCAATAAGGATATAAATTATAATATTGAATCAACCTTAATTTTATAGGATATATCAAGTTAATTATTCTTCATAAAATAAAAATAATCAGTCAGTAAAGAATACACACAAGTATATATATAACCTAAATATATACTGTCCATAACATGCCTTCTAAACCCCATTTGAATATCTATGACATTATACCATAATGGATCATATATTCTTCTAAAATGACTATTTTCATCATCCACTAGTTTATTAAATCAGACAACTGTCTATATATTTCATAATTATAAATTTGAACTGATCATCAATAAAAATATCTTGGATTATAATTTCATTAAATGAATGTTTAATTATAAGGTTATCAATACATTTTAATAGAAATTCCCTATCATTGGAGCTTCTAAAATATTTTATCAAGCACATCAACTACATGACATTAGGTGTACCCCCCCCCATATTCATAATGATTGTGAATTGCATGAAAGTCCTATAGACGTAGATGTGAAGACTATACCATCATTAACCCAGTAAGACACATCAAATAAAACTGTCATGATGGAATTTGTATAAATAGTAAACATTCATTTCAAATATATTTCCATAAAATTAATAGATTTCTGCAACGAATAGTTAATATACCATGTCATGTCATACTTTTCATGGTTTCAAGAAAATACCAAAATAATTACAAGATTAGGACTCCACAATTTGGGTCCCTATAACAACCTTGGTTCCATCCTCCCTGAATATCCCAAATCCCCAAATTGACACTCCATTAAAGGGAATTTTTTCTTATTCCTAGCTAGGTAAGGATACGCGTGTACCCAATGACAGCCCAATATTGTTGTGAGTATAACTCAGCATTCCACCAAAAATGAGGTATAAAAAATATCGTGTCCAAATATTATGTATGCAAATGTACAGTGCCTCATAATAAATAAATATTAAACCGTGTTCCATGATTTAATAATATTACAATAACCACATTCTCCATTAATTCAATAAATTTTCCTTATATGGTAAATAGGCCACATCCTATGTGAAACAACTAGACCTAATATATGGGAGGAAAAGTTTTCATATATCTCAAGGACATCCATTTTGAAACAAATATATATCAACTATCATTGTATCCACATTCGAGGTAATCATACCCTCTTCCTTTGTTAGAGGAATAGTTAATTTCCCTATCTTCATAACCCATTTCATATATACGTGGGGCCTAGAGCCACAATATAGCCTGACCCATGGATTTTTTCCTTAGTCCAATCACCGAACACAATACTTATTAATTTTTTCATGATTTTTAACATTTTTGATGCATTTTACATTTACATACCATAACTGATTTTAAACATTAATGCTTTACCAAACACCCACCTTATGTCTTATTAAATCCCTAAAAATAATTACAATGGTTTTAATTTTATAATCCCTTGTTTGAATTCATACCATAACTATCATTGTTTATATCTCATTAACCATTCAATTTAACCTTTAACTACTCATTTCCATGTTTGTGGAACAATAACGCCTCTTTTTTGTCCTTAGGCCTAGTCTACTCTTTCTCAATTGATCCCATGAGGATAATAAGGAGATAAATTCAACTTTTAATTATCCCTTATCCAATAAATATTATGTTAACCAAAATTAAAACATAAAACCACTCACATACAACCATATACACAAAAATGATGAATCTAGACTACGGGTTGTGACATATAGACCACCTAGCTCATTTTCTTGGACGAACTCTCGCTTAATTGTTTCCCTTGATATGAAAAATATTATCATTAAAGTCCCAAATTATATTCTAAATGATAATTTAGGTATTAGTCAATCTAGTGATAAAGAATGATTCCAAATTCCATATTCCAAAAACTATAGAAAATATGGTCAAATAGAATCCCACGTATCAAAAAAATTTCAAAAAACGGTACGTGAAATACAAAATAATCAATGGATAATTTCCCTTGAAATCATGGGGGGAGAATTAATTTTAATAATTTATACTATAGGCTAAAATGGGATACATATTTTGGTTAGGTTACATACATCATGAGGAGATTAATGGGAGAATAATCAATTTTTAATGTGTTTCATGGTTTGGAAACACAGTCGGTCAAAAAATTTGTTAACCATGAAGCATCCTATTTTTAAAGGGGTTAGGGGTTACATGGTCTCATAGGAAACCTAAACAGTTTGAAAAATCATTCTCTATTAGTGTGGGATTGATCAATCCATGTATGCATGGTTTGGAACCCTTCATTAATTATTTTACAAATTATGCATTACCCCTCTCTAGGATGCAATGTTCTTGAACACTTTTAGCTCTATCTGTTCTTCAACCATGTAACGTGCATAGGATGGCCTACATTCTAACAATATAATATCCCGAACCCCTAATACACCACCAAGGATCCTCATATTCGCATGAAAATTTTCATTATCCATTTTATAAAGGATAAAATAAAAGGTAAACAATGATATTCAAACATGAATGGTCTTGATCTTAAAACCTCCCCACATTATAATGACTCATCACCGAGCCATGCTCCCCAAAATAACTAAGATTATAAGATAAAATGTTTAGTAAAGTGGTCTTTAAAATCATTCACCCTCTCTTAAGCCTCCTCCAGCACATTTCAAGAGTTTCTAGATCAATCAAACTAATGGAATGGTCTTATATCTTAACACTTACTCACTGGGATCGATAATATAAAGTAGATTCTCATGAAAGGATGCATCAGCCTAAATTTAAAAATTAACAACATCAAACACATGATATGGGGAAAGGTGATAACTTTACAGATATGACACATAAAAATATTTTTGAATTCAAATATACCACTATAGATGACCCAATATGTATGTTACTACTCTGATCCTCTCTATAATTTGAGGTAAACCATGTACCTTGGCATAGACATACCCTTTTTTGGAATCAAATGGTAACCCAACAAAGAAGAAACATGAAGAAAATTCAATCACCATCCATAAAATCAATATCCCATTGGTGTTGATCGGTATATGTATTCTTTATACCTTAAACCAGATCCATAAATTTCGGAATCAATTAAACCTACTCTATTCCCTTTGGTATGGTACATTCCCCCAAAAAACTATGATTCTATATCTTCCATTCAACATTGTAGAGATCTACATAGACTATAATATTTTTCATAATATGGTTTTTCATGAATGGCCTCTTCATAATTGTTGTTGTTGGTGTAATAAAAATGAAGCAACTGATTTCACTATGATCTCCAAATTTATAGGACAAATGCCTTCAACGTGTCCTCTAGAACATAAATTTTACACATTGACCACCCATCTTTCTAAGGGAGAAAATACATACACAACAACACATAGGTTTAAATAACCATATATAATCCTTGATGAAGTCATGAAATAGAACAATTATTTTGAACTGACACTATTATATTAGTTACCCCATGAAAACATAATATTTACCAAACATATAAGTCACCTAAAAAACTCTTCAATAAAATTATATCTAACTATTAATATATTTACTATCTTGGATAATATTCTAAAATTTTTGATATCACGTCATTCTTCAATGGAATCCTCATAATACCCAATAAAACCCAATGATGAGATCACCTCACCTACATTTAGAACATTTAAGAGGTTGTTGAAAACCACTCAGTCACTGATGTTTGTTCATCACCTAATGACAAATTTTTCATCATATCGCAGTGCCTACCATCAATTTTATCACCCATGTCAACACATCATGTATAAAAATTTTACAATACATTTTGGTTAAGCAAGGATGCATAGACCACATTGAGTAATGGAAGTCGCACATCATTTGTTCTAACATAAAAGTGGTAACATCATGTTGGAAATGAACATAAATAATATCATCATCACCGATAGTCAATTAAGATGGTGAATTTTTAACATCAAGGATTTTCATCAAGTCCAAAAACTCGATATCATCATAATACCTCTCTTGTATCTATCATATATTTGTAGAATAAAAATATAAATATAAAATGTTCATCAATCATTGGGCCTCATAAACCGCTATTCACAACTCCATCATCATCTTCCACTTAGAAAAAACACACTTGGACTGTCGATGTTTTCATATTTTATCCCAATGAATATTAAACAATTTGTTTATTTCCAGACATGTAGTCCAACTCAAAATCGATTGAATACATTTAATAAATTCGAATCCACTACAAAATATTCACATCACAATAGGATAATATTTATTAATGTATTTAATTAACTGTATTCAAAAACCATTTCACACATGAAGTTACTGACCCCAATATTTCACGGATTAAGCCATAATGGCCAACTACAGATCACACATCAGGTAATTTTATTCACGCGACATCATATTTTGTGACCAATACCCCCAAAACTAATCTCCCTACATAAATAATACCCCAAGAAAAATACAATAACAATAAAATAGAAGGTAAACTCTTTAATATAATTTTGAAGGGTCAACATTGTTAGAATATCCAAAAACATCTTCAAACCCTACAATCCATTTTCACTTTATCGAGAAGGCTCTTACATGACATCATTATTGGTTATGAACAAATGTGGTGCTTCCAATTGATAAAAAAAATTTATAAACCTTATATAATAGCCCTATAAATAGAAAACATTAAAACCCAAAAAACAATGTTGGTATTCTCCAAATATACCACTACATGAACATTATATGGGACCCCATACACACCTTTTTTAGAGATTATGTGTTCCACCAATTGTATCAAATCATTTGAGAACAAGAAAATAGATTTCTTAGTGAATATCTTATTCTAACATATTGTACATAAGTTGATGTGAATTTATTTCGAAATATCTTCATGATTTTGGAGGTACACAAATACAAAATCCAAAAAAACTACAACAAATTGATCAAGTTATATGTGGAATACTCTATTAATGAATTCCATGAACACTTTTGGTGAATTCATCAACCCAAATGACATCACAATGGACACATAAATAACACAATATAATATAAAAGATATATATTGTATATCAGAAGGTCTCACATTTATTTATTTATTCCCAAATATAAAATAAATTTTTTAGAATACATAATAACCTTTCCAATTATCATAAAGATCATTGATATGTGTAAAATAATTTGGTCTTTAGCTATCATCCATTTCAATTTTCAATAATATACACAGAACAACAGCATCCCATAAACCATCATCTGAAAAAGTGAAGATTCCCTATTTTAAATAGTTAGTTAGATAAAACAATTGATATCCAATTCCTTAAACTATGTATTATTGTTCTCATGCTCCATTGGATGCATTCTATATGGTGGAATTCCCACCTGATCATCTCCTTGAATCAGTTTAATCATGAATGTAATCTCTCTATCAATTGGTATCCCTGAGAAGTCCTCATGAAAACCATCATGGGACTAATACCTTAGTTGATGAATATATCATGTCACATTTCCCCATCATCAATCACATAACTTGCCATTTTTGTTGTGAGCTCACCAAACTATGATTTCACTAGACCAACAGGACCATCCTGAATATTCCATTCCCCTCAATGAAAATAAGTTTCACTGTAAAGTGGTGTGAATGTTACCCTATATAGATTGTAGTCAATATTGGTTAAATACAATACCATCCAATCCATACACAATATCTAGTCAAATCCCAACATATCAACCATATAAATTTACCTAATGAAATGGTTCCCACCTACCTTGAGGGAACACTCCTTCCATTTCTAGATATTTTATGCCCCACCCATAATAGTGAATAAATCATCAAAAACCCACACATATGCTCCACCACTACACCCAGAACATTCAATAATTAGGAATATATAAACTAATATAGGACCCTTGTATGAAATAAAGCACTATATTTTATTGAATCTACAAGGATTTTATATTGAATAGTCTTGGACCCAACCTTGACATTTCCTAATATAGTATGAACTGCATCCAGATAGAATGTCCATATAAAATGGTTCCCAGTATGGGTTTCTTTTGTTACCCTACCTTGATGGTAAGGATATTCTTATCATGAAGAACCACTTATACCACCCTATCAGGTAAGTCAAGTTAAACTCCATCTTCACACATGTTATGGGGTAGAAAACCCCCTACCAACATATTACATATTCCTTGATCTTCTATCAGTACCCACGTATCATAGGTTACTATAAAACGCACCTACCATGGGTTACTATAAAACATGTGTTCACGATAAATCCTTCTAAATATTACACACTCAACTAGAGTACAAGGATATTTTACATACATATTTCCCTATATTCCCCATTGATATCATAATATTGGGTCACTACTTGAGTGAAAATTCCTCTATATGCATTTTTTCTATCACTACCTGGGTGAACTCCATCAGAAAAATTCTTCCTATATTCAGAATCCATGTCATGGGATTACCCAACAAGAACCACATAACCACCATCAAAATCATCCTTTATGTTCCCCTTTGAAACATTTTAAAAATCCACCATATTATAAAAACTATTAAAATAGATTACATTCTCATGGGACATGATCTCATACTTATATCCATCCAGAAAACATCTCACCCTAGTTTCCTTATCCATACCTATGCTAGAATAAGGAATTGTAATTTGATGATGTGACCAGTATATTACATTATAGATATAGTCCCCTGAGTCCACCATAGAAACTCTACATCCTCCACATCTCTCAGTGCCTCTAGATACAAATGTTTCTGAAACATCTCCTTGAAATCAATCCCTAACATACAATTTACCCATTCAGTCAAAACTTGGATATCCAACAAGCATTTCTCTTGTCCTTTATATATATTATACCAACCTCAATATCTAATAAGGTTGATTCCTCAATTGATTAAAAATTATCTAGTGTAACTTTATCAAGAAGTTATATACCTCATGTTATCCTTCTCTTTAATACATTAGAGAGTGTTATAAATGGATCTCTATAGTCAGATCAAACATACATTGCACTTCATATCATAAATCCCACTAAATTATCTACATAAAATGAGAAATGTTCATACTAAACTACACATCTCTTATATTAACTATAAAAAATTATTTTTCATCATACGCAAAAATAATAAAATTCTTGTTGATACACTATTTTCAACCAACCAATAGACATCATCATGGCGGCATGTCAGTACAATTCCAAATGCATGCCTCAAAACCCATAACATAAGGATTCCAAATGGATCACTATTATCCATTATCAATGCATCTATAATTAATTATCCTAACAAAAATTACTATATCTATATTACTATCAACATCCCCCATTATCATTGGTCTTGAGCAACTCATTTTAAACCAAAAAATAAACAAACACCCACTATTCGTTATACACCATTTTAAAACTATTTAACATTCACCAACAAATATTTTCTCATTTATGGACTTCTATTGAATTTTGATAACATATTTATTTTATTTATATTTTTATTACGTCCTTATATACAACATTTTCTTAAAAACTAACAAATTTAATATGAATTTACAAATACAAAAATGAAAAAAACACAAGTTTTCCAATGTCTCCCCAAAATGATGCATTCCACAAGAATCTAGAAGTTACTAAAATTATGAATCCAAACATGAAGTGAATCAATTTCATCACATGAGTAAAATATCATATAATAATAACACCACCCATCATGTAAATAAAAAATTGTGAAATTTCATTCAACTGTAACAAAAAATATCAAGAACAACAATCCTACCATGGGTACTCAGGTTTTACCCAAACATGGGTTTTATAATAACACATATGAGATAACTTCCATTGATAAAAACATCCTAACATTTTATCAAACTCCACTAAATAAAATTTATAATATAAATAAACTAATGTCATAAATTTTTTTGATTCCTCATATAAGGACCCACTAAACTAGATCCCCAAGTTAGTCCCTTATATGACATTATTCATACGTTCTCGTACGCTACTAGAAGTGGAATAGCGTCATGGGACCAAAGAGACACATGAGTATACTATTAACACATTATCAAAGTAATCCACATATGAATGATCATGAAATTATGGAAACAGTATAAAAAATATACATTCATCAAAAATTCATTTCCCAAAATTGGGTATATGCCCAAAACAATCTATAAATATACTATGTAATTTCATTCAATGTCATGTTTAATGACAACACCAAAATAATGATAGATTGATGAATAAAAAAATTATGAATTGACACTATGTGAAGTTCCCTTATCCATGAACAACACTATGATCCATATTAACCCACTAGTATTATAAGGCCCCAGCCTTAAACCTTACTTAATCTTGAGTTATTACATGATTACACATTCAGGATCTTTTCAGGTTTAGAGTTTTAGAGAATTAGATCATGAAACTTGCATTACATTCCACATTTAAACAATTTGGTTACATAAAACACAGTATTCATTCTTCCCATCAACAGAAACATATTGAAAATATAACATGGATTCTTTCTTGACACATCCTTGACACTATCATCACATCATGTATCTTTCCCTTGACCTGTGAAAAACATTTCAAAAACATGGTATGAGCATAAAAAGCTCAGTAATGGTTATATAAATATGGAAAGGAAACATGAGTTCATATATACATAATAATGAAATCATACTTTACCCATAAAACAAAGGCACTTTAACATACCTCATCAAACCATGAATAAATCATAGAAATCATAAGACATAAAGGTAACTTGAGGCATTCATAACATTCTTACGTAGGGAGTAACCCTCTTGGTTACGTTTGGAATACCCATCACAGTATATTCCCTAAATCTCTTCGGATAAACCTTAACGTTTCACTCCTTCGCTTTACCCAACGCATTAGAGAGCTATATCGGGCTCACCCGCCCTTAGTTTATCACTGAACCACCTGTTTTCATAACAATGCCCAAGAACCATAACATAAACGTATCACATAAAACATGCATAAATGAAACAAAACATTTCCACATTTCAATCACAATATAACATTTTATTATATTGAAATAATGAATCCATTAAAAAACCCATTTTCAAAACCATTTAAAACATTTAATAAAGAGAATTTTGAATCAAAGTGTCTCATACCACCTTGAAGATTTTAACATATTAAACCATTAATATCCATATAAATAAATCCTTAATACCATTTTGAAAACATGGATATT
This sequence comes from Viscum album, assembly GCA_963277665.1. Classification (NCBI taxonomy): domain Eukaryota; kingdom Viridiplantae; phylum Streptophyta; class Magnoliopsida; order Santalales; family Viscaceae; genus Viscum; species Viscum album. Next base: position 1,068,681,097 of record OY728157.1, on the reverse strand, counting down.
AATAAAAACAAATCATTAAAACATTTAAAGTGATATTTTGGTTAAAGGGTTTTTACCAAAATTAGAGACACTTGAATACAATAATTGAGGAATAACATTTAATCAGAACTTTATAATATCATGAGAATAATGGATTCATGATATAATATTCCAAAGGACAGTATATACACCATATAAGAGTGAATTGGTGCATAACAACAATGATGTCTCAATAGGGATGTAAAATGTGATGAAATCCCTTATAAAGAAGGTATACTTAAATTAAGGATAAATCAATCTCAAAATTATGTGTGAAAAATATAATTACACCCAATATAATTGGATATTAAGTGTAAAAAAATAAAAGGTCATTCACACATATTCAGCGGATAACGTATTCAATAACTACATGTTGAACCCAAAGAAATTGAAATTGGGTTAAAACATTCCCTTGGTAAAATTCGACAGCCTAAACGGCGTCACTTCAAAAATTCAGAAAATGAGTTGATGAGAGATAAAAGGAAATCTCATCACTTGGACATAAAATTTACATCAATAAGGATATAAAATAACATATCCCAACATAATAGTATGTGAATTAAAAGACATAACAAACGAAGTCTTTTAAAATGAAGAGGGTAAAAGGTTTCGAAAGTTACCGACTTGGGTAACTTTCGAAAAGTACACCCCCATTGAAGAAGTGTCATAAAATGAATATGTAAATACCCATAAATGGAATTATATTAAAAAAGGAGTGTAATAATGTGCAGTACATAAACCACTCAAATGAAATTGTGGCAAATTTATCATAAATCTCACAGGAATAAAAGTGAGATGAAAAAACCCCTTACGAAAACTCGGAAGCCTAACGGCGCCACTTAAAACTTCCAAAATGGATTGATGAGAGGAAATATGGTCTCTAATCATATGAACATAATAAGTAAAGTGGGATTAATATAAAATAACATCCCAATCATAAGAAATATGAGCTTAAAAGGAATGACATCAAAGAGTGTACTTAAAAAGAAAGAGAGGTGTAGGATCCCTTACCTCGGGTCCGACTTGACTCGATCATTCTTTAACGTCCTGAATAATAAACTTGAGTTAATTTCCACTTTATTAAGAACCTTTTTATAGTTAATTATTCCTTTTAGATCACTTATTTCAATGTTATAAACATTATTTAATCATTTAAGTTAATAATGTTTGTTTTGTCGATATTTGGTTCTTAAGTCGAAAGTGGACTTCTTACAAATACATGTTGTTCATGTGGTCAAATGTTCATTATATCCAGAATTATATTCAAGATTTGGATATCATATATATCATATATATCCAGAATATACATGTATTTATAATATTACATAATCATTTAGAGGTAAGAAATGAAATGCACCATTCATGGAGACGGTAAGCCGTATGTACGCATGAACGCTACTTTCATTTCTTTATCATATTAATGGAATTAAAACTAAATGAGAGGTATGTATATTATAATTCCAGAATTATATTAATCATTTATATGTATCATTCATCATATATATCAATTATATACATGTACTTATAATAGTACATTACATTTGGGGATAAGAAATGAAATGCACCGTTCATGGAGACGGTAATCTGTACATACGCATGAACGCTACTTTCATTTATATCTCATAATTTAATGGATAGAAATAATAATGATATAAAGGTATATAATAATTACAGTATAACATCATATATAATAACATTAAATCCATCCTTTATACATCCCACGTATGGCATTAACGAATCACATCACTTTGAGGGGGTGGTAGTCCGCACTTCCTTAAATGAAGATATCGTGTTTACCCATAATGGAAACCATAAATGTATGCCCAAAATGAAAAATACTGAAGCTTAAGAAAAACATAAACACATTATATATCACATATAAATATAGTTTCATCTTAATGGCCACCTTTGACGGTGTTAAATGAATTTTGAACAATCATCGTTTTGGGAGGCCGAAATTTTCCATCCACGGAAACAGTATGTTCTTTAACCATTAGATGTAGGTGTGTGAAAGTGTAGCTCGAATCCTTATTATAAAAACATCCTAGTATATTTATGATACTGTATTTGTTACAAAATAAATTAATAAAAAGAGTTTATGGGGTTGGAGAAGCAAAATAAAACAAAAGGACTCAAGTGAAAACATTACCTTAAAACCGGGTAACTCCCTTCCGTTTGAGCTCAAGGGCTTCCTTGGGAAGACTTCTGCCCAAAGTGATGCTTCAAGGAGTAAGAGAGGGAAGTGTAGAGACAAAATTGGCAGAGGTTGGCTGAGCCAAAGGCTTTGGGAGTGTGGGTAAGGAGGTAGAGGTGGGGGCCTTTTATAAGAGGAGAGGAGGGGCACTTTTGGAAAGTAAGAAATATTACTTTATTTGAAACTGTGTTTCGGTTTTAAAAGGTCCCACATTGATATAATTCGTGGATTAGGTGATAAGGGTTCTAAATCCACCCATCCAATAATTTTTGGACATGTGTAGGTCATAGAGTTTACATTATCTTCTCATTTTATTTAAATCGTCAGATAATGATGTCATCGTTGCATTATTATGATGTCATAAATAATTTAATTTATTTAATGTCTAAAAATTATAAAAAATTTCTATGATGTCGGAAATTGTTTTATCTTTCCAATTAATATTTATAATAAAAAATCTGACTTGTATAACCCCACTTAAAAATTGTTTTAGTAAAACATATCATGTTTGTGTCATTTTTTACTTTTACATTAAATAAAAGGTTATTTATGTCATTTCCCAACCAAAGTGGCTCCATGGGGTCCCCAAGTCGACCCATGGCTTTTCTTTGTCGTCCATCACACATCCAATGAGGTTAGGACATGTGTCAAGTTAATTTCATATTATTACAACATTATTTTTACCTTAAACTACACTAATTACCTCTAATCGCGATTAAAAACTTAATAAGTTACTATTCACCAAAAAATTATTTTTATCCCATTGAACCACATTTTACTTCTTAATGGAAACCATGTATGTCGGATTTTCGAAATTCAAAACACAATGATGGAAAATTTTCATTTAAACGTAAAAATTAGTTTTTATAAGTACCACTTAGTGGTGTCACTATTCATCAAAAATTGATGTTTTTCAGAAAAATCCCAAAAATTCTCCCTAAGCTATATTTGATATTCCGAATTCAAAAATGAAGTCTATTTTACAATATTCAAATCATATAAGTCACATTAGTTAATTTAATAATTAATTCCCGCTGTCAGAGCAAATAGCGTGTTTTTATGAAACAATAAGTATCAAAATATTGACACTGGTTTAAGTCTGATTTCAAAGTGAAATTAATTCCAACGACCACTATTGGATTTAATGGTAAAAATATATTCTAATTTCACTTTAAAACCAATCAAAAAGATAATCTAATCATATAAATAAATTAGATTAAAAATAGGTTTTGAATTAAAATACAACATTCTACACTACTCATTAAAAAAATGAACTTTATCGGAAAGATACCAAAAATTTACACAAAGTATATTTTGATGTCCCTATTTTAATAAGAGTTTTATTTGGTCCAAAAGAATTTTTATGAGTGAACAAAACTATATTTAATGACGGTTCACCATCAAAAGGCGATAAGTGAACCTTTAGTGAAAACTAGGGCATATACGCCTAAAATTGAATTCTTTTCGTATTTTAAGCCTCTATCCTTTATTGGATAAATGTAAAAACATTTAAGAACATATATAATCATATTTTAGTTATTTCTATCCATTCCCGCTAATACAATGGCTACATGTTAACTACCATTTAAAATAATATTATTTTATTATTAGAGTGCAACATAAGATTCCCAAGAAACTCGTTGTTGCGTGTTGGGTATGCCATCGAGCATAGCGTCCCCTTTAAATTCATATTAATATTTTATTCACAAATATGGATAAATATGAAAATGTCATATTCTTTATTTACTCGGGGTGTTACATCCGTCCCCCCTTTTGGGAATTGCGTCCTCGCAATTTTTAAAATTGAGCTTGGAAACATCTTTGAAAGTCCCACATCGGAACAAGAGTCGGTAAAACAATCACTTTAAAATTAAGAAAGATAAGCACAGAGGTCACCCGAGTTAACCCATACTAGGACTCCATGTAGGAAAACATGTACATGGAGGAGAAAACATAGGGTCATGTTCTGATGGAGAGTGATAGAAAACATGTTTAGGATAAAGTTACCACAAGAAAATCACAAACTTGTGATGGGTTAAACGGTATTCGATTCCCCAGTAGGAAAAGTTAATAGACAACATTTTTGTTTTAAGTTTCTTTTTATTGAGGAATTTATTCATATGGAAACATAATCACTTATCATGTTGACTTTCAACTTTTACTAGATTCCTTAATCAAACTCATATTTTTTTCCAAAAGACGAGTATTAAGGGAGACTTGTTCGCATTAAGAGTACTATAATCAAATTCTAGAGAATCACCTAATCCACAAAAGAGAACTATATACATCCCATGTCTTTAGGCTTTAACCAAAACCAAAACCAAAAAGGTTAGTACAAGGTCAGATAATTCAGAAAAGGATAACCCATTAAAAAGAAAATCTATGCTTAATCTCCAAAATTTGTCCAACAAAACCCAAAGTTCAACGAGGACCATCCGATAAACAATTTTTCCATAAAATTCATCAAAGTAAACCAATATAAGATTGATACCCAAATATTTGAAGGATTTAGTCACATAGTCTTCCAAGTTAAATCGTAACATTTATCTCTAAACAACATCAGTTGCTCCTAAAGTCTCGTATTGAAAAGTAATTAACCTAATCACATATCCTCCATGATAGGTTAATCATTTTCATAAATAACCCAAAATCAACTTACTATTAATTCATAATATCATATAACTAAAAAGAATCAGTCAAACTAACCAGGGACTTCACGTAGTCCAGTGGTAGGCGATAAATACTAGTTGCACTATGATTGTGGGTTCGATTCCCGCAGCTTTGTCCGACACGACGGGTAGTCACACGGTCTACGTGTTGTACTTTTTCCAAAACTATATAATTCTCAAATCATTCCCCAAAAAGGGATAAAATCATCAAAAATAACCATAACATAATTTAACCTCAATTTTATCTCATGCCTTTCACTTCAATCATAACATATAGTAACCCATAATTACCTCAAAAGTAAAGATCATATAAACCCAAATGGTTCTTTATAACTATGTCCACAAAATAAAAGATAACTATTCATTGAATAAAATTTGCCTATATTAAAAATCAGGGTTACCATAATATAAAAAGTCTTCTAATGTAACCCCATCATCAAACGATACTTAATACTCTTAAGAATTTCACCATAACTCTTGAAGCCCTTATATGTTGACATCTTACTCATTCAACATTCTTCATGATCCATTAACCATTCCTTTCCAAATTATTCCGAAATACCTCTTTCCTACAAACAAAATCATGAATCATATCCTAATATTCCAAAATAGGAAAACAATAGTCATGAAATAGTACATACCTTTGATTGGTCATTGTCAGTTTCTTCATCCTCAATCGGAATGGCATTAGGTAGTGGTAAACAAACATTTGTACGCTCTTGGTGACCCCATTCACGAAACTTCTTCATAGGACATGTGTTTGCATAATGACCATGCACACCACATTTAAAACATTCAATTGATCCATCAGAAAGAACTTCTTTCCCTTTCCTTGAGTCAACTGGATGCTTCCTTTTTCCATGGCAGGATCTTGCTTTATCACCTTCATTTCCACATATATAGAATATTTTTGTCCCTTTGAAACATTTTCCTAGGTGTTTCTTTCCAAATCTTTGACACATAGGTTTTTGAACACACTTACCTTTATGATTATTACCTGTACTTCCGTAGGGATTTGTTTCTTGCATATATGATGCCTTAGAGAAATCTCCAAGGTTTAGGTGGTCAATAATGACTCCAGATTGTTGGTTGAGGATAATCACAAGAGTTCTCATTGCAGCTCCCATATCATTCAGTTGCTTGCTCAAAAAACTTTCACAGTTTCCTTCACATCCACTGTTACTTTGGTGCCTGCTAGATCCAGCCATTTACTAAAACCAAAAAGGTCAGTGTGAGTATATCAACAAAACCATCATGTACTAATGAGTAAGATAAACACTAGGATATAATTACCCATTCACTTTATCTAAAACTAGGTCTCTTTCTGAAATCCTAACCATTATGGTAATGTCACTTATTCTTAAAGAATACCCTAACATCCAAAGTTATCTAAACCGACCTCTGATACCAACTATAAGGCCCCAACCTTAAACCTTACTTAATATTGAGTTATTACAAGATTACACATTGAGGATCTTTTCAGGTTTAGAGTTTTAGAGAATCAGATCATGAAACTTGCATTACATTCCACATTTAAACAAAGTGGTTACATAAAAGACAGTATTCATTCTTCCCATCAATGGAAACATATTGAAAATAAAACATGGATTCTTTCTTGACACATCCTTGACACTATCATCACATCATGTACCTTTCCCTTGACCTGTGAAAAACATTTCAAAAACTTGGGATGAGCATAAAAAGCTCAGTAATGGTTATAAAAATATAGAAAGGAAACATGAGTTCATATATACATAATAATGAAACCATACTTTACCCATAAAACAAAGGAACTTTAACATACCTCATCAAACCATGAATAAATCATAGAAATCATAAGACATAAAGGTAACTTGAGGCATTCATAACCTTCTTACGTAGGGAGTAACCCTCTTGGTTACGTTTGGAATACCCATCACAGTATATTCCCTAAATCTATTCGGAGAAACCTTAACGTTTCACTCCATCACGTTACCCAATGCATTGGAGAGCTATATCGGGCTCACCCGCACATAGTTTATCACGGAACCACCCGTTTTCATAACAATGACCAAGAACCATAACATAAACGTATCACATAAAACATGCATAAAGGAAAAAAACATTTCCACATTTCAATCACAATATAACATTTTAGTATATTGAGATAATGAATCCATTAAAAAAACCATTTTCAAAACCATTTAAAACATTTAATAAAGAGATTTTTGAATCAAAGTGTCCCATGCCACCTTGAAGATTTTAACATTTTAAACCATTAATATCCATATAAATAAATCCTTAAAACCATTTTGAAAACATGGATATTAATAAGAACAAATCATTAAAACATCTAAAGTGATATTTTGGTTAAAGAGTTTTTACCAAAATTAGAGACACTTGAATACAATAATTGAGGAATAACATTTAATCAGAACTTTATAATATCATGAGAATAAATGGATTCATGATATAATATTCCAAAGGACAGTATATACACCATATAAGAGTGAATTGGTGCATAACAACAATGAAGTCTCAATAGGGATGTAAAATGTGATAAAATCCCTTATAAAGAAGGTATCCTTAAATTAAGGATAAATCAATCTCAAAATTATGTGTGAAAAATATAATTATACCCAATATAATTGGATATTAAGTGTAAAACAATAAAATGGTCATTCACACATATTCAATGGATGACATATTCAATAACTACATGTTGAACCCAAAGAAATCGAAATTGGGTTAAAACATTCCCTTGGTAAAATTCGACAGCCTAAACGGCGTCACTTCAAAAATTCAGAAAATGAGTTTATGAGAGATAAAAGGGAATCTCATCACTTGGACATAAAATTTACATCAATCAGGATATATAAGAACATATCCCAACATAATAGTATGTGAATTAAAAGACATAACAAACGAAGTCTTTTAAAATGAGGAGGGTGAAAGGTTCCCTTACCGACTTGGGTAACTTTCGAAAAGTACACCCCATTGAAGAAGTGTCATAAAATGAATATGTAAATACCCATAAATGGAATTATATTACAAAAGGAGCGTAATAATGGGCAGTACATAAACCACTAGAATGAAATTGTGGCAAATGTAGCATAAATCTCACAGGAATAAAAGTGAGATTAAAAAATCCCTTACGAAAACTCGGCAGCCTAACGGCGCCACTTAAAACTTCCAAAATGGATTGATGAGAGTAAATAGAGTCTCTAATCATATTAACATAATAATTACAGTGGGAGTAATATAAAATAACATCCCAACCATAAGAAATATGAGCTTAAAAGGAATGACATAAAAGAGTGTACTTAAAAAGAAAGAGAGGAGTAGGATCCCTTACCTCGGGTCTGACTTGACTCGATCGTTCTTTAACGTCCTGAATAATAAACTTGAGTTAATTTACACTTTATTAAGAACCTTTTTATAGTTAATTATTCCTTTTAGATCACTTATTTCAATGTTATAAAAATTATTTAATCATTTAAGTTAATAATGTTTGTTTTGTCGATATTTGGTTCTTAAGTCGAAAGTGGACTTCTTACAAATACATGTTGTTCATGTGGTCAAATGTTCATTATATCCAGAATTATGTTCAAGATTTGGATATCATATATATCATATATATCCAGAATATACATGTATTCATAATATTACATAATCATTTAGAGGTAATAAATGAAATGCATCGTTCATGGAGACGGTAAGTCGTACGTACGCATGAACGCTACTTTCATTTCTTTGTCATATTAATGGAATTAAAACTAAATGATAGGTATGTATATTTTAATTACAGAATTATATTAATCATTTATATGTATCATTCGTCATATATATCCATTATATACATGTACTTATAATAGTACATTACATTTGGGGATAAGAAATGAAATGCACCGTTCATGGAGACGGTAAGCCGTACATACGCATGAACGCTACTTTCATTTCTATCTCATACTTTAATGGAAAGAAATAATAACGATATAGAGGTATATAATAATTCCAGTATAACATCATATATAATAACATTAAATCCATCCTTTATACGTCCCACGTATGGCATTAACGAATCACATCACTTTGAGGGGGCGGTAGTCCGCACTTCCTTAAATGAAGATATCATGTTTACCCATAATGGAAACCATAAAGGTATGCCCAAAATGAAAAATACTAAAGCATAAGGAAAACATAAACACATTATATATCACATATAAATATAGTTTCATCTTAATGGCCACCATTGAAGGTGTTAAAAGAATGTTGAACAATCATCGTTTCCGGAGGCCGAAATTTTCCATCCACGGAAACAGTATGTTCTTTAACCATTAGATGTAGGTGTGTGAAAGTTTAGCTCGAATACTTCTTATAACAACATACTAGTATATTGATTATACTGGATTTGTTACAAAATAAATGAATAAAAAGAGTTTAGGTGGTTTGAGAAGCAAAATAAAACAAAAGGACTCAAGTGAAAACATTACCTTAAAATCGAGTAACTCCCTTCGGTTTGAGCTCAAAGGCTTCTTTGGGAAGACTTATGCCCGAAGTGATGCTTCAAGGAGTTAGATAGGGAAGTGGAGAGACAAAATGGTCAGAGGTCGGCCGAGCCAAAGGCTTTGGGAGTGTGGGTAAGGAGGTAGAGGTGGGGGACTTTTATAAGAGGAGAGGAGGGGCACTTTTGGAAATAAGAAATATTACTTTATTTGAAAATGTGTTTCGGTTTTAAAAGGTCCCACATTGATATAATCCGTGTATAAGGTGATAAGGATTCGAAATACACCCATCCAATAATTATTAGACATGTGTAGGTCATAGATTTTACATTATCTTCTCATTTTATTTAAATCGTCAGATAATGATGTAATCGCTGCATTATTATGATGTCATAAATAATTTAATTTATCTAATGTCTAAAAATTATAAAAACTTACTATGATGTAGGAAATCTTTTTAGCTTTCCAATTACTATTTATAATAAAAAATTTGACTTGTATAACGCCACTTAAAATTTTTTTTAGTAAAACATATCATGTTTGTGTCATTTTTTACTTTTACATTAAATAAAAAGTTATTTATGTCATTTCCCAACCAAAGTGGCTCCATGGGGTCCCCAAGTAGACCCATGGCTTTTCTTGGTCGGCCATCACACATAAAATGAGTTTAGGACATGTGTCAAGTTCATTTCATATTATTAAAACATTATTTTTACCTTAAACTACACTAATTACCTCTAATCGCGATTAAAAACTTAATAAGTTACTATTCACCAAAAAATTATTTTTATCCCATTGAACCACATTTTACTTCTTAATAAAAACCATGTATGTCAGATTTTTGAAATTAAAAACACAAAGATGGCAAAATTTCATTTAAACGGAAAAATCAGTTTTTATAAGTACCACTTAGTGATGTCACTATTCATCAAAAATTGATGTTTTTCACAGAAATCTCAAAAATTCACCCTAAGATATATTTGATATTCAGAATTCAAAAATGAAGTCTATTTTACAAAATTCAAATCATATAAGTCACATTGATTAATTTAATAATTATTTCCCATTGTCAGAGCAAATAGCGTGTTTTTATGAAACAATAAGTATCAAAAGATTGACACTGGTTTAAGTCTGATTTCAAAGTTAAATTAATTCCAATGACCACTATTGGATTTAATGGTAAAAATATATTCTAATTTCACTTTAAAACCAATTCAAAAGATAATCTAATCATATAAATAAATTATATTAAAAAGTGGTTTTGAATTAAAATACAACATTCTACACTACTCATTAAAAAAAATGAACTTTATCGGAAAGATACCAAAAATTTACACAAAGTAAATTTTGATGTCCCAATTCTTAATAAGAGTTTTATTTGGTCCAAAAGAATGTTTAAGAGTGAACAAAACTATATTTAATGACGGTTCACCATCGAAAGGAGATAAGTGAACGTTTAGTGAAAACTAGGGCATATACGCCTAAAATTGAATTCTTTCTGTATTTTAAGCCTCTATCCTTTATTGGATAAATGTAAAAACATTTAAGAACATATATAATCATATTTTAGTTAGTTCTATCCATTACCTCCAATACAACCGCTACATGTTAACTACTATTTTAATTAATATTATTTTATTATTAGAGTGCAACGTAAGATTCCCAAGAAACTCGTTGTTGCGTGTTGGGTACGCCATCGAGCATAGCGTCCCCTTTAAAGTAATATTAATATTTTATTCAAAAATATTGATAAATATGAAAATGTCATATTCTTTATTTACCTGGGGTGTTACAAGTATAAGCCTTTCAACATTTCATAACCCTCGCCCATTAAGTCTTCTTATGTACAAAATGGCTTTCAAAGAGTTGTGTGAGAACAAATCACTAGAAAATCATCAATGTTGTAAACTAAATTTTGAGTATAAACAATAGTGTATGTAGAATTATTGTACATCTTGATAAATAAATATTAAACTATAGGTCCCATAGATTAAAAACATTACATTAACAACATTCATTATTAGTTCCATGAGTTTCACATATATGTTAATCAAAATACTAAATATGGTGGTCATAAAAACCACATATATGGGGAGTTAGGTTTCCATAAGTGTTAGGAAAACACTTTAATATATATATGTGTGTGTATATATAAAATTTATCATCAGTCCACGTAATCATACTACCTCCATTAATTAAGTGAATAGAGATTTTTTCTCACTCCCTAAACTATGACATATAGTGGTGGGTTCTAAATACTTATTCAAGATATAACCATGGAGTTGATTCTCAGTCAAATCAAGAAAATATACCACATAATCATATGAATATATTTCTTAAATATTTTATCACATTTACAATTTACATTCTATAAACATTTTTTACACATTAATGCTTCACAAAACAACATATTATTCCATATTGAAAAAAAATTATCACTTGTTTTATTTAATAATCCATTTTTCACATGAAAACAATTATTACAAATATTTCAATATTATAAACCTTTATATTTAATCTTTATCTAGTCAATTTCATTTTCATGGATGTGTCACACCCCTATGTGTGATTGGGCCTAGTCTACTAAACAATAACGGATCTGACGATGATTATGATGGGATAAATTCATCATTAAATTATCCCAGTTATTAGTTCCTACAATGGATACCAAATAGATATTATAAAATCACTAAATGACATAAATATAACCAAAAATAAATCATTAAGGCAATGGGAGTTTACTTCGAGAACACCAAAATCATCTTCATAGATGAATACTCACTTAATCTTAGCTCTTGATTTGAAGTTGGACACCCTTAAAACTCCCAAAAGAGAATCAATGGAAAAATATTTTCTTATATATTAATAGGGAAAAGATTAATTGTAAAATAACTTTTCCATAATATTTAGAAATTAGGAGTGTTATAGTGACCAGAATCACTTATTTGCACCCCATGACACATGATATGGCCCTGAATCAAAGGAGAACCGCATGTTGGAAGATTTAGGGGGAATGGATCATAACACTGAATAATTTAATGTGAAATGGTAAGACTATTTATCTGAGGTATAAAAAATCATAAACATGAAAATGGGAAAACCCTACTTTTAATGCAGAACATAGTTTGGCCCCAAGGTTGGCCAAACCATGTTCCAACCATGTGCCTCCCTGTGTTTAAAGTGGTTCTAGGTTAGAAAATCAATTTGGGATTCTAAACGGTTTAAAAAAACATGTAGTGTCTATGAATGATGGGTTTTTTTCTAATTTCATGTGGTTTGGTCCCCCATATTTCGAGGTTTTACCAATGGATAACCACCTTATCATGGGTGAAAAACTTCAGGTCATGGTTAGCACTAACAATGCAACAACTATGCGACCTACTATGAAATTACACTTTTCCTCAATTATGATTCCATGAACACTTAGGACACCCCCAAAAGTCCTCACATTCTTGAGAAACATTTAATTTACCATTTTAAGGGTGTTAATCAGATATTTAAATGAATATGAACCTATTGGAATTGTCAAGATCATACACTAAGTCATTTTTCATAAAAAACACAAACCCTTTATTCCACCATAATAAACCATACATTAACCTATTTGTTTTTATTAATCAATCATTTATTATCAAAAAGTAATCCATAGAATATAAACGTGATATGAAATCACTTATCAGGGTTATTGATCCTATTTATTATATGATTCTGATCTTTTAAATACAAATTAAACATATATTATACTTAAATATTTAACATAATACTCAAAATATGTAGATTTTTCTAGTATACCATTGAAAAATATCACTCACTATTGAAAATAAATAACTACATAATGATTTAATTTTATTAATATATCAATGTAATTACCTTATGTCATACTAGGAAATTCAGGTTTTCTTCATTATAAAAATTACCGTATTATTGTTAACTGTGTATCTAGACATACTATTTCAGTTACAAGTCAGTAATTTCAAGATACATACCTTCAACACCTTCATTTCAATGATTATTTTTCTTCCAAAAACTAAATACAGAATGATTAGGATTGTATACAATATAGTTACAGAAAACAAGACAATGAATATGAGTTCCCAATCAAACGATTTATTCTATAACAACACCTTCATGTGAACATTTGAAACTCTCATTTCCACTATTTATTACATCATGCATCCTATAACACCCATGGTTCAACCTAGGATACTTTAATTTGTGTCATATAACTATTTTTAACTTAATATGTTAATGTAATTTTGTAATAAACTCATTACAATGGCTAGAAAAGAGAACACAATTGACCAATGTATATCACCAGGGACATTCAAAGGAGATGTGAATTTAGGAATCTATATCCATCACCTGGCTATGTTTGAGTTAATTAAAAAAGAAAAAGAATTAATGTTTTTTCCTGAGTTACATTTAGTATTAACCATACATACATTTTTATTATACATAAATGGGTTTAATTGATAGGAAAACCACGTACTCAACTCCTCACCAAAATATCAGGAAAATAAACTACACATAGTTATAAAAATATGTTTTCTAACTATATCTAATTATAATTCATGAAATATAATAAATTTTATAATATTTCTTATATTTTTATATAGTCCTATGAAATCATGTTATTTTTTATCATGTCAACCATTAATAATATTTTTAACTTTTAAATTATCCAAAATTTAAATCATTATTATTTCGAAATTTATTCAATACCTACTATAATACAAACTATAAAAAGACACACATATAAAAATTAATTAATAAAAAATAAATATGATATTTCATACAAGATATTACATTGACCTTTTATGTTTAATGTATTAGTGACTTAAGAAAAAGTATTATAATGTTAAAAATATCATTTTATATAATGGAAACTTTTTCCACTATGTAAGAAAATAGTTAATATATAACATCTATTATATTACTCCAATTAATTATCATCATAAGATAACATTATATAAATTAAATAAATTTAGTTTCTTCATAACATGGGTTTGTGGAAGAAAATTAAAGGGGTGAGCTCAAATGATCAGTACGGGTAAACATAGGTGAAAATAATAAAATTTAAAACATGAGAATGAGATAATGATATGTGTATAACGATGTTTCATTAAAAAATTATACCCTAAAAATACTAGGTCATAAATATGGGAATAAATCATGACATAGAATAAGACATAAATCAAAAGGGAGAATCAATATACATGATTGATGAACGTATACCATATCCTCATGAAGATAACTAAAACTAATAAATTAATTTCAAATTTTAAACAAGAATTAAAATAAGAAACATAACATTCATGGGACACAATATAAGTTACAATAATTTTTATTAAAATATAAATTATTGAAAAATACATTTCTCATATGATAAAAACCCTTAACTAATTTATTGGAGGGTGATACAAGATCCCATCATCATCATCTGTATATATATATCTCTCTATTCCATTTATAATCATGCATTTCATAAGGATCCCCTGGAAGTAACATTGGTTTTGTAAAATTTTCAAACGGCCTCACCAAAGTAAAATATTCATAAATCTGTCAATAATCCTTACATACAAACCCCATGGATAAAAGCTGGGTATCCAATTTCATCATGTAATCATATAGTTTAATATCATTCAATAAATATAATATACTATATGTCATTTACACCATATATATATAGCAGATATATATTTAAGAAAATAATTTACCAAATAAATTGATGTATGGTATCAAGATGAAAAAAATTCAATCATAGTAATAAAAAAGTAGGTTATTCAGAAATGAAACTTATTGGGATAATGTTATGTTTATATACGTTTAATGCTTGTTCATGACAAAGGAGGTGATTTAATATTTTCATGAAAGAATACAAATTCATAATACATTTGAATAAATAAGGTGGATGATGTTATTTAATGAATTTTTAAGACCATGATGTATATGTTTCAAATGAAAATGAATTACTTTAAATACACTTATCAAATGTTTTAGAAAAATGAATTTGGAAATAATAAATTTCCAATATATATTGACATCAATCAAAAATAAATATTTTATATAACACTGGAAAATAATTTCTCTAGAATACATTAAAACCTAGATGGAATGATTGACAATGATGACATATTTGGTGGAAATATGTGTTCACATGTAGGAAACATTAAAAAGAGTCTTTAGAAAGCATTTCTATTATTTTCATAAGTAGAATAAGATATGGGTGAAATAACAATTTTATTATGTAATCTGTGAAGAGGAAACATAAAAAATTTTAAATTTGAAAAATAAACCCAATAATATATTCTTAGAAGAAAATAAGATATTATAAAAATGGAGTGGAAGATAAAACATTATATTTTGAAGGGAAAAAAATAATATTTAAAAATTTATATTGAAACATTATTTTTTGAAAACCCATATCTATGAAAGAGAATTAAAATTTCATTAAAAAAATTCATAATGAAAAATATGTTAATAATACAAGATAATATATCTGATATTCTTAAAAAAATAGTGGAAAATTTTAATGAATGATAATTATTAACTTATAAGAACATATTCATTTTTAATAATGTGAGCTATTTATTCCAATATTTATAATTTACATCATAAAATCTATATAAAATAACAGCTTGTTTATTATTAGAATTAACATATCTATAAATGAAATAAAAGAAAAATAAAATTTTGTAATTTAGGATCAATGATTTCTTGAATGGAATATTCATGAAAGAAACACTATGACCCAGTTAATAATAAATATATTTATTGATACACTTATAGAATTTATAACATAATAAATAAAAGATAATGATAGGAATATATATAGATTTACAGAATAATATCATTAACTGGTAGATATTTTAATATTTTAATGAAATTGGTTATTAAATACACCATATAAATGAAATTATAGTTAAAGAATAAAAAACATCTCAAATGAAGCCGAATTTGATCTAAAAATCCTTTACCTTGTTTCCTCCCATAGTCAAATGACCTATAAGATCCATTAAAAAAACAAAATACCATAATCTCTTCTTATGGTCCTCTTTATACACAAAATATATTATTACCATAATTTAATATTATTACCTAATTGTATATTAGTTTATTGTTTTCTATTTTCAATATTAGGATTTATAAACCAAGGAAATTTTGAAGAAGATTCATTATAATAGGGATATTAATCATTATTATCAAAAATTTGATATTTACAAGGTTATTAATTTTTATTTTAATGATAATTTATAATAATTTAATTTCCCTAAAATTCAAATCATGAGAGTTTTATTCTTAATAATTGAATATTAAATCAATAAAAAACAAGATTTATTGATTATTAAAGAAAAAAATGATATTAATTAATAAGGAAAATAATTATAATATTACTATTTTAGAAAAAAATAATTATAATATACCATTGAATATTAAATTTCCTGTATTTTTGAATGATTTATATTTATATCATTCCTCAATTATGTGGTTAGACTAACCTTAACATTAACATTTCATGGTTAATTAATGATTATGCAGAGGTTATTTATTAATATAATTATACTAGAAGAGTAATGATTTAAGTTATTGTCTAATATGTGAAACATTACAATAGTAAATATGTATAAGAATAAGTTATTTATATAAAAATATTACAAATTATGAATAAAATATTTTTTTCTTCTTAGTTCGGATGTTTAAGACCAATAATTTAATTACCATTATTGATATTTATTATAATTAGTATGTTACTCTATATGTATCTTAGGAACCTTATTAACATTTTTAAAATCAAATAAATACATTCAAACCACTATCATGGTAATATTTTTATTGAAGTGATGAAATGAAAAAATAAAATTGATTGTTCCATGGAGGTTGTAGTATGCAAGTACCCATAGATGATAATTTCATTTTCCATTGAATGTTAAAAACTGTGTCATATAATTTGTAATTTTAGAATAAAAAATATTTCATAAATTATATAATCTTATATTTAATTCTATATAATTACTATTCTTCTATTCAATTAACGAAAAATAAAACTGGTTTCATTGTGGATATGATAGTCCATGAAACACATGAATGACATTTTCACTTTTTTATTAGTAAAAAATGGGAAATATAGTTTATGATTATACCATCATTAAAAAAATAAATTATACTAATTATATATAGTTTATTATTTATAATGGTGTATTTGAAATTTAACAAAAATAAGATAATGTAAATAAATTTAAATGAGAAAGGAGCTATTAGAAATTTATTCCTCATTTCATGGATTATCTCTTTTGTAAACAGTTTTATCCATTTGCGGGATGGTATTTTGGGATGACTATAACCTTGTGAATATGGACAGTAATTCATATTAGAAGTTTTCGTATTGTTTGAACAAATATAATAGGGTTTTATTGTGATGCTAAGTGGGGAGAGGATTTCACCATTAATAAGGGAAAGGGTATGTGATTTGTTTTTAAATACTGATAAATTTTCTATGATGAACCATATCATTAATAAAAATAAATTCATGATTTATTAAATAATTATGTATAGATAATAAAATAACCATATATTTAAATAAATAGTGTCATTGGTTAATTAGATATATAACATAATAATACAAAACATCATTATGATAACATTATGTAAACACATATAAATGATCCCTTAAATTCCATTGATCTTCTTAATACTTAATGAATAATATGGGGACACATCAAAAAAAGAACTCATATATATGGCCTATTCTGGCTACAATCATGGAATAACATGATGAATGTAAATCATGGTATTCAAATTTTTAATCAAGGATTCATAATTGGTGGTAAAATTATAAATAAGATCATTGAATATTTATAAAAGATGATAACATAATGGATACATATGAATGTGGAAACAACGTAAATCATGATATCCTAAAAATAAATCAAGAAAATACAATCTGACATAATAATTCTCTATAATTAGGATAATCTCACATGAACTATATCTTGTATCACATGAGATAAAAATACTACCTAATGCATTGTAGGGCCATATAATTATGGGCCCACTAGTCACATTCATTTCATATACAATCATTATAGTTCCACATAGATAATTTTTAAAAAAAAATTAATTCATCACATTTAATAAAAAAAATTTACGGACATTAATATAAATATAAATCCCCATAAAATGATGGATATTTACATATAGATAAGTACACTTGAGTGGAAATCGGGATTGATATTCACTAGACAGATGGTGGGAATATAAAAATCCTAGGATAACTATAGAAACATACTAAGAATACAAAATGGATCTTGGAAGTGTTTTATGTGATTGATTGGTGTTATATAGTTACTTTTAAATCATTAGGAAAACAATGTTTATGTGTTGAAACGCATTCATACATGAAAAATTAGAATTAAAATTATAATTCATAATGAATGAGCATGAGTAATGTGGAGAATATGAGAAACTGATACTTAAAGAACAAGTATCTAAAATAATCAAAAGATCTTCCTCTGAGATTAGGATTATATTTATGGGGTATTTAGATAAGTTTACGGAGTGTAAAATCATAATCAATGTGGTTTTAGTTAAGAGTAGTCAGATAGTGGGTGGGTTTTAATAGAAAAAGATAGAAGATTTAATTATTAATTTAAAGTTTTATGTTTAAGAATATATAGGATAAAATATTCCAATACACTAACCATTCAAGAGTTTTTGTGTGTGGTTTATAAAAACATGTAGTGGTTTTAAATATTTTATAAATAAATGAACATATCATATTAAATCAATATATCAATTTTTAGAAGATAACCATGTTCAATTACCATTGATTTTAAAACTATAAAATATAAAATAGTTTATTAGGATTCATTAAGAGTGTATAAAATTATTAAAATGACTATTAATATAAATTATATTAAATTTTAAATATATATTTTATTGTGTATTCCTTTTATGAACTTATTAAATTGATTTTTCTCCTTTAACATGTCTTCATGCAGTCCATTCATTTACACAGTATAAAAAATTTAGCACAAAATTTCACTTACACAACAATTAGTAAATCTTAAAAATTGGATAATTTGGATCTTTTGATTTAAATAATTATATTTTTTCATAAATACATTTATAAATATGTTAATTTTTGTTTTAATTTAATATCCATATTTTTTGTAAAATAATATTTTATACGATATTAACCATTTCTTGACCCATAAAAAAATTAAATTTGACATATATAAATTATATTATAATTTATATATAAATATTTATTTTCATAAAATAATATTTTACTAAAATATCAATTATTTTTAATTTTAAATTTTATTATAAGATTTTATTAATTGATATATAATAATTCCCAAGAATAAATATTTTCTCTTCATGTCAACATATATTTTATATCAAATAATTTATATAATTATAGAGAATGTAATAAATGGAAAAAAGTAAGATTATTTCATTTAAAATATATAAAAATCATAATATTATGATATATTTTCATAACCACCTATTATATAATTATATACCATATGGATAATGTGTACAATTTTATTGTTTTTTTGGTGGTTCAATGAATACGGTTTCAGTCATGATCTTTATAATCCTGTACATCCCCCATTAAATCTATCACTCCGGATTCAGTTATTGAATCTCACTATGGAATTGATCATGGAAAAATCGAAAGGATTCCATCTCCCTTAGAATATCCAACAGATGTAGTTCATAGGTTATGATCATAATTGTTGGGGCAATCACCTCTTTTTTCGGTTTCAATTTAGCTTTATCACAAACATTTATATATATATTATTGTTAATAGTTTTGATATAATTAATATGTTATTAATTATTATGTTGCTTATAAGTATTTAAATCCAATATTCTATATCGGTCAAATATAATCAATTTATGCCATGTGTTTTCTATGGATATATAAAATTAATAAATCAAAAGGGATTATCATTTATATTATTTTTTGATGTAATATTCATCCACCATTCAGAAAATTTCTCTATTAATTTGTTTTGGGAATTAAACCATGTGTGGGTACATTTGTTTCATCGCTTCTTTTGGTTCACATGTTGCTTCTTAAAACTTTTTGTTCATCTATAACACATTTACCATGTGACTGTCTTTTTCTTTCATAGAACATTTTTTATATGATAAATTATCTTCCCCTAATACTCATCATATGAATGTTTATCATATAATGGTACCATGTAATGACCCAAAATTTAATCAAAGGAAATTCCCTTCATATTATTATGTCATATAGTATAATCACTTGAAATCACAAAAAATGAACAACTAATTGCAATGTGATCTTTAAGCATAATATTACAAGTTCTGTGATGTGAATTTCTAAACTAAGACATATATGGTTCTGATCAGTGGGATGTTTGGGGACTTATAAAATAAACATACATTTTGGTGAATAATAACTGACCCTTATGAATAATATTGTTACGCTTATGAATAGTAATACAACCCTTATAAATAATAAACCATCCATGTGAATAATTACCCTTAAAAATGAATGTATAAATACAATTTATCCATCTTATAAGTGAAAATATTATATTAGTATATCATTGTGTTTTTATTTTTTTGAGTCATATATATTTTTTTTACAATTTTAGGAATAAATTAAAATTTTACAATAAACATTATTTTAGAAACACATTTTAATATATATTTATTTTGATGACTAATGAATATATGATAATTTTAAGATACCTTAATTTATTTTGCAATGTCTTAGAAAAGTAGTTTTTATTTTAAAACATATATTTTTAATGTAAAATATGATTTTAATTAAAAACTAAATTTAACATTTTATGAAAATTATTTTCATAAAAAGAAATTTATTTTTGAATTGTATAAACCAAAAAATGGTTGGGGTGAATTTCTGGTATTTTTATGAAATACATAATTTTTATGAATAGTTAAATATGATAACTTACCATATATATACATTATGATTTTAATACTAAATTTCCTAGAATCATTATTGATGGAAGTACCCTTGGTTCTAAATTTCATTATCTATATACTATATTTTGTCACAAGAATCGATACAATTCATAGTCTTCAAAAAAAATATTAATCTAATGAATAATATAATGGTAAACCCCTCATCTTCTCCATTATAAATACCACCCCTCATTACCAATTCTTTTCACTCCTTTCAATACATGTTACGAGCCCAATTTTGACTCAAATATCTCCCTAAAACCATATCACATTTACAACATCCATTAATCTTGTCAAAATACCAAATTGTCTCCCACAAATAGTCTCTTAATAAAGATATATTCAAGGGGTAAATTCCTCCTTTCAATTCTTTTATTTTCATTCATATTGAATTCACTTATTATTCATTCTTCAAATCCTTTCATAAAAATGTTATGATAACTCTAGTACCTTTTACATGATATAATTTGTTTATTATAATGGATAAATTCATCATCATCTCTTCTTGACCCTCCTTTTATACTAGAAATTAAAACACTAATTGAGATATGTTAATTTCTCACATTCAAGGATAACGAGTTTTCAATTTATTTTATTGTATTCAATTCCAGTGATGACAACAATTTTATGGTTGAACTATAATATAATATATTTATACTTTATAATTTATGGTTATGGAATTTTTTTACACATTTTATTAATTTATAAATAAAAATTTGTTCGATGTGATAAAAACAACCAATTGACCATAACAGTTATCATTAAATATTTATATAGTGATTCTTCTTCAATAAAAAGAACCAAATGAATTTAATAAACATATAATATACGGGATGATCACTAGTAACATATATCTCTAATTATGGACCACCATTCTCATATTACATGTTTATACTTACATGTATATATGTAATCCTATCATGAAAACAGATGAAACAAACAATGAAATTGAACTTCTTAACCCATCAAAAAGTTCATGAATGAATATAACAAGGTTATATTAAATAATTACATGAATAATAGGTTGTGTAAGTTTTAAATAATGGAAATAAGTTAGTTATCCAGGACATTAAGATCATGTGAAGGACACTATCAAACTTAAGGTAAAAGATTCTACCCAAACCCCTATTATTCATTCGGGTTGCTTTACCATTATTTTTCCCCAAATTGATTTTTTATGTTATTTTTAAGTACATATTATAAATTATTTTTATATTCTCCAAAATCATGTAACATGGTCCATTAATTATTTTATTTTAGGGATATACATGTTTTTAGTGGTTTTCTCATCAATAATTCCCGATAAGAAAACCCGTTTATGTGAACATACCTATTTTTTCTCAATTTCAAGAGCACTTATTAATCTGTTTGAAGACACCATTATTTATATAAATCAATATTTTCATTATGAAAACTATCTTGGTTCATTCTAGTTTATATAATACATTATTCATTTTCCATTTTAGTTTATCTTTAGTATTTTTCCTTAATCCTTCCTAAAATATTTTAATGTAAAATTTCATAAATGACCTACATACATGTTGTCACATCATTTTGAATGAAATTATGGTGTTATCTGATTATTTTATCCTATAAATGTCCATTTCAGTTTTAATTATTTTCATTCATGTACACTTGAATGATATACCCTTTCATTGTGAATTAAGATAGGATTATGATACAAATTTCTTTCCATGGGTACACTTATGTTTACGTATGATTGATTATGTATGATTATATATATAGAATTTATATTCATGAAAATGATAATATAGTTTAACCCATATTATGACACAATACATTGGGTAATATTGATTTTGATTGGATGTTATTTTCAACAGTATTTGTGGTTATTCTTGACTTGTTCTACCATGTGCAACTTTTATGGTGGTTAACCATGAGATGTTCCTCTCTATGTGAAACAACCCTTGACTCATGATATAGTGAAGTTTTATGTTTCTTCGACAATAATATTAATGCATTTTTATATGAACCCGTGTATATATTCTATGATTCAATATGTTTCATGGCTTTTTATATCATTATGTAATGCTTTTTAACTGATGTTCTAACCATTTATTCATATGTTTACTACCATAGTGTGTTTTTCAGATCATCCCATTTTACATGTTATCCCAAGGTTATCCTACGAAGCTTCATAATCATGAAAGAAGTTAGGAGAACATTATAAAGACTAAATAATGAGATGTCTATATTTAGTCCCATCTTTTATGTTTTATCTACCTAGTCTTCCAAGACCCTAGAAATTATGATCCTTTCCTTGTAATACGAATCTTAAAATCATGTAATGATATATTTAAATGGATGGGATCATTGTAGTTGCTATCATAGGTAGGTCTAGTTATTTTAGAGATTAGGAATATATCAATTTTTTGAGAACCACAAGGATCAAACTAAGTATAAAAAAACATCAACGAATCTTGTTATGTATAAAGAAAGTGGTTTATCAAGAAAATACATTTATATC
This sequence comes from Viscum album, assembly GCA_963277665.1. Classification (NCBI taxonomy): domain Eukaryota; kingdom Viridiplantae; phylum Streptophyta; class Magnoliopsida; order Santalales; family Viscaceae; genus Viscum; species Viscum album. The sequence goes on along the minus strand of OY728157.1, from coordinate 1,068,657,274 downwards.
CGGATACAAAAGGTGGATGTGGCTCTATTAGTTATATATCTAGTGGTATAAACTAAAAAATATTCTTTGAGCTAGACTCAAAAGGTAACTAGTGCATAATAATGGGTCTTGAACCACTCTTAGTTTGATACGCTTGGGGGATGTACATTGGTAAATTAATTATCTTATTATGAACCATTATTAAGGGAATAAAAAAATATCCCACACGAATATATGTTTTGTAACATATCATGGATAAATTACATTGAATCCTAGGGAATTACATGTAAGTATATACTTATACATTATGAGTTTATCCTTTTTTGTTTAATGTTTACTTTTTATAAATAATATATATCTATTCAACACCCATAATTTTAAATTATGTAACTTAGCTAATAGAATGAAATATAAGAACACATTGCAACAATCATTGTGATAGGGAATGTGTAAGTTTTCATAATTACAGGCGAAATATTATGGGAATGGGTGCTCATAAATTTATGAAAGTCTATTCTCAGTTAGCTCATGTTATGAATTACAACTTCAATCATGTGGAACGCAATCCTCCTCCAAGAAAAGAGAAATATCCCATTGAATCCTTAATATGGAAAAGGCCTCCCATATATAGTGGATCGTATGATCCCCTCCTTCATGAAAAGTGGGTTAACGTATTTGAAATGATATTTTCTATCCTCTAATGCTCAGAAGTAGAGAAATTTGTGATGGAAATATATCATTTTGATGGAGAATATGATCAGTGGTGGACACTGATCATGAATATGATGTCCCCATATGAAATTGATTACATGGATCGAAGGAATTAAAGAAAGTAATTTTCAATAAATAACTTCCTTAATCACTCTATCTTGAGATGGAAAGAGAGTTACTTGGACATTATAAAAAAGACGATGAGTCCATCAGGGAATATGAACCAACCTTCAATATTTTTTCAAGATATGCCTAAGGCACTGTCAAAAACACCAAAGGTAAGGATGATCTATTCATTAGCAGACTGAATCTGAGTCTACAAAAAGGATTAGTGATTCATGGCTTCGAAAATTATGAGGATATTAATCATTCTGCCCTCAAGGATGAAATTAAGATTGGAGACTATCAATATTCTCATGGTCCTAATGAAAAAAGAAGAAAATGAAGATTAATATGGGTGGTTTGGAAAATAAATCTCATGATGGAATGATGATCAAACATCACATGTGTCAAAATTCTTGGAATAAGAATCTTGGTAAATGTCTAAATGGAAACATAAATTTCATCAATTATGAAAGAATATGAAATATTTATATTAAATATTGGAAAAATATAAAGAATCCCACTAATTAAGAATTATGTAGGAAGGATCAGATCAATTCTAAGCTAGTAGTAAAATGTAACAACATTAAGGATCATGGGAATTATGTGAAAAATTTTCCTACTCCAAGGGTTCTCAGCGGAAATCAACAACAACCTCTAAGGGTAAACGGGTGTATACAATCACTACTATTGATGTTGATTCGAAAAATTATGTGATATTATGTATGATTATTATTCATTAATGAATATAGAATATACTATTTGATTCTGGATCTACGCATTATTTAATATCTTGCAAGTTTAGTTGAACTATACAAACACCACCTCAAAATTTGGGAGTATGAGTTATCTGTGAGAACAGTGAATATGGTAATTATTACATCCATGGTTTAAAACTTTTACTCAGTATATGTTTGTAGACTGAACCACCATGAAAATATCTTCATACTTACTTCAGATTAGTTTTATGTTATCCGATGAATGTATTAGATATCTTTATACAAAGAAAACATCAACTTCTAGGAAAGGGATATCATTATTCACATCCTGAAGAATCCTCTAATTATTTACAAGTGTAAGGAGTATGATGAATCTTTTTCAAAATCATTCTATTATGTGTGGATATTGATGCCTTATGAGATATTATATCTAGATCAAATGATTTAGAAAATGGATATAATAATTATTTAACATGTTCCCTTCAAGAGGGATTACATTTATGTATTCCTTGAATAATTTCTTATTCTTCTTCCTGATCGAGAGGCTGAGTGATCAGTTGAAAATATTGTCGGATCCATACATATATCATATAAATATAATAAAATTTATGACGATTGAGCTTGAAGAGATGGATAAAAAGTTACTGCAGAATCTGGAGAAGTGATTTATACACCTAATTGCTTTACCAAGGGGAGTTCTAGTCCTCCTCATCAATTAGAAGTATGAATCAATGTGCCTCTAAATTGAATATTGAGAGCTCAATAAAATAACAATATAGAAAAATTATCCCCTTACATAGAGATATTATTTGTTTAATTAGATTCATGGGGATATTTATTCCCATAAGGTAGACCTTTGTCAAGGATATCACCAATTAAAGGTGATGAAGGAATATTTTCCCAGAACTACTTTTGGAATCAGATATGGGAAATAAGAGTTCATAGTGATGCGGTAACATCTCAGGTAAATAAAGAATATTTATTTTTCATATTTATTAATATTTTTGAAAAACAATATTAATATTAATTTAAAGGGAATGCTATGCTCGATGGCGTACCCAATACACAACGATGAGTTTCTTTGAAATCTTAAGTTGCACTCTAATAAAAAAAATATTATTATTTTAAATTTTAGTTAAAGCCTAGACGTTGTAATAGTGGGAATGAACAAAACTATCTATAAAATGATTATATATTTTTTTCAAATATTTTTACTTTTATCCAATAAATGTTAGAGGCTTAAAATGTAAATGAATCTGATTTTAAGCATAATTTACATTAAAAGGCCGATTTACCGCCTTTTGATGGCGAAACCGATTTAAATCTAGTTTTAGTCACTTTAATATGTTAATTTTGACAAAATAAAATTCTTATTTAGATTCGTATCATCAAAATTTACTTTGGGTATATTTTTGGTATTTTTCTGATAAAAATCATTTTTTAATGAATAGTGAAAAATACTGTATTTTATATCAAAGGTGTGTTTTAATATAATTTATTTATAAGGTTAGATTATCTTTTTAATTGGGTTTAATGTTTAATTAAAATATATTTTTACAATTTAATCCATTGGTGGTCATTGGAATTATTTTCACATTGAAATTGGACTTAAACTAGTGTCAATCTTTTGATATACTTTGTGTCTTAAAACCACGCTATTTGTTTTGAAAACGGGAATTAATTATTAAATTGATTAATTCAACTTATATGTTTCTAATTTTTTAAAATATACATCATTTTTTAATTCGGAATATCAAATATAGCTTAGGTTGAATTTTTGGTATTTTTTTGAAAAACATCAATTTTTGATGAATAGTGAAACCACTAAGTGGTACTGAAAAAACTGATTTTTCGTTTTAATAAAATTTTACCACCTCTATGATTTTAATTTCAAAATTACTACATACATGGTTTTCATTAGGATGTAAAATTTGGTTCAATGGGATGAAAATAATTTTTGGTGAATTGAAACTTTTAAGTTTTATTAATCGCAATTAAAGGTAATTAGTGTAATTTAAGGTAAAGATAATATTATAATAATATTAAATGACCTTGACACATGTCCTAACCTTATTGAATAAGTCATGGCCGACCAAGAAAATCCATGGGTCAACTTGGGGGCCTTATGGAGCCACATGGGTAAGAAAATGTCATTAATAACGTTTTATTTAAAGTTAAAATCACTACCAGAAATCTAACCTTTCCCAACGCTTCTATACCAACGGTTTGTAAAAACCGTTGGTATAGGTTCCCTTTCCCAACGGTTTGGTGTAACCGTTGGGAAATCCCACTTTGAGGCCACCTTTCCCAACGGTTTCGCCAAACCGTTGTGAGAAGTCCACTTTGTGGACATCTTTCCCAACGGTTTGGCCAAAACCATTGGGAAAGGGTATAACTATCCCAAAGGATTTCCAAAACCATTAGGAAAGGTCCCACACAAATCAACCATGCCCCAGAATCAAAATCCTGAATCAAAATCTATACCAACGGTTGTCAAAACCATTGGTATAGGCCTATACCAACGGTTTTGACAACCGTTGGTATATATCCTTTGATTTTTTATCATTTATTATTACCCAGAACAATATATAAATCAAAATTTAAAATCATTATGAGAATACATATATATATTTATGTAATTATATTCACAAAAGTCATGTTAGGTTAGTGGTTAAGTCGTTGAATAATAAACTAGGGGTCCTGGGATCAAATCCCAGCGAATGATTTTTTTAATACAAATACCAATGGTTCCATAACCGTTCGTATAGATTTTCATATTAATTATACCAATGGTTTTCAAAAACATTGGGATAGGTCTATACCAGCGGTTCTACAGACCATTGTTATAGGTTAGTTTTCCAGTAGTGAATAAAAAATTCACAAACATGTATTGTTTTAGTAAAACAATTTTTACATGGGGTTATACAAGTCATATTTATTACTATATATATTCATTGAAAAGATAAAAAGATATCCTATAATAAATTAATTTATATAATTTATATAAATTATATAAATTAATTTATTTTTGACACCATGATGATGCACTGATTACCTCATTAATGAAGGATTTAAATAAAATGATAAGATAAGGTAAAGGCTAGAACATAAACTTGTCAAAAACCTATTGGAAGGGTATATTTCGAACCCCTGTCACCTTATCATCGAAATATATAATCTTGGGACATTTAATATCCGAAAATCATTTTATAATAAAGTAACATTTCAAGACTTTCTAAGAGTGCCCCTCCACCCTCTTATAAAAGGCCCCCACCTCTACCCCCTTATACAAACCTCTAAATTCGTTTGGCTTGACCAACCTCTACTCATATTGTCTCTACACATTCCTCTATTACTCTTAAAAGCCTCACTTTGCGCAGAAGTCTTTTTAATGGAAGCCTTTGAGCTCAAATCAAAAAGAGTTATCTGATTTGAAGGTAATGTATTCTCTTATGTTCTTTTGTTTTATTTTTCTACTCCAACCCCCTAAACTCTTTTTATTCCTTTATTTTGTAAAAATAGAAGTATATTAATTATACTAGGATTCTTTTATGAAGAGTATTCGAGAAACACTCATACTCATCTTCATCTAATGGTTAAAGAACATACTATTTCTGTGGGTGGTGAATTACTGCCTCACGAAACGATGATTGTTCAATCTTATTTTAACACCTCTCATGGTGGCCATTAAGATGTCACTGTATTTATATATGATATATACATTATGTTTATATATTACCTATTCTTCTCTATTTTTCATTTATTCCATTCCTTTATGGTTTCCATAATGGGTAAATGCGATAATTTCATTTTAAGAAGTGCGGACTACCGCCCCCTCGAAGTGATTTGAATTGTTAATACCATATGTGGGATGTATAAAGGATGGATTTAATGATGTTATATATTATATTATACAATAATTTTAATATAACTATGTATCATTATTTCTTTCATTCCATTAAATTATTAAATAGAAATGAAAGTAGCGTTCATGCATACGTACGGCTTACCATCTCCATGAACGGTACATTTCATTTCATATCTCCAAATGTTATGTACTATTATAAGTACATATATATAATGGATATATATTTCATATATTACATCTAATTTATGTATATCATTCTATAATTATAATATATAAATATATATCTCTCTCATTTAGTTTTAATTCCATTAATATGACAATGAAATGAAAGTAGCGTTCATGCGTACGTATGACCTACCGTCACCATGAACGGTGCATTTCATTTTTTATCTACAAATGTTATGTAATAGTATAAAATGAATATATACTGGATATATATGATATTTAAATCATTAAAAATATAATGTAGATGATTTACCTATAACTTCATGGAAAATTCTTTTCCAACAAGTTCAATTTTGACTCATGTACCGAACATCGACAAAAACGTCTGATATAAACTCACATTATTAACCAATTATTATAACATTATAATATGTGATATGAACTGAATAATAATCTTTAAAGGAGTTCCATAAGCAATTATAAATTGACCAATGTTTATTATTAATGAATATAAATAAACGAACAAGACAAGTCGGACTTGAGGTAAGGGATCCAACCACTCTCTTTCTTTTTAAGTACTCTCTTTTATGTCATTTCTTTTAGGCTCAAATTTATTATGTTTGGGGATGTTATTTTATATTCCTCATTCTGTAAATTTTATGTTCATATTATTATAGACCTTATTTGATCTCATAAATCTATTTATGTAAGTTTTAAGTGGCGTCGTTAGGCTGCTGAGTTTTCGTAAGGGATTTTTCATCTCACTTTTATTCCCGTGAGATTTATGCTACATTTTCCACCATTTCCTTTGAGTGGTGTATTAACTTCCTATTATTCTACTATTTGTGTAATATGATTTTTTTTATGAGTATTTACATCAATGTTTTATATTCCTTCTTTAATGGGGTGTATGTTTCGAAAGTTACCCAAGTTGGTAAGGGAACCATTCACCCTTCTATTTTTAAAATACTTATTTTTTTTGTCTTCTAAATTACATCTTCTTATGTTGGGATATGTTCTTATATATCCTTATTGATGTAAATTATATGTCCAATTGATGAGATACCCTTTATCTCTCTCATCAACTCTTTTTCTAAAATTTGATGTGACGCCGTTTGACTATCGAATTTTTGCAAGGGAACTTCCTAACCCAATTCCAATTATTTGGGTTAAACCTCTAATTCATGATTATGTCATGATATGAATATGTGTTTATTACATCTGATTTTTTTACACTGATTATCCACTATTATTCAGTGTATTTATATTTTTCACACATAATTATGTTTTTTCTTTATCCTTGATCTAATGGAATGATCCTTGATTGGGATTACATCTCAATTTCTTCTCATTGACACATTTCTTAGTGATATGCACTTTTATTCTTTTATAAAGTGTATATACAGCCCCTTTGACTTTCCATATCCATATAATTTCTATACAAAAGTCATTTAAATGTTTTGAAAATGGTCTACTTTCATGTGGCTTATAATTTAAATGATCAAAATGTAAAAGGACTCTCTTATTAAAGCATTGTTTTAAATGGTTTTAAAGATTTATTCTTTTAAACATTTATCATCCATGTCTATGTTTTAAAAATGGTTTTGAGGATTTATTTAAATGTAAATTAATGATTTAAAAACCATTAAAAAGTTTCGAAGTGGTATGGGACACTTTGATTCTAAAATCTCTTTTAAATGTATTCTTTTAATATTTTCAAAGTATAAAGGTATTTTTCTCTCATAGAGTTTTGATGATTTTATTAGATGTTTTTATTTATGATAGTATCATGATGTGATCTCTTGTGATTGAAATGTGGAAATTTTTTCTTTCCTTTATAATTGTTTTATGTATTATGATTTTATAATGGTACTTGGACATTTGATGAGTGGTTACGTGATAAACCATATGATGGGTGGTGCCATGAATACCAATACAGGTGGTTACATTATAACCTCCAATGCATTGGGTATCGAAGTCGGACATATGGTTATTCCATGTAGTGATATGTGTGGATGTCGACCGTATGGTTATTGTATTTAAGTATGTTTATGTCCCAAGATAATTTTATATGTTATGTGTTCTTTATTTGGGTTTTATGGTAATATTTTGGTTACAAAAGGGTGAGTAATGATATTTTATTCAGTGAATAGTTTTTAATACTTCATAATGGGGAAAATTATTACTTTGATAAATTATTCATGGTTTACTTGTTTTTTGGAAAGACTAAAAATTTTACTTCATTGTGTATCCTTTACTGGGCTTCTTATGCTAATCCCATGTTTTTGAAATGTTTGTCACGGGACTTAAAGATGAAGAGGGTCACGGATGGGATCACAGAAATACATGCTATCTAAAACATGGAACTAGACATGTTTCTTTTTAAGAGTTTTTATTCTATGAAAACTGAGTAGAAGTGTCTACTTTTTAATCTTGTGAGATGTAGTAGTTATGTCATAATTCTCTAAAACACTAAACCTGAAAAGATCCTCAATGTGAATTATTCCATTAATTCATGATTATGTAATGTTTAAAGGTCGTGTCCTTATAGTTGGTATCATAGGTCAGTTTAGATAACTTTAGAGGTTAGAGTTTTGTTTAAGCATAAGTGACAAGTTGTGTATAACCACAATGGTTATTATATTAGATAGAGTCATTGGTATTTATGAAAGTTGGAATGATTTTGAGATAACTTGGATAATTGTATCTTAGTGTTTATCTCCCTCTTTAGTACATGATGATTTTGTTGATATACTCGCACTGACCTTTTTTGTTTTAGTAAATGGATGGATCTAGCAGTCACCAAAGTGACAATGGGTTTGAAGGAAACTGTGGTGGTTCTCTGATTATGAGACTCGATGAAATGGGGGATTCAATGAGGAATCTAGTGATTATTCTAAACCAGCTATCAAGGATTCATGATTAACCACTTGAACCTTGGTGAGTTCTCTAATGCATCATGTACGAGAGAACCCAACTCAATGTGGAAGTTCTGGTAATAATTATAATGGTAACCAGTAGGGTTTATATGATCCTTACTTTTGAGGTAATTATGGGTTACTATATGATGAAAGATTAAAGGAATGAAGTAAAATTGAGGTTAAATTATGTTATGGTTATTTTTGAAGATATCTTCCCTTTTGTGGAATGTTTTAACAATTATATAGTTTTGGAAAAAGGACAACACACAGACCGTGTGACAACCCGTCGCGTCAGATGAAGCTGCGGGAATCGAACCCACAACCAAAGTGTGGCTGGTATTTATTTCCTACCACTGGACTACGTGAAGTCCCTGGTTAGTTTGACTAATTCTTTTTAGTTAGATGATCTTATGAATCTAAAATAAGTTGATTTTGGGTTATATAAGAAAATATTGACCTATCATGGAGGATATATGATTAGGTTCTAACCTAATCATCACTACTACAAACACGGCCTTTATCAGTGCTAAAAATGGCTTTTATCAGCGCTATAAAAGCGCTGATAAAGCCAGCATAGATAAAGGGGGGTCCCCTTTATAAGCGCTCTGAAAAGCGCTTATATAGGACCCCTTTATCAGCGCTTTTTTTAGCGCTGATAAAGGGGTCCTATATCAGCGCTTCCTTTATCAGCGCTCTCGTTTTAGCACTGATAAAGGACCCTTTTAGCAGCGATTTTAAAAAAGCGCTGATAAAAGTTAAAAAAATTAAAAAAAATTAAAAAAAATTAAAAAAATTAAAAAAAATTAAAAAAAATTAAAAAAATTAAAAAAAATTAAAAAAAATTAAAAATATACTTCCAATCGGGGGGCCTTTTACAGCACTTGAACCCCCCCTTTTACAGCGCTTTTCGGCCCCTATACAACACCCCACGCATCCCCACGCACCCCCCTCCACCCTTTAATAGCGCTTGCTCCAATATTCCCCATGCGCGCCCACCCCTACCTCCACCAGGATTTGAACTCGAGACCTCCCCCTGCGCGCCTAAGCCCTTACCACTACTCTATTTTGATTTGCTTTCCAATTCATGATATCTCTATATATATATATATTTATATATTTAGTTATATTTATTCGTATAGTAATATATATTTATATTAATATATATATATATAGTTATATTATAATATATATATATATAGTTATATTATAATATATATAGTAATATTAATATATATATAGTGGTATTAATATATATCTATATCTATATATATATATATATATTTAGTTATATTTATTCGTATAGTAATATATATTTATATTAATATATAGTTATATTAACATATATATTGTTATATTAACATATATATAGTTATATTAACATATATATAGTTATTTGAATATATATTTATCTAGTTATATTAATATATATAGTGATATTAATATATATATTTATGGTGATATTAATATATATATTTATAGTAATATTAATATATATATGTAGTTATATTAATATATATATAGTTATTAGATTAATATATATATATATAGTTAGATTAATATATATATATAGTTAGATTAATATATATATATAGTTAGATTAATATATAGGTATATAAATATTCATATATTGGTATTTTAAATAAAATGGATATTAGTTATTATTTAGATAAAGCTAATATATTTTATATGTAAATATGTTTAATTATTTATTTTCAAATTTTAATTTTTAGGTGCGAATATATAAAAAATATGTACATATAGTTATATATTTGATTATAAATGACAGTTCATTATAAAAAAGGATAAAATTTCAAAGTCTTAATATCAATATGAATGTAATACCTTGGAATAAATTTAGTCCACACTAAGAAAAGCCAATAATACCCCCTTAAATGAGTTTGAAAATCCACAAAATGTTAAAAAATATGGGTACCCCGACAAAGAACTCAGTTTTGGAGGCCTTCTGGGCCTCTTTTGGCCACAAAAAATGCTTGACTAGGGTTCCCCGAGTCACAGCGACGTAGAGCTCGTCACAGGCTTCGATTTGATATGTGGTAGAGCTCAAACGAACACCGGGATCAAAAGTTATGGTCGTTTGATGTTTGAGTTGCGTTTTCAACATATTTTGGATCTTTTTTTAATTTTTTTAATTTTTTTAGTCCTCCAATTGTTATTAAATGACTATTACTCCATAATGATTATCAAAGTATTAATTAAAGATATTTTTTTAATTTTTTAAGAAGTCAGTTTCACTAAATATCTTAAATATTAAGTATAATAAGTGTAAATGTGCATTTATTATTATCTAAAATATATTTAAAATTAAATATTATATTTATATAACAATATAACTATATTTATATATTAATATATTTTTATTTTTATTTCTTTTGAAGCCGACCCTTTATCAGCGCTAAAAAAAGCGCTGATAAAGGCCCCCCTTTATCAGCGCTACTAAGCAAGCGCTGATAAAGGCGGGCCCTTTATCAGCGCTTTTTCGTTAGCGCTCATAAAGGGGGGTGCTGCGAAAAAACTGTTTTTGTGGTAGTGTTAATTACTTTGCAATATGAGACTTTAAGAGAAACTGATGTTATTTGGAAATAAATGTTAATTTTTACCTTGGAAGACTATGTGATTAAATACTTCAAATATTTGGGTTTCAATCTTAGTTTGGTTTACTTTTAAGAATTTTATGGAAAATTTTTTTATCGAATGGTCTTCGTTGAACTTTTGGTTTTGTTGAACAACTTTTGGAGATTAAGAATGGAATTTCTTTTTATAAAGGATTATCATTTTGTGGATTATCTGATCTTGTTCTAACAATTTTGGATTTGGTAAGGGTCTAAAGACATGGGAAATATATAGTTCTTTTTTTGGATTAGGTGATTCTCTAGAAGTTGATTATAGCGCTCTTAATGTGAACAAGTCATCCTAAATACTTGTCTTTTGGAGAAAATATGAGTTTGTGTAAGAAATATAGTAAGAGATGAAAGTCTACATGACAAGTAAGTATGTTTCCTTAGAATTTAGTTAAGCTCATAAATAAATTCCTCATAAAAATTATCTTAAAACAATAATGTTTTCCATTAACTTTTCTTATTGGGGAATCAAATACCATTTAACCCATCACAAGTTTGTGATTTTTTTGTGGTTAACTTTCTCCTAATTTTGTTTTCTATCACTCTCCATCAGAACATGACCCTTTGTATTCTCTTCCATGTCCATGTTTTCCTACATGGAATCCTAGTATGGGTTAACTCGGGTGACCTTTGTACTTCGCTTTCTTTCTTTTAAAGTGAAAGTTTGATTTACTCATTTTACGATGTGGGGCTTTCAATGAAGTTTCCCAGCCCAATTTTTAAATTGTGAGGATGCAATTCCTAAAAGAGGGGGAAGGATGTAACAACCCAGGTAAATAAAGAATATTTGTTTTTAATATTTATTAATATTTTAGAATAAAATATTAATATTACATTAAAGGGAATTCTATGCTAGATGGCGTACCCAATACGCAACAACGAGTTTCTTTGAAATCTTACGTTGCACTCTAATAATAAAATAATGTTTTTTTAAATGGTAGTTAAAGCCTAGCAATTGTAATGGCGGGAATGAAGAGAACTAACTACAAAATTATTGTATATGTTTGTCAAATATTTTTACTTTTATCCAATAAAATTTAGAGGCTTAAAATGTAAATGAATCTGAATTTAAGAGTTATTTATATTAAAAGGCCAATTTACCGCCTTTTGATGGAGAACCCTATTTAAATCTAGTTTTAGTCACTTTCATATGTTCATTTTGACAAAATAAAATTCTTCTTTAGATTCTTATCACCAAAATTTACTTTGGGTAAATTTTTGGTATTTTTCTGATAAAATTCATTTTTTAATGAATAGTGAAAAATATAGTATTTTATTTCAAAGGTGCTTTTTAATATAATTTATTTATAAGGTTAGATTATCTTTTTAATTGGGTTTAAATTTTAACTAAAATATATTTTTACCATTTAATCCAATGGTGGTTATTGGAATTAATTTCACTTTGAAATTGGACTTAAACTAGTGTCAATCTTTTGATATATTTTGTTTTTAAAAAACACGCTATTTGTTTTTACAACGGGAATTAATTATTAAATTGATCAATGGAACTTATATGTTTTGAATTTTGTAAAATTGACCTCATTTTTTAATTTGGAATATCAAATATAGCTTAGGGTGATTTTTTGGTATTTTTCTGAAAAACATCAATTTTTTGATGAATAGTGAAACCACTAAGTGGTAGTTAAAAAATGGATTTTTCGTTTAAATGAAATTTTACCACCTCTGCGATTTGAATTTAAAAAATCTGATATACATGTTTGTCATTAGGATGTAAAATTTGGTTCAATGTGATGAAAATAATTTTTTGTGAATAGTTACTTTTAAGTTTTATTAATTGCGATTTAAGGTAATTAGTGTAATTTAAGGTAAAGATATTGTTATAATAATATGAAATGACCCTGAAACATGTCCTAAACTTATTGGATGAGTCATGGACGACCAAGACAATCCATGGTTCATCTTGGGGACCCCATGTAGACACTTGGGAAAGAAAATGACCCTAATAACTTTTTATTTAATGTTAAAATAAAAATGTCACAATCATGTATTGTTTTACTAAAAAAAATTTAACATGGGGTTATACAAGTCATATTTTTGGCTATAAATATTCATTTTAAATATAAAAATATTTCATAAATCATAGTATTTTTTTTATAATTTTTATACATTATATAAATTAATTTATTTTTGACACCATGATGATGCAGTGATTACCTCATTAATGAATGATTTAAATAACATGAGAATATAAGGTAAAACCTAGAACATACACTTTTCAAAAACCTATTGGATGGGTGGATAGCGAACCCTTATCACCTTATCCTTGAAATATACAATTTCAGGACCTTTAATATCCGAAAATCATTTTATAAGAAAGTAACTTTTCAAGACTTTCCATGAGTGCCCCTCCACCCCCTTATAAAAGGCCCTCATCTCTACCCCCATATACACACCTATGAAGCCTTTGGCTCGACCAACCTCTTCTTATATTGTCTCTTCATATCCCTCTCTTACTCCTAGAAGACTCACTTTGGGCATATGTCATTCCAAGGAATCATTTGAGCTAAAATCAAAAAGAGTTATCTGATTTGAAGGTAATGTCTTCTCTTATGTTCTTTTGTTTTATTTTGCTTCTCCAACCCCCAAAACTCTTTTTATTAATTTTTTTTGTAACAACACCAGTATATTAAATATACTAGTATTATTTTATGAGGATTATTCGAGAAACACTCATACAAACCTCCATCTAATGGTTAAAGAACATACTATTTCTGTTGGTGGAGAATTACTGCCTCACGAAACGGTGATTGTTCAATATTCATTTAACACCTCTCATGGTGTCCATTAATATGTCACTATATTTATATATTATATATACATTATGTTTATTTATTACTTATTCTTCTGTATTTTTCATTAATTCCATACCTTTATGGTTTCCATAATGGGTAAATGCGATAATTTCATTTTAGGAAGTGCGGACTACCGCCCCCTCATAGTGATTTCAATTGTTAATACCATATGTGGAATGAATAAAGGATGGATTTAATGATTTTATATATTATATTATACTATAATTATTATATACCTATGTATCATTATTTTTTCATTCCATTAAAGTATTAAATAGATATTAAAGTATTGTTCATGCGTATGTACGGCTTACCGTCTCCATGAACGGTACATTTCATTTCATATCTTCAAATGTTATGTACTATTATAAGTACATATATATAATGGATATATATGTAATATATTAAATATAAATTATGGATATAATTCTGGAATTATAATATATATACCTCTCATTTAGTTTTAATTCAATTAATATGACAAAGAAATGAAAGTAGCATTCATGCGTACGTACGGCCTACTGTCTCCATGAACGGTGCATTTCATTTTTATCTCCAAATGTTATGGAATAGTATTAAATGAATATATACTAGATATATATAATATTTGAATCATTAATAATATTCTGGAGATGATATACCTATAACTACATGGAAAATTCTTTTCCAACAAGTTCAATTTTGACTCATGTACCAAACATTGAAAAAAAACATCTGACATGAACTCACATTATTAACCAATTATTATAACATTATAATATGTGATATGAACTGAATAATAATCTTTAAAATAGTTCCTTAAGAAATTAAAAGTTGACTAGTGTTTATTATTCAAGAATATAAAGAAACGAACAAGACAAGTCGTACTTGTGATAAGGGATCTGACCTCTCTCTTTCTTTTTAAGTACTCTCTTTTATGTCATTTCGTTTAAGCTCATATTTATTATGATTGGGTATGTTCTTTTATATTCCTCGTTATGTACATTTTATGTTCATATTATGATAGACCCTATTTGATCTCATAAATCCATTTTGGGATGTTTTATGTGGCGCTGTTACACTGCCGAGTTTTTGTAAGGGATTTTTCATCTCACTTTTATTCTCATGAGATTTATGCTACATTTTCCACCATTTCCTTTGATTGGTGTATGTACTTCCCATTATTATACTCTTTGTGTAATATGATTTCGTTTATGAGTATATACATCAATGTTTTATAGTCCGTCTTTCATGGGGTGTACGTTTCGAAAGTTACCCAAGTCGGTAAGGGAAACATTCACCCTCATATTTTTAAAAGACTTCTTTATGATTTGTCTTTTAAATTACATATTTTTATGTTGGGATATGTTATTAAATATCCTTATTGATGTAAAATTTATTTCCAATTGATGATATACACTTTATCTCTCTCATCAACTCTTTTTCAAAAATTTGATGTGACGTCCTTTGGCTATCGAATTTTTGCAGGGGAACTTCTTAACCAAATTCCAATTCTTTGGGTTCATCCTCTACTTCTTGATTATGTCGTGCTATGAATATGTGTGGATGACATATTATTGTTTTACACTGATTATCCACTAATATTTAGTGTATTTATATTTTTCACACATAATTATGTCATTTCATTATCCTTCATCTAATGGCATGATCCTTGATTGGGATTACATCTCAATTTCTTCTCATTGAGACATTTCTTAATTATATGAACTTTTGTTCTTTTATAAAGTGTATATACAGCCCCTTTGACTTTCCATATTCATATTATGTCTATACTAAAGTCAGTTAAATGTTTTGAAAATGGTCTACTTTCATGTGGCTTGTAATTTAAATGTTCAAAATGTAAAAGGACTCTTTTATTAAAACATTGTTTTAAATGGTTCTAACAATTTATTCTTTTAAGAATTTATCATCCATGTCCATGTTTTAAAAATGGTTTTAAGGATTTATTTATATTGACATGAATATTTTAAAACCCTTTCAAAAGTTTTGAATTGGTATGGGACACTTTGATTCTAAAATCTCTTTTAAATGTCTTCTTTTAATATTTTCAAAGTATAAAGGGATTTTCTCCCATAGAGTTATCATGATTCTGTTAGATGTTTTTATTTATGATAATATCATTATTTGATCTCTTGTGATTGAAATGTGGAAACGTTTTATTTCCATTATAATTGTTTTATGTATTATGATTTTATAATGGTACTTGGAAATTTGACGGGTGGTTTCGTGATAGACCATATGACGGGTGGTGCCATGAATACTAGGATGAGTGGTTATGTTATAACCTCCAATGCATTGGGTATGGAAGTCGTCCGTATGGATATTCAATGTAGTGATATGTGTAGAATTTGACTGTATGGTTATTCCATTTAAGTATGTTTATGTCCCAAGATGCCTTTATATGTTATTTGTTCTTTATATGGGTTTTATGGTAATCACATGGTTACAAAAGGGTATGTAATGATCTTTCATTTAGTGAAGAGTTTTTACAACTTCATAAAGGTGAAAATTATTACTTTGATAAAGTATTCATGGTTTACTTGTTGTTTTGGAAAAACTAACAGTTTTCCTTCTTTGTGTATCCTTTACTGGTATTTTTATGCTCATCCCAAGTTTTGGAAATGTTTTCCACAGGACTTAAAGACGAATAAGGTCACAGATGGGATCATGGAAAGACATGCTATCTAAATCATGGAACTATACATGTTTCTTTTTAAGAGTTTTTATTTTATGGAAACTGAGTATAAGTGTCTACTTTGTAATCTTGTGATATGTAAAAGTTATGTCGTAATTCTCTAAAAACTCTAAACATGAAATGATCCTCAATGTGAAATATTCATTTAATTCAAGATTATGTAATGTTTAAAGGCCGATTCTTTATAGATGACCTTTGGACTCACTAATTCTCTAGAAAAATTCATGGATATAATTAATAGAGCCTTTAAATATTCACTCTATAACTTTTTGGTAGTCTTTATCGATGATTTTCAGATATATTTCAAGACCATGGAGGAACACAAAGAGAATTTGAGCACTATGCTAATGATGTTGTTAAAGGAGAAACAATATGAAAATTATATTAAATATGTGTTTTGGATGGAGGAAGTATCATTATTAAGACATATTATCACCAAAAAAGTGATATTTATAGACCTATCCAAGAAAATGGAAATCAAATAATGGCCCATCAAAACATTTTAATATATATCCATAACTTTTTGGGTCTACTTGGGTATTATTAATGGTTTTTGTAGAAATTCTCACAAATTTTCAGACCGAATGAAAAAAATTTCCTGATAGGGGGTTAATCTTACCTGGACTCATAAATGTGGGGAATGAATTAAGAAGCTCAAAAGGAGGCTTATCAGTACTCTAGTACTCATAGTCATGATAAGTGGAGAACTCTTTGTGGTGTAAATTAACGCTTCAAATAAATTCATAGGTTGTGGAATGATGAAAAATGGTAAAGTGATAGAATATGTCTCAAGGTATTAGAAAATCCAAGAGAAAAACATTCCCACACATGATTAGGATTTGGTAGCTCTGATATCTAAATTGAAAATATATTGAAATTTTCTATGGGGATAAGGGTGAGATATATACTGATCAAAATATTCTCAGATATATTTTCACATTGAAGGAGATTAATATGTGTCGGTGAAGATGGTTAGAGATCATTATGGATTATGACTGTTTAATATACTAATATCATGGTAAGTTAAATAAGGAGGATGATGCACTATGTAGAAAGAATCATGTATCTTTATCAATTAAAAAAATGGAGAAGATCTTATATTATTACATTTGAAAGGATTCGAAGTGAAAATAATTAAGGAAGGAATATCATCAATGCTTTCGCAAATTTTTTTTCCAACCATCTCTCATTACAAAAATAAAGGATAATCAATGAAATGATATCGAATTAAGGATGAAGATATTAGAAATGGTAAATAATTTGTATACAATATTAGAGATGAAGGAGTAATATGATTTGTGTCATAATTATGTATAATAGTTTATCTATAGATAACTAATGAGATTTTGAATGATTCACATAGCTCAACCTTCTTTATTCACCTAGGGAGCACAAGGATGTATCGAGATATCCATGTTAACATTTTTTGGGACAATATGAAGAATGATATTGCTAAATATACATCCAAGTGATTGGTCTTTCAAAAGGTGAATCCTTAATGACAAATGAATAAAGGGGATAATGTAATCACTATCCATACAACATGGAAGTTGGAGAACACCAACATAGAAATTTTCACTGGACTTCCACAGACATCTAGAGGATGAAATTCTCTATGGGTCATTTTGGATCATCTTACAATGATATATCACTTTATCGAAATTTGGGAGGACTTCTCATTGGATATCCATGCACGAATATATATCAATGAGTTGCTAGGTCTATATGGAGTACCATTATCTCTTGTTTTTTATTGATATTTGAGACTCACCTAAATGTTATGGAAAAGTATCCAACATGCTTTAAGAATTAAACTGAAAATTATTACTTCCTCTAATCCTTAAACTGATGTTCAATCTGAGAAAACTATTTTGACACTGGAATACATGTTGAAATTATGTTTTATGGACATAAAAGGAGGGTGATAATAATATCTTCCATTGGTAAAATTCTCCTAAAACAATAGCTTCCACTCCTATATCTGAATCACACCATATGAAGCCCATTATAGGAAACAAGATATAACATAAGAGTGTTGGGATGAAGTTACTGAACATAGGGTGAAGGGAAAGCTAAGCCCTAGGTAAATTGTCCACTTCATGATCTATGACTATGTTAGAGCTACAATCTATCATCTACCACTTCCAACTACCATGTATAATTGACATGATGACTTCCATATATCTCTCTTAAGAAAGTATATACTATATCTATCACATGTTATTCCATCAGAGGTCATAAGGCAGGGGAAGGTTTTTTTTTTGCGGAGCATCCAGTGATGATCCTAGATCATAAAGATAATGTTCTACACAACACAAATACTTACCTAGTGAATGTGATATGGAAGAACCGTAATTACAAAATGGTGACATTGGAATTAGAGTAGGAAATAAAGGAAAAGTACCCACACCTATTTAAGTCTTAAAAAGTGAAATGAAATATTGAGGGAGAAATATCATTAGGGTAAAGAATGTAGTAATCCAAAGTTTATTCAATGTAAATTCTCTTATTAAATTATGTCATATAATATAATCACATGAAATAAAAAATGATCTAATATGTATTATGAGACCATTAAATCTAATATTTTCACTTCTATGATTTTAATTTCAAAAATCTGACATAAAGAGTTGTGATTAGTAAGATAATTGGAGTCTGATAATACAAACATAATTTTTAGTGAATATTATCTTACCCTTATAAATATTAATTTTCCCATTACAAATATTATTACAACCATTTGAATAATATATCTTTCAACTGAATATGTAACCTTAACAATGGAAGTATAAATAAAATTTATCTATCTTATAAGTGAAAATATGATATAATTATATCATACTCTTTGTATTTCTGTGATACTTGTATTTTTTATTAAAAATTTATGGTTAATTAAATAATTTAAAAGAATGATTATTTAAATGAATTTTATTTATAAAAAATTGTTTTTATGAATTATGATTATATGATAATTTTTGGAGAACTCAATTGTTTTTCCAAAATGATAGAAAAGCAGTTTAAATTTAAAAATTTGTATTATTCATGTTAAAATTAATTTTAATTAAAAATTAAATTTCCTATAGTTATAGATTTTTTATCATAAAATGTACATAATTTGTTAATTCTACACATCAAGATATGGTTGAGCTAATTTTTTGTTTTTTTATGAAATAGATGAATGTTTTATTAATTTTGATATATAGTAATTTAACGTATATATAGATTAAGAGTTAAATACTCTATTGCTAGAATAGTTGCTGATGTAAGAACCCTTGGTTCAATATCAGAGATCTATTTACTATTTTGGGTCACACTAATCATAACTATTCATATTATTGAGAAAAAAATATTAAACTAATGATTCATATTATAGGAAACCCCTCATATCCTCCACTATAATTACCACCCATATTTGCATATTGTCTTCACTACTATAATGCCTTGTTCATAATATGAATCCTAATCAAATATCTCCCTAAGACACTCTACCACATCAATAATCACTTTTTATCTTCTCAATACAAAATCCTCTCCCTAATGAGGGTCTCAATGAAGATATATTTGAGTGGTAAATTCCACTTTTTATTTCGTTTATTTTCATTGAAGTTCAAATATTTTATTTTTATTTCCTCATCTCCTTTTATACAATTTTTATGAAAACACTATAAATTTAAAATTACTATAATTATTTTCTAATAATGGTATAATTCTTCATCATCTATCGACTCCCCTTATTTTATGGAAGAAATGAAAAACCCATGCGAGATATGTCAATTTGTCACATTCAAGGATGAAAGGTTTTCACTTTCTTTTACAGTATTCAATTCTGGTGATAAAAAAGGTTATGGTAGAACAAAACTATTATATGTGTATTATTTATAATATAAGTATCTTAGACATTTATACACATTATATTAATTTATAATGAAAAATGTGTTTGATGTAATCAAAAAACTTCCAATTAACCAAAACAGTTATCATTAAAGATTTATCCAATGATTCATATTCAATCCAAATAAATAATTGAATTTTATAACCATGTAATCTACTGGATTATCATTAATAAAATATAGCTCAATTTTTAGACAATCATTCTCATCTTACTTGTTTATCCATTCGAATATATAAACAAACCAATCATTAAAACCAATGAAACAGTCAATTAAAGTGATCATCTTCACTAGTCAAAAAGGTTTTTAATGAAATTAATAATGTTATATAAAATAAATTAAATTATTAATAGGATCATTAAATATTAATTGATAAATTTAATTCGGTTTTCAAAAATATTATTATCATATGAAGCACACCTTCTGACAGAAGTTAATAGATTCTACCCAAACCTCCATTATTCGTTCGGCTTCCCCTATCATTATTTTTACCCAAATAATATTTTATATTCATCTTATTTACATTTTATAATTACTTTTTACATGATCCAAACTCATTTATCAAGGTACATTCATAATTTTCTTTTCGGTATATGTATGTTTTGAGGTGGTTCCCTCCTTAGTATTTCTCAATAAGAAAACCCGTTCAAGGGAACATCTAGAAATATTACTCAATTTCATGAGGACTATATAATCTGTAATAATCCACCATAATTCTATAAAACCACTATTTTTAATAAAAAAACAATATTGGTCAATTTCTAATTTTATATAATATATTATTTCATTTTTTATTTTAAATTATATTTAGTGTTCTCCTTGAAATCATGCTAAAATGTTTGTATGCTAAAATTAATTAAAAACTTTGCTTACATGTTGAAAATTATGTTAGACATAGTATACCATTATATATGAATATTTTCTTATATTAATGTCCATGTATATTTCAATTCGTTTCTTTAATGGACACTTCTATGATATTCCCAATCATTATTCATTAAGAAATGATTAAGATAACCATTTAAATGAATGGGTACCCTTATGATTTTGTATGAATGTTTATGTATAAATATTTATGTGGAATTAATATTCATAAAAAAATTATTATGGGTATTCCTAGATAGAACTAAAATGAATTGGTTAATATTGAGGGTCATGATACATTATGTGCAATAGTCTTTGCTTTTATCTTTGAATTAGGCTACCATGTAAAATGGTGTTTGTTGTTAACATTTAGTTGTGATCCTCTTTGTCCAACAAGCCTTGATTCAATAGAAATTCTTGTTTTATAGTATTTCTACATTACTATGTATTCAAGTTAATATTATCCCATATTTTATAATATCATTTCATCTCTTCTATTCCTTTTTATATATTTATTTTATGCCTTCTAACCCGTGTGCTAATGATTTATTCTTATATTTTTTCACGGCCCATCCTCAGGGCCCATGTCTTGACTACCCCAAGCCCGCCATTCATAGGCCAGGGGCTAGCAACTAACACCAAAGGCATAAATCCCTAAGTTGTGAAGGAATTTCCTTATAAAATGTAATCACACACAATCAGAGTAAACAACTGGAAGAAAATCACTAAGAAGAACTGTATACAAAAGAGAGTGCTAAAAGTAAAGGGGCTAGAAATTCAACCCCAATAGTAAAGTAAAATACAACTGAAATGCTAGTACAACTGAAGAAAAGAAGTAAAGAAACTACTCAGTCATCCTCTGGCATTCCCACCAGATGGGGGGTACAGATGGCCTCCTTAGCACCCCAAGTCCATCCGTCCGCTACGTGTACGTATCACCGAGAGGTCCACCTCCGGGTATGGTTCAGTTCTGCTACTCTCAACCCCAATCAGTGATGGACGTCATCTGAATCCAACACAATGAGGTGCGGTCACAACCTGTGCAGGGGGAGTATAACGATACTCAGTAGGGACCCCAAGCCCATCAAGGTCTCACAAAATCAAACAAGGATAACCACAATGTACGAATTCAACAGATAAACCTTTCTTAGGTATATGATCATACATATGCCTATGTTATTTAGTAACCAATCACAATCATGAAGAAACACAAAATTCATTGACTCAACTCAAACCAATATTTTCATTATCGAAACCATGACTACTGGAGAACTCATCCTATCATGAAGTTCTATGAAGAAGTATAGAAGTATAGATGATTAGTAGCGAGGCTGGATCATCTTATTCTGTCAAAAGGCACAGCTTCTAACCATACAGAGTCTAACCCACACAGGATCGATATGTACTAACCCCTGTAATGACCCACATAAGATTGGTATACACTAACCCACATAATATCACTAAGAACTGACCCACATAGGTTCTGACCCACACAGGATCGGTATGCTCTGACCCACACAGGATCGTTGAGCGTTGACCTCCGTATGGACTGTCTCCAACCTCCGCATCACTATCAGCCATTGGATTCCTTACACCCAGTGCGCTCGAGTTTCGTAGAATCTTCCCTAGAGATATAAGCCGTACCTCGACCGCCACTAATCTCCATAAAGAATAAACCCAAAGAACTGCCATGTCGTAAGGGTTCTAACATGACACACAGTGCGTCCATCAGACGCCCGGTCTGTGAGTTATTGGCTATCCGTTCCAGGGGCTCGGTTGGTTTTTAGGTCAAACCAAACTAACTTTTCCCCAGCTATATCCAAAACTCAAGTGGGGTATTCCAAAAGAACCGTCTCGCTCAAAGATTTATGTCTTTGTAGACAGTTCATCAATCAGACTCCTGTAGCCCAAGATATTTGTGAAAAGGTGTTATCAGGCCATAGCGGGTCTGGGTCCGGTCCGACCCAGTAGATCCGACACAGGCCGGCCTGGTCCGAACTAGGGTCTGACCCGGACTATGGGTCTAACTCGGTCCAAGGGGATGGCCCTGCTGGGAGTGTCTGCCTGAACTGAGTGGGAGGCCCAAACCGAGGGGACAGCCTGACTCGAGGGCCGCCCAGCCCGAGGGCGGCCCAACCCGGCCCCTGGTGGCCCGATTGAGGCCCGACCTGTGGGGGGTGGGTTCCGCACCCCCTGTTTCCGATTCAAACCGGTGCTGGATGATAGTTCAGTTTCTCCACGAGACCCTTTGGGTCCCACCTGTAGCGCGTAATGGGGGTCGGCTGAGCCGGCGCCCATCTCTCCTCCACCGCGGTGTGATGACTCCGCAGTTCTGTTGGCCTCTGAGCGGCACGATGGCACTGCACAACCTCTGTCGTGGCCTAGCCTCTGGCTTTACCACACGGTGCAACGGCGCCACGCACCCCGTGCAACCGCCGCGGCCTTCGTCGCCGCGAAC
Source organism: Viscum album (assembly GCA_963277665.1). Taxonomy (NCBI): domain Eukaryota; kingdom Viridiplantae; phylum Streptophyta; class Magnoliopsida; order Santalales; family Viscaceae; genus Viscum; species Viscum album. The sequence continues at coordinate 1,068,633,450 of OY728157.1, read as the reverse complement.
CCTTCTTCTGGCACGGTGCAACAGCAACGCTCCCCTCCGGCTCCGCCATGACCCTCCTGGTCATGGCTCAGTTTCTGCACGGAACAGCAATGTCACGCCCTTGTGGAGACCCAACGGCCTTGCACCACGGGTTCCTTCATGCTCCGTCTCTGTCATCATCAAACGGGAACAATCAAAAGGGGAGGGTTGAGCCGTGTTCGTGTTGTCCAAACCCTCCTCATTACAGCGATATCATTCGGTTCTCAAACCATAAATTATATGACGTAGAGTGGGTACAAAAACAATTCCAATCCCCCTACCTCGAGTTCAGTGATCATTGACGGATTCGCGGGAAGGAGGTTTCATTTCATTGATGTCGAAGGAGGAATATTTCAGATAAGAAGAGTCAAAGAAAATGTCATCTGCATTCTTCGGGGACGGCGGTGCTTTCGCTTCATGACCTGGTTGAAGAGGGAGAAGATGGTGTTCATCGTTCTTTGGTGGTGATGGCCGTTCCTCATTGGGAGGAATAAGTTCTCCCAAAGGGGCTCCAAATCTATACCAAATGCTCCACAAAAAGATTATACCATCCAAAATAATATAATAGACTGGTCTATTATTTTATTGTTTTCAAGAGTTCAAAATAATTCAAAATTTGCCAATAAATTAAGTGAAGGAGTTGGCACTTTAATGAGGGGAAGGTGGAGAGGCTCCCTACATAATTGGGGGTTCCAAGGGTTTAAAGGGGAATTAGAGGAGATAAAGAGCTCGGGTGGGCCTCACATAATAACATCCTCCCAAGGGAGGTTATGCTCGAGTGGGCCCCACCACCATAACCTCCCATGGGAGGTTTGGGTGTGGTGGCCCCCACCTCCAACCTCCCCTTGGAGGTTTTAGCCACCAAAATAAAAATAAATTTAATACTTTATTTTTATTCAATTTAATTAAAAACTCCCAAAAAATAACTTCCACTCTCGTTAGAATGCAACTACGGTGAAGGTCTCACTAAGAAATCACCAACACTATGAGTACAATGGTGACCTCAAATTTCAATTCTGAGCACCGGTTCAAAAGTTATAAAATCTTGTACATACATTTACTGAACGTACCCAAACAAAACATCAAAAATTGATTCCAGGCACACACCGGGCCTCAGAATCAAGCGTCGTCAGAAACTGTCGACTCGTAGAATTCTCATGTATTTTAAAAAAAATCCATAGAAATTATGGGTCTTTATATTCTCCCCACTTTAGGGCTTTACATCCTCAAAATCTAAAACTCACACCATAGGAACAAATGGGGGTACTGAGCACGCATCTGAGCCTCCTGTTCCCATGTGCTCTCCTTGAGTTTCCTCCTGCTACCAACGAACACGCACCAGAGGTATCGACCATCCACGTTGTACCTGATACTGTTGATCCTCAATCTCCACTGAATCCTATGTGAAATTCACCCCATCGTCGATGTCCAGGTTCCCATGGTTGATGATGTGAGAAGGGTCTTGCACGAATCTCCTCAGCTGATATACGTGGAAGACGTCGTGCACCCAGTGCAATTGAGGTGGAAGAGCTTAGTGGTATGCCACCTCGTTTACTCTGCTAAGGAAATGTATGGTCTGATGAATCTCGGAGATAACTTTCTGCCTCGACCAAATCTCGATAGACCTCATCGAGGTGACACCTTTAGGAAGACGTGGTCGCCATCCTCGAACTCAAGAGGTCTCTGCCTCCTATCAGCATATGACTTCGGCCTACTATGTGTAGTCATCATCCACTCTTGGATGATCTGCACCTTCTCCATGGTATCCTGTACTATCTCAGGTCCGACTAGAGTTGACTCCTCTGGGACTGTCCAGCACAAGGGTGATCTACAAAGATGCTCGTATAAAGACTCAAAATGTTTCATCCCTATGGTGGAGTGATATCTTTTGTTGTAGGCAAACTCCACCAATGGTAGGTGGTCCTCCCAGCTGTGACCGAACTCGAAGACACAAGCTTGCAGCATGTCCTTGAGGGTCTGAATGGTCCTCCCTGTCAGACCATCCGTCTGAGGATGGAAGGCGGTTCTCAAACAAAGATGTGTCCCAAAATCTTCGTACAACCCTTTCTGTAGCCGGGAATTAAATCGTGCATCATGATCGGAGTCAATAGAAGAAGTTAATCCATGTAAACTCACAATCTTCTACACATAAAGGCGTCCTAATATTCCTACTGTTTCTTTCTCTCTGATCTATATGAAGTGGGCTGGCATGGTGAGTCGATCGACGATCACCCAAATCGAGTCGGGACTTCTGGATGTACGTGGAAGACCCATCACGAAGTCCATGGATATTCCATCCCACATCCACTCTGGGGCTTCTAAAGGCTGAAACAAGCATGCTGGTACCTGGTGCTCTGCCTTCACTTGCTATCAAGTGAGTTATCGAGAGACAGACTCGGCTACTACCTTCTTCATACCTGGCCACCAGTGTTGTCGTCGAAGTTCCTAGTACATCTTCGCCACTCCTGGATGTACCGCTAGAGGGGATGTGTAGAACTCCCTCAACATGTCCTCCTGAAGTGCTACAGGTGCCATAGTATGTCCTCTGAAGAGGATGACATGATCCCCAACATCAGAAAATCCATCAGGTGCTGGCCCTGTGGATATCTGAGCATGTCGTGTCTCGTAGTCAGCGTCCCCATGTTGTACCTCCCTGACTCACTGATGAAGTGGGAGAGTGACTGTAAGAGACTGAAGAAATGATGCTTCATCTCTATCCACAAAGTATATCTATAAAGTAGCTAGCTGCCCCGCTGCCTCACTCAGCTGGTGCAGGCCAGACCTCCTACTGAGAGTGTCTGCTACCATGTTCCCCCTTCCTAGGATTATATACTATCCCAAAGTCATAGTTCTAAAGGAACTCTAGACACACCTGTTGGGAACTGAAAACTCAAAACTTCTGTAGCCACAAGGGTGAGGTTGGCCGACTCACGAGTGATTAGCTGCACCCTCATATACATGTGTTTATCCTGTGCTTCATGGGTTTCCTTTTTCGCCGACCAAGGAAAACACTATTCCAATGTTGTAGATAAACCACAACCATTTTTCCTAATACAATCGATATATGTATGAACTTTGGTTGCCTAGTCCATACCCAAACTAACGTCATAAGGCCTTGACACTGCCACCAAGAGGTTCCAACCAAAACACTCACCTCAAGGGTCAGATCACACCGTCAGTGTAAGTGTGATTATTGAGTCTCATCCCACAGTTATCTCTAGAAACAAGGTTTAATTCAATGGTTTAACAAAAAACTCTATGACTGCGACAAGATTCATGGAAAAAATGAATGATTAGTACCTATGTCTATTGATACAATAGCTAGTAGTAGACACAGACCCAACCTCAAATCATTCTTAGAGCCCTTGGGTCACTCTCCAGGACCGCGTAGAGCTACTCTCTTCCCTTGCCCTCCATCTCATTGATCCGGGAGGGGACTAAAAAGGCGGTTGGTTTTCACATGTTGAAATGTACATACCTCATGTTTCTCTCCTAGATCTGCTTCCACGTCTAGTGCCCTGCAGATTTATCTATCCATGTCACATACTCTTCCCAAAACTTCTTGCATGCCCAGGTCTCTGAAACTGGCACCAATTTCTGCTTTCCCCCTCCCAACATTCACTGGCTATATCCGATCAGCCATAGAACATTCAACCACAAAGGGTATCTCTAGCACCCTAACATGAGTTGGAATGCATAGAGGAAAAGTGTTGGATTGATTGTTCTTAAAAACACCTCACTGAGATGTATGGGCCCTAAAGCATTGTTCGCATTGTATTCATCGAGTACCATGAATGGTCGCTATGCCTCGATGAATACTCAACTACCGACATGTCATCCTTACAAAACTGTAGAAGATATAGGGAGCTCTCAACCACCTCCTCAAGACAGTCCCCAGCCGCCTGTGAGCTGGGCTCGCCTCGTAAATTGAGGGGTATCTGATGCTGAAACACCTGTAAGGCACAAATCATATAAGTGTCCTACACCGATAATGCCAATTGTGTCTGCTGACCAACGGGCAGTGATATAGTTAGCACACTGCCCGAATGTACCATCATGGAAAACGGTCCAAGTACCAAAACCTCATCACTATGTGGACAATCCGCATGGTCACTCACTGAAAAAGACTAGTAGTTAAGATCAACATCTGCTCTACTACTGTCTTAACTAGGAGGAAAACTCCAGTAATCTCCTCCATCCAGTACTCTCCTTCCTAGGAATCCGTCTCGCCACAAAACCTCAGAGGCCTCTGCTACTAGAACTTGTGCAACACACTCAGTCAGCATTCACCGTCCTCCAATGCTGCTGGTGGAATATTCTCTCCAACGAGTGGTGGTGCTACTAGTACACCACTCGAAGGTGCCAACATAGAAAGAGGGCCCTGAACCAAAGCCTCGTCGCTCGGTGGTCCGTCATCGAGTACTATCTCAGTAACCCTAAATGGATGTCTGTGTGGAGCCATCCTGATATAAACAGGTGCACCACGGTAAAAACTTTATACCTGGTGAGCTAACCTGGTTGATATGACTTAAATAAAACTCTTGAAAACACATACGCAATTAGTGTTTTCATGCAGTGAGTCGGAAATCAGAAGTCAGGGTCCTGGTGTATGGAAACGTCAACTGCCACACCAAAACTAGAATCCCTGAAATGAAAACCACACTCATTTCCCTTAACACTATTGTTTCACAAAAAAGAAAGATCAGAGTTCTATGTTATGAAGTAGAACCGACTCCTATAATACCAATTTATCAGGACCCGTCATTGGGACCCATGTCGTGACTACCCTAAGCCCCCCTTCCATATGCCAAGGGCTGGATACTAGCACCAAAGGTGTAAATCCCTAAGTTTGGAAGGCATTTCCTTTTAAAAAGTAAATACAAAAAATCAGAGTACACAACTGGAAGAAAATCAATAAGCATAACTGTGTACAATAAAGTGTGCTGAATGTAAAGGGGATGGAAATACAAGCCCAATAGTAATGTACAATACAACTGAAATGATATTACAACTGAAAAAAGGAAGTAAAGAAACTACTGGGTCATCCTACAGCATTCCCACGTAAAGGGTGGGTATAGATGGCCTCTTTATCACCCCAAGTCCATCTGTTTGCTCAGTGTACATCTCACCGGGTGGTCCACCTCTAGGCACCATCGAGTTCTGCTACTCTCTGCCCCGATCAGCACTGTTTGTCGTCTACAACCAACACAATGAGGTTTGGTTATATCATGTTCATGGGTGAGTATAAAGATACTCAGTAGGGACCCCAATACCCTCAAGTTCTCATAAAATCCAACAAGGATAACCACAAAGTACGGAGTCAACGGATAAACCTTACTAATGTATATTACAATACATTTACCTAAGTTATTTGGTAACCCATATCAATCATGTGGAAACACAAAAGTCATTGAATCAGCTCGAACCAGGATTTTCAGTTTCGAAACCACGGCTGCTGGAGAAGTCGTCCAGTTGGGAAGTGCTACGAAGAAGTATATAAGTACAAATGATTAGTCGAGAGGCTAGATCAACTCATTCTGTGAAGAGGCACTACATCTGACCATACGGAGTCTAATCCCCACATGATAGATAGGTACATACCCCCGCAATGACCCACATAGGATCTGACCCACACAAGACCGGTATGCGCTGACCCGTATAGGATCGTTGAGGGCTGACCCACATAGGATCTGACCCATACAGTATCGGTATGCGCTGACCCATATAGGATCGTAGAGCGCTGACCTCCGTATGATCTTTCTCCAGCCTCCGACTCAATATCAGCAACTGGATTCCTTGCACATGGTGTGCTCGAGTTCTGTATAATCTTCCCACGAGATATCTTTCATATCTTTAACACCGCTAAACATCACAAATGTTTAACCCATAGAACTTCCATGTCTTAAGGGTTCTAACGCGACAGACGGTGCGTCAATCGGGTGCCCGGTCTGTGAGTTATTGGAATTTTCGTTCTAGGGGCCCAGTTGTTTTTTAGGTTCAATCCAACCTGACCGTACCCCAACTATATCCAAACCTTATGTGGGGTATTCCAAAAGAACCATCTTTCTCTATGCTTTCTGTTGCCGCAGATGGTTCACCAATCGGACACCCGTAGCCCAAGATATGGGTGAAAAGGTGTAATCGGGCAAAAGTGGGTCTGGGTCCAGTCCGCACCAGTTGGACTGACCCGGCCCGACCCAGTCTAAACCAGGGTCTGACCCAGTCTACTGGTCTGACCCGGTCTAATGGGGTGTCCCGACCCGAGTGGTCGGCCCGACCCAAGTGGGCGGACCAAACCGAGGGGGCGGCCCTGCCCGAAGGCGCAGCCCAGCCTGAGGGCGGCCCGACCCAAGGGCATCTTGGCCCAAGGAGGCCCAGCCCATTGTGTCCAGGCATGAGGCAGCTTAGCCAGTGGCGGCCTAGTGGTGGGCCGGCCCGTGTCGGGGGGGTGTCACGCCCCCTGTTTCCGATCCGAACCGGCATTGGGCACCAGTTCGGTTATTCCAAGGGACCCTTCGGGTCCCGCCAGTAGGCGCACCAGAGGTCGGCTCACCCAACCACCCTTGTCTCCTCCACCGCGGTGCTCTGCACATCTCGACTGCGTCGCGCCCCTTCCACCATGGCCCGGCCTGGCCGCAACCACTAGCTATTCCACGCGGCGCGACGGCACCTCACCCACCATGCCACCATCGTGGCCTTCATGGCCGCAGCCCCTTCTTCCAGCATGGTGTGACGGCACCGCGCCCCTCAGTTACCACTGTGGCCTGCCAGGCCGTGGCTTGGTTCTCTATGTGGCATGATGGTGCGGCACCCTTGTGGTGACCAGGTAGCCTTGCACCACCGGTTCCTTCACGCTCCTCCTCTGTCGTCATCAAATGGGAACAAATAAAAGGGGAGGGTCGAGTTGTTTCCATGTCGTCCGAACCCTCTTTCTTACAGTGATATCATTCGGTTCTCAAACCTTCAATTCAACCACATAGAACAGTTATAAAAAAAATTCAAATCCCCCTACCTCGAGTTTGGTGATCGTTGATGTAGTCACGAGAAGGTGTCATCATTTTGTTGATGTAGGAGGAGGAATAGTTCGAAGAAGGTGAGTCGAAGATAATGTCGTCGACGTTCTTCGTGGATGCCAGTACTTCCTCTTCAAGCCCCAATTGACGAGGTAGAAGACGATGTTCGTCTTTATTTGGTGGGGACGGGCGTTCTTCATTGGGAGGATGAATTTCTCCCAAAGGATCTCCAAAGCTCCACCAAATGCTCCACTAAAAGATTATGCCAACCAAAATAATATAATAGACTTGTCTATTATTTTATTGTTAGAAAGAGTTCAAAATAATTAAAAATGTGCCAGACAATTAAGTGATGGAGTTGGCACTTTAATTAGAGGAAGGTAGAGAGGCTCCCCACTTAATTGGGGGTTCCAAGGGGTTAAAGGGTGGTTAGATGAGTTAAAGTGCTCGGGTGGGCCCCACCTAATAACATCCTCCCATTGAAGGTTATGCTCGGGTTCCCCCCCCCCCCACCATAACCCTCCATGGGAGGTTACGGTGTGGTGGAACCCACATCGAACCTCCCCTTGGAGGCTTTAACCAACAAAATAAAAATAAAGTTAATATATTATTTTTATTCAATTCAATTAAAAACTCCCAAAATTTAACTTCCTATTGAAATTATTTCAAATTATTAATGTTAAGATGTAGTTGGTACCTTGAAATAAGTTTTCATAAGAATGTATGTACCCTCTATGGAATCTATCACCTTCTGTTATGATGAAACATTATTATATTATAATAAATATTGTTTTTTAATTTACATTTTATGGAGGGGGGATTAGAAAATTTGTTCTTAATATGTTGATTTTTCATTTGTCAGTTCTAGGAAAATACATATCACCTCCCATTTCATTTATAATGTGTATCCTATGACTCATAGTGATGTATTATAAGAATATAATAAATTTTCATGGGTAGGTATAAAAAATACAATATATCATCATAGGATTTAGGGGAGTTCCCTAGATATGGATAGTTTATATTTGACTTTTTCTATAGTAATAAGAGTGCATCAACAGGAACACAGATGGTTCTAACCTAGTTACATCTAGTGTCTCTTATATGGATCTTTAGTATTTATTTTATAGTTACCAATGTTATGATATTTAAAATATATTTTAATATATTTGTTTCTTCCCTTTCATGATTTATTATACCATTTCATTATTATTTTTTTAATTTGGAATGGTTTTGTTGTATTACTACTTTGTTGTTTCAATTCATTTTCATAATTTATTTTTTTCATTTGGAAATTTTGGAGATATTATTTATATGGTTATAATTGTTACTATATAGGGGAATTATAAAATATTACATTTAAATTAAAAACCAATGGTAAATTTTTTCTATAATGAATGTCTTGTGTTTAAATTAAAGATTTATGATGATCATATTGATTTTTTTCTATCACATATAATAACCCATATTCATATATAATTATTAATCTACAATGTATGGGTTTTTTTGGTAATGTAAATGAATTGAATCTATGTGTTTACATACTAGATTGATTTTTTATCACACACTACATATAATACTCAACATCGGTAGATTCGAGTCTATTATGATGTTTCATGTTCATTTTTTAGATTTATCTTGTATTGAAGCAGTTTAGATATTCAATTGGGAACTTGAGGTCACTAATATATATTTTATGGTGATTCGGTTCTTGTTCTATATACTAGATATATAATCCATTATATCCTCCTATATTCTTGTTGATGAATTTTTTATGTGGCTGTTTTATGTTGTGTTTTGTTTATTTTATACACACATTTTGGTTTGGATTTTTCTGGTTATTCATTATATTTGATATACTTATTTGATTATGAACATAGATATATCATCCACATATTTTTCATTCTATAAAAATGGGTGAAATTTACTTTATATTCTTATTTATTATGAAAATTACTTCCCATTACCTCTTATTTATTCTTTTTCACAGGTTTTAATTCTCTTTATTTTGAGGCCAAGGCAATGGACTGACTCTAGTTGAATCAGGTTTCCAGTTTAGGAGTGTTCTAAAGGTGGTTTGTGTTGATTCAAAATTTGTTTCGACATTCCCATAAATAATTAGTTTCTGAAATCAAAAATAAAAAATTTTGTAATCACATATATAGGTTATCATGCATGTTTTTTTACAAACTTTATCACAAGTATTGTAACCAGGTTGTGCTTTGTAACCACATGCATCGTAATCACATGTATCTTAACTTGGTTATGCATAATAACAGCATTCATCGTAATCACCTATACCCTAACTAGGCTATACATCATAATAACATGTATCTTAATCACATGCATTGTAACCACATGTATCTTGACCAATTCATGTATAGTAAGCAGGTCATGCATCGTAACCACATGCTTTGTAACCATGTGCATCATAACTAGGTTAAGTATTGCATCATAATCATTCATTGCAACCAGGTTATGTATTATATCGTAGTCATGAATCATTTCCAGGTTATACATCATAGCTAGGATATGTATTATACTCTTACTAGGCATGGTATTCAAGCATCATAACCAGATTAAATATCATACATCATATCCGTTATAAGAATCATAACTAGGTTACAAATTGTAATCACAATATGCATTGTCATAATGATAATCCAGGTAACCATGTTATGTATTGTACTTTTGAAATGCATTACAATCTTATCATATCCCAAATATCTATTACATTTTATTCATACTCATTGTTTAAAAATTTTGTACTTACTACTGTATATGAAACATTATGTCGATGAATTTGTTATTTACCAATCAAAACGATGTTGTGTATTCTGTTTATTTTGACCATTTTAATACCTGGTGTTCAAGTCCCTCTGATTTTATTAGAGAAATATTCCCATAGGAGGAAATATGATTATCGGAACCTGAGGGATATAAATAGGAGGTAATCTTAACAAGAAAACATAACTTTTGATTTCATCAAGTTCTAGAGAGATAGATTTCGCAACTTCTATCTTACTTCATGAGAATGACTTAAAGATACTTGAAGTGAGAGGGTTGTTTCGTGTTATTGTATTTACATAAGTTCTTTTATTCTACTGTGTTCAACTGAAAATCGTGATAACAATCAAGGGACTCTGGGGATAGAAAGATGTGATGTTGATCATCATATCTAAGGATTTTCAATTGTTTGAAATATAGAGGTGCCATTTACCTTCTTAATCGAGTGCTTACAGGGATTGGAAGATAGTAATGCTAATCATCATATTGACAGCTTACCAATGTGGTTGTAAAAAAACCCTGCATCCTAGGTGAAAGGTTACACAACTCGTTGGGATAAAAGAATTTTAATACTTTTACATTCCACTGCTATTTGTAATTTAAATAGAATTGTATTATTTCCCTGTTCAATTCAAATTCATTTCTACTATAATTATTTTAATTATGTTTTATTCATTACATATTGTGTTAGTATATTTTATAAATTAAATGGTAGAATAATTTACATTTTTATTACTCTGATCATTTCATTAAATTCGGATAAAATTGTTTATCATTACTTATGGTATTAGAAAATATTATATCCTTCGGATCTAAGACCATTATGGTCAATTATATTGGTTGTTAATTTTATTAGTTTATGTCCTCTTGAAAAATGTTCTTTTTAAGTATTTAAATACAATTATTTTAAAAATAAAATTCTCTCATATCTTGTATTGTGCCATCTAGTATACATATACATCTAAATTTCAATCCAATAATTGTTAACAGAGTATTTTTTTCAAGGATTTGTTTACTTGATTTTTTTCATTCAATAAGACAATTGTATTTCATTTAAAAATATTTTTGTATAACTACTTACTAAACTAACATTTGTAGTAGAAAAGTACCATTTTTATAATATGGAAGGAATCAATATTGGATCAAATAATCAAAATCCAACTAGAAAACTAATTTATTAAAGGAATGATTATGACTACATGAGATATCAAAGGAAGACTTCTTTCACTAATACTGCTGTAGAAAACATTTTTTTGCCTAATGGAGAATAAAAAATCCCAAAGAAAGAAATTGGTACTTTCACCAACCAAGAGAAACAAGAATATCAATTGGTTTAAAAGGTATGTAATACTATGTTGTTTTCCATGAAAATAAATATATATAGTCAGATATCATCATGTAAAATAGCCAATTGTATCTAGAATAAATTGTAAGTCACACATTTTTGTACATCCAATTTTATAGAAAAAAGAAGAGTCATGCTCTGATAAAAATATCATGGGTTTTTTTCTTATAGAGAACCAGTATGAAAGGAGCAACAATGATTTATGAAAATCTTCAACAGTCTATTATACATGGGTAAAAAGGGTCTTGATAATGAAGAACTTATGAAAAATCTAATTGATATAATTCCTAATGAGTGGGAATTGAAAATAAAATATATTGATGAGAATATAAAGGTGACTCAAATCACTATTGATGAGTTATTTGGAACTCTTTATTAGCACAAAAGAAAAATAAAAAGAGAATATGATATTACTAAGAAGAATAATGGTAATGAGAGTTTATCTTTTACTACTATATCCAATTATAAGACACTAGAAATGATACCTAGATCCAAAGATAAGAAATTTGTTATTATATCAAAATTTTGTGATATTGATAATTAAGATAATGAGATAGCCAATCATCTCCAAAGCATGAACAATATAGTTGTAAATAAATAATTTCAATACAGATTCAAAAATAATATCGGAAGGACAAGAAAGTTTATGAAGTAAGATGTTATGAATGTAAAATATTAGGTTATGTTAGACCAGAATTTCCATTACTAAAAAGAAAATATAGGAAGGAAAAACATTCTGAATGAAACAAGATAAAATATTACAAGTAAAACATAAAGAATTTTTTAAAATCCAATTATATTTGGAGTCCATGTGGTAGTGATTCATTAGAATAATCCTTAGAATATGAATCTTCTGGTCAGAAGAATATAGGACTCATAGCCATACTACCTATTGAAAATTATTATTTCATTGCTAAGGTATAAAATTGTGAATCTCATACAAATGAATCTTTAAAATCATGCAACCCTAGTGAGAAATATTATTACCCCTCAGATGAATAATCTTCCTTTACAGATGAAAATTTACCTTCTTCTGAAGAAGTTTCAATATTTCGTAAATTAATTAGAATGAAAATTCTATACTCAAGAAAATTATTGATAAGGAAAATTATAGAATATATTTTCTTAAAGAAGATGTGTCAAATAATTTAAAATAACTTGATAAGAAAAATCTTTATTTTGAAAATATTTCAAAAACACTTATGGATGTATGTTCTGAGAAGGAAAAATATTATATGGACTTTGATAAACATGATTTAATGAAAAAAAATTCCAAATCAATTTCATATGATAATGATAATTTAATCATAAGAATAAAATCTAAAATAATTTTTTAATAAATCTTATATAAAAATTCTACTACAGAGGGAATCAAATTTGATGAAATTTATTTTCTAATTCATCCTCTTAGAAATAGTTTTGGAATTTGTTACACTCACTCAATAACAATTTTTAGTAATAACTATTTTGTTCCTCAATGTTCCCCATTCTTTACTAAATGTCAATGCGGAGGACATTAGGAAATAAATTTTTCTCTTAATAAATCTAAATATTTAGGATTTCCAAAAGCTCATTTTGAAAAAAAATGTGGATTACAAAAAAAATTATCTAAATATTCCAGATCCAAACATTTTTCAGTTCTGAAAAACTAATTGATTATTTTTTTGTGAGACAAGAAGTTTTCCAAAGACAAGTACATTTGGTACATGGATAGAAGTTGTTCTTGACACATGATTGGAAACAAAAGCATCTTTTAAAATATTATTGAATTGATAGGTGTAATAGTGAACTTCATAGGTAATTCTTAGGGAATGATCATTTGTATAGGTAAAATTTTTCATTTAGAAAAAGTTTTAATTTCAAATGTTTTGTTTCTCAATGTTCATAACCACTACCTTATAATCATATGTAAATTATGTGATTAAGGTTACCTTGTGAATTATAGAATTTATAAATGTCTAGTTCAACATTACAAGGATGAATTAATTATTATTTTCCATAGGCATGAGAATGTATAAACAATCAACTTAAAAGACCTTAGGAGCAGAGACATACCTTGATTAAGTGAAATAGAAGACCAATTTTGGTTATGTAATAGAAGTTTAGGACATTGTAATCTTATGAACTTATGTAAACTCTCAATGAAAAGACTTGTTAAGGATCTACCAGATCTAAGGTATGATTTTTCAAAAGTTTGTGGCCCTCTTCAATATAGAATGAAATATAAAAATAGATTTAAATTAATCAATGTAGTTTCAAGTTATGATGAATTATAGTTTGTTCACATGGATATTTTCGTTCCTACAAAAACTAGAATAATTGGAGGGAAATAATTTTTAATTTTTTTAGTTGATGACTACACTAGAATTACATGGGTCTATTTTCTAGCAATGAAATCTGATAATTTTTCAATTTCAAAACATTTGTATCTCAAGAGATAAATGATAAAAAACAACCACTGATAACTATTCTTAGTGAACATGGTGGAGAATATCAAAATTTGGATTTCGAAAAAATTTTCTATGAGAATGGTATTACTCACACCTATTCATCTCTAAGAACCCCTCAGAAAAATGTTGTTCTTGAATGAAGAAATAGTATTACATAGGAAATGACAAGAAACATGTTGAGTGAATACCAAATTTCTAAGCATTAATGGGATAAAGTTATTATTAATTCATGTTATATTATAAATAGTGTTTTAACTAAACCATTTCTTAGTAAAACACCTTCTATATTTTGGACTGGAAAAAAACCTAATGTATCTTACTTCAGAATGATTGGATGAAAAGTATTCATATTTAAAACTAAAGATAATGAACATAATTTCACACCCAAATCTAATGAAGGATAATTTATAGGTTATTCCACAACTTATAAGTCTTATAAAAGTTTTAAATAAAACTCTTGTACTTTTTTGGAATCATTGTATGTTAATTATGATGAAACTGACCCCTATGTTTTTAAACAATCTATACCTACATCAAATGATGTATTTCCAAAAACTATTTATCGAACTTTGATTAAAAACTCTTCTGAAGAATGAACTAATCAAGATACTTTTCTGAAATATTTACCCTAGAAGACTTTCGAACATATGTTAATGAAGAGGGTTTAAAAACCCATATAAATTGTTTCTTAGGAATAATCCTAGTGATAAAATCATTGGTCATGTAAATCAATATTCTAAAACCAAGAAATTGATTGAGAAATAAAAGATAAAATCTTTCTTTTCGATCTAAATTTGATTCGAAAACATCAAATGATGCCTTAGGTGATAAAGATTGCATTAAAACAATAAAATATGGACTAAATGAATTAGAAATGAAATCATGTCTACACCTTGGTTGAATAACCTACATAAATAAATATAATTGGTGTGAAATTGGTTTTCAAAAAAAATGTTATGACAATGGAGTCATTATATGAAATAATGGATGAATTGTTGCTAAGGGATATAATCAACAAGAGTGAATATACTATAAAGAAATCAATGCTTCGGTAGTTAGACATTAATCCATTCAATTTCTATTTTCCTTTGCAGCATAATTCAATTTCACACTTTTTCAAATGGATGTAAAATGTGATTTTCATAATTGTTTTGTACAAGATGATTTATTTTATAGATAAACCTTTCAAGTTTTATATATTCAAAACATCCTGATCCTGTTTTTAAACATTTCTATTCTTTGTATGGACTTAAACATTTTTTTAGAGCATGGTATGATAGACTCACATGCTTTCTTTTACAAAAAAACGATGAGAAAGGTAATTCTGACCCAACAAATTTTTTAAAAATTGAAAAAAAATGTTTTTATTATCCTAATATATATTGATGACATTATATTCAGATCAACTTATTAGTATCCAACTGATTATTTTTTGAATCTAATTAAATTTGAGTTTAAACTGAGTATGATGGGTGAGTTAACACTCTTATTTGGTTTTCAAGTATCTCAAAAACTAGAAGGAATCTATAAATATTAGAATAGATATATAGAAGACACCCTAAAAAGTAATTATATGACATCATTAAACATATTAAAAGTAAAATTAGTACCTCAAATACAAATGATCCTGATGAATATGGGAAATCAAGGGATCAAACAACTTTTAGATGTATGATATGAAGGTTGTTATAAATGATAGATAGCCCAATAGATATAATGTTTTTATTTTTATTGTGTGTGAGAAACAAATATAAGGCAATGAAATATAATTTAAAATCAGTGAAATTAATTTACGGCTACTTAATAAGAGCATCAGATTTAGGACTATTCTATTCTTCAAGAAATAATTTTTTATTGAATAGTTTTTCAAATGGTGACTTGGTGGATGTACAATTGATCTATAGAGTACATATAGAGCATTCCATTTTTAGGATTTTATTTAGATTCATGGTCAAGTATGAAGCAACACTCACTAGCACTTTCCACTACTCAAGCTCAATATGTAGCAACAAGAAGTTTTTATGCTCAACTGTTATGGATGCAACACACACTCACTGACTATGGCATGAGTTTTTCCAAAACTAAAATATTATGTGCTAATACAAGTTCTATTTAACTTATTATAAACCCTTTACTTCACTCACCCGATCACACAAAAAAAGATATATTATTTTACAATTCATCAGAATGCAAGAAAAAATTGCTAATATTTTCACAAAACCATTATCTTCGGATAGATTTTAAGGCATTAAATAGAAACAATTAATGATAACTATAATGCAATAATTCATATATATTTGTTGTTTAACCCATATAATACATTAATCTACTCTATTTTAAAGTGGTAGTATATATAATTTTATCAATATTTCCATTTATGTTTTTCATTTTTATAATTTATAGGTCTTATTTATTAGTATTATATATATCAATTTAGCATGAATCAGTTTTTCATGAATCAGTTTTTTTTCTATCGGCTTCAATTTTTGGTTTTATATTTATCAATTTCACTATTGTCAGTATAAATTTAACCAATTTCATGTTTTTTTCAGTTTCATGTTTTGGTTTCATAATTATTGGTACTATATTAGACTATTGGTATTGTGATACTTTATCTGTAATAAACTATCGACATTGAAATTATTTATCGGTACTAGATTATCTTTGTTGTATTACCCTATCCGTACTGGACTATAGGTTTTATGATACTCTATGGGTACCATCCTATTTGACATTATCATTTTTAGAATTCTTATAAATGTTACATTTTAGTGTTTTTATTGTTTTCATAAGAACAATGTGTCGAAACCAATACACCAATCATGGTACTCTAACAGGTACAATTTCTAACACATTATTTCGATTGTTTAATTAGTTGTTCCTAAATTCTTTCTCTTCCTTCCTAATCAGTTTCCATCTGAATTTGTCTTCCTTTTAAATAAAAACTCAAGAGGTCAAAATCATTCGTGGACAATAGATCTTTTAGATCTATTCTTGACAGTAAATTTCATTTTAACTGAACTTTTCCCACATCAAACTTATCTTTTTTTCTCTCAATTCAAGTCAGTCAATAAATAGTCAGAATGGTTCCTAATGAGTTATTACCTCATTTAATGTAATCAGAGATCTGTTTAGCTTTGGTAATCTTGAATATCTTTAGGGAGCGAGTTAATCTTTCTTTACTAAGTCTACTGCTTCATCTTCGAAAGAAATTCCTCCAGAATAATTCTCTTCCATGACCATTAGAGGTGAATGGTTGGTCTCTTGAGACTTTTGTGAGTTTTTTGAATCATAATTGAAATGAATAATAGGTTTACAAGGTTGGTAATACATTTGTGTTGAATGACTATATTCTGATCAAGATTATGTGCATCATGAGTACGTTTTAAAATTTAATGAATTAGTAGAGATAGGTAAGGTTATTAAATTTTTTTATGTTGTTCTATAAGATGTATAAAACCTCCATAATCAAATTTGCAACGTTTATAGGTGTCCCATTTGTGGGTGATGCATTATTTCTTTCGCATAAATTACAAGAAGCTGATGGATATTTGGATAAGTCAAATGCTGAATAATCACTTTTTGGGATTCCTGAGGAAAAATGAAAAGTGGGTCATTTATAAGGGTATAATAGACTCATAACCCTCTTTATGAAAGGATATTTGGTGCTTATAAAGGTTTAAAATGAAAAATTTAAATTTTTAGATGTGTATGTTCTTGATTAATTGGTAAACATGTGATTTTTATCCTTATGTATTTTATCTTCCTAACACCTAAAAAGATCACATCCAGTGCTATAAAATCACAGTTTACCATGTTTCCCACTATTTTCAGAATTTTTCTGAAAGAATGATTGAGAATGTGTAATTTTTTAATCATAGAAGATCCATCTTCCACCAACGATCCCTTAATCAGTGAGGATATGATAAAGAGGATCATTTTACAATTCAATATTGAATCAAAAATGTATGAGAATGATCCAGATTCTGAGAAATAAAAGTAATCTTTTCAAGGTATTTAGAATACATCTATGAAATACAAGACAAAATTTAATAAATAAATGGTAGTTAATACTAAAAATCAAAAGGAATGAAAGAAACAATAGGATGTATCAAATGATGGTGATGTCGAATGGAGAAAGAAACAGCAAGAAAGGAAATAAGGGAATCCTTAGTTCGTTTTGGATCTAGCTGGAGCATTGGTATTGAAAATAATATTAGCATAGGCTTTGAAAAAATAAGATAATATGAAAATTATGAATAAGATAAAGGCTCATGAAAGTGAAATTGATATTGTAATCAATATATCTAAGCAAGAAAAAACATGAATTATAATAAGGGAGCTTCCAATTCATAATCAATCGGATCCAACAATAAAATGAAAGGAGAAGAATGATTCTAAACAATCGACTACACAATCTCATTCTCAAGAATATGAAGAATAAGGGGAATAAAAAGAAGAATAAGGTAAAGAAGAAAAAGACCAAGAAAATGAAGGGGATAAAGAGAATGGATAAGAATAAATAGAAGGGGAAGAGAAAGAAGATGCAAACAAGAGATTTCATACAACAAAATCCTTAGAAGTACCATTGTTTAATTTTCTATCAATGGATCCTCAGTCTTCTAATAAAACATCTCAAAAGGTTTCCTCCAATAATGTTATTCATATTTCATATAAAAAAGATGAAGAGTCCTATATGAATTTGAATTTCCAAACTCAACTGATCGGTACTGAAATGCATTTTGGTGATCTCCCTCAATACACTGAAGTCACATATTATAAAAGAACACTCACTATAAAGGTAATTTAGTACATTGAACCAATATTTTAATATATTAATGTATTTTATACCATTCACAATGATTGTACTGACATTTTTAAGGTTCAAAGGGACATGTTTCTAATCTATCATGATGATTTCATGATATTCAATGAGTGTGCTGGTGACCATAGTAAGGCTTGCAATGAGGTTGGGATGTGGTCATAAAATTTTGATGATAATCTCAAGAACCATCTTGAAAAGCAGGATAAATTGGTATAACAGGTAAATAAACCCAACATTCTTTATCAAAATTTAATTAATGATTTGACAGAAAATCTTGAAGACATTCAAGACCTGGTAACTCAAAAGAAATAGCCTTCGAAGAGACTGAATGTTTAAAAGAAAAATTATAGAGTGAGAGTAATGATGTAGATTCACTATCAAATAGTGTTGTTATACGAGAGAAGTCCTATAAACATGGGCTGGATGATTTTAATAAAAACGAATCAAGGCTTAAAACTCTGGAAGTAAAAATTAAATCCCTGGAACAAATCAATCAGCTTATACAAAAAAGGCTCCAAAATCAAGGAATGGTTATTGATGAACATGATGTGATGTTGAAGGATAGGAAATAATATCCTTACAAAATCATGGAGGAAAGAAATTATTTAAAAAAGATGAATCTTATGATGTTAAATATTTTAGAAAAAAGAACGGAGAATGAATGATGTTTGAACACTTTTCGTAATATAAATAATTTTTCATTTAATGAAATGTTTATTTTTTCGAACTCTATTTCTCTAACTTTTTTGCAAAGAAAATCCTTTCCCTTGCTATTTTTAAAAATCACAAAGGAGGAGATTGGATTTGAAAATAATAATTTTTTTCAATGCCTTAATAAGGGGGAGAAATAACAATTAAATGTAAATAGAATATGAAACCTAGTGTTTGGATCTCAACAAATTGTTAAATTAATTGTATTCACTATTAATTTTAGAAGAGTTATTAAAATCATTGAGAGATAAGTATTTATTGCCTTTCATTATTTTTTTTGGATTTGTGCTTTCATAAAATGTGGATATTTTTTTGTTAAAATGTGTTTCGGCTTTCCCATAAACCATTTTTTTTTAATCACAACTCACACAATTCATAATCACATATATTTTTTATCCTATATGTTGTTTTACAATTGTAATTACCTATATCATATCCATGTTATGCATAATAACCACATGCTTCCTAATCACCTGTATTGTAACTGGGTTATGCATCATAACCACATGCATCATAATTTCTTGTATCATAACCAGGTCATAAAATGTAATCACCTATATCGTATTCACGTAATATGTAACCACATGTTTCACAACCAGGTCTTGTATGATAACCAAGTCATACACTGTAACCACATGAATCGTGACCATGTGCATCATAACTAGATTATGTACTGCATCATAATCATGCATCGTAACCCGGTTTGGTATTATATCATAGTCATGAACCATAATCGAGTTATTTATCATAATCAGGTTATGTATTATACTCTAATTTTTCATTGAATTCAAGAATCTTAATAAGATTAAATATCATGCATTGTAACCACGTTAAGAATCGTTACTAGGTTATAGACTGTAATCATGATATTCATTATCATCATGATAAGCCTAGTAACCATGTAATGTATAGTACTTTTGAAATTCATTACACTCTTACCGTAATCTCAATATCGATTACATGTTACTCATACACAATATTTCATAAATTTTCACTTACTACTTTTAACTAAAATGATGTTGTTGAATTGGATATTTACCAATAAAAACAATGTCTTGTATTCTTTTTGTTTTGACTGTTGTAATTTCTGGTGTCCATGTTCCTCCTAGTTTTTCAGAAAAATATGACCGTTGGAGGAAATATGATGGTTGAAACCTGAGGCCTATAAATAAGAGGTCATTCGAACCTGAATACATAAATTTTTTATTTCATCAAGTTCTACAGAGAGATGTTGTGACTTCTCTCTTGCTTCATGCGAATTCCATGAAGATACATGAAGTTAATGACTTGTTCCATGTTCATATATATCTATATATTCTTTGTTACTGCTTTGTGCACCTAGTCATTATGATAATGATCGAGGGATTCTGGGAAAAGGAATAAGTATTGGAAATCATTATATCAAGGGCTTTCAATAGTTTTAAAGACATTGGTGTCGATTACACTCATAATCGAGGGTTTCTAGGGAAAAGAAGACATTCGTGTTGATCATCTTATCAATGTCTTACCAAGGTAGTGTTAAGACAGACCTTTTATCCAATGTGGAAGGATACCCAAATCATTGTGATTAAATAATTGTAATACCTTTTAATTCCACTCTTATTTGTAATATAAATAGAATTTTATTGTTTCCACTTCTTATTTATATTCATTTACATTTTAATTGTCTCAATTATATTTCATTCATTACATATTGTGTTAATAGATTCTATACGTTGTATGGTAGAATCATTTTAATTTGTATTACTCTGATCATTGTATTCAATTTAATACAATTGTTTTTCATTACTTTAGTATTTCATCTTATTATATCCATCAGACATAAGACATATATGGTTATTTGTATTGGTTGTGAATTGTATTAATTTAAGACCACTTAAACTGTTTTCATTTTTATGTTCTTAACTACAATGTTTTTAAATATACAATTCACCCCCTTTTGTATTGTTCCATCTAGTATATATATACATATAAATTATGATGCAATAGTTTGTGATATAGAGATATTTATATTATATCAAAAAACAATTTATATTATCAATGTTGTTTTGAATTTAAAAATAAACTATTAATGGGGGTGACTAGGCATGCTTCTTATGGGACCTCATTGGTAAATATCATTATATGTTAGTTCTGCAGACACTATAGGTTGAATTCTTCAACATAGAATTTGATAATGTGGTTCTCATATCTAATATGCAGGATGGAAACACAGTTTGATCAAAAATAATTTTTTTGGTATTATGTGATGCATAGAATGAAACAATATATACAGGAATCTAAAATATAATGGATTTGTGTAAATATAATGTTCTTCTTCTGGTCAATAATTTGAAATTTTTGTTTTATTGGCTCCCTCATCCTTAATCCAACCCATGATGTAGCTTCACCCCCACCTAGGATCTACTTGTATCTCTTGGATCCATTGGGTGTCTTAGAAGGGGTAAAAATTATCATATATCATAACAAAAATTTCATAAACAATAATTGAAGTCATCCATGATGAGGGATTTTGTAGGATCATCAAGGGTAAATGGAGATGGAGTTAAATTCCTTCCATAGAGTAAGTGAATCTATTAATTTTTTTCCATGGTTCATATTTAATGTTCTCCTAATTTACCCGAATTATAATATCACCCTTGCAACTATATTATCATATAAAACATGTATCATCATGTTTCTACCTAAAATTGTACTGATTCTATAGTCTATGACAGGGTGAGTAGATTCAAGAGTTTTATAATGATAGATGTAGAGATTATTTAATCCTCAAGGGAGGGATACAAAACTACATATACCTTTAAAATCAATGGAAATTATATTAGCTCCCTCCAAGTGTGTAGTAATGAAAATTTCCCCTATAATATAATAATATATCATAAGTTGATTACATCAAACATCACTACTTTAGAAACACTTTATTTCAGATTTTCTACTTTAAATATTCAATAATAAAATAATTTGTTAATGAATAGAGTATAATAATTCCCAACTAGAATTATTTTTTATTGAACATTTATTCAATGAAATTTCATATTAAATATTACATATACATGTATTCTCACAATCATTTTTTTTATTTTATGTAATGTAATTGGGATAGGAATATTTAATTAAGGCATCAACATATATAATTTATAATTAAATTTTAATGAAATGATATTGGATTTATCATCATGTAATTAAATTGAGAAAAAGACCAACAATTATATAATATTATACCTTCACTAATTAAATTACAAAGGATAAAAGTGGAATTGACCCTTGGTGAGTAGTGACCTTATATAAACATGTATAGGAAGTGAAACATGGTGAGCAGTGAACATACATTGATATTGTTTCCAAAAAACAGTTAGTCCTAAAGGTCTATTGGTACACTAACACAATACTATGTGTATGATTCTTGAATGTATTCCAGTGTAAGTGAATAATGTTATATGTTCCATTTATTTTTTATTTTCATATATATTCATGATCTTCTATTTGATTTAGTAAAAAATAAATTTAATGTTTATATAGGTTATGTATATAGTAAGGGAACTAGATCCTACAAAAGGAGGACTAAATAGAGGGTTAAAATTTCAATATTTGAATCCTGTAGAGTCACCCACCGCATCGTTTCATGGGTTATAGAAAATATCCCATTACATAACAATGCCCTTGATCAATCGTCATTGGTATCTCTTGTCGATACCATTATACCATCCAACTCACCACTATGTCAAGGTTATCATACCCCATCCCTACCCTCATAATTCAATTCCTAACCAATATGATAGTAGAGAATTCAGTTTCAATGATGGCTGAATCGAGAAGGGACTTCCAGAAAGGGACAATAAAAATGAAACACAAACTAAAATGTAAATTTGTTTTAAATAAATTATTATGTTTAATATGCATAACAATTTATAAATACTAAACTATAATCAATCAAAATGTATAAAACAATTTGTGAGGATATTCACATTCCTTAATTAAGGGACTACTATCTCAATCCTATAATCTTTTTAAATTTTTTATCTTAATGATCACGTATAAATTGGGTATAATGGAATGAAACCATGTATATAATAAAAGACAGTCTTTGATAAAGTCTATATACAAAAATTAAATCATATATTTATTAAATTAAATTAGATATTATGAGTAATGCTATACTAATATTTTTTAAATAAAAAGTTTGACTTGAAATATATCATAATTACAACCAAAAAATAGAAATATTACATGTGTGATATTAATTAATTTAATTATTTATGAAAATTTTTTAAGATAATACTCCACTAATTACATCCAAAAATTATATATACGTTATGTACCATCTTCAAATATCAACAGAACCAACAAAATGGTTTTTGGTGGTTTTTTAGTATGAGAAAATAAATTTTTCGAACCATCATTTGAAAAAAACACAAAATATATGATAAAATTAAAAACTAAAAAACTAAAAATTTTAAACATTTATAATTGTAATGGTTTTCATATACTAATTAATATGAATTATTGAATGTAAAACTATTATTTTTGATAACCACCTAGAATAAAATATATGGACTATAAAATGATGTTAAAATAAAGGAAAACACAAACTCCATCATTAGTCATTATTAAGAAATAAAATACTAATTAGACACAAATGACCATAATGATCTTATAAATGAATATTAGTTATGTATGCACATGGATCAAGGTGATCATGATATTTATGAGAACAAAATACCTATTACATAGTTACAACTAGAAAATTATATTTATGTGTTTTGAAATCACATAAAAATTAATAATTTCATAGTGTATAGTGAATACATGTCTTAGTGATCCCCAATAATTATAAAATACTACATGAAGCTCAAAATAACACTCCTGAAATAAGACATAAATTAAAATATAATGTATTTACTCAAATGATACTATGAAGGTCATAACTCTATTGAGAATTTCTCAGAGTAAATATCATGTTAGGGGAACATCATCACCAACCAACATAACAGTTTATAATTATCATTTTCTTGATTGTTAAATAATTATAAATATGTAATATGATGGGTATGAAAACAAAAACCTGACACATAACTATTATTACCCTGTGGAAAATAATGGATTTTACACTTATTGAACTATCAAGGATTATATTATAGATGAAGAAATTACTAGGACATCTATGTTATTAACCCTAATAAGAAATATGATCCCCCTACATATATGAAGGAATGTCCTCATAATACATTCTAGGGGTTAAAGAATTTAGGTAAAATACTACAATATAATTTTGTGAATCTTGATTGTGTAAATTAATCACATTATCATTGATCCCATAGTCCCTATATAATCAACCTCTTCTGTCCAACTAAATTAGTGACTAGAATCATCATACTCATATGGTTGTATCATAAGCAATTTAGTGTTTTTTCCTATCACCAAACATCATTCATTGTTACCTAATTACAAATTTTTAACTAAGAAAAATCTCAAAATAATAAGCCTCGTTATGTCACATATATCACATATTGGAATAAAATCATGAAATATCATGAATTTTATCATTATAATAAAACAAAAATCATAAACAACCATTTATAAAGATTATTGAATCAAGATAATCATTTACATTATTGATAAATATACCTCATTTTTATTCAACAAATATTAAAAAATTCCATTTCAAGTTTTTCATCCTTTTTAACAATTTTTCCATGTTAAGATTAATAAATCATCAATAAAATATAACTAATCCATGTTTAAAAAATAAAACCATGATGAATCAATAATATCATAACCAGTAACCAATGAATGAAATTACAAATAATTTATATAGTTTTAACATTAGAATCCATATATAAATAACCCAAATCAAACTAATATTTCAATTCATATAAAAATATATTATTCATTTATTATATTATTTTACATAAAAAACACAAAAATAAATTCAATAATTTCATCCATAGATAGAAAATTAAATTATTAAACACAAAAACACAATGAAGGTTTCACAAAGAGTATGAATGCATGAAAAATATGCTTCAAAATTTATATATAAATAAATAATTTAATAAGTTATCATAAATCTCATAATCAAAATAGAATTTACATTCATATCAAATTCGTAATTCATATGTTTCAAATAATTATCAATGTATAATATTTTATTATTTAGTAATTAATTTCATGGATAAAAATAACATTCCAAACAATTAATCTAATAGTTTTTTCAAATTACATTTTTTATTAATTATTTATAACAAGTAAAAATAGTAACATTATTTCATTAAATGAAAAATTTAATAATATTTTGTATTTGTTTGATTATATATATTTAAAATAATTTATAGTATGCCTTATTTATCATGAGGTATCATATACCCAATTTTTATTTTATACATACACTACCATATGATTATAAGAAAAAAATTATTTTAAGTGGGTTGGAGAAAACAACCATCATTTCATATAAGCCATCACTTTAAATATTAAATTTTGAAATTACTTAAATATATAGATTTTTTCAAATCCTTCAAAAATATTAAAAATAAAATTTTTCATTAAAATAACATACAAGACAATAACAAGTCATTAAATTTATAATTATTTATCTTTTATGTATTTTCATAGATTCCAAAACCATAGATTGATCATTAATCTAAATTTGAATGAGAGGTAAAATTGAATAGTGTTATGAAATATTATATTAGGCATAAAGATATATATGGGGGTAAATAATTGGGTATGTCCATACAATTCTATTAATCGGTTATGTAATTAAAACAATGTGATGGGTGGGGGTATTTGATTTCACAAAATTATATTATATTTCATCTAATATAGCTATGTTAGAAAAAAATAGTAGTATTTTTTATAATACTTAGTACTAATAAAATACCCAATGACTTCCTCCTCTAATTAAATAGATTATAATTATGTTGAATATATAACATTTCAATATTAGTTATAGAGGTAATACAAAAATATTAAAATATTTACCCTTTAATGGGGCCACAATCAATCAAATCAGACCCCCTACATAGATTTTCCACACATCAAATGAACCCTTATTTTCAAAATGTTTCATATTTGTTATCTTAACATCAACCTATCATAGTAAAATAATCATATTCCCAATATACCTATATTTTATTATATTTAATCATCTATATCAATACACATAGGGACATAAATATTTATAATAACATAAGAAAAAAAGTAACAATTTATATATATATACACTCAATTTAGAAAAATTAATTAAAAACATGAAATAAAATTATAGTAATAATTAATAAAATTAAACTATAAATTACATTCACATATATATATATATAATATTAAAATAATTATGTTTTCATATACTAATGAAAATATTCATGTAATCTTTTTAATATTTTAATTTAACATTATGCTTGATGAAAAAATGATTATAATATTTTCACTCATTAATAAATAACTTACCCCATTTGAAATTAATAATTTAATTGGAATTAACATATATTTACTTTATAGGTTTATTATATGGTTTATTATAAATTTTTCCAAATTTCATGAATTTAATTATTTTTCTAATATCGTATATTTTATTTTCCATAGCTATATTTTCAATACAAAAAAATATTTTTAATATGTAAATAGGTCAATCCTACAATGTGGGTTTATGATATATGAGATAATACATAATGGTCAATAGCTATATAGGAATAACATATGATTTTTTGTTCTGCATGACATTTGTTCTGGAATCCACTAATAAGGAAGAATAATTAAATGTATAATGATCTATCTAATGATAAGATCCACATTACAAAGGCTATGACCTAATAATTTGTGAGCTTAAATATTTTTTTAAGATATTATACAACCAGATGTTTTTATCAAATGAAATAATTTTGGGAATGAGAAATGTATGGATCCTTTTTTTCAATGTGACACATCAATATTTTTTTACTTTTGGATGATGAATGATTATTATGAAAAAATATAATGTGTATATAATCAATAAAAAAGGAATAAAATGATAAAAATGATATATCTATAATATGTATAGCTATAAAATATTTCAATAGGATTTAACTAGGATAAATATCTATGTAAGAAAATCCAAAACTCTGTGCCATCAGTATACAGTGTATAATTTAATAAATTTATTAAATGAAAATATTTAAAATTTATTCATCAAAAAAATGATATATTCATCCTATCCATTTAGAATGATAGTTTTTTGAACCACGATAAATATGGTTTTACCCATGCACAGGAGTCTGAGCGTCCATGAAACATGTTTCAATAACATCAAAGTGATTAGGAATATTAATAAAGATAAAATTGAGTTATATATATTAATAAATATTCACGAATTGATTGTTTAAATTTAATATTATTGGATAATAATTATCCTTATTCTTTTTGTGGATGAAAAGATACAATAATATCATAAATATATGGAATAATTGTGGAATAAATAAATTATTTATATATAATTACCTTCATATACATATCATGTGTGTCTAGGGAAAAAATGCATTAGTTAATTATTTTATATTGAGGAATTTTTTTGATTTTTTGAAGATTTCCAACATATGTGGTTGATACTACATGTTAAAAATATATTAAAAAATACATAAAAATGTTGATTTTAGTTATTATTTGTTGGAACCCATGTTGATTATTTATATGCTTCTAAATTTTAATTGTTATTACAATCTGTAAAAAATATAGTAATTTAATTTATTAGATATCTATTTATCTGCAGAACATTTTAATAATAAAATGAGAGAACATACATTTATGTTTTTATAGATATATAATAAATTTTAATATCTACGAAATACATAATGAATAGTTCTTGATTAAAAAAATGTATATTAATTAATGGAATACATATATATTAAGTTTTATTTAATTATATTCCATTAAAAATAATTGGATTTTATAATTATGAACTATAATCAAATATAATAAAAAAATTAAATCAAAATTATATTTTGATTGAAATTCATTTTTATTTATATTCTATAAATATGAATGATCAACATATTTGATATACTCAATATTGGGTGATGTTCATGATGATTAATCATATTTTTTCTATTTTTTATTTTATTATATTAGTTATTTATTTATATATTATAATTTATATATAAATTTTGATAATTAATATTTATAAATATAATATATTTTTATGGATTGGTTTTAAAAGGGTTCACATATTAATGAAAAATCATACTAAAATAAATTATGCGGAATTGTATAGAGATAACATTTATATTTTTAAAAACTTTTTTCCCATATATATAGACATAGCCTTTCGTAGTTTTAAATATTTTGATTTAAAACAACAGTTCAGTCATCATAGAGGTAGTATAGATTTTTATTTTTATGTTTCATATTTTATTTTGGAGAATATGATGATTGGAATTATCAGAAATTTATACTACCTTAGATCTAAAATAATTTTTATATTTTAAAAAAAAATTGAGATGGTTTATTCTATTATGTAATATTTAATGTATGTATTAGTTCAAAAAATTAAATTGAATATTGAATATTCGTTTACTATATGGGAGAAAATTTAGAACATGATTTTGAGTTCAAGTTCTATGAATTAGAATGATTCCAAGATTTGTGTTGAGTCTAGTAATTATGTTAATTTTTTATTTTGTGTTTAATTGTATTTTATATAGTATTGATTATGTGATATTATTTTTGTATTTTTCCATTTTCAATGATTATTTTGGTGAGAAATGTTTTCGGGAAACCAAGTGACTCTGTGATGCTTATGAAAATTTATCTTCATTTTGAAGTATACAGTGTAGATTTGAACGTTTGATAATTGTATAAAGCAAAGACTAGAGGCCAAATGGAGAAATCATGTGAGATTACAGAAGGAATGAAGCATCGTACATGGTATAAAAAAAATTTATGAAAATTCATGTGTCTTATTTTTTAGAGGAGTTAGTGTCAAACACAATGTCAGAACAAGAATTATTTAACCATTTCAACTATACTTATGGGAATGCAATGTTAGAAAATAGGGGTGATTTACTAAAAAATGGTATGTCTAACCATGTACTAGAACAATGTTACATTCCATTAAATCATTAAAATTCATATTTCAGAAGAAAAAAAACCTCCTCTTGTTTTAATATATTTTCACACACATCCTCCCCTATTCAGAACACACCGCTGAGTGGTCTCCCATCCCCTGCCTCCTTTTCTAACCCCTCAATTTAAAGTGCATTCATGGATATTCTTGGGTGCTTTAGGTTACTACTTTTTCATTGGGGACTTTATTTATTATTACCCTTAAATATCTCTAATTTTTTTATAGATTTGTTTTTATTGATTTTTCAAGATGAGCATGGTGGAATCGTAAAAGTTTCATGGAGATTTTTGTTGCCATTAGTATAAGAAATCATGAGATAAATTCCAAAAATTGATAATGTATGATTAATTAATGTATTAACTCATGGTGAGAATTTATATGTTTTCAATAAAATTGTAAATTGGTTTAAAATTTTAATCGTAAGGTCTATTTGGGATTTTCTTGGTTATTAAATCGGATATTTTATGATGACCTCCCATGGTGGATGTATAGAGTTTCAATAATAGGTAAATACATACTGTTTGTTCATGAATTATTCAATTTTTTTTGTTATATAAATATATTAGATATAATAAAATAATTTTATTTTGTTGACATCTGATTAGAGATTGGGATGATTTGATGAGTACTTTTACATGTTGTAATGTTTGGATGAGTCTTGGAGGATCCATGAAAATGTTTCCAGACATTTTAAATGTTTGAAAAATCATCATTGTTGAGATTAGTGGTCTATGAGATCTTCTTAGTAACTAAATAATTTTGCTACATGGGTATATGATATTATCTATGATTTACATGTGTTGTGTGTATATGAATTGGTTTATATAAATTTTTTTGGTCCTTTAATTGATACTATAGACCTTTCAAAGTTATTTTGGAATCTAGTGGTGTTTTAAGACCTAAATCCTAGAAAACCGTGAAACTTATCATTTAATGAAAAATGTTTTATGGGGTTATAGATTACATGGTAGTTGGGTTATGGGATTAATAAAATTAGGCTCATTAGTTTTATAATATCAGGGATAGAAATCCAATCAATATAATATAATAATAATGGTTTATAATATGTTATTGAATAAAATATTTTTTTATGTGTATCATTTGATGATAATTCTAATAAGGCAAGTAAAATAGTTTTAACCATGTTTATGAGTTTCTAACATAATTTTGGGTTCAAAAGGGGAAACCTATATATGGATACTAGTTATCATTTGAAAATGAGGTGTTGACCTCAATGTTGTTTAAAAAATCAATTTATAAATGGATTTTAAATATTTTATTAAAATGATAGGGTGCAAAACCTTCGGGAAATTTCATTGATGGATCCTTCATTGATTTTATATAATGAAATAATTAATAATTTTTAGAGTTAATTGACTTTTTGGTCCTTGGTAGATGGGAATGACTAAAAAGGGGTTTATGTTTGAGTTTTTCATATTAATTTGAGGTAAAAGATGATGATCCTATGTATATTGAGAATAGATGAAATGGTTTTGGTGCTAGAAAAATATTATACGCATTATGTGTTATATACTCTTGTGATATTTGTGGACATGTAAATCAGTATTTATAGATGAGGTTAATGGAAATGGTTTCCATATAAATATTGTGTGGTACTGGAAAATGAATTCCTAATCCATGGTTTATGGTGTTCAACAAGATGTTTCTTAACCAATGTTTAGGTTGTTATACATCGACATACTCATCCATAGCTTAGGGTGTTGGACATTGTATTCATTATACATGTTTTAGGGTGTTAGAAAGGGATTACCTCATCCATGGTATATTGTGTTGGACTTGAAATTTATTAGCTAATTTTTAGGGTGTTGGAAAAAGAATTCAGAAACCATGGGTATGAGTTTATACAAGGACTCAAGTATATATAGATTAGATTTTTTGATTTAATGTTCCTTATCATGGTTTTTGTTATTTGACATAGAGTTACACATCTAGGGTTTATGTCGTTGGACACAAAGATATATATTTATGGTTTTTCATTGAGTTTGAATCCTGAGGAACAGTTGGAATACTAGCTATTATATATGGTTGTATGATTCTCTACATTAATGATTTTGGTTTTGGATTTATGTTATAAGTTTTAGTAGTACATTATCATGGAATGAGTACCTCGAAAGGATTCATCTGGGCATCGAGTAAAAAATATCTACTATATTCATCCTAAATGGTAAGGAACAATTTTAATGTGGTTCATGTTTATTATTTGGGATGCATGGACTTAGGGATGTGTGCATAGACACCTTGTAATTGGAAGAGGGTACTATGTCTCATCAGGGACTCCAAATTGTGGATCATTATTTGTTTTATTTTAATTAATTTGAGTTATTTTTAAGCTAGGGTGGGTGTATTGAATGAATATTTAGTTAAACAAGATTGTTATTAGTTCACTATTTTGGGTGATAAATTGTGACTTATTTCTCTACCTCCACACATGAACACCAGTGGGGTTAAAAAAATTGTGTCCATCTATTTTGGTTGAATCTGGATGTATAATGGATTGGGATTTTGTCCACGAATGCATGATTTACTATGTAGTTTGGGTGGAGTATAATGATCAAGATGGTGTATTTGAATAGGGTACTAGATATTGGGTTTGTGAAATGGATTGGAGATGTAAGTAGATCACTATTTATTCATTAATTTGTTCATTATCTTGTACATGCTATCAACCTACGGGTAGATCGATGATGTATGTATTACATGGTTGTTCGAGCCATTATTTTATTTCATTTTCTAATAGTATTTTTTGATATAAGCCTATTATTTCATTCTTTGTACATATAGATTTACGTTTCATGGATATTTTAATTTTTTTTGTGCACTCTGATATGAGGTTACACTCTCCTCAATGTTCAATACTAGATCCTCATTGCTAGTTGGATGCTTTTTGGGAGATGAAGACCCATTGTTTTTATTCTCTAGTAAAATATATTAAGAAACCAGTTTAGTGGAATCCTTGTTAGTACATACATAGTGGTATCAGAGGAGATTAATTCCATTAATTATTCTGTTTTGGACATGGTAGAGTGGAGATATATGAATTTGTTGGATCCTATGATTTATATATTCTTGTGCATCATGAACTCCTATCCTAGAAGGAAGTATAGGTTACAGGGGAATTGAATTTTTTCATGGAATGTGATGTTACAATAGTATATGGCTTTCTCTTCAAGCGATGAACATGTTGTTTTTATTTTATGACTTATGAAGTATATCTATCTCTAGTCCCCTTGGGAAAAGTACAATGGTAGATTTTTGATATTTTCATATAGATGTAAGAGGTTTCTCAAGCTTCATTTTAAGAACACATGATCCACGTTTTATATTTCTTCAATGTATAATTGATTTCAAGTAGATAAAAAGTTATATGGATTTATGATGAGATGTAAAGTGGTGAGGTCACTAGGGAGTCCTTCATGAATAGTTAGGGTATTAACACTGGTGGGTTACTGTATTATAAGTGTCTAACTATTGAACCATGGTGGTTTGTCCTTGTTTAAGTATGGTTTTGAGGTTTTTGTCTTCTAGGGATCCATCTGATATGTGAATTATCTTATAGAAAATGTGCCCTTTTTTTGGTTGTTTTGATGTATAATTCCTTTAATATGTGATACCATTATAGATGTTTGTATTTTTTGTGATGATATTGTGCAATTTGGGGATGGTTGTGTGATTGATTATCAATTATTAGAACAATTCAATGATTTTTAATAGAACTAGGTGGTTTAACCTAGCGCTGGAAATAAGGACTAGTTTTGGGGGAAATGTGGGAGATCCTAGTGAAATTCTTTGACATGAATCTATTTTAGGGAGTTAATACCTTGTGGAATTCAAGGGTGAACTATAATGGGTTACAACCATGTTCTGTTTGGTTTTTAGTGTGTTAAGAACATATGGTTTCTTCCTAATTTTGACAAAGATGCATGCATGGAGATGCCTCGTTTTGGGTTTAGGAACATTAAATGGTTTTTTGGGATATAGAAATTCTATGATGGGGATTTAGATGTATGGTTTCATTGAAAAGAGAGAGGTACAATCATGTGACTCACCAGGGTAATAGTGGTGTATATAAGATGTTCCTATTAGTAATGGGATATAATTTCCGAAATTAAGGTGCTCGAGGGTATTTGGTTTATAAGGGACATGCTATAGAACTATTTGTCCTAGTTTTATCTTGATTTATCGTTAGGAATATGCTGATAGAATAAATAATATTACTGTAAATTTTTAATGATGATTGCATTTTAAGTTGTACTATTAGTGGTTTCGGCTTGAAGAGTATTCTTTTTCATTGGATAGAACCGATGGTCTTCAGTACTATGTATAATAGATAAGATATAGATTTATATTCAATGAATTGGTCTTGGGAGTGGAGCTTATGTGAGTTATGACTCAATATAGTTGGGTTTCATTTTTTATTTTGGGGTATGCATGTGCATGTAATGGTTAAGGGTTAATGGAAGCATGAAGACACTAGTGCTTCTGAAACACTATGTTTTTTGTATTATCGATCATATTTTATAGGATTGTACACCTGAGATTACATGGTTGAGAATCTAGGTATGAGTGGACCGAGAAACCACATGAGTGTGATGAGATGTTTACAAGTATAGAGGTTTAGGGAATTGTTTGTGTTTGAAAAGTTCGTATAGTTTGATGCAAAATCAGAATTTGTTGTGTTGGGATGGGATGGGGTTTTCAATGACTTAATAAATCAACCTATGTTTTATAATGTTTATTCCAAATATCATGATATCATCTTATTTACACTAACCGATAAATGAATTTACATAGAGATATCAAAATGACTTTAGTGGTTTCTTAAAGAACCCCTTTTGAGGTGGCACTCAAAGGTGGGTTAATATAGAGTCCTACAGTGGGATTTTCACACAAATCTATTAGTTTGTGGGTCCTTGTGATGATATAAATTTTAGTAAAGACCTTGGTTATTGTTCATGGGTCCCAAGAATGGGTGATAGTTGATGTTTTTTGTTACTCAGATTGGAGTGAGATAACCACTTCAAATTCATAGGTTTCCCATGAATGGGATGTGGACCATGGAAGTTGAAATAACTGGGATGACATCATTGTAATGATAGTACTATGGTTGAGAGTGAAATGTTAGTGGGGGATGTGTTAACGACAAACTAGAAATGGTATGTGAGTGTAGAAATTACCATGGTTCCATAAATGTAGAACCCTGATGCAATTGGGGAACCAACAAAATGCATGACTAAAACATGTAGATAATGATATTGGAAATATATGTGTTGTGGATGATTGATCTATGTGTTGGATATAATCATTAGGTGGTTGTTAAAAGTAATAATGGGTTATTTTTTTTGAAGTTGATTCAGCAGTTGTGTGAGGGATGCTGATGGATTTGGGTCAATGGATGATCATACTATATAATCTCTATATGATATGGTTTGAGACCCATATAAGTGTGTTTGGGTGGTCATGGGATAACATTAGTCATGATGAAGTCTTGAATGATTGAGATGATGACATACTGATATTTTGATTTGGGTCATGTGATCATATTCCAACATGATTTATTATTTTGAACGGACATGGTAATTTGAGAATAAAATCTGAAACATTTTTAGGAAGAAATGTTGATTTGGAATCTTGTTGTTGGTTGGGCATTATATTTTTTAATACATTATAGAAATATTGTGATATCCTGAGTTTGATATCCCATTGTAATTTTTAAATAGTGGAATTTATAATAATTAGATATTAGTAGTGATAAGTATATTCTTAACATGGGGGGATAATAACATCGGCATGTGTTTGGGGAATAATTAGAAATGGAGTATTACTTAGATGGTATCAGATAAGAAAAATTTTAAGGTTATT
The DNA here is from genome assembly GCA_963277665.1 of Viscum album. Classification (NCBI taxonomy): domain Eukaryota; kingdom Viridiplantae; phylum Streptophyta; class Magnoliopsida; order Santalales; family Viscaceae; genus Viscum; species Viscum album. The sequence goes on along the minus strand of OY728157.1, from coordinate 1,068,598,328 downwards.
GTATTGGTAATGGGTTTTGGATAAGGTTTCGGTTTGTTGGGAACCGTGAGATTGAAATTTTTCCATGTTTTTTTGATTTTGAAAACATAATGATTATGATTGAAATAAATACTAACTGATGAAGGTCAATCAGTGTGAATGGGTGACCAATAAGACTTAAAATGGATGGGAATGATATTTATGGGTAGATAATATGATTTAGTAATTGGATTTGTTGGAAAAAATCAGAGGTATAATTGAATTTTCACTTATATAATGGATAAAATTATAGAAATATAATAGAAATAGAATTATGAGGGATTTAATGCTTCTATGTGGTATTTTGTGTTGAGGAATGTGTCTTGGAATGTAGATCGTGTGTTCTGATTAGTCTTGAACTCTATGAGACAAGATTGGTTTTTTTTAGTTTTCGTGTTGTGGTTCATGCTTTATTATGTATGGGATGAGGGAAATCATGTAACACATTGATTCTTATGAAATTTTATGTTCACATTGAATTATGAATAGTTGAGTTTCATGGTATAAGACAGATTCTGGAAAACAATGTGAGAAAAAAAAGGTGAAATTTTGTGAGATGGTGGGGGTAATGAGTTATGGTTTAAGAGATACAAATGGTTATATACACATTATGTGCATAATAACATATGTGATTCGGTGATAACCACATGATTGGGTCATGATTTTCTTATCCATGGGTCTTAACAGTGTGACACATGGTGTTCTGGATATAATGAACACATTGTAGGATCGTGGTTTGGCTATCAATGTAGCGAAATCATGCAACTACCCATAACATAAATAACAATAGTTTTTTACAATATAAACTATTATATTTTTTTCCATTATTCCACTCATTTAATGAACATGTGTAACACCCCAAGCTTCCACAGTATGTTTCCCTTTGTACATTGCAATAGGATGTGTTTTACGCAACTTCGAGTTCTAACACACCACCACCAATCAAACTAGCCGTTATGAATAGTTATACCCACTTTTTGAAAAATTATAAATTTTATTTTTCAAAATGGACTGCATTTTTAGACTCATAATATCAAATTTATCTTAGGGTGAATTTTTGGATTTTTTCTAAAAACATTAAATTTTTTATGAATAGTGAAAAACACTAAATTATTATTAAAAAAATGACTTTTTATTTTAATAATTATTTATTTTATTTAAATTTATTTTTGTTCAAAATAGATATATAATACATATATAAGTATAGTGTAATTCATTAGAGTCAGTTTACAATTATTACATATATATAAGAATTTTATTAAACTTTTTACCGTCTTTTACCCACCTCCTAGGAAAATTAAAAATTTACATAAAACATATTTTTTACGCTATAGTGGGTGGAATTTAAAAAATCCAAGAGACACGGTTGATATAATCAAGAAAAATGTGGTTCAATAAGATGAAATTATTTTTTGGTGAATAATAACTTTTTACTTTTAATTACCACGGTTAAAAGTAAATAGGGTAATTAAGGGTAAAAATGATATTATTATTACCTTAACACATGTCCTAATTCTATTGGATAAGTTTAATTCGACCAAAAAGAACCTTAGAAATAAAATATGACCCTTTAGGTCCACTTGGATTAGATTAATACATTTATTATTATTTAATTCAAAGAACAGTTAAAAGAGTTAAAATTAAAGTTTAATATCTAAGACTTTTTCAATATGGGGTTATACATAATATAAATTCTACTATAAATATTCATTAGAAAGATAAAGATATTTCCTACATAATGGAATATTATTTATATTTTTTTAAAATAAATAATATAATTTATTTATGACACAATAGTGATGCAGTAATTACCTAATTAATGAAATACTAAAAGAATTGAAATTATAAATATCCAAATAAATATAATCTGAGACTTTTTATTAATTAATATAATTTTATAGGTTAATATAATATATTAGGGTTAGTTAGAAGAATAATTTTAGAAGTAATAATACTGTTATGAATTTAGCAAAAACAAATTACCAAATAGTGTCAAAATTGACAAAAAAGAATTTTAAAAAACAAATATTATATTATTAATTGATATTCTATTCCTAAAATATATGGGTAGGACAAATGACTTATATAATGATATTAGTATCATTAATGAACCACTTTTGGTTCTCTTGGATGTATATATTAAGTTTATTAACCATATTATATAAAAATAAAAAGAGACATGGTAAATGTCAAACTAATTAACTACAAGTTAACCCTAAAATATAAAGTAAATACTGTTATCCAAACCAGTCTAAAACCTATTGGTTGAATGGATATCGACGAATGACCACCATTTATTATAAATAATTCAATTATAATCCATTATAAACCAACTATGAATTTATTATAAAATAACATTTCTAGCTTTTCCCAAAATGACCCTCACCCCTCTTATAAAAGGGAACTCCCCCTTCTCTCTTATTCACACCTTCAAAGCCATTTGTTTCATCCAAAATCTATTAACTATCCTCTCAAATATCCTCACTTCATTGTAGAGGCCTTTCATTAGTTATAAAACCAAACTAAGGATCCCTTTTTATCAAATAAAAAGGAAGAAACCGAAGAATAGGTAATAATTTCACCACCCTCTTTCAAGTTCTTTTCTTCTTCAACTTCTTATTTGTTTGTTGTTTCCATTATAAAATAATAACTATAATATATTATACATACATTTGTGTTATTATAAAAATGGTACAACCATATTAGTTTTTATCCATTCTATGAATGAAAAAGTCCCCACACGTGCATATGTACGGCTTACCGTCTCCACATCGTGGTGTAGTTTGTTATTAAAACATTTCATCATTTGGATGGGTATAATAATGATTATAAATGATATAAATAATAAATATAACATTATAATGATTCTTTATATATGATATACCATCTAATTATATATTATTTAAATACAAAAGAATTATTTTGTCGCTTGTGTGTACGTACGGACTACCGTCTCCACGAACACGATGCGATTAATTCCCCATCATATCCATTCAAGATTAATATTCATTTGATGTTTAAAAGTAATTTTTAAGTACTTGATATAATTCGGGATATAAATAATATACAACCTACACATAAAAAACATAGCTTATGTGACAAAACATATAAAAGAAAACGAGTAAGTTAACACCTGAAACGATGATAATACTAAAATTTTATTAACAAATCAATATTAGAAAATTATATATGAAATCATATTAATGTATATGAATATTATATAATTTAATAAATATGATTTAAATATTATACAGGAGGTTAACCTACCCTCGACCTAGGAATAGTACAAGGTAAAGGTTAATTCTACAACCTCTTCATTATTCAAGGTTTTTTATATGTAATTATCTATTGGGACCTCTTTATCATCCACATTCGTGTTTTCCTAAAAATGTATTTCAAAAAAAATTACTATTTACTAGACTATGGGTTAATGTAATTTATACCCTTATTTTACCTTATACGTTTTTGAAAGTAATCTTTCCGTCATTTTCCAAACTAGATACTTTTTGACCTTTTCGAAAAATTTAGGGTCAGAATGTTTTTTTAACTTATACGGCGAGTGCAGTTATTTTCTGCCGTTATAACATCATCAAAGATTCCCTTACGTGCTTATAAGAATATTTTAAAAATTAATGTTTTCTTTAAAATTATGTGTCTCTTAAATTATTTCAAAATATAAAGATATATTTCTTTAAAAAGGGTTTTGATTTCTACTATATCAACATCCTTTGATGGATTTTAAGATTATTTGAAGTTGATTTATTATGATACAAATCATCCATATTGTATTAAAGGTTTTTTGATATGTTTGACTATGGATTTATTATTTTTATACCATTCATGGTTATTGATAATGTATTGACATTTCCTATGCTAGTTTTAATACGAATGTTTGTGATATGTTTAAAATTTTTCATATGAGGAATGAAATGGACTTAGTAAGTGAAGGGTGGAGCCTTCTATAGCTCTTTGATGCATCGGTAGGTCTCATGAGACAAACTACTATCTTGGAACAAGGCCTTGACAAAATTTTATTTGTATTCTTGGCACAAGGCCTTGACTATGTGGTTATGAAAGTCTGGCATTATGCATTCCATTATTATGAAAGTGGTTCTTGATGTTGCATTGATTATTCGACTAGTAGATTATCCATGTGAATATGTGAATGGAATTATTTCATTTTAACTTCACCATATTATGCTGAAGTTCATGTTTAAAAGGATTTTGTATTAGTTACACATTGCCTTAAATGTTTATCCCTATTTATGAATGTTCCTGGTATACTATTATCCTTACTAAGCATCTGAGCTCACCCCTTTTTATGTTTTAATTTTTCCATGATTGGAAGAAGTATTTTATGACTAGACTACAGGGATATTCTGAGGAGATATTAGTTTGTTCTATGAATACAAGATGTTGTTGTTGTTTTTATTTCATGATATAATGTAATCCTTATGAATGTATCTAGTATTTCCAATGCTACTAAACTAGTCGGTCTTTTGAGACTTGATCTTTTGTGATAATGCCAATGTTACGTAATAATGAACCAACTCTGGGTAATTGGGGTCGAGGCGTTACAGTTAGTATCAGAGGCAGTTTAATACTAACCTTGGAAAATATATTTTGATAAACTCTGATTAGAGAACATAGCTCTAAGATATTCTTTGAGGATTAGTCTAGAAGAACATATTAGAATTTTGGTAAAGTATAGATTTTTTGTATTTTCCACCAATACATACCTGTCTGGAAATGAGAAGGAAGAGGCGGCTCTGGTGAAAATGTAACTAGGAGTGAAAAATCTGACAAAGAGTTTTAGTCTTGACCTGGGGTATCTTGGTACACGACAATGGGATTTGGTGCACTCTTGGTTACGACACTCTCAGAGGATATACTTAGGATAATTCATGATTCCTTTACAAACCATTATGAAGGATTTATGAGTATATACCTCCTCAAAAAATACCTTTTTATGATTACATATTATATCCATAAAACTGTTCAATTTATGTTAAGTGTTTTACATGTTGGGAATTATGTATTTTGATTCATAAACTAATCTAGTTTGTGACATTGTTTATAAATGACGCCTAGTGGAAGTAATGGAAACAGTATCAATGCATGCACTCCATGTATGGATTTCCCTCCTGCTCGATATAATTATAGTGGAGTTGGTGATACAACTGCTGCTGATCATCTTATCACCATACTGGTACAACTCACTCAGGTTATGAATAATAACCTTACTCTTACGGAGCACCTGGATCCTCAATGTGTAGGATCAATGTTAGATCACTTCATGAGGAAATAACCTCAAACATTCAATGGTGGTACGAATCCATTAGTAGCTATGCAATGGATAAATTCATTAGAGAAAATATTCCACGACTTGGGGACTAGTGAAAGGGACAATGGTTTCATGGCAGTTTACTGTCTCACTGGAGATGCTGATCAATGGTGGTCATTGATTCAAAACCAAATGGAAGATTATAAAGTATAAAATATGGAACGGAGGGAGTTTAAAGATCTTTTCTTAAAAAAAATACTTTCCTTGTGACCATCGATCAGATATGGAAATACAATTTTTGAGTCTGAGGCAAAAGAAGGATAAAAATGTAGCAAAGAATTCAGATAACTTTACAAGGTTTGCAAGGAACGCTGCGGATTATATATGTAACCCATGAAGTGTGATTGATCATTTCTTCGACGGTTTAAAACCATTTCTCCTTCGAGCATTATTATCACAATCTTTCTCAATGTACGGAGATAGAGTCTCGTGTGCTATCAAGACAGAAAAGGAATTCTATAAATCTTATGAAAATAAAGTAAAGCAAGAGAAGAAGAAAATAGTGGAACAAGAGAAAAATAAAGGGAAGAATGGAAAGAAGGATTTTCTATTATGTGATAATTATGGGAAGAAACACCTAGGTACTTGCCTAAAATGAATGGGAGTTTGTTACAAATGTGGAGAAAAAGGTCACCAGGCTCATGATTACATGGGATAGAAAGAGTCTATCAATGTTGAATTCTACAATTATAGATAAATGGGGCATTATCAAAATGAATTCCTTAATAACCAAGGAAACATACGTCAAAAAAGGCCAAGGGATAACGTCCTATCATATGTTTTTACTACAATTGAAGTGGAATAATTAATGTATTGTGTTTTTTGACTCAAGGATTATATTCGGTTTATAAGAATAATGTGATATATATAAGGATTGTACTGTAGAACGTTTTGTTTTCCTTAAGGTTTTAATATGACTAATGTAATTATATTTTTTGTATGTGAAAATAAGAAAAACAATACTTTGTCCTAGGAATCTGATGTCACAATTGATTTTTTAATTTAGATACCTTTTACAGAGAGTGTGGACATAGGTATTTCAGAAAACTATACTGTTTGGAATGGATTACGTTGAACTTTGGAAAGTATTGTTTGAGGTTAAAACATTTCTTATGATTATATTTGGAATATTATTATACTATAGTTTTAGGAAAAGGAAATCATGCTGATCGGGCGATAACCAATCGCATCAGAAAAAGCTGCAAGAATAAAACCCACAATCATAGTGTGACTGGCCTTTATTACCTACCACTAGCCTATAGGAAGACCATGGTTATTAAAAAATATTTTCCTTCATGGTAAGTGTTAATATTTGGAACCTTATACGATTAGGATAAATATAATATTTTTGAGTTCTATTATCTTTTTTAGTGAAAGATGAGTTTGTGGTAGAAATTAGGTGAAGGATAAAATTCTACTTATCAAGTATTTATATATATATATATATATATATATATTATTCAATGAAGAAATTAATTCATAAAGTTTAGGGAAGGGATATTAAAACAAACATGTGTTATCCTAATACCTTATGTTTTGGGGAACTGATTATATTATAAATCATCCTAGATTAATGGCTTTGACACCCTCAATTTAAAACTTGTTTTTGATTGATGACCTCAATCACTCCCTATAAATATTTAGGTTTTTCCTCTAATTATGTGTCTATAATTTCCACCAATGTTCTCTTATTCAAGACCCTAATTTGGTGGTGACTTTCTCAGTTTACTTTCCCTCTTATTAAAACTAAATTTTATTAACCATATTTCTTATATGGTTTTTCCACAAAGGTATTTTCTATTTTCAACCTTTTATTTTTGAAGAACAATTTCAAATTGCAAGGAAACAATTTATTGAAGGAGGGGAGAATGTAACAGCGCAAGATTCCATGATACGTTTCCTTTTGAACAATGAAATAGCATGTGTTGTAAGCAACTTTGTGTTCTAACACACCACAACTAATCAAACTAGTCGTTATGAATAGTAATACAAACTTTTTGAAAATTTATAAATTTTATTTTTCAAAATGGACTTCATTTTTAGATTCAGAATATCAAAATTAGCTTAGGGTGAATTTTTGGTATTTTTCTGAAAACATCCAATTTTTTATGAATAGTGAAAAATAAAGAGCAATTATTTAAAAAAGAACTTTTTATTTAAATAATTTTTATTTTATATAAATTCATTTTAGGTCAAAGTAGATATATAATACATATATAAGTTCAATGTAATTCATTAGAGTTAGTTTAAAATAATTATATATATATATATATATATTATTAAACTTTTTACCGTCTTTTGGCCACCTCGAATAAAAAATTTCAAATTTACATAAAAAATAATTTTACCACATTTGTGAGTAGAATTTAAAAAATATGAGAGACACGGTTGATATTAGTATGTAAAATGTGGTTTAATAAAATAAAAATAATTTTTGGTGAATAGAATATTTTTACTTTTATTTACCACAGTTAAAAGTAAATAGGGTAATTAAGGGAAAAATTATATTATTATTACCCTAACACATGTCCTAATTCTATTTGATAAGTTTAATTCGACCAAAAATACCCTAGGAATAAAATATGACCCTTTAGATCAACATGGATTAGCTGCAAATCATTTTTTATATTTTCCAAATCCGGTTTAAGGAAAACCTGTAACCAGGCTTACAACCACAAACCACCATCCGCAAATTCGAATTTCAAATTCAAACCAGAATACCATCATGAGTCTTGATTACCAGGCCGTCTCGAACAGGATGCCACCTCGAGCTACGCACCATCAACGCATCAGACAGCATCGTCGGCGAACAACCCCGACGCACCGCCGTAGGCTTTAACACCGGAGGACAGACACTCCTCGCTGGTGAGCATCACCGGTGACAGGCTACCACCGCCCATGCCACGCTATTCATCACGCCCACCAGAGAACCTCAGGGGAACCAAAATATCTGGTATGAAGATGAGTTGCACCAACTTCCACAACCCCACTACCCATGGTCAAGAGCAGACCGTCGCGGAAGGCGCCGACGCGTACCAGGAAGGATCCAGAGCGCTCCGTAGAGTATGCCATAGACGGATCGGTCTTACACCCGAAGATCCATCCAGAAGCACCATCGATCTCACCGTAGCCGTAAGCCATCGACCATCAGGAAGAAAAACCATCCCCGGCCAGGGGACACCGGGTACAGATCCATAAAACCAAATCTCACAAACAGTGAAACAAACCACAAACCAAAAAACCCTAATCACAGGGAAACAAGAAACCAATGCAAGAAGCGGAAACCCGCAATCCAGATCTCATCTCCGCCATCCTTATCACCTCAAGAGTTGCCACAAAACCTTTTTCGCCCCCGCCGGAGCCTTGAGCTTCGGACTCTGACCAGCTTTGCGCCTCCAGCGAAAACCCTATCCTGCGAGCGGACTTGGGCAAGCGACCTAGAGACGAGAGTGGGAGAGTCGGAGAAAACCTCAGAGCCACCGGATCCAAGGGAGGGAGACGACGAGGACCGAGGGAAGGAGGCGGCGACAAGGAGAGCCTTCGAGAGCCGCAGGGCCCCTTACGGGCCCATCCGACTTAGATCAACTTGGATTAGATTAAGACATTTATTATTATTTAATTCAAGGAATATTTAAAAGAGTTACAATCAAAGTTTAATAACTAAAACATTTTTAATATAGTGTTTTAAATAATATAAATTAGACTATAAATATTAGTTACAAAGATAAAAAAAATTCTACATAATTTTATTTTATTTATATTTTTTAACATTAAATAATTTAATTTATTTATGACACAATAATGATGCAGTAATTACCTAATTAATGAAATACTAAAATAATTGATATTATAAATACCCAAATAAATGTAATTTTAGACTTTTTATTAATTAAACTAATTTTATAGGTTAATATAACATATTAGTTTTGGTTAGATGAATTTTTCTTCTGTAATAATGCTGTTAAGAATTTAGAAAAAACAAAATACCAAATAGTGTTAAAATTGACATAAAAGAATTTTTAAAACAAATATTTTATTATTATTTGATATTCTATTCCTAAAAATCTATGGTTCTGAAAATAGACTTATATAATGATAGTTGTATCATTAATTTACCTCTTTGGGGTCTCTTGGATGTATATAGTAAGATTATTAACCATATAATATAAAAATACAAAGAGACATGGTAAATGTCAAACTAATTAACTAAGAGTTAAATTATAAAGATAAAGATAATGTGTTGCTCCAAACCTCTCTAAAACCTACTGTTTGAGTGTATTTCGATCAATTCCCACCTTATCTTCGAAATAATATAATTCGGATCCATTATAAACCAAATATAAATTTATTATAAAAAAATATTTCTAGCGTTTTCTAAAGTGACCCTCACACATCTTATAAAAGGGAACTCCCCCTTCTCTCAAATTCACACCATCAAAGCCATTTTTCTCGGCCAAACTCTAGTCAAATATCCTCTCAACTATGTTCACATCATCCTAGAGGCCTTCATTTAGTCATAAATCTAACTTATATATCCTTTTTGATAAAATCAAAAGGAAGAACACGAAGAATACGTAATAATTTCACCACCCTTTTTCAAGTTCTTTTCTTCATCCACTTATTCTTTCTTTGTTGTTTCCATTATAAAATAATAACTCCAGTAGCTTCTATATACTAGGATTTTATTATAAAAATTGTTCGACCATATTAGTTATTTTATCCATCCTATGAATGAAAAAGTCACCACACGTGCATACACACGTATTACCGTCTCCACGTCGTGGTGTAGTTTGTTATTTAAACATTTCATCGTTTGGATGGGTATAATAATGATTATAAATTATATAAATAATAAATATAACATTATAATGATTCTTTATATATGATATATCATCCAATAATATATGATTTTAATATCAAAAGAATGATATTGTCGCTCGTGCGTACGTACGGACTACCATCTCCACGAACGTGTTGAGATTCATTCCCCCATCGTATCCATTCAAGACTAACTTCCATTTGATGTTTGAAAATAATTTTTATGTACTTTATATCATTCTGGATATGAATAATATACAACCTACCCATAAAAAACACAGATTATGTAACAAAACATATAAAATAAAACGAGCAAGTTAACACCCAAAACGACGATAATACAAAAATATTCTTAACAAATAAATATTATAATATCATATATGACATCATATTAATTTATATGATTGTTGTATAATTTAATAACAATTATTTAACTATTATACATAAGTTTAACCTACCCTCGACCAAGGAAAAGTATAAGGTAAGGGTTAATTTTACAACCGCTTCATTATTCAAGGTTGTTTATATGTAATAATCTACTAGGACCTCTTTATCATCCACATTCGTGTTTTCATAAAAATGTATTTCAAAAAAAATTCTATTTACTAGAAAATTGGTTAAATTCATTTACACACTTATTTTAACTTATATGTTTTTGAAAAGAATATTTCTGTCATTTTCAAAACAAGTTACTTTTTGACCTTTTCGACAAATTTAAGGTAAGAATATTTTTTTAAGTTATATGGCAGGTTCAACTATTTTCTACCATTATAACATCGTAGAAGATTAATGTTCATGATTATAAGTATATTTTCAAAATGAATGTTTTCTTTATAATTATGTGACTCTTAAATGATTTCAAAATAGAAAGATATATTTCTCTAAAAAAGGTTTTGATTTCATCTATGTCAACATCCTTTGAGAGATTTTAAGTTTATTTGAAGTTGATTTATTATGGTACAAATCTTCCATATTGTAATGAAGGTTTTGTTATTTTTTTGACTTTGGATGTGTTATTTTTATACCATTTATGGTTTATGGATAATATATTTAAATTTTGTATGCTAGTTTTTATAAAAAAATTTATGTTATGTTTAAAACTTTTCAATAGAAGATTGCATTGGACTTAGTAAGTGATGGGTGGAGTCCGTTATAGCTCCTCGATGCATTGGTAGGTTTCATGAGACAAACTACTGTCTTGGAACAAGGCCTTGAAAAAATCTTATTTGCAGTCTTGGAATAAGGCCTTGAATATGTGGTTATGAATGTCTGGCATTATGCATTCCATTATTATGAAAGTGGTTATTGATATTGAATGTTATTATTCGACTAGTAGAATATCTATGTGAATAAGTAAATGGAATTATTTTGTTTTAACTTTTCCATATTATGCTGAAGTTCATGTTTAAAATGATTTTTTTTAGTTATACATTTCCTTAAATGTTTATGCATATTTATTAATGTTTCTGCTATATTGTTATCCTTACTGAGCATCTGAGCTCACCCCTTTTTATGTTTTATTTTTTCCAGTAAGTGATGAAGTATTTTATAACTAACCAGTAGGGATAGTCTGAGGGGATATGAGTATGGTCTATTGAAACAAGATGTTGTTGTTGTTTTTATTTCATGATGTAATGTAAACCTTATGAATGTATGTAGTATTTCCAAGGCTACTAAACTAATCGGTCTTTCGAGACATGATCTTTTGTGATCATTTCAATGTTACATTATAATGCACCGACTCTGGGTAAGTGGGGTCGGGGTGTTACAACATGATCTTGTGGGATCCCAAACCCTTAATCCTTCTCCCAATCTATGATTTGGGGTATCCACTTGGTAATTCCATCTCACATTATGTGGGTTCTACTAATTTGGTGACTTTATTTTCTTCTCCCCCTTCATTATCTATAATTTTATGAGTTCCCTAATTTATGGTTTATTGACGATTCCACATGATCATATTATAATCATTCATTTTTCATGTGGATTTTTTTCTTACATAGAGGAGATACTGAGATAAATTCTACATGATTTTTTTGGAATGTTTTTTATGGTACGATTTCTTAGTGAATTCTCTTAGGGGTTTCATAAAATTATATTTTTATTATTTATTATAATAATATATCATATTTATAATATTAATAAAATATAAAATAAATATTCCCTTTAATACTTCCAATTTTGTTTTTAGGAGTTTCAAAAAGAAGTGAGTAATCAATGAGTTTTATGGAATTATTCAATATTTGGATTTTGTGAATTAATTATACATAATAGTTATAATTAATTATTATTTTTTTCTAAAAGGATATTAGATATTTGGTTGTCGATATTAGTATCTTTGGATATGTGAAATTTTGAGACTGTTGGATGGGAAATGATAAGGCTACCAAACATTGGAAATATTTTTTATTGAATTATTATTTACGTACGAGGTCTAAGAGTAATACCCATATTTGAAATAATTTATTTACATATGTATTTGTTCATTTAATTATAGCATGTGTGTGGTGTGTTTAATCCATTGATAATATAAATTTTGTTTCACCAAACAACAATAACTAACACCTTCCACTAATCCCATGGGATATCGTGTTGATTTAGGAACAATATTACAACCTATAATGGGGTGGTACATTTCATGAAAATGATTATATGGGGTTTTACTAGATAAGTTAGTTGGATTGTGGGATTAGCCTCAATAAACTCATTCATTTTCTTGATAAAATGGATTGACATTTAATGGGAAAAATTGGGGAGTAGTGGTATATGATTTTTAGATTATAAATTGGGTTTTCTATCAATATGTTTTTATGAGAAGATTTATGAGGAATGGGAAGTTCTTTTTAAAAATTTTAGGGTTTTGTACTAAATTTTTAAAAGAGAAAAACTATGTTTTCAAAATTTCTATTCTCTTAAAATGTGGTGCTCACATTCTAGTGGTTAAAAAATATGGTTTATAAATATATTTCAAATGTTTTTTAAAGATATTTTTGTGGTTTACCCATGGTGAATATCCAATATGGATTCATTATGATTTTTACGAAAATGAAGGATTTGATCTTGTTTTATTGTAAATTTACCTTTAGTGATTTGGTAAATCGGTATGGGATATGTTTAAATTATGAATTTATTACATGATTTATTTATATTATTGTTTATGCTTTTGTATATGAGACCAAACATATGGTAAGGAAATATTCTACATATAGCATGGATGTTTTTTCCCTTATTGTATTTCATTTATTTACATCATGTTTAATATTTAGTCTATTATTCCATATAATTTTATTAATTTCTGTCATTTTTTTATTTTAATTCAGGTCTCCACTATGATATACAGGTATAATATTTTTATAGTTAAAACGATGTTCCAATGCATCTAGTTCGATTCCTATTTCATTATATGATGCATGATAAAGATCTAGTGGTAAACTACCTCAAGTTACTGGTTTATGAGATTCCTTGATGTTGTGTTATTAATTAAAAATCATATGATTACAGTTTAAAAAAAATACACTAGGATATCTAGGATTAATTTATAGGAGTCTAGAGTGACATTATCTAACCATGGAATCAAGGTACTGGATTGTTTTCTAATGATCACATTCATTGAGGTGTGATTTCTTTTTTTTGACCTATTTCTGTTTTATGTGGAATAAATACTTCCCAAAAGATATATGTAATTTAAATAATTAATTTAATTATTCAAAGATATATGTAATTTAAATTTATATTATGATATAATATATCCACTTTTTATATTTATTTCATATTAAATTAGACAATTCCTATTATCCTATATATAAACATAACCACATTTAATTATATATTTGCTTAGTATATGAGTAAAAAAATAACTACTATATATTAAGATACAACGGAATAAATTCATTTTCAATAATATTTTTCTAATATGTCACTTGTTAAATAAATAGATATATATGTGACAACTGATATAAATTCCATATAATAAAATAATTTATATGAATAAATTACATATACTTGGACCATTAACTCTTCTGCACCACAACGAATAATATATATCTTATTATACTAAATATAAGTATATATCCTTTAAAAAGATTGAATTTAAATTATCATAATCCAATTAGGAATATATTTGGATTATATTATTATAGTTATATAGTGAATAATCATTAATCCTCATACATAGATTTATTAATTTCTAATAATTATTTTCAATTATTATTATTATTTTCCTGATAAACAAATATTATGATCCCAATTGTATATTTCATAGTGTTTTTAGGTAATATAAATACATCTAGGAGGATTTTTGTATGATGTTTTGTAAAAAATTTAGTTTTATAATAATAGAGGTGATGTGGATATTTGATGACGAATGAATAAATATAGAGATGGTTACTATAAATTATAACTATATTTGGTGAAAGATGCATGACATTAAAATATATAAAATTCATTTTGAGATTGTTTCATTATTTTTCTATTATTTTAAAAAATATATTACTATGATAATATTGAACATAAATTTAGTGATTTGGTAATGGATTGTGGAAGTATGGTTGAAAAATAACATATCATGACATACACCTCACACAATAATCGATTTCAAGTATGAAAAATTATAAATTATATATTAATAATCATATAGTGTAAAATCACATTACATTTTCAGGTACTTTTGATGTTTCTAAGTACCTCTGTTTTGGAGTAGTGACTTGGGAGAGTCGGGAGAACTTTAAATGTTGTTTTGGGGAAAATAGAAAGTCGCACGGGCGGGGCACGAGCGGCGCACGGGTTGTCTAAACCGTGATCAGTTGGTCTTGGATGTAGTAGCTTCCGCATGGGCAGCACAAAAGTTTTCTAACCGTGGGTCCAAACCATTCGAGAAGGGTGGTCAAGGCTGAAGATAACGCACGTCTAGTGCACGGTTTGTCAATCCGTGTGAACTAACTATGAAACCACTTTAATGGGATCCTTAAATTGTGGATCTAACTTGGTTTTGCCTCTAAGTGCATGTTTTTCCCTCTTAAGCGGCACTAACTCGAGATTTGCCGTCTCCTTAGGTTAGAGAAGGTTCTCACATCATTCTGGAAGTGATCCATAGGCTCCTCTTGGTGATTCAAAGCTGGATTCTTGAGTTATGTGATCTTTCTCCATTGTTCTTGATCGGTTTCTTAGATCTACTTGGATAGACTTGTCCTCTTCTCTCGGTGTCGTAGATCTATGCTCTTTATGGGTAGATCTAAGTGCATGATACCATGTTTGATGAGATTTGGTCTTGATATTTCTAGGAGAATAGATATAAGGCGGTTTCTTGAAGAAGATACCTGGTTTTCTTGAGCGTTTTCAACCGTTGTGGTTTTGGTCAAAACATTCGAGATAGGTGGTTCCATCCCGACACACCAAATTGATTATCATTGTATTTGCTTCATTTATTTAAATTTTTGATTTAAATTCTATTACTCAAATTTTATTTCAATTAAATTGATAAAAAATAGATTCCAGTGAATCGAGATATTTGAAATGATTTTGGCATGGAAATTTGGAAAACCCTAATTCTATTGAATTGGGTGTGTTTATGGAAATTTTATGATTTAAATTATTTAATTTAAATTGTGGATTTTATGGAAATGATTTCAATTAAATTGTTGAATTTAATTTTGGAAATAAATTGTGTGATTATGGAATTGGTTTTGAATTGATTTCAAACTAGTGAAAATGGCTTTAAATGATATGATATAAACCCATTGGTTTTATCTTTTGAAAAAGGCATGTTTTGAATAAAACCTATTTTGGTTTTAAATGGAATTAAATTGGAACTTTTGAAATGGAATAAGGGGATTGATCATATTTTAAGCATTCTTAAAATAGTTCGTCCATCATGTAAGAGCGCATGAAAGACTTAAGTAGTTATTGAGTTATTTGGATACACTCTATGCTACAAAAACAGTCTAAAACATACTTGTGGCGGGTCACATCTCCGATGGGTTGGGGATGAGTCTCCTTTGGCCAGTGTCATAGGGATGTGTGTATAAAAATTTTTTTGAGTTCACATAGAGAGTGCAGAAACCTATTACTGGTTAATACTATCATACATTTTGGAATATGACCATGTTGCTCACTTGTATATTTATATTTGAGATATAAATGTATGCTAATGCTTTGGAACTTCATTACATTCCTGATGAATTTATATAAAATGTTTTATATAAATGTTTTTCATAAGCCATTGTTTTTGAAATATTCTATCATTTGTAAAGCCTTTGCTTAAAATGTTTATTTCCATCCTTTAAAAATTTATAGCATATTTCGTTAGAATATGCTTTTGAATTTCCAAACCTGTTTATTTGAAAATTGAAATCTTTTATTTGGATAATCTATATTTGGAATCTATTACGGAATCTTTGGTGGTATTCTACTGGGATTAGGCTTATACCCTACTTTTTCTTTCGGGTGTTTGTAGGTTTCCTTCTTCCAGGATCGAGTAAAGGGAATGAATATCTTGGATGAGGATCCAGTTGTTGACCTTCTCTTGGTGTGTTGAGTCGTTAGGGAATTTGGGGATGTTTTCCCTTTTTAGTACTTGGGTTGTAGTATTTTGGGCTTATTAAGCCTCTTTTTTCTTGTGCATTACCCCCAGTGGAGTTTCTTTTTGATATGCATACTATCTTCTTTCTTTTGTTTCCGCATTCTTATGGAAAAAAAATTTGTTCCCACTTGTATGTTGTACGATGCCAGGTGCTAGTCGCCAACCCGTGGGGATCGGAAATTCCCTTCGGGTTATGTCAGGGCTGTCTCTATTATTGGGTTACCAGGGTACCCTGGCTGGTTCGTGACATATAGAGTCTAAGATTCTCTATTTTTTCATGTGGGAAATATTGTCTCATATAAATTGTATTATATATAATTTTAATATTTTCGGGAATGTCACATTTCAATGTGACTTGAATGTTGAGAATGATGCACAGAGAGGACCTCACGATGATTTTGTGCATTTCTATCTAGAGATGATGAGATATTTCACAAAGGAGAAGTCAACTATGTTTTAGGGATTATATGTATAAATTAAATAAGGGTAAGGTAACGAATATTGGATTAATCCATGTTATAATGTTTCACCCTTAAATATCAATGAAACATTATTTAATAATGAATAATTAAATAATGACATATAAAATATTCAAATACATGATTTTGAAAATTTTGTGAAGTATCATGGAATGAATTGGTTTTTGTTTTTTTTAAATGACTATTTGGGATGAAATCTCTATAAAGAGATGCAACTCAAAAATAAAAGACCATTGCATAGTGTAGTTTACTTTTCGCAAAGGCTCCATGCTTTATCAATATTTGAATTATTGAACTATTATAATCAAGGGATTTAGAATGATATTTTATTCAAAATTATGGGAATATATCTTTTAATTGGTTATTATGCTGCAATGGATGATGATTTACATATTTAGAAAATATCAGGAGGAAAAATTACATAGGGATTAATTCATACATCTGTTTATATATAATAAAAATATAAAAATAAAACCAACAATAATTTATTCATTATTTGGGGGATCTTTTCATTTCTTGAATATTTTAGTGAAGATGTATATTTGAGTAACCTTAGATCTATATGATCTCATTTCATAGTATAGATTAGTAGTATAGTGAATTAAATCATATTTTAGTATATAATAATACTTTAATAATTTCAATGATGATTAAACAAATGCTTGTTTTAAAGATACTCCCATGTGTATTAAATATTGAAGTCCACCCTTGAATTAGTGTGTAGAAGAAATTTAGAGGAAATAAATATTATGTGTTCCTTATGAGGTAGTTCACTATCCCTATGAATATGATAGTTATCTTATAAATGGAGTGATTATGACCATGTATCTTCCAAACAAATCAAAGTTATATAGTGAAACTTAACATCATGTTGTAGTCTATCAATGAAGATGATGATTAGTTTTGTGGGTATGAGAGGTGATAGCCAGTTGATTGTACCAATGTTTTTTTAAAATAAAAAAACATAAATTACTATGTAATAAAAGACATGTTGTTCTATAAGTATAACCAAACTACTCATTCCATGTCAACTTAAATGTTTTACTTCAAATAATGAGTCATACAATAATATATTACACAACATTTTCAAATCTCATATAATATAAGAGATAATTTAAATGACAAGATATAATATATTTGATTACATTTGATCCACCCATTTCTATATCATATGTCATCCACATGACCAAAATATACTGGGAATCATCTTCTTTAACCTCCAAGTCTTACATTTGGGTTATTCCTTATCTTGAAACTAAAGAAACAATAATATATACACATAGATATTTCCATGTTAAGAGTGAGTATGAATCGTTATAGTACACCTATAACAATACCCAAGAGTATATAAAATATATTATGTTTCATGAATAAAATGAAACAAAATTTATTGTTTATCTATAGAAATGTATCAACACAAAGGTTATTGTAACATCACTATCATACATCATCATATATACTAATAAAATTTATGATGTGGTATAATATATATATATTATGAACACAAATAGATGATCACAAGGTCCTTGAAAAATAATCTTCAAAAAACCATTGATCTTACATCCTGACCATTGGGAACACCACCTCTATATTAATGGCCAAATAGTCCCAAGTGATAAACTTCCAAATAAACGTCACAATATCCCAAACTCACCTAGTTTCAAAACGAAATCAAAAATCATGGAAATCAGCAATAGTGTCTGTAACACCCCAAGATTTTATGAAAATTATTCTTTTTAATTTCATTAATGTCTTGTGTTTTACGCTACACAGCTTTCACAACATGCATACTTGACTTGCCTTGCATTACACGCAATCGCGACCTTCCTCGATAGTGTGTGTAGAACGCAATACCGAGTTTCAATAAACAACGATATGCTATTAAAAATATTATTAAAACTAGCCGTTATGAATAGTAATAACCACTTTTTGAAATTTTCTAAATTTTATTTTTCAAAATGGACTTCATTTTTGGATTCGGAATATCAAAATTAGATAAGGGTGAAATTTTGGTACTTTTCAGATAACTTTCATTTCCTGATGAATAGTGAAAATTACTACATTTTAATTAAAAACAGCCTTTTGAAACGAAATAATTAATAGTGATAAATTATTAATTTGAGTGGTTTTAAATTATATTTAGAATATATTTTTACAATTTAATACAATGTTGGTCATTGGATGTAATTTCACATTTAAACCAGACATAAACAAGTGTCAATATTTTGATAGTTACTATCTCTTAAGAACACGCTATTTGTTTTGACGACAGAAATTAATTTTTAAATTAAGTAATGCAACTGATATGTTTTGAATTTGGTAAAATAGACATCATTTTTGAGTTCATAATATCAAATATATCTTAGGCCAAATTTTTGGTATTTTTCTAGAAACTTTCATTTTTTGATGAATAGTGAAACCACTAAGTGGTAGTTAAAAAAAATGAATTTTTCATAAAACTTAATTTTACCGCTTCTGTGAGTGGAATTTCAAAAATCCGAGAGACACGATTGATGTCAGTAAATAAAATGTGGTTCAATTAGATGAACATAATTTTTGGTGAATAGTAACTTTTTACTTTTTTTACCACAGTTAAAAGTAAATAGGGTAATTAAGGGTATAAATGTTATTATTATTAACCTAATACATGTCCTAATTCTATTGGATAAGTGTAATTTGACGAAAAACAACCTTATGAATAAAATATGACCATTTAGGCCCACTTGGATTAGATTAGGACATTTATTATTAATTTATTTAAAAAAAGGTTAAAATAGTTAAAATCAATGTTTAATAAGTATATCATTTTTAATATAGGGTTATACATAAGATAAATTCGACTATAAATATTCATTAGAAAAATAAAAAGTTTTCCTACATAATGATATTTTATTTCTAATTTTTAGACTTTAAATAATTTAATTTATTTATGACACAATAATGATGTAGTAATTATCTTATTAATGAAATATTGACATAATTGATGTTATAAATACCAAAATTAATATAATTTGAGACTTTTTATGAATTCCACTAATTCTATAGGTTAATATGACATGTTATTATTGATCTAATTAACTTTTTTCTAACTAATCATTCTGTTATAATTTTTACAAAAATCAATTACTAAATAGTGTCAAAATAGACATAAAATAGTTTTTAAAACAAATATTAAATTATTAATTGTTATTTTATTCCTAAAAAACTAAGGTTCAGACAAATGACTTAGATAAGGTTATATATATTAATAATCAACAACTTGGGGTTCGTTTTGCTGCTTATAGTAAGTTTATTAACCTTATAGTATAAGAACACAAGAACACACGGTAAAAGTAAAATTATTTAACTTAAAGTTAAATATAAATGATAAGGTTAAAATAGGAACCTAAACTTGTCTAAATTATATTGGATGAGAGAATTTAGACCCATCCCCACCTTAGCTTCGAAATAAATCAATTTGGAGCTATTTAAGACCGAATTTGGCTTTATAATAAAATAATATTTTTAGTTATTCCAAAGGTGCCCTGCTCCTCCCTTATAAAAGGGCACATCCTCCCTCTCTTCCTCACACCTCTTTGAGCCTTCAATCTCGGCCAACCCCTGAAAAATTCTCTTCTCCACTTACCTAGAAACATCCTAGTGGTTCTGGTCTTCCTCAAAGACCAATTTTAGTGTCCTAAACGGAGATCTCAAAGAGGCGCTTCAAAAAAGAGGTAATGTCCGTTACCGATTCTTTCAACTTTATTTCTTCTTCCACTTCTTCTTCTTAGGTTGTTTCATTATGAAGTAATAACATCAGTATCACTCATATACTGATATGTTATTATAATTATTAAACAACCCTATTTCACCATCTATCCATCCTACGGAAAATGAA
This sequence comes from Viscum album, assembly GCA_963277665.1. Classification (NCBI taxonomy): domain Eukaryota; kingdom Viridiplantae; phylum Streptophyta; class Magnoliopsida; order Santalales; family Viscaceae; genus Viscum; species Viscum album. Next base: position 1,068,577,215 of record OY728157.1, on the reverse strand, counting down.
ATCAACGCGCGTGCGTACGTACGGAATACCGTCTCCACGCTGTGGTGTAATCTATTTTCCACCACCACCTTACATGGATGGGTATAATGGTGAAAATAAACAACTATATATGATTATTGTAAAGTATTATTAATTCTTAAATAGTATTAATACACTCTAATACCATTCCACAATCATGATAATGATATCATCGCTCGTGCGTACGTACGGACTACCGTCTCCACGACGTGATGAGATTCATTCTCAACGTTAACCATTCATGAATGATTATAAAGTATATATAATAAGTAATAATGAAATATATGACATAATAATGATACTTAATTTATGTGTATATATATGTATGTCATCTACTTAATTCCATTCAACTCAATAAGGAAACGAAAACAGCGTTCATGCGTACGTACGGCCTACCGTCTCCATGAACGGTGTATTTCTTTCCATTTACTGATCTATTATATATATGTATATTCTGAATATTTATTATATAAATCATGTTTTATATTCTAGATTTAAGTAATCATGATCTAAGTAATCATATGAATAATTACAAGTCAAAACACGGACGACAAATGAAACGATTTTACCCAAAACGTTCTTTAACATGGAATTTACAAAAGGACAGGTAAAATAAAGTCATAAGTGAACCATATATGATATCATAACAATGAGTATGATTCTGGAATAAGTCAATGACATTATTTAAATAATTATACAGGAGTTTCGGACACTTATGAAGCAAATCGGACCTAAGGTAAGGGATAATTTTTCAAATCCCATTTTTATCCGATATTGCTTATTCGTAAGTATTTACTGGGGTTATTTCTATAATCCATGTACATGTTTTATAAATGTGTTTTCATGTATGTTTAAAGTCCTTTTTACCCATTCTTTACTTTTACTACATGGTATGTAAGGAATCTTTCTTTTGTTTACGTTACGAGGTACTTTTTGACTTTTCTAGCAAAAGTATGAGAAGAATGTTTTTTTAACTTATACGGCACGAACAGATTTTTACGGTTTTATAAAGCCTTATTTTCATGAAGCATCCTCCAAAATATTTTAGGAATATTTTCAACCAAATATCTTTCTTTTAAAATTGAATTACATTTTGTGAAAAGAAAATGATTTTGAAGAATAAAGTATATTTTCCTCAAGAATTTATTTCAATTGTTTTATCAAAACCATTTTTCATCTAAGATGAAATTATTTCATATGTGTATGTTTCAAGTATAATGTGTCTATGATTTACATGGTTTCACTTTCCTTATTATGAAAATGATATCCATTTATTTTATATGGATTATGTGATGATGGTATGATGTTTATGAAACCCATTTTATTTATTGGGTTATTATGAATGATGTATGTTTATTTTGTGGCACAAGTAAGAATGATTTCATTATGAGATGGGTGGGACCTATATCTCCCTCCAATGCATTGGGTAAAGATTTATATCTCATGAGATAGACATGGCTGGAACGGAAAGTTAAACCGATTCAGTAATACAAGACTGGAACGAGGAGTGAACTCGATTCAGAAAGGGACTTTGTCCACTAAGATGGTCTTGGCAGCAATGTCTTGGCTAATATGGAAATCATATCATGTGATTAATGGTTTCCACAATTACATGTTTTATTCCCATGCTATTTTATCATGATTTATGTTCAATTATGATCTATGCCTTATGTACTTCCATGATTTATGTCGTTGCTCAAGATTTTTAATGTTAATTTTTTTAGTACAAATGTATATGGTATGTTTTATCTTATCCATGATTTCCCTTACTGAGCATTTGAGGTCACCCCTTTTATTTTTTTCCCCCAGGATTAAAAGAAAGATTTTGGGTAAGGAAACAAAAATGGTAAGATATTTATGGGAGATGTTGAAGATCTTTCACCATGATTAGAAGATTACGTTCCAAGTTTCCAAAGACACTAAACTATTATGGTCCTTGTGTGTCTATTTTTGTTATGTACTAAGTATTCCGCAAAAGTAATGTAATGTTTATGTACGTCAAGCTTCGGGTCTCTACAGTGTCTCCATCCACCAGTACAATATCATAATCATCACATAAAGCCACACATGTATAATGAATACCACCAATCATCCTCATGATCAACACAATTCTATGGACCCCTATTAGTGTACATAACTCCAATGAACTTATCTTCAATGGTGAGAGACATAATGATATCCTATAACCATAAAAACATTAAACCAATTTCCCCCAATCATTAGTGAGTAATATATCACCATCATACCATAATGGAGAATCATATTTACACCCCATTTATCCATGTAGAGGCAATATCACCTCATAACTAGTTAATACATCAACCCACATTCATGGATTCATAATCTATAAACCATGATAATGACATGATTAGCTCTACTAGAATATATACAAAATTCCATAATAATGGTCCTATAATTAATTATTTATATCCTCATAAAACACATTGATTCACACATTGAACACATAATATCACTTCCAATAATTTCTTTCCTACCCCATTAGTTATAACTTAATTCAATTATAATCACCTTTTAAGTAATGAACCACTTCTCAATATCTACACTTGATTTTTCCCCCACACCACCTCAATTACATCCTCAAAACACTTTCATTAATTCAATTATCGAGTAACAATAATTCACATGTTTGTATACATAATCCAATTACATTTTAGGGAAAAGGTATTTTTATTATAGTTTCAATTAATTCGAGATATTATTCATATCTCGAATTAAATCACATAATACATTCTTAATCATTGAAAACCCATTATTACATTCAGATACCATGTCTTACCCAGAAATTAACCTAGTAATATTGTAATTAGTTACCCTAACAGTATTCCTAAAACTCCCACGGATATTTCACACCCTAGGATACACCCCATAACCTCTCGTTGACAATGGAACCCGATATCACATCCATCTCGTTCTCATCGTAAATATCTTTTTATCCCTACTAGAAAATATCATAATATATACATATATAAAGGTGAATGAAACTCATTATACACCTACATATATCTTGTATAAATTGGTCAGTTAAATATCACCTTCTGATTAAGATCAATTCATAAGAAAAAAATTATTAACCATAATTTTGTATATAACTAATGATAAATTATTAAATGGTGAGGGAAACCTAAATTAGACTCAATATGATTCTAAAACATACCTGAGGCGATAAAAAATTAATAGATGGCTCTTGATTTTGATCATTAATGAGTGATACCACCCTATTATGAGAGGAGAGTAATGTAAGGACGTGAAAATTTGTTAAAAACCATGCCCAATGATGATATATTAAAAATCATATAATAATATTATTTTATGGTCTGTTTAATAATTTTATATTTAAAAGATTATCTTAGAAACCCATCAAATCCTAGATGAAGTCTACTAGACCATTGGGCACCACAAATTCCCCAGTTCAGAACTGATGTCCTTAGGGTAGAATTAGGTGATTCCACTATCACCAACACAAGAACACTAGGAATTACCATTGTGGTTCTGGTTCTAACATCAAGGTATTTTAAAAGAATAATATTATATTTCATAGATTAAATGATACAAATCAGTGCAATTATGTTTCATTTCATGCAAAAAAATGTTTACCATTTTATACAGATATCCCTGAGATATTTAGGTTTTGTAGAATATTTAACAGGAAGATCTAAACTTATAAGATCCACAATATATATTGTCATTATTAAGTTACCATTGAATTTCATGTTATGATTATTATTAAATATTTTAGCAAATATATAAATATATATACATATATATATCGCTTACTGAATATCTATTATTTTTCATTGTTTATTAAATAATCAGCAATGTTTTAGTATAGTGGTTTTATACATAAAAATCATGTTTTCTTCAAAAAATATTTTAATTTTTTTCGTGAAAAAATATTATTTTAAATTATACAAGGAGGATTTTTTTATTTTAAAGAATAATTTATTTTATGATTAATACTGTATAAATAGAGAATTTAAATTGAGTCCCATCATTTCATTATATTTATTTACAAAGTACAATTATATTTTAAATTGGGTTTGAGGTATAGTTAAATCAATTATAAATATATTATTATAATAGTGTTTTTTGGATTCAATTTAATATTGAAATAGGATATAACTAATTTTTAATTTTTTTAAAATAAATTTTTCAAAAACCTGCATTCTTATTACATATATTGATTTAATATTATATTAAGTTCTTATAATATGGTTAATTTAACTTTAATACTTGGATTCCATACTGGAAATAACAATAATTTCTATTTTATAATATGTAAAAACATATTATTTACATAATTGTTATTGAAAACAGTTAAAATATAATCACATCAATTAATTTAAAAAAAATTACTGAGTGATTAAACATTAAAAATATGTAAAAAATGTTATAGAAAAATAAATAACACCCATTTAATACACATAGATTAATTAATTTGACATTTGGATCATTTTTATGTGTCTATGGAAATCGTTTCCCTGAAAGTTACCTATATAAGATGTTATGAAAAAAAGAAACTTTTTTAATTTTAATTTATATAAAATATTGAGATAGGTACAAAAAATATATTCGATTGGTTATAAATTTAATTTTAAAATATTAATAATTTTTCTATTTCATGTTAATTTATTTTATATTTCCAGTGCTAATTATTGCATATAATACAAATGAAATGACTAGAATGTTATTATTTAGTTAATAATTCACTAAAATAAAGGAAACTGAAAATATGAAATGAGATATAAGTTAGGTTAATTATTGTGTTCAATTACCAAGGTGGATATATAATGTTTCATAAGTGTGAAAATATATATTTGAATTCTATCAATTTCTGGATATTTTAAATTTCAAATTAAAGGAATAATTCCAATATTGTCATTAATGTTTCTTTATACTAGAATATAAATTATTAAGTGAGTTATAATTGTTAAAAACCCTATATCATACCTAGTGATTTGTAAATAAAAATAATTTTAAATTACTTCACATTAATAAAAAATATATATTTTATGATGAATATATTGACCCCCAAAATAGTAAATAGTCTTTTACCTGAGTTAATGTTAAAGATGTTTTTTTCATGTAACATGTTATTATGTTAAAAGAAATCTAAAAAAATATGATTTTTTTTATGAATATTATTATATATTTATAATTATTGGGACAAAATATTATAATATATATCCCTTTAATTTATTCATAATGTAAAAATGACATAGATTCGAATACTAATTACCATAATAATAATGGAAAATGAAAAAAAAAACAGAAAGATTAAGAGTAAAGGGAAATAATCTGTAAAACATGTTTTTAATTGTTTTTTCGATGTGTGCATCGAACATATCATCCATAAAACATTAATTAATGATTCTTGAGAATATTTATATAATATTAACCTCTAAATAGTGAATACATATAATTATTTAGACTAATTCCACTCCTCCTCAACTAAAAATCAGCATTTTTACCCCTCACCCATTCACACATCTCAATCAATTTTGAAAATAAAAACTAACCAAAATCACATAATAAATACCATACCTTTATATTTTTTTCAATATTTATGAAATAATTCTATCCCTTCATGGATTTTTTTGAAATCATAATAATGATTCCTAATGAAGAGGTAATTTATTTTCAATTAACATCATTATTTTACTTCTTTCTCAACCCCATTAATGTATTATTATACCATAATGATGTAATAACCTCAATATCATCAATATAATGATATTTTATAATAATATTGGTAATAAAAATATAAATAAATATTCATCCATCAAATATTTTATCAAATCATCATTCATGTATACAGTGGACAATGACCCCACGATACGACGTAATTTGTGTTTTCATTTCCACCTCTCACGGATGACTATGATTATTAATAAAAAGTTTTATATGATATTTATAAAAAATAATATAACTCTTTAGTAAATATATAATATATCATCTTTTATGTTCCATAACATAGGGGACATGATAATTTCTCTTTTGTGTACAAACTACTGCTACATTAAAGTACGATATTTTTCATTTATCACTAATGCACTACATTAATGGTAATAAAAGAAAGAGAAATTTAATACATGTTATATAAATGACATATTTATCTAATTAATTAAACTTTTTTAAGTATTTTAATATAATATTTCAATTTACTTTTACCCATTCACTCACTAGAAAAAAAATCATAATTTCATTCGTGGATGTGTTTATTTTCATCTCCCCAAAGCGATGTTATTCCTTTTATCATAACCACATAAGAATAATTATATACATAAGTATATATATTTATATATTATGGTATATAATATATTAATATCATTATGTAATGATAAATTTGAATTATCTTATTTCTATAATAATCATCGAGGCATAGAAACATTTCTCATGCATACATATGACACAACGTCTCCACGATCATAACATTAGTTCATTTTTCATAATCAAAATTCATTAATGGTATTATAAGTATAATTTATTTGTAAATATTATAATTATTTCATTATTATTATTCTTTGGATGTTTAAATATTTTTATCCTTGACCATCGTAAACCCTATTAAGTCATTTTTGGCATACAACCCGCATATAGTAAGAACATATGACGTAATCTAAAAAGACTATCTAACCTTATTTAACATGATATCAAGTGAAATAAAATTAATAATAAATATTAAAACATTATGAAATATTAAATAATAAAAATATATTTTTTCTTCCATAAGATATAGACATAGATGCTATGTTTGAGTCAAGGTTAGGGGTTTTCTCATCTCACTTTTATTAATAATTTATATATTCTATATTAACAATTTTTTTGTTTTGTTCTGTATATAAATAATTTTAATGGATTTAATAATTCCGATCATTACATATATGGGTATTTAAACATCATTTTGGGGATCTGTTTTTGATGGGTTCTATGGCTTCAATGATACCAAAGTGGTATGTGATTTTGGTAATAATTTCCCTTCTTTTAGATGTATGTTTTATTAAACAACTATCTTCTCTTATTAGTTGTATATCTAGATCCCATGACATGTTAAATAATGAATAATATTATATTCATGATAATCATTGTTTCATTTAATTATATTTATTCATGGTGATTAAGATTTAAAATAAGTAATTCGGTACTAATTTTATGTAACAATCTCATCATTATTGGGATTATTTTTAATTATGAATCCAATGATGAAACATCATCATTTCAATCTAAATAAAATAAATAATTTTATTACCATATGGTTATTTCTTTTCAATACCTTTATTCCTTTAAATTTATTGTCATTATGTACCCACGATTTCAAAATATTTCTATGATACAAAAATTTATCTTTTCTATGAAAAAAAATATTTTCCTTCCAAAACCATGTTTTCTATAAATATTTTGAAACATGTGGATAATTGTTTTTAAAGGGGAAAGAATATTTTCATAGAGAAATATTTAAATTTATTTTAAATGCCTTCCAATATATTTTTCCAAGTATTTTTTCAACTAATTAGATTTAAAAAAACATTGTATATTAAAAAGTGATTTTCATATTTAAAATGATATTTTTATAATAAAAATTTATTTATATTTTAATTATATTTCCATTCATCAATGAAAAACCCATTTCTTCATACACAATTCAGTTGGGATAATTTTTTAATGATTCCATCATAATTTTTTTCTGGTTGGATTAGGATTTCTTAGATGATATTGTGACATAACATATTGTATTTATATGAGTTAACCATGTTTCGAATAAATTGGTATAAAGCCATTTATTTTCTATGGTTAATCATGTTTCAAATCGATTTATATGAAATCTATTCATTTTATATGGTTTAATCATTTTAAAATAGATTTTAATGAAATCTATTATGTGTTTATGGGTTAAGAAGGTTATAAATTAATATTGATTTTTCTATGAGTTTTATGATGAATGATCAATAATGTTTTTTAATGTTATGGTTTTTGGACATTAAATATAAGATAGGGGAACCTGATAGTGTTTGGTGATCCAATAATAGCTTATACAGCGGAAATGATTAGATAGAACTAGGTGAGTCCATTAGATCTTATATAATTGGGTGGCCTAGTGTAATGGCTCGGACCTCTCCATTCCATTACATTGTAAAAACGTGGTTCTAGAGGTGTTCAGAGAGGTCAAGGTGACATGGGGGTGCGTATGTGTGGACTTTTAAGGAAAGCTAAAGGGGAAGAGATTTTGCACGGTTGGCGCATGGTTTTCCTAAAATGTGCGCCCAAACCATGCAAGGTTGGTTTTGGAGATAGTGGCTAAAGCACGTTTAGCGCACGGTTTGTCTAACCGTGCAGCCTAACTGTGCAACGAGTGTTGATGAGGCAGAAGCTAATGCACAGTTAGCGAACGGTTTGTCAAACCGTGCAGACTAAACATACGAGCATTTAAATCTAGATCCTAAAATTGTGTATCTAATCCGTTTTTCCTCTAAATGGTTCGTATAATCCACTAAGTAGTAATAACTCAGGATTACCCACCCTCGAAGGTAGTCGAACCTCTCCCAAGTGTTTTGAAGGCGATCTGAGGGCTTCTCTTGGAAAATCAAAGCCGGTTTCTTGAGGTATGTGATCGTTCTTGTTTGGTTTCTTAGTTCTACTCATTCCTTTCTCCTGGTTTTGTAGATCTACATTTCTTATGGGTAGATCTAATTTTGTGGATGTCTAATATGGTTAGCTTTGGTCTTGGTTGTGTTAGTAGAAGATATCTAAGGGGGATTCTTGGAGAATCAGCCCAGCTTTCTTATGTGTTCTTCGTTTTTTGTGGTTTTCGTCAAAAACCTTTGAAGTAGGGATATTACCTTCGTCTCTCTCTCTCTCTCTTGTGCATCATGCTGGGTGGGTATCCTCTTGTTTTTGTGAGATACGGTTGAACTAGTAAATAAAGATAATAACTGGTTAAAGAATGGGTGTGGGGAAGTTATGATGGTATTGTTGTTTTATATCAATCAATGCTTATCCTTTGATTATGTTTTAAATTGAATAGGCTTATTCCTACTAAAAATCGGGGTCATTGGGGGCCTTTTCATGCACAATTAAATGTTTCCCTATTTTTCTCAGTTGTTTTGTGGATGGAATTTCATAGAATGTGTAAATTGGTTAATCATGTAAAGTAGGCTGATCAACTGAATACCTATAACCCTTGTATGATCACCCTGGTTAAACTAAATGAAAGAATGAATTTTTGGGTGATGGTGGGGGTTTAATTATGTAAAGGGTTGTTTCGTGGGTTGTTGTGGAATGGGTGAGCAGTGGGTCTGGGATTGGTTTGGTTGTGGATTGGCATGTATGATATGGTTGTGATGGGCAGCAGAGCTGTGGTAAATGGTATCGAAGGGATGATAATGTTGCACGGGTATTTTTTCGGATGTGTTTGTGGTTATGGTTGTTAGCAGCAGGGCTGTAGGGATGGGTTGTGCATATGAATAAAATTGGAAGAGTTAACTAATGAATTGTGGGGAATGGTAGTTGATTAAATATGGAAAATCAATGGAATTTATTGGATGATAAAAGAAAATGGTATTGTGTTGCTTGTGTTTTCCCTAACATTATTTGTGGTTGGCAGGTATATGTTTTATGAATGATTGATCTGGTTTGGTTATTGTTAATTTCTCGGTAGTTAAGGAACAGATAAACTAAAACTGTTGAAACATAAAAATGGGAATGTGTTAAATGGGGAATTGGTTTTGGGAATGAGTTGTGACTTGGCCGTGAGTGTTGTGCCTTTCTTTTATGAATGAATAATAACTGGGTGTTTGTGCTTAGGTTGTCTTAGGAAACCCTAGGTTGGGATGAGTGCTTGTTACCTATACATATAATTTTAGTTCTTATGTTTTTTATTCTTGCCCCACCCATGTTGATCACTTAGTGCCGAATGCCCCCATTTCATGGGGGAGGGTGTTTTTCCTAACATTCATGTGAATGGCTTGTTATTAGCTCCATTTCTGCTCCCTTTTCTGAATATCCCAAGACTCATTGGGCATGTTATGATGGAATGAGGTCCATTATTGCCCAATATTCTTCGGGTAGGGTAGTTGTGGTAGTTGGCCCAGGTGTGTGCAGGCAGGTTGTTTCCCAAGAGTCTTCGGGATGAGGCCCAAGTGTCTTCGAGCGTGGCGGAGGTTGTTCTAGCTCAGGTGTTTGCGGGTGTGGTTACGCATGGGGGTTGTGGCCTAGGTGTTTGCGGGTGGGATGTGTGGTAGCAGCCCCGGTGTTTGTGGGCGGAATGTGTGGTTGCAGCCCAGGTGTGTGTGGGCGGGGTGTGGCAATGGGACTGCGATGAGAATGGCGGGATTGGTTCGATGCATATTATGTCTTCAATAACAAGTGGGAAAGTGGTGCGGGGTACCCAAACATCGATGTTCTATTACTATACATTATTTGACTTGTGTTATTTGGGGAGTGTACCTTGGTGAGGATTGGGTGGAGAGATTCCTTACTAAGCTTCGGTTCCTTCTGTTTTCTCACGGGGCATTAGGATGTCTCCCCACCAGGGCATGAGAGCTTTAGGTTTTCCTACTGAGTATACATGTATGCTCACCCTATGTTTACTTTCAGGTCTTCAAAATGACTTCCGGGACTGTGTGGGACCATTCTAGTTGGGCGTTGGAGTTTTGTTGGTGGCAGTTTTTTCTTTCATTTTGGTATCATGCTTTGGAGATTTTCTTGTACTTTTATATTGTTTTATTTTGGTATAAAACATGCATATGGGTTTATTTTGGGTTTATTTTCATTTACTTCTTCCTTTTTCTTATGGTGTTTGACTCATCCTATTTCCCGATCTTAATTAATAAAAAGTGTAATGCCTCCCATATTTGTGAAAACATATACCCTTTGTGCTAGTCGCCACTCCAGGGCCTACTGGAGGCGGGACTCGGGGGGTCATTATCTCTCTTTCACCATTGCCAACTCAGGAAGGGCATCCTTGGTGGGACAAGTTCGTGACAGAATGGTGTCAACGCTGATGGTTGAGAGATAGGATGGATTCTGGAGTTAGGCATAGTGAGGATTACATGGGATGGTAGGGAAGCAATGTTGGAAAATCATGGTGGGTGAAATAGGCTAGGTAAGACTGGCTAAGACACAGGATTTTAGGGACCCTCGTGATCCGATGCAAGGACTCTGATCCTATCGAACGACCAAGTGAGGCTACACTGATTGCAGGGTAGAGACCCTAGGGAAGGTACATGCATCATGATGAATTTTGTTCTTGTGTTTCATGGGTATTTTAGGTATTTAAAATTAATAATAAGTCTAAGAAAATTTAAGAACAACATTATACACTACTCGGGCTTAGGCATTCCTTATTTACCTTACATCTATGGCGCCTGGGAGAATACCACGAGTAGTGCCTATGATCGAGGCCCAGGAGGTAGACATGGTCGATTGATAGAGGATTGACCGAGAGGAGGAGGATGATCCGTGGTAGAGGAGGATTCATGCCTTTCAGTGACAGACCCCTGAGAAGTATGAGGGAAGCACCTTGGACATTAAGACAGAAAGCTGGCTAGAAGAGCTGGTGATAGCTTTTAGCTTGATCCAGGCTCCGACAAAGTACTGGTTTCCTCTAGCTGTAAGCCAGATGCGGGGAGAAGTGTGTCAATGGTGGATTCTCTACCTTGGGGAGAAGATGGAGGCTGAGGTTGCGTGGTCTCATTTCGAGAGGGAGTTCCGGGAGGAATTCCTCTCTTCCATGATGAAGGCTGAGAAAAGGTAGGAGCTACTCTCCCTCTAACACAGAATCATGTCAGTGAGAGAGTTTGGGATCAAGTTCAAGGATCTCCTCCTCTTTGCTCCGGACCTTTTTTCAGATGAGGAGTCTCGGGTGAGACGTTTGGAGGAGGCACTTAGACCCTCTCTCAAGTATGTTGTTACTCCCTTCACCCTACCGACGTACTTGGAGGTCCATAAGAATGTTGAATTGGTGGAGAGGATGCACATTCTAGGAGGTGTATCGTGAGAGGGAATATAGTTGGGCTCGTCGAAGGAGAAGGCCATCAGCAGCAGGCCTCCAGCATCAGGGCCCTCTAGGTTTCGACCAGTATGGAACAAGCCCCTGAAGTTTTAGTTCCGATCTCTCGGTCCTCATCCTTTTCCTTTGGGCTCGGGACCGAGGTGTTTCATCTATGGCAGTTATGGGAACCTTCAGAACTAGTTCCCGAACTGAGTACAATACTATGGAGGTGGACCATTACAACACCTACCTCAGCCACAACAGTTTCCAGCTGGGCCCTTCTACCAGCAGCAGCAGGGGCATTGAGCTCCCGCTCCTCTGAGGGAAGATGTTGTAGGAGGAGGCCGACCTCTGGGCACTCCTCAGGGACCTCGACCAGGGCATGGTCGGGGAGGTGGTCGATAGCCCAGAGGCATAAGATTTGGGCGTGGGTAGTTGCATGCTGCAGAGGCAGCAGTTCCAGCAGGGCTAGAAGTCGTTCGAGGTACAATCATATTGTTTAGTACCCTTGGTTATGCCTTGTTTGATTAAGGAGCTTCACACTCCTTTGTTTCTCCCAGTCTATCATGTGCCTTGTGCCTAGACATAGAGACACTTTTCAAACCCCTGGTTTTGAGTATGCGAGTCGGAGGTCAGACCAGCTTGTCTCGTGTTTTCCAAGGATGTTGGTTGATGTTGGGGCCACACCAATCTAGTGGAGATATCTTTTTACTACAAATTCAGCCATACAAAATCATTCTAGGAATCAACTGGTTGTTCTCGGTGTGTGCCTTCATCGATTGTTTCTGAATAATGGTTGTGTTATCAGGCATGGGCGGCCGACGTGTGACTTTCATCGGTGAGTGGGGTTTCCAAGATGGAAGCCAGCGAGGGATCCATTTCTTTCCACATTAGTTTGGTTATCAATGGAGTCAGCGGATACAGAAATGGTGGAAGTCCCAGGGATCATTAGTGAGTTTATGGACGTCTTCCTGGAAGAGGTGGTGACTCTACCCCCTCGACGTGATGTTGAGTTCAGGATAGACTTGTAACCTGGTGCCCATCCAATTTCGATGGATCCCTACCGGATGGCACCTTCTGAGTTGCGGGAGTTGCGAATTCAGATTGATGATCTGATGAAGAAAGGTTTTGTTTGACCCAGTGCTCCACCTTAGGGTGCTTCTGTCTTGTTTGCAAATAAGGCAGATTGTGGTCTTAGGCTGTGCATAGACTACCAGAGACTGAATCAGGTAACAGTCAAGAACTGTTACCCCCTCCCGAGGATAGACGATCTCTTTGACCAGTTGATGGGAGAAGGTTGGTTCTTTAAGATCGATCTACGATCTGGATATCACCCGTTGAGGGTGAAGGAGGGTGACATCTCGAAGACTGCCTTCATATGTTGTTATGGACACTTTGAGTTTGTAGTCATGTCGTTCAGTGTTACAAATGCACCAGTTGTGTTCATGGGACTCATGAACTCTGTCTTTTGGGAATACCTGAACCAGTTCATAGTCATGTTTACTGACGACATTCTGATCTACTCAAGATCAGAGGAGGATCACGTTGAGCACCTGAGAATAGTTTTATAGGTCCTCCGACAGCACCAAATCTATGGGAAATTGTCCAAGTGCAACTTCTGGATGCGATAAGTGCATTCCCTTGGGCACGTGGTGTCCGAGCAGGGAATAACAGTGGACCCATCGAAGTTCGAGGCAGTTGTTTCTTGGGAAGAACCCAAGAATGTGGCCGAGGTTCGTAGTTTCCATAGACTGGCAGGTTACTACCGGAGGTTTGTACCCAACTTCTCTTGAGATGCATCACCTTTGATATAATTTAAGAAGAAGGACTAGGATTTCGTGTGGAATGGGCAGTGCAAGGCAACCTTCAGCTATCTTAAGGAGAAGCTGGTAAGTGCCTCAGTGCTGAGGTTTCCAAAAGAAGGGGTGGCGTATTAGGTGTTCTGTGATGCTTCGGGACAAGGCCTTGGGTGTGTGCGGATGGAACGACTAGGGGTGATATCTTATGGGTCTGTGTAGTTACGTCATCATGAGCGTAATTATTCCACCCATGATCTGGAGCTTGTGGAGGCCGTGTTCACACTAAAATTGTGGCGGCATTACCTAATTGGGGATCGCTTCGTGGTCTTCACGGATCACAAAAGCTTGAAGTATATCTTTTCCCAGCAGGAGCTGAACTTACAAAAGGTAATTTTGATGGAGTTCCTTCAGGTATACGACATCGAGATTTACAACACCTCGGGAAAAGGGAATGTTGTGGCTGATTCCTTGAGGAGGAAGTCGCAGAAGGATGGGGTTCGAGAGTCGACAGATGCTAGGAGGGATATGGAGGACTTGGCTGCCCTACACCTGGATGTAATGGAAGATGGTGGTAGATTTTTTCTATTTCATATAATATAGAAATCCCTTCTCCAATGACCTGTAGAGGAGTCTCAGTGTGGAGACATAGAGAGTGAAGTAATGTGTGACCAGGTTAACCATGGCGATGCTCCGGAAGGGTGGATAGAGGATGGTCAGAATCAGATGCTTTTTAGTGGAAAGTTGTTTGTTCCTGAGATGATGTGCAAGAGAGTTCTTGGTGAGTTCCACAACTCACCCCTAGTGGTTCACCTAAGTGTTTCCAAGATATACCAGGGTCTGAGGAGTCAGTTCTGGTGGCCCGGGGTGAAGCGCGCGGTGGTAGAGTTTGTAGCAATGTTCCTAGTGTGTCAGCATGTGAAAGTTGAACACCGTATTCCAAGTGGTCTGTTACAACATTTAAATGTCCCCGAGTAGAAGTGGGATGAAATCTTGATAGATTTCTTCATGGGGCTGCCAAGAGTTCAAGGGGGTTTCGACACCATCTGGGTAGCGGTGGACCGACTGATGAAATCATCCCACTTCCTAGAAATCATTGAGTCAAGTACAGTTGAGGCCCTAGCTCAGAGGTACGTGAATGAGGTTTTGTGGTTGCACGGAGTTCCAAGATCTATAATCTCCAACCGGGATACTCGGTTTACCTTGCGGGTGTGGAGAGGATTGTAACATGCTTCTGGCACCCAGCTATGCCTCAGCACTGCTTTCCACCCCCATACAGATGTGCAGACAGAGCACACCATCTAGACTTTGGAAGATATGATATGAGAATGTGTTTTGGGCCTTGGAGGATCATGGGTACAACACTTGCCTCTGATAGAGTTCTCTTACAACAACAGCTATCTCTCTACCATTGGCATGGCTCCTTTCGATGCTTTGTATGATAGGTTGTGCCTCTCACCCATAAAATGGGTAGAGGTCGGAGAAGTAGGTGTTCTTGGCCCAGAGTTGGTGTAGAGAATGATAGAGAAGGTTCAGCTTATACGAGAGAGGATGAAGGCAGCTCAAGATCGGGAGAAGTCATACACTGATAATAGGAGGAGACCCTTGGAGATCGAGGTCGGAGACCATGTGTTCTTGAAGGTCTCTCCTCGGTGTAGGAAGTGAAGATTCGGAAAGGGAAACAAGCCTTCTCCCAGGTTCATCGGGCCCTTCGACATGTTGTGGCAGGTTGTCGAGGTTGCTTATCAAATGGCGTTGTCGCAACTACTGAAAAGGGTTTGCGACGTCTTCCATGTGTCTTAGCTCTGTCGGTACCTACACGACGATTCACACATCCTCGACTGGGGAGAGCTAGATATTGAGGACAATGCAATGTTCATGGAGTGACCCATAATGATCGAAGGTCATGAAGAGATGGTGCATCGTGGACAAACCAGTCCTTTGGTTCCTGTGCTATGGAGGCATGGTGGACTTGAGGAGAGTACCTGGGAATGGGAAGCACAGATGTGTGCCCAGTACCCAGAGTTGTTTTGAGTTTTATCCAGTTTTGTACATACCTATTTACGATGTAATGCTTGACCTGGTTAACTATGAAATGTGTTTCAACTGCATAAGAAGTGTCCTGAAATGTGGGGAGGGGAGGACCTGATCCCTAGTTAATACGCATTAAAGTGGATGCGCCAAAACCCATGCGGGCGAGTAAGTGTTGCCCAAAGTGGATAGTATCTTAACATGGAAGAAACAAAACCCCTCACTCGCATGACCGGATGGTTTAATATTTTTCTTTTCATGGTTTCATGGGGGAGAGGAGTGGTATGATAGTGATTGTTTATGATATAGGTGAGGGAGGGGGCACTCTTTAGTAACAATTAGGTTTTCTCCTAAGAGGTATCATTCGAGGGGGAGTTGTTCGGACCCCTCTCCTTTCTTTAGGTATGGTTTTAATTCTCGAGGGTGAGAATAGTTTGAGAGGTATCTTATGTAATGGCTCGGACCTCTCTGGTCCATTACTTTGTAAAAATGTGGTGTTTGAGGTGTTCCGGGGGGTCAAGGTGACTTGGGGGGTGTGTTTGGGAGGACTTTTAAGGAAATATAAAGGGGCATAGCTTTCGCACGGTTGGCACATAGTTTGCCTAAACTGTGTGGCCAAACCGTGCCAGGTTGGTTTTGGAGATAGTGGCTAATGCATGGTTAGCACACAGTTTGTCTAATTGTGTGGCCTAACCATGTGAGGCGTGTTAATGAGGAAGAAGCTACCGCATAGAAAGTGCATAGTTTGTCAAACCGTGCGGACTAATCATGTGGGAACATAAATATAGATCCTAAAATTTAGGATCTAGCTCGTTTTTCCTCTAAATGGTTCATTTAAGCCCCTAAGCAGCCATAACTCAGGATTACCCTCCCTCGAAGGTTGGAGAACCTCTCCCAAGTGTTTTGGAGGTGATCCAAGGGCTTCTCTTGGAAAATCGAAGCCAGTTTCTTGAGGTATGTGATCGTTCTTGTTTGGTTTCTTAGATCTATGTAGATCTACTCCTTCTCTTCTCTAGGTTTCTTAGATCTGTGCCTGTTGTGAGTTAGATATAAGTGTGTGGATTTCTAATATGGTGATATTTGGTCTCGGTTGTTTTAAGAGAAGAGATCTAAGGATGATTCTGGGAGGATGAGCTTGGCTTTCTTGTACATTCTTTGTTTGTTGGGGGATTTCATAAAAAACCCTTGAGGTAGGGATCTTACCTTCATCTCCCTCACTTTTTTGCATCATACATGGTGGGTATCCTCTTTTTTTGTAAGAGATGGTTGAACCAGTAAATAAAGATAATAACTAGTTAAAGAATGGTTGTGGGAAAGTTTTGTTGATATTTTTGTTTTATTTCCATCAATTCTTATTAGTTTATTATGATGTGAATTAAATAGGCTTATGCCTACTAAAAATCATGGTCGTAGGGGGCCTTTTCATGCACAATTAAATGTTTCCCTATTTTTTGAGGTTGTTTTGTGGATGGAATTTCATATAATGTGGAAATTGGTTAATCATGTAATGTTGGATGATCAACTGAATACCTAGAACCCTTGTATGATCACCCCGGTTATTCTAAATGAAAGAATGAATTTTTGGGTGATGGTTGGGGTTTAATTATGTGAAGGGGTGTTTCGTGGGTTGTTGTGGAACAGGTGAGAATCGGGGCTTTGGTTGGATTGGTTTTGGATTGGTGTGTATGATATGGTTGTGATGGGAAGTAGAGCTACGTTAAATGGTATCGAAGGGATGATGGTGTGACATAGGTATTGTTTCCGTTGTGTTTGTGGTTATGGTGTTTGGAAGAAGGGATGTAGGGATGGGTTGTGCATATGAATATAAGAGGAAGATTTAACTAATGAATTATGGGGCATGGTAGTTGATTAAATACATAAAATCAATGGGATTGATTGGATGATAAAAGAAAATGGTATTGTGTTGCTTGTGTTTTCCCTAACATTATTTGTGGTTGGCAGGGATATGTTTTACAAATGATTGATCTGGTTTGGTTGTTGTTAGTTTCTCGGTGGTTAAGGAACTGATAAACTAAAACTGTTGAAACATGAAAACAAGAATGATTTAAATGGGGAATTGGTTTTTTGAATGAGTTGTGACTTGGATGTTAGTGTTGTGCCTTTCTTTTATGAATGAATAATAACAGTGTGTTTGTTCTTAGGTTCGAATCAGAAACCCTAGGTTGGGATGAGTGCTTGTTACCTATACATATAATTGTAGTTATTACGTTTCTTATTTTCACCCCACCCAAGTTGAGCACATATTGCCGAACGCCCCCTTTTCATGGAGGGAGGGCGTTTTTTCCAACATTACTATGAATGGATGGTTATTAGCTCCTTTTATGCTTCCTTTCTTGAATATCCCAAGACCCTTCAGGTTGGCTGTGATGGCCTGAGGTCCATTATAGCCCATGATTCTTCAGGCATGGTAGATGTGGTAGTTATCCCAGGTGTGTGCAGGCAGGTTGATTCCCAAGAGTCTTTGGGATGCGGCCCATGTGTCTTCGGGCATGGCAGTGGTTGTTCTAGCCCAGGTGTTTACGGGTGTGGTTATGTGTGGTGGTTGTGGACCAGGTGTTTTTGGGCAGGATGTGTGGTAGAGGCCCAGGTGTTTGCGGGTAGGATGTGTGGTTGCGGACCAGGTGTGTGCGGCCGGGTGTGGAAGTGGGACTGCGATGAGAATGGCAGGATTGGTTCGATGCATAGGATGTCTTCAATAACCAGTGGAAAGTGGTGCAGGGTACCCAAACATCGATGTTCTATTACTATACATTACATGACTTTCATTATTTGGGGAGTGTTCCTTGGTGAGGCTTGGGTGGACAGATTCCTTTCTAAGCTTTGATCCTTCTATTTTCTCACGGGGCATTAGGATGTATCCCCACCTATTCATGAGAGCTTTAGATTTTCCTACTGATTATACTTGTATTCTCACACTAAGTTTACTTTCAGGTATTCAGGAGGACTTTAGGGACCGTGTGGTACCTTGCTAGTTGGGTGTTGGAGTTTTACTTGTTTCAGTTTTTGCTTTATTTTTGGTTTCATTCTTTGGTGTTTTTCTTGTACTTGTACTTTTGTTTCAGTTTTGTATAATACATGCATATGGTTTTGTTTTGGGTTTATGTTCATTTACTTGTTCCTCTTTCTTTTGGTGGTTGACTCATCCTATTTCCTGATCATAATTAATAAAAAGTGTAATGCCTCCCATATTTGTGAAAACTCATACCCTTGGTACTCGTCACCACTCTGGGGCCTACCGGAGGCGAGACTTTGGGGTTATTATCTCCCTTTCACCACTGCCAGCTCAGGTAGGACATTCTTGGTGGGAGGGGCTCGTGACGCCTAGATTGGGCTGACAGATATATTTATAACATATACAATGGCATGGACTATACAGTGATAGGTGATCTCATTATAGATTAAACAATGGGTGCATATATATATATATATATATATCACTCAAAAGATTTTGGTAATGAATATATTGTAATTCGGCGATATTTTTCTTCCAATTAAAAGGTTATTTAAAGGGATTAATTAATATGAATCCAAAATTAACTAAAAATGGTTTTCAATAGATTATTAAGGGTTTATAATATTTTAAATGATCTATATTATTATAAAATAGATCATTCCTCTTCCATGATTTCAGATATAATGATTCAGATATTGATGGTTATGAGATCTTTTTTTACTCTCTCAAGAAACATGATTATGTCGTCATATTCAAATTATTTATTCATTGATGGGAATCAATAACCAATGCATATGTTCACTGCTACTGTTAATTGGAGATCACCCATATTACAATTTTTTGACATAGATATAAATAATCATTTTGAATGAGTTATATAAACAATGGATTTAATATGGATGATGATGATCTCTTCAAAATAAAAGGAAAAACTAGTTCAAGTTAGAGAAATATTTATTTAATCTCATTTGAATTTTTTTATATTGTAGTTTCTCATCATTATATAAAAAATAATCATAAATGGACCATAAAGTTGTATGTGATCCAATTTTTTCATCTAATTTTATAAATTATATATGATAAAAATTGGGTCATAAATATTGGAATCAAAGACAGGAATGTAAATATATTGATTTTAACACTTATACCATGAGTGCATGTTCTTGGATGTTATAATTTGAATAAATGTTCAGTTTTGAAAACATTAATTTTTGGTTTTTTTCAAGTGACTAAATATAAGAAGGCATTGGTTCCATATTTGGTCTATAAGACAATGCTTGATCATATGGTCAATGTCATAGTAATCCCAATTAAGGTTTTATGTATTAAAAATTTTGAGGTCCTTAAAGAATTTTTGTGAGACATTTTATTGGGTTGAGGAATGTATAACCAATAGGATAATCATTAAGTGTTACTTAGGGATGATTTTTTTTCATGTTTACTGAAAAAAGGCCATTTTGTATGCTCGGTGAAAATCTAATACATCTCACTATGATTTGGTGTATAAAACCAACATTGATGGTTGATATGGGTTTTACACTTACCATTGGATGAAAATATATCATATAAGGTTTTACATTTTCCTACAAGTAAATATTATGTTTTTTAAAAAAATTATTATATTTTAACTTAGAAATAAATTATGATTTATATTTGGAATAATACACGATAAATCCATCTAAATAATGGGTTTAAATCATAGTCATCAAACATTTTTTAGATCGGTAATAATTGTTATTTATGGGATGATTTGGTTTCATCATTGGGGATTACTATTTTTTTAATATTAATGTTACATATATTGGTTTATTCATTTAGGTAATTATCTAAATATGTATGAAACAATTTTATTTTGGATAATATCAAAATTTAGAAGCAATATATTATTATCCATTTTATTCTTATATGGTAATTCAAATTTTATTTTAGGGATTTTTACATGAAAAATTCATCTTGAATAATTATTAATGGGAAAAAATGACACGATTATTGTGTTAATTCTTTAATTTTTTAATTTATACATTCCAAATATGTATACATCCATATTCTTTTAATCTATATTTTAAGAGAATTCCTCATCTATAGAAAAATTATCATGAAACAAAAATATTATCCTAATACCTTAATATCTGAATAATTATACGGACTATTAGATAGTCATAGATTTAGATTGTTGAAGGCTATAATATTAAATTTAACATTCAACTTCATTTAATCAATGTCCTCAGTAACCATCTATAATTATTTTTTATTTTCCACTATTTTCATCATTGTTCTCTTATATTGGAAACCTAATCATGTGATATTCCATACAACCTTTTATATATTATTTTCTCAATTATTATGATTATGTTTGATTTTAACTTTTTTATGATGTGGCTTCCTAATAAAAGTTTCTTAAAATGTGTTTGATTTTATTATCAATATAATGATCATATTATGAGGGCCGCATTTATTAATGGGGGCGGATGTGACCTCAAAGGATTTTAAAATATGAAAATTATATTTGATAGCATAATGAAAATGAAACAATATGTTTATGATTCATTACATCAAACACATATTTTATCTTCAATTATAGAAAAAATTATCTTCTTCTGTTCAATAGTGTGTTCAACATACAACAATATAATTAAACGTCCCATGATATATATTATCATTATAACCTAGAAGTTAAATCTGTTGGTATGAATAGTTTAACATAATCTATGAAATATATATATATAAATTAATTTTATATTTATATATTTCTTTCCCAATATCAATTATTTGTAAAATATTATATATAATCAATCAATTTGTAATAAAGTGGGTTTGCAGGTCAAATATCTGTTTTCATCAAAATTAATTTTTATTAAATTTATTGAAATATATTATAATATATTTTATGAAAATTATTGAATTTTTCTAGATAAAATGATATTAATTTTTGAAACTGAATAACAAAATTATATTAGATATTTTTTTCAAAATTTATTCATTTTTTATAAATAATAAAAAAATACTAAATTTTAAATGAATGTTATGTTTTTATTAATTTATTTATAAACAAATAAATTTTATATTGGTGTAAATGTATATTTATTTAAATTATAAATATATTAATCAGATTTATTTCATTAGAATCATTTTAATATTTAAAATGAATATAAAATGTTTTTAATCTTTTGATCATTTTCTCTTTGAATACAACCTTTAATATTGTGTCTCCAGGATTAATATTATATTATATTTTTCCACCTATGTGAATATATTTTTTTCAAAATGGATTCCATATTTTGAATTAGAATAATTTCTAATTCTTAATAAGCTAAAATTAATTTTAGACCAGAATAATATTGAAAAAATTAAATTAAAAAACAATTAATGAAAAAACAAGAGTGTTGAATGATTAAACATTAATTTTGAGGGGAAATTTAACATAGTAACTTTCCCAAAACCCATTGGATGAACATATTTAGACCCTTTTGAAATTATTATTTATTCTTATGTGTTTTTGAGAAATTTCTCTGTGAAATTGACCTGTATAATAATTTATGTTATGTAAAAGGAAAAAAGAAATCGTTTCCCCATTCATGTTATACTTAGAATTAGAAATTGGGAAAAACAATATTGTTTTGGTTATAATTATTATTTTAAAATATAATTTTTTTCATGGTTATTTATTTTAGTATTTTGTAGTTTAATTAATTAGATTAAATTCTAAATAATAGTGGACACATAAATTTTTTTCTTAGTAATTATTTAATATAAAAGATAAAAAAGATATTAGAAGTGATGTAAATTTAATGAATATTTTTTAACATATTTTGGGTATATAAATGATATCATTCTTTATAGGTGTGAGAATAATATATTCTAATTCAATAATTCCATGATATTTTTATATTAAATGTATTTTAATAATGTCAGAAAATTTCATTAATGTTATTTTTTATAAATTATATTTTATTAATTGATTTAGAAATACCAAAAATGCAACCCAATCCAAGGGACTTTCAAATGATAATAATAAAATAATATGTCCTATTAAAGTTGGAATTTTTATATATTAAATAAATCGACCAACAAAATTCTATGAACATTGATAGCAAAGTTAAGGTTAAAGTATTGTTTTTGGACATTGGTTAAGCATTTTCTAACACTAATTTTCTACACAAATGTAACTTTTATTTGGTAAATGAGATTAAATATTTATAATATGTTTGTATAGATTTTCTAATATTTTTCCCTCAATTTTTTCAATAATGGATAAATTAATTATATTTGAAAACTATTTACCATAATAAAAAAATAGAGAAATTAGGAAATGTAGTAGTTAAAGAACAAAATGATTAAAACACGTGTTTTATTACTTATTAGATACTTTTACTAACCATTTCATCCATAAAAACATTCAATTATCAATTTTACATCTAGTTTATTAAATATTGAATTCCTAGTAGTGATAAATTATTAATATTAATAGAATGAAACTCCTCCTCAATTATAAAATGGAAATTACATCCCTTGATTTTTCAAACCTATGAAGTAATTTATATCATATAAATGCTTTCCAAATATCATCCATCCTCCCCATTACTCATCTTATATTAATTAAGATATCATTTCATGTCATTAGTAGAAAAATATTGATTTTACCCAAATAAAAATTATATTCTTAAACAAAAATCATAATTTTTCATCAGTCATCACCTCTATTAATTATTCATATATGATTATTATATTATATGATTATTATAATAAATATAATCAGGTTTTTTATTTTAATTATTTTACATCAACCCAAAAAAATTATATCAAATGGTTTCCAAAATCAATATTCGTGTGTACGAAGAACTACCTCGTTGCAAAACGATGTTTTTTTTCATTATCACCTCTCACAATTGGGTATAATAATGGATAAAAATATTATATATTATATTTATATAATAAAAATATATATTGAGTAATTAAAACATATATTACATTTTACATTCAATACCAGAGAGGATATAACATTTTTTCTTGTGTGGACGATGGACTACATCCTCACGAATCGATATGATTCGTTGTTCACGGATGTGTTTCATGGATTATAATAAGGGTAAAGATAATAAATATGTGTGATATAAATGAAATAATTTCGATATCAATGAAATATTGTTTTTTAATTAAAATATATTATTTTGTTTTTATCTATTCAATCATTAAAAATTTATAATGTCCTTCGTGGAAATGTGGACAACTACCTCCTCAAAGAGTTGTGATGCCTTTTTTAATATCCCATTACCGTGAATGATATTTATAAGCATATAAAATAAGATAATTTGTTATTTATAATATTATAATCAATATTTTTAGATAAATTTTTCATAAATTCTTTCTATAATGTTCATTGAATAATGAAAACGTTAGTCATGCGTACATACATCCTACCATCTCGATGATCTTAACATTAGTTAATTTTTCATTACCATATTTCATTATTCATCATAAAATTATATTTTAAAAATTTAAATAATATCTATCTCATGGATATGAACCTGGATATGTTTAAATAATATCCACATGGACTCTAATAAACATAGCTAAGACATTTTTACCCAAAATATAAATATGGACAAAACATCTGATTTAAACATAATCGATTATGTAATATAATCCAAATTATTAATAAATGGTATAAAATTAATAATAAATTTAAATTGTTTCTAAAAACACATTTGTTTATTTTACATTATTATTAATACACATGTGACATGTGGGACTCATGGTAATTGTTTTTCTCACCCCTTATTATTTCTATGATATATATGCCACATTCAATACTTTTTTTATAATTCGTTGTATATAGAACATGTGAATGTATTCCGTGATAGTTATAAATGCAATTAAGTATATTTACATATCCATTTTAGGATCTCCCTTTCATGGGATATATGGTATCATTTTTACCAAAGATGTTTGTAATTTTTGTCTTAATTTTGATTCTATGGGAGAAATGTTATATTATACAACTATATTGTAGTATGAGGTGTATATAATGCTACATTGACATATGATATCATTATTAGAATTATTATTCTAATAGTATACTTTTAATTATTGGATATTAATTCATGGGGATTATAATTCAATGATAGCCATGTAGTTAGAGTTTTATTGTATAATATCATTGTTTTTTGGATTTTATAGGATTATGGATCCAATGATGAAATATTTTGATATTTCAATCATTAAACACTTGAATTTTATTTCCCTATAGTTATTTTTTGTTAATATTTTTTTTCCTTCATTTTCCAAAAATTATGTACTCATTATTTCAAAATACAAATTCTATTGAAAATAATGCCTCTGATAAAACAAATTATAATAAAACCATGTTTTTTGTAAAAGTTTTTAGAAATGTTTTGAAAATATATTTTCAAAGACAAAAAGATATTTTCTAGAAGAAATTTTTCCATTATTATTTAAAAAATCGTCCCTTATGTTTTCCAAAAAAAATTCAAGGAAAATAATTTTCAATATGTTTTATATTCTAGAAATATATTTTAAAATGAAATTAATATTTTACTCAATAATTATTTTGATAATATTTTAATAGGATTTTCATGCATCAATGTTAACAACCATTGTTGATACTTCTTTTCTACTAGGGATATGTTGTAATTATGCTGACCTTTCTATTTTATGGATAGATGCATAGTTTTTCAATTATATTCTTTTTAAATCCATTTTATTTCAAGAGATAACAATGTATCAAATATATTTTTATAAAATTAGATTATTTTATTTTGTTCAAGCATTTTTTAAAGATACTTTCATGAAACACATACATATTACACAGTTTAATCATACTTCATAGATATTAGCAGAAATACAGTTTTATTCCATATGATATTAAGGTTATAAAGGAATAATTATTTTTAATGTTAGTTTTATGATGAATTTTATATGTAATGAATTCATGTTGTGTTCCTTGGACATTACATAGATAATGGGTTTGAACAAATATTAATGGGTGAACACTTTAAATCATATAAGATGGGGTGGTAGAAATAGTGTCAGGTGAGCCAATAACAACTTATATATTGGGATGATAAAAATATCCTTGGGTGATCCCATTACACTATATAAAATGGGGTGGCCTATATAACATCAAATGAGCTCGTTATATGTTAAATTATGGATGCACCTTGATTAGAATCCAATTCATTTGGTAATGCTTATTTTTAATATTTTTATATTGTAATTCTAATTAAATAGATTTTGAAATGGTTTTGAAACTATGGTTCCCTAAGTATAAAAAAAAATTTCTTAATTTCATGTTGTGGGTTTATAATGATTCCCTTGAGCAATATCAATATCCCATGGTGTATGATTATTGATTCTTATTACCCTTTAATTTCGCATGTTTTCTTATTATATGATCTTGGTATAGATGGGTGTGAGTTATTTTATGATTCTCTCTATAATTTTATTTTATATTTATAACCCTATAAACATATTAGGCTCATGAATGAAATTCAATTCCAAATGCTTATGTTTACCATTACTAATCATTTGATCTCAAACTTATTCTTTTTTCATTTTTCCAATGTTATAATGAATGATATTGAATGAGTTATGTTTAGAAGTGATTTCATTTGGATGATGTTTATGGCCTATTTTGAAAGTTAAAAAGATGTTTTAAGTGGGGAAATGTTCATTTAATGTAATTTGATTTTTTTGGAGTTTTTCATAATTTTTTAAAACACTAAACAAAATAGTTCCTTGAGGTTGTAAGTGATCCAATAGTTCCATATGATGTTATGTGGTTTGATGTAAAATAATGGGTCATAATTATTATAAAAAATCATGAAATGTAATGTGAGGGGTTTATCTCCAAAATCAACAGTGACAGTTATGGGTGGTTATATCCGTTGAAATAGTATGAAAATGTAGATTCATTTTGGAGACCTACCTTTATTGGAACCTAAACTGAAGATTTTTCTAATGTAATAACCCATGAATTGGAAAGAGGAATATATAATTCGATAGTGTTTATGTCACAAAACAGAAATATTAGAAGAGAAAATAGATCCATGATTATTTATATTATATAAATTATCAAATAAATTAAATTTGTTTAATAAGATTGGATTCATGTAATAATTTGTATGCAAAATCATGATACAATATTAAAATATTATTAATAAAACCAAGACATTATATCATATCTTTTATGTTGATTGTTAGGAAAAAGAAAAAATAAACAATTAATAATATATGTCTTTCACATTTATAAATTAAATTAACTTTCTATCTATTTATTAAAAATAAAATAAGAACTATTTGAATGAAAAAAATACTATTTTCTAAAAAATGTATTTTTAAAAAAATATTCTTCAGTTGGTCTTAATAAATATAATTTAATATTAATTTTTTCTAATTTTATAAAATCTATTTTTATTGTTAAAATTATTTATGGAAATCTGTATTTCAAAATTCTAATTGTGTTAATTTTTTATAATTTTTTGAAAAATTTAATTTTTATTTAGATGCTGAAAAATATTAATTGTTATTGAAAACTGCATCTTCAGGTAAATTATTTAAATTTTCCAATTTTATTTTAAATTGGACATATGTAAAATTATTATATCATTTATTATAATTTATCTAATTTAGGATATTTGAATAAATTTTATATTGAATTATTTTATATGTTTTAATAAATTATTTTATTGTTCTTCATTAGAAAACAAGTTATCAAACACCTCTCCTAAATGAATTTTAAATTTAATTATACCAAATATATGATATAAATTAGTAGGAAATCATTCCATAATTCCAATAACTATTATAAATATTATCTAATAAGGTAAACATAATTTTTTTACAATAATTATTTGTAAAAACTGTGATTATTAATTACTATAGTTAATGTAATAATTAGTTTACATAAGGACCAACAAAAATGTTAATGTTTAAAAATTACCTCAAATGTATAAAAAATATTTTATGTTGACATATAAACCTCAAAGCATCTAAAGTTATCTAATAAACAATTTTTAGTTTCTTGTCATGATTAAAACATATTATACCATTATGTTTTAAAAGATTCTATGTGCGTCCTCTCCACCAATTCTAAAAGGCCACAACCTTTTTTCTCTTCTTCACACTAGAAATGATCTTTTATTGAAAATAACTAAAAAAATACATCATTAAATACCTTTTTAAATCATATAGTCATTTATTATACCACGACATTGATCATAGAAGTCTTTAGGATAAGCCAAAAGTGGTTTCCAGTAGAATAGGTATTGTTTTTAACTGTGTGTTTTAATTTTACTTCATATTATAATTCCTTCAGATGTTGGTAAAATATGATAATATGATAAAAGTGGAATATCTTATATAATCATATTATATTATTATAATTTAATAACATATAACTATCTTAATTTCCATCAAATAAAAATGGAAACCATCAATCACTTGTATAGCACAATAACACCTCCTGAACCAATCCAATTTGTTTTCCATCACCCCATTTCAATTACTAATATAAAGATATATTTAACATTTTTATATTATGTTAATGTAACTACTATTCTTAATATATTTTTAAATCATGTATACTATCTTACATCTCTTTCCATGATGAATATGATAATGTCTGTCGTGTGTATGATGGACTACAACCTCTTCAAACGATGTGATTCAATTCTCACATATTATTTAAATCGAATATATTAATGATAATGTTGATTAATATCTATCGTATTATTTACCTAAATGTACTCTGGTGAATATAATATCATGTGTAACATTCTACTTCCATGACCCATCCCTTGGGGCCCATGCTTGACTAAACCAATCCCACCTCCCATAGGCAAGGGGGTGGCGACTAGATCCTTGTAGGAATATCCCAAACATAGAAAAGGAATTTTCCTATGTACCTATACACACACAAAAAACACCTAGCTACAAATATTGGAAATTGAAAATACTAAGTAAACAAGCACAAGGTATGACCATAGAAAACTGAAGGTAAATTGATCCATAATATATACATAATAAAAAGGAAAAGTAAATGTACAAGTCTATGGAACTCCTCCACATAAAACACCACATAATGGGTAGGTACAGAAATATATGTTTAACGTGGAAGATCACACATCATATTTTGGGTCATAATCGTCACCACCCACCCCTAATATACCAAGGACTCCATCAACGGTTCGATCATCTCCACAAGACATGACATGTGTGGGAAAATCTCTTGCATGGGTGAGTAAAACAATATACAGTAGGGAAACGTAAAACACAAAGTAAAGTACCAAAATGGAAAATTACTAAGAATATACATTCATCTCAACACAGTTATGTGTCAACACCACATATAAAAATAACATCTAGGGATACTCGTAATGGATTCCAAGACTCAGGGTCCAATACAAATGGCAGCCACATAATTACGATTGTAACATGCTTGTTCTGAGATATACCATCCCTTGATCTATCTAATAATAATCTCATAGAAAATGTCTACCAAAATTATCCAATAGAACTCTTGGTATCAACATTTCATGAAGTTTCCCAAATACATCTGGTCTCTCTATGGCATGGAGTTTCAATAATATAACCAATCCTTTGCCATAGTATTCTGTTTCGGCATATTCTAATCTGAATAGACATATAGTCTCTATTAAAAACTCACTTCGCATAATCACAAGAGACCTACTTCATGTCTTCATAGGATACATTATCCACATATTCATAATAGACCTACTACTCCTCTTATCAAGAGACCTATTCAATGTCTTTATCGGTGACCTACTCCTCATCTCCGTAGGAAACCTACTCTGCATATTCCTTGTAGTCCTACTTCACCTCTTCGTAGGATACCTGCTCCACGTTTTCACTGGAGACCTACTTCGTGTCTTCAAAGGACAATTACTTGCATATTTCCCAGGTTACATGAGACTTACTCTCCATAGGACTAATCCACTGGATTTCGTTCATAGAAAGCTCATTCATGGATAACATGATCCTAGAGACAAAAAGTTCATATTCAAACCTTCATGGAAACACACATAGAGCATATAAAATAAACTGCCTCATCATGAGGGTCGTGATGTCGCAAACGGATCATCAAATAGACATGTTGTTCCATAGGTATGTTAATTTTAGTGAAAAGGGGTTGGTAGGGTCCAACTCTGATCTGGGTTCAAGCCAAACCCGACCCGACACATCCTAACCTAGTCAAGCACACTGGGCATAGCACGACCTAGTACAATGGGCCTGCCCCACTGGGTCAACACTATGAGCCGAAAAAGCCGCGGCCCGCTGGAACGTGGCACCCAGGCTGTCGGGCCATGTGGCCACCTGGTACAGCATGTCTTTCCCGCATCACATGGGCTAACCTCCTCCAGCATGTGTCCAAGCTTAATCCCAGGTCATGTTGTTCACCTAGCACGCCTCCCATGTCTATCCTAGTCTTCTCATGAAGACTGTAAATCCCACATGCGGCTCAGCCACATGTTGGAGGTCAATGGGGGCGGCCATCCGCTGCAGGTGCCAGTCACCGGTACCAGTACACAAGTGGACCCTTCCTCCAACCACCACTGTTTTATCTATTATTCTTATTGACAATTTGAAGATGTTATGAAATCCTAAGGTCTCCACCTTCACAATCATGGGTTCAGATCCCCGCCATGGTCTATCTCATTTCAAATCCATACAAATTGAAATATCCTAGGCACTGCTCTAATTAATTTTCCACTATCATCATCACACGTCCATTATACCACATCAATCCCTTATCCATGATATCAAATCTTTATGCCAAGAAATGTTTGTTCTACGATAAGATAATCAATAATTATTGAGTTAGTGATTAAATTAAGAATGCCCGTAATGAATGATGAACAAAGGAAAAAAGTCATGAACACCAAAACAAGACAAAACCTAGATTGATGTTTGTCTCGATAGTGGTTTGTTTTCCTTATAATGGTTAACAGAAACACATAAAAATGATATATAATATCAGATAAAAATCCCCAATAAACCCCACAAGGTAAAATCTATCCTACCATAAGTACAACCCATGGATTAATCTGTTGGTGGACGAATGTATGTTTTTCATATGGATAATGAACGAGGATGGAAAATTGATTAAAACACACACCCTACTTAGTGTATGGATCAGTCGACATTGGGGTTTGATCTTCGTTCCAATCCTTTGATAGTTATCATGATCCTTTATCTCATAGATCCCCAATACTCAATTCACGATATGTGATCTATGATTTTCCAACATTTGTCTTTATTTTTCATTCACCAAGGGGATGGAACTTCCAACACATTTATCCAGAGCTTCCAAATAATTCTAGGTTTATATTTTCACAATGAATTATTATTTTAATAGAGATAAAATAAAACACATCATCAGGTTTCAGCATTGAAATTTCTCCATGCTATTTCATTTATGAAACGGAATGGGATGACTTGTCAATATGTCGTAGCATCATTTAATAATGTTTAAAAGGAAATAAAATAATATTCTTTATGTTTTTATACTCCATAAAAATTTCCAAAAATTAACATTTGAATTAGAACCATGCCGTTCATTGTTAGGCCCTGCCCAAAGAAAACAACACATTAAAAACACAAATTTGATCTCAAATTTCCAATCTGGGTAACCGATCATGATTTATTAAGATTTTAAAATGAAATAATTTTATATAATAATTTTATTTATTATTACATTCATTTTGGGTTTTCTAAATGGAGACAATTGGATACTAATATTAAGTCACGAATATGGTAAAACCTCTATCATGAAAGAAACGATGCACTCAGATTCTAGATCTGGGAACCCGTTTAAGAGTTATTCCACATTTTCAGGAAAACAACTCACAAACATTATTAAAAATATAACAATTTCATCAAGCCAGTCAAGGATATTTAGGCCTTAGAATTTCACGTCGTCTCAATTTCTATTTTTAAATTTTTGTAAAAATGTTTCTAAAAATATAATGGAGAAAATCCAAGTCCTTATATTATCTCCAACATAATGCATTACGTACCCAAAATCCAAACCAAGTGATACCCAAATAGGCAAGGTTAAAAGAGAGAACCTGAGCCCGCACTCCCATGTGATCTTCTATAGATTCTTGTATTTCCACCGGCCACACACTAAATGAATCGACTACCCATATAGTGTCCTCTAATGCTGATACTCAATCTCAATGACTAGGGTAAAAATACAGCATCTTAAATAGAAACTACATTCCAGAGGATTCCATGGATTTGAGCTATCAGCTATATGTAGAGGTATCCCAAGCACTCTACTAAACTATTCTCCGAAAAAGATAAGAGGTTAATGGCTTGGTGAGTTCGTCAATGATCTTCCTGATGGTATTGTTCCAATGGATGTACATTGTAAACCCATCAAAATGTCTGTCTATATTCATTTTCACTAATTTATGGGATCCCAATGAAAAAATGGGAAACCCCATCAAATCATAGGGGCTCGACACAATGAGTTAAAAACCCACAAAACTGATTCAAACAAGCGCGCAACTTTTATATCAATAAGTGATCTCAACTTTGACCTGTTTCATAATCCCCAATGACTGCCCTATCACCCACATGTGTATCAAGATTAATCTCACCACTATAGGGATCTACTGCTACTATTGTGCATCCTCTGAATGGAACGATGTGCTCCCCACCATTAAAATAACAATTAGAGTCATTTCACCTAGAAAACTATGAACCTAATGTCTCACCATAAATATCACCTAGATATGCCTCCCAGACTCACTATTATAGTGAATGGTTCAAAATTAAATCCTGTAGGTAATCCACATCATCTCATTCCATAAATGATAATTTTAAAGAGACCATGTACTCCATTGCTTCATTCTGAAACTACAAACCAGATCTCCAACTGAGATAATTAGCTACTAAATTTGAATTACTTGTAGAATATACTCTCTCAATGTCATAGTTCAAGAAGAACTCTATCAAACACTTTAGTATCAAATTCAAAACCTTTTATGTTTTCTGAGTAGATGAAAAATCACTCGCCATCTAGTTGTTTCTCTAAAAATTCATTGCAATGAACTCTATTCTCATCTAATTAATGTTGGTCGCATAGTTATTCCCATGTTATCTCAACAGATGTGAACCATATATAATAATTTCTTTCCACATTATCAAAACAACACCATGTTTGGTCTCTGATGCATCAAAGACCAATACGTACATGACTCCGTCTTCTGGTAATCCAAATATTATGGCACCTGTCCAAATCTATTATAACTACTAAAAAGCGTGTAGGAACCTTATTATCAATTTTAAAGGATGGAAATTTCAACTAATCAAAGTTTTCATCAACCCTTTGATATTGGTTACTAATTCTCCAAGGTCTCTTGGTTGATGTGCTTCTAATGCACATATAACCCCAAAGAATGTGTCTTAATAATCTCTTCCTCTGGAAGTCCTCCACCATTACCCTTAGCTTGTAAAGCACTATGAAATCGATCCAATATTTAGATGATGATATCACTGTCATCCCAAGGTGTAAAACAATGTTGAAGTCTATCTCTCTATGGGGAATTAATCATGGTACATTTTTAGGGAATACATCCTCAAACTCATCCAATATTGTTAGAAAATATAAAACACATAATATCTACTTCTCCAAGGGGATGGATAGCCGACTCATGAGATATCGGTTGAACCCTCATATACATGAGTCCATCATGTAATTCATAGGCTTTCTTATCCAATGACCAAGAAAAACCACATTCCATCTATGCAGATAAACCACATCCTTTTAAAATAATATTCAATTTGATCATGGACTATTGATAACTAATCAATAACAATAACAACATCATAATTCCTTAATCTCATCACCATGAGAATCCAACTCAAACTCCCGCCTTAAGGGTCAGATCACATTTTTGGCATAAGTGTGATTATCAGGTCTCCTTTTGTAGGTATCTCCTAATATAAGCATCAAATCATTAGTTTAACAAGAAACTCAAGGTCTTGAATAATATTAGTGACAATAAATAATGATAAGAACATGATTATATTAATATAATTGATAAAAGAAGACACAAACCATAACTTGAATCATTTCTAGAGCCCTTGGGTTATATTCCTTGACCACATATAGCTTTCCCATCCCTTGTCCTTCAGCACTCTAATCCTGGTGTGGACCACATGTGTGTGGATTTGGTAACATGTAAAAATGTATACAACCTATTTCTTCATTACCATCCCTGTATAGAGTCTTTCGAAATGAAGATCCATTTATTCTTGTCACTTCCACTTCCTCAATGGACCATTCACCATTTCCATTCTAGCTATATGATGGGATGTGCAATATCTAGTGTGATGTCACCATCCATCACATGAAAAGATTTGCATCTCTCTAGGCCAAATTTACTCAACGAATGACCCCATATCAATAGATCCCTGGTCCTGGGACCTCCTCTTGAAACATCTCACACGTTCGAGTCCCTAAGATTGATGTTAGTTTCTTTCTGCTGACATCTCTTCTCCTTCATTCCCACTGCTGACATCCACTGGTTATATCTTCTCTTTTAAGAGATATTGGTCCACAAAGGATCCCTCTAGAACCCTATCCTAAGAAGGAATGTACAGTGGAATAACTCTAGATCTGAGGTCCGTAAACACATATTTCAAGATCGTCCAAGCCATAAATCAGTGGTCATGTATAATTTTCATCAAGTACCAGAAATAATTGGTATGCCATGATGAATACTAAGATACCGATATGTATTCCTTCTAGAGCATTAGATGTTATTGGGCCTGTATAGGCCTTAGATTCTTCAAATATAACTCCTTATTTGAAAAAGGTGCTCAAATTTTATCTATAGAAGTGTCACCTCATTGTATGATCAGGTATAGTAAACCCCACCATCGCTCTGTTGAGCTATTTTGAAGGCTCACCACCAACAGCACCATCAGATCTATTATTGCTCTGACTGGATGGAAAATGTAGTCACCACCTAGAGCCAGCCCTAAGCAACCTAGGATTTTGTCTCAACTCAGAATCTGAGGGGTCTCTATTTTTGAAACATGTTATGTACACTCAGTCTGTGCATCTCATCT
The DNA here is from genome assembly GCA_963277665.1 of Viscum album. NCBI lineage: Eukaryota > Viridiplantae > Streptophyta > Magnoliopsida > Santalales > Viscaceae > Viscum > Viscum album. The sequence continues at coordinate 1,068,542,267 of OY728157.1, read as the reverse complement.
ACAGGTAGTACATGTACCATGTGCTGCTACCCATGTCATGGTATAACTTGAACACCACCTAGTGGTGTTTCCTATAGTTTAAATCTCTGTACCAATCTCTTCTCCCCATGAATCATCCACAAAATCACATTTTTGTAATCATGGATGGATGTATAAATGGAAAAATCTTCAAAAAAAATATTTTCTATTGTCAATAGATTATACCTTGTGAGGTGACTCAATAAGGTCATGGAAAACAAAATTCATTCTTATATGATGCATGTATCATTGTTCATCCCTATAACTATTGTTTTCATGTGCATAGCTTAAAATAAGAATTTGGGGTCCTAGTGAAGGGATTCATTTCCCACTGCACCAAAACTGGAATCAATGGTCTAAAATCCAAACACAAAAAAGATAACATTGTTTCCCCAGAAAAAACTCTTAGACTCTGTGTTCATAATGTAGAACAAATCACCCTCTGATAACACTCTGTCATGACCCATCTCTTAGGGCGTATGCCATGACTATCTAAATCCAGCCTCCCATAGGCTAGGGGTTGGTGACATGCACCGATTAGGCGTATCCCAAAAAATTGAAGGAATTTTCCTATGTACATATTGACACACACACAACTACCAACCACAGATGCTGGGAAGTAAAAAGACTAAATAAACAAACAAAAGTTATGATAGTAGAAATCCAAAGGAAATAGGTCTATAATATAAGACCAATAGAAAGGAAAAGTAAAAGTAAAAGTCCATATAACTCCTCCATAGAAATCCATACATGACGGGTTGGTATAAAAACTTTTTTCTAAAGCCGTATAATCACAGGTCTTCTGTCGAGTCACTATAAGAACCACATATCCCTATTCCACCAATGACCCTATCAATGTTTTGATCATCTATACAAGACACACCATGTGATGGAAAATCCTGCACAGGGGTGAGTAAAAAAATACTCAGTATGGGATCCCAAAACACAAATAAAACACCACAAAGGAAACATAACTAAGAAGATACAGTCATATAAACACTATTACATGTCAGAAATACATATAACAAAACATCCATTTATAAACATAAATTATTTTATTAATCAATGTATCATCCACTTCCAGCCACATGGTTCTACTCATTGCATGATCATTCAGGTAAATCTCACTTCATGACCCATCTAATATTAAGCATGTAGAACAGGTCTACCAAAAGTATCTGTGGGAACACCTTACCCCAAAACATAATAAGGATTACCTGAGAAAAAATCTCTCTGAATAACACAGAGTATTGATATCATAAGAAATCCTTTTCCATAGGATTATTTACAATTCATATTCAAATATGATGACACATAGTGTCTCTTTATGAGACTCACTTGACATTCTCATAGGATACCTACTCCTTGTCTTCTCTAGTGAACAATTACGATTTATCGCAGGATAACTACTCATCATCTTCACAGGATACGTACTAAATTTATTCTAATTATACCAACTCGGGGTATTTATAGGATACCTACTACATGACATCATAGGACAAATACTTCACATATTCGCATGACACATACTCTGCATCTTCACTCAATACCTACTCTGCATCTTCGCAGGAGACCTTCTCATTGTATTTTCATGAGACTTACTCCACATCTTCCCAAGAGACCCACTAGACGTCTTTATAGGAATCATACTCTATTTATTCCCATGTAACAGACTCCCTATCTTTTCCGGGGACTTACTCTACATATGTCATAGTTCATAGGAGACTTAATTCACATATATCTGATACATAGGATTCAACACTGAACAATCTTGTTTTGAAATCACCTGATCCTCAAGAAAAATGAGTCAAATACCTAACTCTACTAAAACTCATTTATATTATCTCAAATGATCCACCTTTTTCAAGGTAACCAACACCACAAACAGTTCGTCAAATGAACACACAAATTGAGAGTTATGGGAATTTTACTGAAAACTTGCATATTGGGTCCGAGTCCGATCTGGGTCCAGGCCGGGCCCGAATTGACCTGACCCAACCCAGCCCGGTTCACCCAATTTGGCCCAGTATGATCTAGTCCATTGGGCTATGCCTACTAGGCTTAGCCTGGTTGGCCTATCTTATGGTCCAATTAGGCCACATCTTGTTGGACGAGTTGATGTAGCCCGCAGGGATGGCCCATGTCACACAGGCCAGCCTCCACCAGCATGTGTCATAGAAACATCTCGTATCATCCCAATCAATGGGGTTCACCACCCCCATCTAGCCCAATACACTCACATAGACCTAGTAACATGCACATTAATTGAATACATCCCAACATCCCCATATAATCTACCCCGGGATCCCACAACCGCCTCATAGGGTGGACGCCATCCACCATAAAGGCATGTAGCCCCCACCTCGTGCCACCTCTGATTTCCACTGATGTTGATCACCAGCACCAGTGCACTGGTGGAAGATTCTGTATACACCTTATTCACATAGTTATCCAATTCTTGATTTGAATGATATTTCGCAATCCTCAGTTCTCCACCATCACTGATGTAGTCCTGGATCCATTCCACAATCCATCCCATTGAAAATTCGTTCAAATGGAGATATCTCCCACACATCTACGACCCATTTTCTACAGTAATCGTTGCACCTTTATCATATCGAATCCATCATAGTTTAGTTATATCAGATAATTTTTCCAAGAATCAATTTATCAACAATCAAACGTTCGTGAATCGTTGAGTTGCGGGCCAAACAATGAATGGTTGTGAGGAATGAAAAACAGAGAGAAAAATCCATGAACCAAAAATGTTTAGTAAACCTTGATAGATTTTTTTAATGATCATGGTTCTTTTAATTATTAATAGTGTTAGGATTTTAAAATATCTCAATTTAGATATTTTCTTGTGTTTTGGTAACCCTAATCCATGCCAATTGTTCATCTCTTCTTCTCCCCTCTATTAGTGACTGATGAAAAATTAAATCGGGTTGGATCAAAGTGAAAAACAATGTTTCTCATCCTCCTAAACCTATTGGAATGTGCTTTGTTCACCAATGACCGATCATTATAGACATTCGAATCATATTTGGTGGTTTTAACCTTGGATTAAATGTTTGAATATGTTGAATATACATTTTTCAATTTGCTCCACATTTTTCCTGATCCAAACTTCTAAAAACAAATTGTTTAATAATTTATATTATTACCCAGATTTCTATTATTGATATTATAGCCTATAATCATTGGAAAATAATACAAACTCATTCTTATGAAGCTTTTCTCCCACAAATAATCACGGTCTTCACCAACAGAACCCTCCGATTCTCACCTCCACAATTTCCAAGTGACCACAACTCGATCAGGAACCCAAATCCAACAATGATTTTCCAAAGAGTGAATGAATTGTGATCAACTATTAGATCATAAAATAGAATTAAGTGGGTATTAATAGTCCATAGTCTTCATAGAAATTCAACAAGGATCAAAGCCGCGTAGGGGTGCGGAATATCTGTCCAAACCCTCATTTCTAAATGAGGCCAATTTACGAATAATAACGATGAAATCCTATGACATTAAGAAATAATCAATGTTTTACAGTTGATTTAGGTTTCCAATGCTATCTTTGGAGTATATTAGGAAGAAATAAAAAGAAATCATTGATTCCATAGGGTTTCTAGATATACCCGACTAAATTTCCGGTAGCATGAAGAGCACACGGTGTGTTTCATCCATCATTGGTGGTGATAGGGTTTCATGGTGGTTAAATAGGACACAATGTTTACCCCATTGACATGTTTTATATCCCCATTACCTTGTGAACAAGCCATTTGAAGACCACATGGCCTAGTCCCCAGATAGGTGGGACATGTCGTGTAGTCCAACTAAACGACTGTAAACCAACTAGAACATGACCCATCTACCGGCTCGAAGACATATCATGGTAATGGAGAAGGACCACACACCCTGTGAGACCCTTACATGTTATGTTATTCTTGGGATATTCTAATAAATCATTAATCCCTCATATCTATATCACTTGGACTCATATTTTGGCCTCTTAAATTCACATCCTGAGTGTTCTTCCACATAGATTGTGATGGTGTCCTCAAAAAAAGATTTTGTGACACAAAATAAATTTTACTATGATGAAATGCACATATAAGACAATCAATAATGACAGTGATTAGATAGGATAACCAGATCAATTATAGACCGACCCATCAGCTGGGCTGGGTAGTGTAGTCCCTAATGATTATTGAATGACCCTCTTGCTGGGATGTCCATATTAGTCCCCGATGATTTCATGTTTCCCTAATGTAGGATCATTCCTATGGGTTTTCTTGATGTTCTGGACTGACCATCAAGTTATATTGGGTAGTGTAGACGTTACTGACCTTCCAGGCATGGCTGTATGAAGTGTTACCCTCTAGTAGTACTAGCTAGTGGCATTCCATGATGACTATCAGAGAATATCCTCAAGTATATGATATAGCAATTATGAGTTATTAGACATAAATTTTTATTCATTAGGAAGTGGGGTTCATTTCCTAATGACATAAATTTTAATGGTGTGATCTATAACTATGTGGGTGAGTCATTGTCATCTAATTAAGATAGTATCTAGGTGTAGTGATTTGTTCCACTTTGACTTGTGCCTCTTGGGAAGAGTATTGAGGTGCTGGGCATCACAGATTCTTTTACTTAGAACTTTTGTCAACAAACATTCATGGGATGATCAATTAGATGTATATCATCTTACTCTCTCTTTTGAGATTGTTTTATTGAGCATATATATATATATATATTACAGTACCCACTCCTTGGTTCATGGTTACTCTCCTTCCAGGAGAGGTGAAGGCATTTTTGTTATGCCACAGGCTTTCCATGTCTAGCTTCTCGTGGTTGGATGAGTTATCTCTCTATCTATAGGTAGAAAATACATGATGATGTTATCATCTCCTTTCTAATTTAAGATACTTTTTTTGGAATGTTTCCACATTCACATGCTTGTTGGGATGATCTATAATATTTCCATTCACATTTATCACACATTGTTCTCTTTACTGCTTTCCATTTCATTGAATCTCTCACTTCTCCCCCTTCACCTTTTCAGGGCGTACTACTGGGTATGTATATACTCACCCATGCAAGTGATTTGCCAACCAAATTTAATGTATTTTTTATATGGCTGATAGTTTGATTGTGATCTCAGAAGATCTTAGAGATACATGCTATAGAGACGGCGTACAGTGGTTGAAGTTGAGATTTAGGAGAGGATCTCTCTCAGTTGTTACTCTTTTTTCAGTTTCATTTTTTTGGATATGTTTATATTTTTAATATGTCTTTTGATGCTTTTTATTTTCATTTCAAACCAACATACACTTGTACCATATATAGGTTTATACATATGGATATTATTTTGTATATGTTTTCATGTTTTGTAATTTTCCTCTCACATTTTCATTGAGTGGGATGTGTGTGCATGTACAAGCATTAAGAAAATGAATCCCCATGTTTGGGGTCACATTAGGGATTATCACTAACCCTTATCTTATAGAGGAAGGCATGGGTTAGATACTGCATGAGCCTGACCTTGGTTCGGGTTGTGATAGAGTTGTATCAAAGGTGGGTCGACCCTTCGGACATTGTTCGGATATTTCCCTAAAAATAACTTGGTTCAGTTTGGGGGAATAGTTTGAATGTGTATTGAGAGTGGAACTCTTAACAGAGAGTCTAGTGATAGTGTGGAGGCTGACGTTGTCCTTTACAAGGCCCCTTATTACCTTCATGTCGACTCAAAACCCATAGACATTTTTTATAGGAAAAATGGTACTTGCATCATATGTTATTCAGGGTTTGACTTGTCTTCTTGATTCATCTCCTTGTTTTCATTACATTTATATAAAATACCATCTAACTGTGTTACTCCTTGATAATTTATAGAATGTTACTACGATGAAATCCATCCCAGATACTAGCTCTAATTCATGAAGACAACCCCAAAAATGAAGAGACCTCGCTTTAGGGTCCATTTTGTGACCCCTTTACTCCTGGTTAGTATGAAGCGGCACCCCAACTATCGTTGATCTATGTCTTAAGGATTTTTTGTAAAGTGGGAGATCATATGGTGGATTTAGCAGCTATTATATTCCATGGAGTAGATGGTTGTTGATGGAGCATAGTTACTCAGATGAATGATGAGTCGACACTCTCGGGGGATGACATAAATTAGTTGTTTTGGGAGGAGTACTACACATCCAATTAATACTCTGTTCGGATTCAATAGCCTATGGAGCATCATAATAAAGGGATGATAGTAGAATATTATTTTGTGAGGATCATAGTCATTACACACTAAATAATTTATATTATCAAATATCCCTACTGATGATAATAGATGCTTGAGTAAGGACTCCACCGAGACATCCTGAACATCATCATTTTCTTGTGCACCCCCACCTATGTTGAGGTGATGGATAAGGCACCTCATATAAAGAGATACCTGAAAGAGGAATATCAGATAGTTGGAGCTAGTGGTACACATGATAGAGATGAGACATCTTCAGTATAAGGATGATTCCAGAGATATCAGAACCCGAGACCCTTTCGTGAGAAGAGAAAGGGACATCATAATGCTATACTTGGTCAACATAGAGAGTTAGGGTATCCCAGATATGTCCAATGATATATTTATTAAGCGTGAGGTCACATGGAATGTTACTTCCCACCAAGGGAGTTGAGCATTCCATAAAGGTAGCAGATGGACCTCCTTCAAAGAGACACCGACATGATCAATGATCTCCAAGGTAGGGATAGGGTGCTCCCCAGAGAGGTGAAGCTTGAAGAGTAAAATGATGAGTTGTATGTGGGGGAGACAGTATGTGGTTATTCAACCACCACCAGGCAGCCCATGTTATATTTAGGAGCTTGAATCCAGGGCAACAAGCAATTGCAGGCATATGACATCTACAATCTTGCGATGTATGATATGATTTTAAGTATGATATATTTTTACCCTACTCATGATTTAATACTAATAGACAGAAGTGATAGAAATTATTCTACCTCTCATATATTGGTACATGAGAAGAAGATCCTTATATAGAAAATAACATTGCATCTATTCCATGATCTTCCTATAGGTAACGCTTCCTCCAAATTTTTCATCTTCTGATTGTGCGAGCTATCTCTTGGGAGAGTGAGTTTCACATGAGACCTAATGGTTGTTGCAATGTAACCCAGTGACATTATAAATGTTGTGGATAGTATTTACATTGTATGAGACTATATTTATTGTCACTATAGACTAGTATGTTTTCTACACACTGATGAGATGAGGCTCACCTTTTTTGGTGAGAGTGACCACTTAGCGGGATGAACAGGTGCTATGATCAAGGGGCTACAATCTATTTACCATCAGCAAGATAGTATGAAAATCGATGTAGTTGAATCTTCAGGGTTTTGGTTTCCATCAATTTTGGATGATTATATGGACATCATTCCTTAAGAAGTTTCAGGACTACCTCTAACGGGGGATTTGGATTTTTTCATAAACTTACAACTAGGGGATGCTCTAATATATTATACGACGTATCAGTTTCCACCCATTGAGCATCATGTTCTGAGATTTTATTTAAAGGATAATTGTGATAATGGTTTAATAAAACCCAATTTTTCCCTCTAGGCATCACTTATCATGTTTATGAGAAAGGCATGAGCCTACGACATTTCATCGGTTATTGTCACCTAAATCTGGACATCATAAAGAACATGTACCCCTTATCAAGAATTGTAATACTCTTTGATTATATGAATGTGATGAAATGGTTCTACAACACTGATCTCATTATAGATATCAATAGTTATAAGTTTATGAGGCTGATTTTAAGAAATTTTCTTTTCAATGTCGCTATGGACAATACAAGTTACTAGATATGCCTTTCAATGTGATAAATTTCCCTACCATTTTACAGCCATTGATGAACCTGGTATTCCACCCTTATATTGAAATGTTTTTTGTTGTCTACATTGATATCATACTCAACATCTCTGAGATGGAGGGGGAACATTAATAGATCATATGGATGGTCCTTTATTTTCATCTAGAGCACCAGCGTTATGGAAATAACTCAAAATGACAGATCTGGATACATGTGGATCAATTTCATGGGCAGGTAATTTCCAAAAAAGTTTTACCAATGGATCTAGTAAATATCAAAGTAGTTCACTCTTGTGATCCATAAAATAATTAGTTATATGTGTAGAGATTTCATTTCATGGAAGGTTAATATATGATATTTTTGGAAGACTTATCCAATATTATAGACCCATTAACTACTCTAATGTGGAAGGGAGAACCATTGTCCAAGAATGAGCAGTTACAGAAGGCCATTGACGGGTTGAGGAAGTGGCTAATGAGCAGCCTAATTTTGAGACAACAGGAGAAGGAGTTGAGTTCAAGGTGTATTGTGATACTTCAAAAGCTATGATTGGTTTCATGTTTATGAAGTTATAGGAGGTATTCCCATATGTGTTCATGAAGTTAGGTCCAAATGAGAAGAATAATGGACTCATGATCTTCAGTTCATAATGATAGTTTTTTCCTTGAGTATATGGAGGCACTAACATCTAGGTGAGTGCTTTGTTGGTTACTTAGACCACCAGATTCTCCAGTACATCTTCACTTAGAGAGACAAAAACCTGAGGTACTTATGCTTGTTTGAGATCCTATTAGACTATGAATATGAGATAATCTACACTCCAAGTAAAGGAAAAGTTTTACCATGGGACCTATGGAGGAACTCCTAGTCTCTCCTAGTGAAGGATTATTTGGAATAGTTTTTATACCTACAGATGACCTTGGTGGAGTATGAGGGTATAGTATTCTTGCAGTAAATGGTGTTCAATCCATCAAGCCATGATCATGTGAAAGAGTCTCGGTTGTGGGACATTGACTGTAATGTTCTGTATGAACATATATCCATAAAAGAAACACCTGATAAGTATTTTTATGGAAGAAATCACGAGATCATATTTTAGGGGGTAACAGTAGTTCCGGGAACATTATGATAATAAGTGACGTTAGAGTTCTACACCTCTCCCTTGGTAATATATCTGAGCTAGAGGAAGATGTATAGGGACCTTCTGAAGAAGTATTGGTATTCTAACAAGAGATGAAGTGTAGCTTATTTCATGTCATGATGCCTTTCCTCTCAGTGGGTGAATGTTGAGCATCATTTTATAGAAGGTTTATTGTAACATCTTGATATTTTGGAGTGAAAATGGGATGGAATATCCTTGTATTTCTTCATGGGGCATCCACACATATTGAAGGGACATAACGCAATCTGGGTGATTGTAGAGTGACTCATAAAGTTTGAACACTTCTTTTCCTTCAGTGAGCAATGTTTGGTTGAGAGATTTAGGAATCTATATGTATGATATATTTTCCACATCTATAGGGTACCCTCGATCATTGTCTCCAATCGTGATTCATTGTTTAAATAATGATTGTAGACAGGATTGTAGACAGAATTTAGGACCATAATGCGAATAAGTACATTCTTTCACCACTAGACTGATGGGATGACATAGAGAAGTATCCAGGTTCTAGAGAGTACATAGAGGGCCTTCATGTTGGATTTCAGCTAGATATGGGAGAATCACCTAACCTTAGTGAAGTTGGTGTACAATAATAGCTACCACTCCACTATCAGCATGTCATCTTTTGAGCTCTTTTATAGGAGAATTATCAAGTCACCATTGTGTTGTAAAGATATTGGAGAGTCCTCTCATATGGGCCCATAATTGTTGTAGGTAATGACAAAGAATTTGAAAATCGTTCACCAGCAGATGAAGATGAACCCAAATAGATTTTAGTCTAATGTAGATTATGGTCATAGGCCCTTGGAGTTCCGTAAGGGATACCATGAATTCTTGATATTCTGCACAACAAGTGGAATGAAGAGGTTCGGTCAGTGTGTAAATTTAACAACAAGGTTCATCAGGCCATTAGAGATCATGCGGAGGGTCCACAAGGTTTCCTATAACCTTACATTACCCCAACAGTTGAAGAGGGTGAATGATAGTTTCTACGTTTCACAAATGAGGAGATATGTACATGACACCATACATATCATTGATTAGGGTGAGATAGAAATTAAGGGTGGAGACACCTTCACAGAGCTACTAGTGGAGATCACAGTCTTACCTGAGTGAAGCTTGTGCGTATAAGCCATGCATTTGTTCTCACTTCGGCTACCTCAAGGAAACATGCAAGACAATACCTAAGAGCGGGATATCCAGATAAGAGGTTAGTATCCTGATTTTTTCTTAGTTTTTCATTTCAAGGATGAAAAGAATAATAGAATTAATGATATAGAGACTCAATATTTTCCATGTATGAATTTTAAATATTTCAAAACATTTATCCAATGTCAGGTGCTGATATGTCATGAGATTCCATGGCTCGGTGTTCCTAGTATTAAATCTATAATGTTATTAAAAATATTTTATTTTGAGCATTCCCAACTAATGAAAGAAACAGTTATTACACTTATATGTGTGATAATATCAGAAATTTGAGACAATGGATGGGTCTCAAATGCCGAATTTTCCCCATGCACAACATAAAATGATTTGATGTTGGACATTCGTACCCCTTTCTCATTGACAGTGCATTTAAGTATTTAATTATTTAATTAATTTATCATAATAAGTCCAATATTAATTATGTGAGTATATTTAATTACCTTTTTAGATAATTCCCAATGTTTGGATAACCCCAAGCTCTGCCAAAATTTTCTACCTTTGTCTCATCTAATTTGAAAAACTAAGAACGAGAGAGGATGAATGAAAAACCCAAGATTGAAGTCAAAAAAAGTGCATCAAATGAATCGGCCCATCAATAACCCATTTTCAAGTGAGTTCAACACCAACGATTGATGAAAATAGAGGTAGGATTGATATTTTTTGTTTTTATGCCCCAGATTAAATGTTTGATCATGTTGAATATTAATTCTTCAGTCTTTACCCCCATTACATGATCCTAATTTCTACGAAGACGTATTTTTTATTGATTGATCATCTAACATAGATTCCCATTTCTTATCAATTGGATAATAATTCATGGAAATTAATCCAAATATTTGATTATTGTTCTTTTCAACCTCAAATATTCATGTTCTTCATTGGTGGAAACCTCATGTTACCGCCATGATAATATTCGGGTAACCTGAACATGATCGAGCACTCGAATTTGGGAAGTATTTTCCAAATGGTGATAGAATCATGAATTTATTAAATCATGAAAAACATGATGGAAGGATAAATAATATATTGGATTAATTAAAATATGATCCAGATCGAAGAAGCACCATAATACGAATGATCAGGTCAGACCCTTATTTCTGAGTGATTCCAATTCATTGGGAATGACAATGAAATCACATTTTTTGCACAGTTTGGAGTTTTTGAGTATATTGAGTAGTCCATGGCCACAATTGGATTAGATTTTACTATGATAGAAAAAAATTGTGGAAACATCAAGGTTTATGGAAAAACTCAACTACAAACCGTGTACCATGAATAACACACGATGTGTAGCCTCCCTCAGCGGTAGTGCTATAATTTAATTCATTATAAAGAGGGTATGGTGTGTATCCCCATAAAGCAACATGTAACCCCCTTCTTGTGTGAACAATCCATTTGAATGACCACATTCCCGGTGAACAGGTCATGGTCCTGGATTTGTGGGACACCCAATGTAGTCCACCTACACAGTGTGAAACCCTACATAGATGAGACCAATGTACCGGAAAAAAGACACAGTTAGGAAATGGAGAATAAATAAACACTATATGGGACCTTTACATGTATTTTTTTTTCTTGGTATCATCTGATTGATCATAAAACCGTTGTATCTAATTTGTTTGGACTCAGATTTTGGACCACGAGATGAATATCTTGAGTGTTTTTTCATGTAGAGAATGAAAGTGACCCTAGAATTGGATTTCAAGATAGGACATGAATGATTCGAGTTGGCATGCACATAGTGGACACTTTTATGATGGAAGTGATTAGATGTGCTTACCGGAGAAGTTTTGGGTTGATCCTCCAGCTGGGCGAGGCTGTGTAGTCCCTGATGATTCCAAGATTGGGTCGGGTCACGATAGATAGAGAACGGGGTTTTCCCTTGTTAGATTTGAAATATTTTGAATTATTTTTTCAGATTTAGGTATTGAGATTGTGTGTGATTCTGATACCTAGATTTCCCAAAATTTAATATATAAAAATATTAAATATATTTTATACTAAGTGTGTGTGGAAAAATAAAGAAACTAGAATAACTCATAAAAATGTGATCATATCTGAATATGAGACAATGGATGGGTCTTGAATATGATTTTTTCCTTAACTATAATATAAAATGAGTCGGTGATGGACATTCTAACTCATAACTTATTTGTAGTAAATTACAGTGGCTAAATTATTAATTTAAGTAACTAATTAAATAAAAGATTAATGATGTGAGAATATTTAAATAATCAATTTATTATATTTTTTATGGTTTTGATCACCAGGATCTATACCAATAGTTCCTCTCTCCTCTCCTCTCTATTTGGGAATGTAGAACGAGTGATGAAGAATGAAAAACCTCTAATTCAAGGAAGATCAAAGTAATGAAAAGGAAACGGATCCTTCGGAACATATTTGCAATTGTGTTCTTCACCAATGATTGATCTAAGAATATTAATGTCTCTTATTTGGTGTGTTTAAGTACTGAATTAAATTTTTGAGCATGTTAAATGTTGATTCTTCAATATGTGCCCCATTTTCATGATCCTAATTTCTAAAAAAAATAGTGTTTATTAATTGATCATCTAATCCAGATCCACGTTCAAGATTAGTTGGATAATAATGCTAAAAAAGTGAACCAAAATATTCTATATAGTTCTTTTCACACTTAAATAGTTGTTTTATTTCCTTGTAAAACCCTCTAGTTTCGGGCATGAAAATTTCTAGGTGACCTGAACATGATTGGGCACCCAGATTCAGGTTGAATTTTACAATCTATGACGGAATTGTGAGTAATGATTATATTCTAAAATGGCATGGTGGTATGATGAAGAATCCATAGGCTTCATCAAAATTTTGCAAGGATAAAAACTGAGATTTCATGTGGAAGACATATACAAACCCTTGATTTCGAGTGAGGCCACATTAAGAAGAATGAGGATGAAATCTCATGATCTTTGTCATGATTTGATGTTTTTAGAGTAGATTAATATAACATCCCAGGTAAATAAATAATATTACATTCTAATGTTTATCAATATTTGTGAATAAAATGTAAATATTAATTTAAAGGGGATGTTATGCTTGATGGCGTACCTAATACGCAACAACAAGTTTCTTTGAAATCTTACGTTGCACACTAATAATATAATAATATTATAATAGTTAACGCATAACCGTTGTAATGGCGGGAATGAACAGAAATAACTACAAAATGATTACATATGTTTGTTAAATATTTTTAATTTATCCAATAAATATTAGAGGCTTAAATCCAAATGAATACAATTTTGAGAATAAATGCTCTAATATTTTTAAAAGATTGTTTTACCGCCTTTTGATGGAGAACCTTTTTTAAATCTAACTTTTGACAATTTTATAATATCTATCTGTCAAAATAAACTTATTATTTTTAATTTGGACATTGAAATTTACTTTGGTTGAATTTTTGGTATGTTTCTGACATTGTTCTTTTTTTAATGAATAGTGAAAATAATACTGCATTTTACATCAAAACTTCTTTTTCAACTAATTTAAATATATGGTTAGATTATATTTTTAATTAGTTTTAAAGTTTAATTGGAATATATTTTTACCATTTAATCCAATGGTGGTCATTGGAATTAATTTCACTTTGAAATTGGACTTAAACTACTGTCAATCTTTTAATAGATATTGTTTCCTAAAAACATGCTATTTGTTTTGACAGCGAGAATGAATTATTAAATTAATTAATTAAACTTATATTTTGAATTTTTTAAAATATATATCATTTTTGAATTCGGAATATCAAATATAGGTTAGGTTGAATTTTTGGTATTTTTCTAAAAAACATCAATTTTTGATTAATAGTGAAACCACTAAGTGATAGTTAATGAAACAGATTTCTTGTTTAAATGAAACTTTACCACTTCTATGATTTGATTTTCAAAAATCTGACATACATGGTTGTCATTAGAAAGAAAAATGTGGTTCAATGAGATTAAAATAAAATTTTGGTGGATAGTAACTTTTAAGTTTTATTAATCACGATTAAAGGTAATTAGTGTGATTTAAGGTAAAAATGATATTATAATAAAATGAAAATATCTTGTCACTTGTCCTAACTCTATTGGATGAGTCATGGCCGACCAAGACAACCCATGGGTAGAATTTTGGGACCCCATGGATCCACTTGGGTAAGATAATGACATTAATGCCTTTTATTTAAAGTAAAAGTAAAAATGACACAAACAAGTATTATTTTACTAAACCAATTTTTACATGGGGTTATAAAAGTCAAATTTTTGACTATAAAAATTCATTCGAAATATAATAATATTTCCTAAATAATAGTATTTTTTTATAATTTTTAGACATTTAATAAATTAAATTATTTATGAAATATTGATGATGTAGTGATTACCTCGTTATTTAACGATTTAAATAAAATGAAAAGATAATGTAAAATCTAAGACCTAAACATGTCAAAAACCTATTGTATGGGTGGATTTAGAACTCTTATCACCTTATCCTCGAAATAAATCAATGTGGGGCCTTTATAATCCGAAAATAATTTTATAATAAATTTATATTTTATAACTTTCCAAGAGTGCCCCTCCTCTTCTCTTATAAAAGGACCACACCTATACCACCTTACACACACCTCTCAAGCCTTTGGTTCGGCCAACCCCTACCCATTACATCTCTCCAAATCCCTCTCCTCATCCTATAAGCCTTACCTTAGTCATAAATCTCTTCAAGAAACCCTTTTGTTTCAAACCAAGAGGAGTTACCCGATTTTAAGGTAATGTCTTCACTTGTGTTCTTTTGTTTTATTTTGCTTCTCAAACCCCCTAAAATCTTTTTATTCATTTATTTTGTAACAAATCTAGTATCTTAAATATACTAGGATGTTTTTATAATAAGGATTCGAGCTACACTTACACAAACCTACATCTAATGGTTAAAGAACATATTGTTTCTGTGGATGGTGAATTTCTGCCTCATGAAATGATGATTGTTCAATATTCTTTTAACACCATCAATGGTGGGAATTAAGATTTCACTATATTTATATATGATATATAATATGTTTATGTTTTCATTAAGCATCTTTATTTTTCATTTATGGCATACCTTTATGGTTTCCATTATGGGTAAACGTGATATCTTCATTTTAGGAAGTGTGGACCACCGCCCCCTCAAAGTGATTTGATTTGTTAATACCATATGTGGTACGTATAAAGGATAGATTTAATGATATTATATATGATACCATCATGGAATTATAATAATATTATGTATCATTATGTTTTAATTCCATTAAATATGAAATAGAAATGGAAGTAGCATTCATGCGTACGTACGGCTTACCGTCTCCATGAATGATGCATTTCATTTCTTACCTCTAAATTTTATGTAATATTACAAATGAATTTATATAATGGATATATATGATATATATGATATCTACATATTTAATATAATTCTGGATATAATGGATATTTTACCCCATGAACAAACTTGTAATTATAAAGAGTTTATTTTTGACTCATGTAGCAATGATCGACAAAACGACCATTATTAACATAAATAATTACATAGTGTTTATAACGTGGTAATAAGTGGTATAAAAGGAATAATGAACTTGAAAAAGGTTCTTAATCAAGTATAAATTAACTAAATTTTATTATTCAGGAGGATAAAGAATGATCGAGTCAAGTCGGGCCCGAGGTAAGGGATCCTACCTATCTTTTTCTTTTCAAGTACTCTCTTTTATGTCATTTCTTTTATGCTCCATGTTCTTATGTTGGAGGATGTTATTTTCTATTCCTCTTTCTGTAATTTTTATTTTCATGTGATGAGATACCCTATTTGATCTCATCAATCCATTTTTGGATGTTTTATGTGGCACCGTTAGGCTACCAAATTTTTATAAGGGGACTTTCATCTCACTTTTTATTCCCGTGAGATTCATGATAAATTTGCCACTATTTCCTTTTGTGTGGTGTATGTACTGCCCATTATTATACTATTTTTATAATATTATCCCATTTATGGGTATTTAAATCTCCATTTTATGACCTTTCTTTCATGGGGTGTACGCTTCGAAAGTTGTCCAAATCGGTAAGGGAATCTTTCACACTCATTTTTTTTAAAGACTTATTTTGTTATGTCTTTTAAATTACATCTTTTGTTTTTTTGGTATATGTTCTTCTATATCATTATTGATGTAAATTTTATGTCCAAGTGATGAGATACCATTTTCTCTTTCATCAAATCATTTTCTGAATTTTAATGTGACGCCATTAGGCTATCAAGTTTTTGTAAGGGAACTTCGTAACCTAATTTCGATTTCTTTGGGTTCAACTTGTAGTTATTGAATATGTCATCCAATGAATATGTGTGAATGAACTCTGATTGTTTTACACTTAATAACCACTTATATTGGGTTTATTTATATTTTTCACACATAATGATGTGATTGATTTATCCTTAATTTAAGGATACCTTCTTTATAAGGGAGTTCATCTCAATTTACATTCCATTGAGACTTCATTGTTGTTATGCACCAATTCACTTTGATATGGTGTATATACTGTACTTTGGAATATTATATAATGAATTCATTTATTCTCATGATATTATAAACTTTTTATTAAATTCCATTCCTTTAAAAGCTTAAAAGTTGTAAGGCACTTCGTCTCAATCTCCATTCATTGAGACATATTTTGTTTTATACACAACTTTTTTTATACGGTGTATAAACCCATTTGAATTTTACGCTTATTCAAACAGAATATTTTTTTATATACAAAGTGTTTTACTAAACAACAAAGGAATGTTGTTTTTTGTCATACGTATGCGGCGACAACAACTCCTCCGCCGCCATGAAAATTATTTGAGTTTCGGATTCCTCTACAAGCCATAAATTTTTTTAAAATGAAAAATAAATACCATGTATTACTTTTCTTTTATTTTGGTATGGAAAATGGTTTTCATAATGTTTTTATCACTACTAGAAATATCACCTATACCCACGGTTTAGAACCATGGGTATAGCCCATGAAACCGTGGGTATAGGCTATACCCACGATTTCATGAACCGTGGGCTAGAGTGGCGTCGCAATAGCTCTATACCCACGGTTCTTATAAAACCGTGGGCATAGCCGAAGAAAAACTCAGAGTACCCACGGTTTACCAAACCGTGGGTATATATCTATACCCATGGTTTACCAAACCGTGGGTATATATCTATACCCACGGTTTGGTAACCGTGGGTATACAGTTTTCCAGCATACCCGCACAGAATTACCCACGGTTTACCGAACCGTGGGTATATATCTATACCCACGGTTCGGTAACCATGGGTATACAGTTTTCCAACACCCAGAATTACCCACGGTTTACCAAACCGTGGGTATAAACATTTTACCCCAGAAACTCCTGCTTCCTACACCTTTGCAACTTCTAGCTTCCTACCATCCTGCACCTATTCCTACCATCCTGAACTTAAAAACAATAGAAACCAAAATAAAAAATGGATGGATTTCAATCATGGTGGTGGGGAAATTAAAAATTCCAACTTGGATGGAGAAAAAGTGATAAAATTACAGCATTACAAAATGATGCATATCTCAAAATGATGAAAAAAAGAAGACATTCTCTATTTTACTAAGGTTATTACTAATCAAACGAAAATTTTGGAAAAATAATGTCACACAGAAGTTCCCAGAACAAAACTGACTTACATTATCAATAATGATTACTATAAGACTATGTTAAATCTAGGATACTATAAACCAACACAATACTAACCATTTATATTGCCTCATGTCCAAGATTGTGTAACCATCTGTATTGCCTCATACTAACTGCAAGAACATAAAAACAACTAATTATGAACCTTTATTGCAAATGCTAACAAGAATGAAGTACGATAAAATCCAATACTGAACTTGCATGAATAATAAAAGATCATTTTTGGTCAAGGGTCATGGAAATCAATGAGGATCTACCCCCAAATGAAAAGAAAAAAATATAATGGAATTTCTGCTATGTCAAAAAATTAAAATCAAAACAATAAGATCATGTTTTTAGCAAACTCAAGTGACCATCCAGATTAAGGAAATTTGGAGTGCACTAACTTGAATATAGAAACTGATAAAAAAGTGAAGAAAAATATAGCTAATAATATATTGAATATGAATATGGAAGATTCAGACGTTCACCAAAATTCTGGTTTTTATAGAGGATCTAAAACTAATTGTGGGAAGAATTTTGATTTGTGTCTGGATGCAGTGGGTATACAGTTAACACTGCCAAAATTTATGATGAAATGGTCATGACTGGGTTTACTCAATGTATCAAGACTTATAATGCCCTTCTAAATTAACTGGCTCAATTGGGAAATTGGAAAGCAGCAGAATCCATCTTTCTAGATATGAAAATAAATAACACGCTACTCTCAGACACTCAAACTACTCACTAACTCCATGCTTCTTGTTGTCCGACTCTTCACTATCAACGAATGAATTTACCCCAACATAGGTGTATCAATTCTTCTCCACATTCATCTAATGATGAACTCAATGAATCTCCAATAAGAATACCTCTTAGATCTCCTTAATCTAACTTTCCATCCCACATATGGAAATCTTTAGTTCTCTCTTTCTCCATGCTTGTTGTTGTCCTACTCCTCCCCACTGCCCAGTCCCTCCCCATCCCTCCCCACTGCCCAGCCCCTCACCTTCCCTCCCCACTGCCCAGCCCTCACCCTCCCCCCTACCCAGCCCTCCTCCTCCCCCCTGCCCAGGCCTCCCCCTCCCCAGCCCTCCCCCTCCCCCTCCCCCCTGCCCACCCCCTCCCCCTCCCTCCCCACTGCCCATCCCTCCCCCCCTGCACAGCCCGCCCCCTGCCCAGCCCCCCTCCCCCTCCCCCTCCCCCTCCCCCCTGCCCAGCCCCCCTCCCCCTCCCCCTCCCCCTCCCCCTCCCCCCTGCCCAGCCCCCCTCCCCCTCCCCCTCCCCCTCCCCCCTGCCCAGCCCCCCTCCCCCTCTCCCCTGCCCAGCCCCTCCCAATCCCTCCCCACTGCCCAGCCCCTCCCCATCCCTCCCCATTGCCAAGCCCCTCCCCATCCCTCCCCACTGCCCAGCCCTCCCCCTCCCCCCTGTCCGTCCCTCCCCCTCCCCCCTGCCCAACCCTCCCCCTCCCCCCTGCCCAGCCCCTCCCCCTCCCTCCCCACTGCCCATTCCTCCACCCCATGCACAGCCCTCCCCCTGCCCAGCACCCCTCCCCCTCCCCCTCCCCCTCCCCCCCTGCCCAGCCATTTCCCTTCCCATCCCCCCCCCCTCCCCCCTACCTAGCCCCTCCCCCTCCCTCCCCACTACCCAGCCCTCCCCCTGAATCTCCCTGCATGAAATATGTAGATGAATGACATGTTTTATTTGGATGCATACCCAACCAGGTAAGGTACTGTAACTATTAGAAAACATCCTATAATTTTGATAAGGTACTACAACTCACTGTATTATAGAACAGATTATAACAGAAAACAAATCTAAAATCAGATGTCCAACTAAATATGTTCCCTTAAGGTATGTTTATTTAAGGTAATACAACTGACTGTAATACAAAACAGATTATAAGACAAGAAATACCAGTCAAACTCATGAAGAATGTGATTATCACTGTATCATTTACTGCTTGAGTTGTAAACAATATAAACTTCCATACATCCTATCATGTTGAAGATTTAGTTGGGAAAAAAATACCTTCATAAATCCTCGCTGAGACATAAATGATACACATCTCTTAAGTTTCTTCTCCATGCTTGTAAATATAAGGCATTCATTCCATCAGCCCATGAACATTCACCAATATTTCGGTTCATCGTTATCCTGGGATGAGAACAATCAAAGTATGTCTAGCAACTCTTAGACATGACCCACAAAATTCAATATACAGTGGAGTCAATAGTGCAAACATATCACCTGCATTCATATGTTGGATGAAAGGGAGGTTAACTCCATGATTTTACGACCAATAACCTGCATTCATATAGTGTGTAAATGCAAATGAAAAATAATGCATGGTAGGGAGGTTAATTCCACAATTTTAGGAAAACATACCTGTTGTAGAGATCTGGCACTTATTAGTGCAGGATTCCCTTGATCTCTTCATGTGCAGAGTGAGTCACCTGCAATATATAAATAAAAAATAATCAATATTTATCTTAAAAGATGAAGTGTGTAATAACGTATGAAAAAGTATTATGCGAAGGGAAATACCTCAAATTGTCTAGGAGATTATTTCAATGATATTACGAGAACATACCTATTGCGGGGTGAGCAACACATCGGTCAAGATTCGATTTAAGTGGCTGCTCTGGGCGGTTTTGTTAACATCCACCTCACCCGTGAACTTGCTTTGTGTTTCCAGCGCACCCTTCAAGAACACTTTCAGCTTCCAGAATTTTGATTCACTCTACATCCCACATACCAATTATGGCCAGAAACAGAGAGGAAACAGAGCATTTGTGCTGCAATGAATAGTCAGAAATGTCAGGTTTAATGATAGAAACCAGAAGTGTTTACCTTGAACTGGAAGACAGTTCCCCATTGATGATTGTTCAGAAGGCGCTGAAGAAAGGTGATGTCCTAGGAGTGGTCGATCCTCTAATGCGCCATGGTAATCAACAAAATCAGCTGCAAATTCATTTCTGGGAGCACTTGAAGTCCTAATACAACATATTATGAAAATATGAGTCTGGGGTTAAATTGGATATTTGAGGATGCAGTTGAGTAAAAAGAAAACTTGTCATGATGTAAAAAATGGTGTGGTAAAACCATACCTTTAGCAACGGTGGATAAGTCGACATCGTGTCCAGCTCCTCCCCCAGCCCCTCCCCCTCCTTCCCCACTGCCCAGCCCCTCCCCCTCCCTCCCCACTGCTTAGCCCCCCCTGCCTAGCCCCTCCCCACTACTCAGCCCCCCCTGCCCAACCCCTCCCCCTCCCTCCCCACTGCCCAGCCCCCCCTGCCCAGCCCCTCCCCACTGCCCAACCCCTCCCCCTCCCTCTCCACTGCCCAGCCCCTCCCCCTCCCCACCTGCCCAGGCCCTCCCCCACCCTCCCCACTGCCCAGCACCCCCTTCCCAGCCCCTCCCCACCACCCAGCCCCTCCCCCTCCCTCCCCACTGCCCAGCCCCCCCTGCCACGCCCCTCCCCACTACCCAGCCCCCCCTGCCCAACCCCTCCCCCTCCCTCCCCACTGCCCAGCCCCCCTGCCCAGCCCCTCCCCCTCCCCACCTGCCCAGCCCCTCCCCCTGCCCAGCCCCCCTGCCCAATCCCTCCCCCTCCCTCCCCACTACCCAGCCCCCCCTGCCCAGCCCTCCACTGCACCCCCCCCCCCACCCCACCCTCCCAACCTTCCCCTCCCATCCCCCCCCCCAACCCTCCACTGCAGCCCCCCATCCCAAGCCTCCCCTCCACTGCTAAGGCCAAGATTAGATGGAGAGATAATAATTAACACACCAAACCATAAAAACAAAAATGGCATGTGAATATTACCTAATGAATTGTCAAATAACACCCCCTATGAAAACATAATCCAAAATGCATTTCATTTCATAAATAAATTCACATACAAGCAGTCCACCAATAAAAAAAAATTAAAACTCCAACACAAGTCTCTCTGCTAAGGAAAAAATGGAGGGGATTAATATCCCCCCATCACCATCATCATCTTCCCCATGTCTAGCATCATCATCATCAGCATCAGCAACATCGTCAGCATCATCATCACTAGCAGCAACTTCATCATCATCATCATCAGCAACAGCAATCTCATCACCAATAATAGCATCAACAACATCCTCTCCAGCTCTATCACCACCACCGTCATCGCCACTAGGACCCTCATGGGAATCACCCGTGGCATTATGTAAAGAGCGCATTGATGCTATACATGAATCAAAAGTGGCAGAAACCTCTGGTGGTAGTGACTGACTCAACATTGACATAGCTTTAATGAAATGTTCATTCATTAGCTTACTTTTTTCACGCTCCTCTAATACTATTTTCTTTGTCGCAGCTAATTCAACACGTGTACTTTCCAACTCAGAGTCCTTAGAGGCATTAGAGGAGTCCGATGATGACCAATACCTAGAGGGGACAATGTTTTTTCCTGGTCTACAACGGACTCTTCCTGGATGCTCCACACCTAACACCTGACTCAAATGATCATTTGGCCCTAAGTTGTCAGCTTCCTCATCCATGGCCTCCAAGGAAGACTGTTGAAATTATACACATATTAAATTATGAATTTCGTATAAATGTTTGAAATATATATAAAAAAACTTACAATTTTTTCTTGTGTTTGTGAATTAACTGTAGTTCCATCTTTTCTTTTCCTACTAAAGCAGAATAATTTGGCACGAGGTACATGACCTTCAATTCCCCATTCAGCTTGCTGCATATGAGAAATGCACAATTTTGGATTACAACCATATATGATAAATGAAAAAAATTGGATTGAACGTACCAGCCGCTTCTCATGATTGGGCATTGTAGTGCGCCCCAATGTGTGTAGATATATCATTTCATTTTTGTTTTTTTTTTGTTTTTCGCTGACACTTCCTAAGAAACAAAAAACAATACAAGTAATAAGAATTAAATTTTATATAAAAACCATTAAATATGGGTAGTACCTTATACTATTCAGTCTTCCAATGTGCGATCATTTTTTGATATTGACTTTTTGGATAGTCAGGGTTTGTGGGTACACCCTCTAACTCGGTACCCACTCTGCTCCTCCAACCAATATGTAACTCATACTTGTATGACCTCCAATACTCTCCAAGATCACTCAACCTAGAAGCTTTGGCAGCTTCACTATTAGGAAAGTTAAATCGACTCTAAAATGAAAATTTTAAGTCATATAAATACATTACTAATATAAATATAAATTTATAAAATTTCCGTACCCATATCTGCACCCATGCCCTATCGTTGATGTCAGCACTGATATGTCTCCATGAGACCGGTTCCACCAAAACGATATCATGATATTTGGATAAAGTAGCCATGAAACTTCTACACTCCTTAGCATTTTTACCTACCATTTCATTTTGAGGATTGTAATCCACCATAATCTGAGTTTCGCGATTCCAGGCATCCCGCATTCGAGTGCGCCCACGTCGCCTAATAGAAGATCCCACTAAATAACAGAAGAGGTGAAAAGAGAAGATTTAAGTGACTATACAATAAGACAAAAGTTAAATTCTATAATTTGAAACATTTATAATA
Source organism: Viscum album (assembly GCA_963277665.1). NCBI lineage: Eukaryota > Viridiplantae > Streptophyta > Magnoliopsida > Santalales > Viscaceae > Viscum > Viscum album. The sequence goes on along the minus strand of OY728157.1, from coordinate 1,068,518,710 downwards.
AAAAAACCTGATGCAGGCTCCTGAATAGACTGTGAGGCATCCGTGGACTGTGCTGGATCAGTATCCTCCTAAGGAAGTATCTGTTCCACATCATGCTCCGGCTGATCTTCATGAACAATTGTGGAAACTGAAGGAACAGACTCAATATGTTCATGATGTATGGTAGGAAAAGGAGGTGGTGTAGACATGTTAGAATATGCGTAGTAGGTTTGGGGATACATGAATGGATATGGAAATTGTGGAGGTGAGAACATCGGTCGAGTCGGCGTGGACATGGAATGGGAAAAAGAGGGTAAATGGGATGATGACGGAAGCATGTATGGGAACATCCCAGGGGTCTCAAGCAGAGGGTGGACATGTGTGGTAGATGGGATTTCCACTGATGGTTCAGTGTGGGGAGTGGTAAGACGGGAGCTCCGCCTAGGTCTAGGAGTATCCCTGCTCGGTCCCATACTAAGAAGAGGAATCTCTGAAGTTATATATCCCTAAAATAAATTTGATCAAAAATATGAACTTCATATTATATGTAATGCGGAAGATAAATATTAGAATTATTATACTCACTGAAGACAACTCATGCTCGCGTCTAATAGGATCAACATCAAATAATCTTTTCTTGTGATCTTCTGTAGTTTTCTTCATAATCTGTATAAGAATGAAATAAATATTTTTTTGCAACAATTTTTATAAATCATACAAACAACTTAGAAGCCAAAGAAGAAAAAAACTCTTATAACATCTTTCAGTAATGATAATTTACAACCAAGTTATACAATTTTTAAAACCACATTTTAAACCCAGTTTTCTGAATTGAAATAAATATAATTAAATGAAACGAAACCAAACAATACTAAAACAGACATATCATTCCAAACTAAAACTAAATTATAGTAATTACATTCATACCAACCTGAGAAACTCACATCAATGTAAACTGAATGAACTCTGAATATATATGGTTGCTTTTATATATTAACCTCCACTACCTCAGGTTCAACATAATCTCTCACAATGGGACAATTTGTGTCATCAAATACAATATTTTGGATAACACCGATGGGGGCGTCAATGGTGACAATTTCATCCCCAGGATCATGAAAAATATGTCTTGGGATTACTTCATTAATGGCACCGTAATCAGGTTTCATATGATCTTTCACATAAAAAAACTTGTTTTTCCATTGATGCCAAAATGTATGGTTCATCGGTATGCAGGAATCGACTCATGTCAATAACTCTAAATCTGAAATCATCAATAAATGTACCATGTCGCATCATTGAATCAAACAATTTACATTTCATCATAGTGACTCGACCTTGAGAGTAGTAATCCAATAACAATATTTTCTCAACCAGCCCATAATAATACACATCTTCATATCGAGGTCGACTATTTGATGCACTGGCATAACAATCTGTTCTAGCAGTTAACATAATACCATCATGTTGTGTTCTCATTTTCACCGCTTTATTAGTTGTAACAAATTTATATCCATTGATTATTAAAGATTTGCAGTCACGAACCAAAGAATTGGGACCAAAATCCAACGCTCTTAATTCTTGAAAAATGAAGTCAGCAGGTAAACTCAATACCTGAAATACATATGAGTAATATAATTAAATATATATCTACATTTTAAGGTATATAATGTAATGGTCATACCTTTGATTTCAACTAAGCTGGGGACTCTTGGCTATGCATTGCCTCTCTTCTTCTCAACAGCAAAGACCGATGAACTCTACTTATAATTTGTTTACATTCTCTACATAAAATGACAATAAAAGTATAAGGTATATGTGATATGATATCGTATGAGATAACATATATATATTCAAATTACATACTTGATATAGGCATCGAACAAACCACAATTAAACAAGACTGTTCGATGTGCTATATTCCGCTCTTCAAAGCTCAATGTAACCAATGTATATGACCCGACAATTCCACCTGTTTGGGGAAGAGGTGGAAACGAGGGCTGAATTTCCTCATACTGCTCATCTTCATTTCTCATTGGTCGATTATGTCTTGTGCTCACATCAGACAAATACATTGAACAAAAATCCATACATTCTTGGGCCAGATAACTCCTCATAATGGAACCTTCATGATAATTCTTATTTCGGACATATGATTTCAAAGTGCACATATTTCTTTCAGTGGGATACATCAACCAAAAAGCAACTGGTCCCCCAATAAGTGTCTCAGTTGAAAGATGAACAATTAAATGCAACATGCAAGTGAAAAATGATGGAGGAAAATTTTTTTCCAACTCACACAGAATTAACGGAGCCTCTTGCTGCATTTTTATTAACAATGATTTGGATAACCTTTTATCACAAAGGTCTCTAAAAACAACACAACTGAATCACTGCCACTCTTACATTATTGGATAGCAAATGCTGAATTTCTATTGGAATCAATTCATGAATTAGGATGTGATAATCATGAGTTTTTAGGGATTTCAATTTCTAATGTCTTCTATTGACTCGTTTAGATATGGTGCTGGAATAGCCATCTAGAACCTTTATATTCTCCAATATTGCCAGAAACCGATCTTTCTCTACTAGTGTCATCACATAAGAAGCACAGGGAACTTTCCATTTGTTTTCACCGATACAAACAGGATTTAGTTCTGGTCGAATACCCCAATCCAATAAATCAAGACAAGATCGGAGGTCATCTTTGGTCTTCCCCTTAATATTCAAAAGAATTGAAAGAAACATTCCACATATATTTTTCTCAATATGCATTACATCTAAACAATGACGTAACAAATTAGTAGACCAATATGGAAACACAAAAAAATACATCTCTTTTTCCAATTGTAAGTTACTTCTGTATCATCATTCTTCCTCTTTAGAGATTTCAACTGACCTTTCCCTAATGAAAAGCTGAAATCTTTCAATTCATCAAGCACATCACTTCCTGACATACGTTGAGGTGGTTCTTCAGTGTCAACATTATTATCAAACCTCTAACGATTCTTCCTGTATTGATGATCCATTGGCAAGAATCAGTGATGCCCCATAAAACTAAAACTACGATGATATTTAATCCTTCTTGATCATGTATTCTTCATATAAATGGGACATGATAGTTTTCCTTTTGTGCTCCACCTAGACATCATTGCATAGGCAGGGAAATAATTTATGGTCCATAGAAGGGCAGCATGCATCTGAAATGTATTCTTTGAAGAAGCATCAATTGTCTGCACACCTAAATCACATAGTTGTTTCAACTCTTTTATTAAAGGATGCAAGTAGACATCTATATCATTACCAGGATCCAAAGGTCCAGATATCAGTATACTCAAGAAAGTGAAAGGTTTTTTCATACACATCCATGGAGGAAGATTATAAACATGAATAAAAACTGGCCACGTGCTATGAGCAGTAAGCATCTGACCAAATGGATTAAAACCATCACATGATAGGCCCGATCTGACATTACGCACCTCAGCTGCAAAATCAGGATGTTGTGCATCAAATGTCCGCCATACTAATCCATCTACAGGATGGACCATCTCATCATTACCTTTAATTCTCTCAACATCATTCCATCACATATTAACTGAGATTTCTAGAGACATGAATAGATTTTGAAGTCTGGGAATCAATGGAAAGTTCCACATGACTTTCTGTGGCACACGAGATGGTGTTCCATCTGAATTTGTCTTCCATCGAGATGTACCACATTCTTTACAGTCATTACGGTCAGCTGTTTCCTCCAAATATAAACTGCAATCTTTCAGACAATCATGGACTTTATTAGTAGAAAATCCAAGCTTCTTAATTAACTTCCATGCCATGTAATGATTGGAGGGAATATCTGCACCATCAGGAAGAAAGTCCTTCAAAAATTTAAGAATATAATCAATGGAGCTATTAGAAATCCAATACATGGTTTTTCCATGATATAACCGCATTAAAAATTCCAACTTGTTCATTTTAGTAAATTCTTGATATACTGGAGTTTTGGCATCATCCAATAAATTTTTCACTCTCTCAACATCATCGTCTTCAACATTTTCCTCATGTGTACTGATATCATTATCTTCTTGCACCGGCATGTTATCTCTCTCAGAATGATGCACATATGGAAACCGATCAAATATCAAATTCTCTATGTCACTTCGTTCATTTCGTTTATGAACAGTCGAAGATTGACTCGTCTCTCCATGGTGAAACCAAACATTATATTTAGCTTGAAATCCAAATTTCATTAAATGGTAACTAAATTATTCTCGTCTTAACCATGGTCTTACAACACAATTATAGCAGGGACACTGTATAAATCCTCTATTTGACTCATTGTTAAATTCAAAATCTAAAGAATTCTCCAAATTACTTTGAAACTCAGTTGAAATCTGATCGGTACGATACATCCAGCTTCTATCCATTCTATAAAAAGAAAAAAAAATTATCATTCAATAAACAATGTAAATCATATTTAAAAAATTCATTACAACCAATTTTATTATTAAATTAATCAATGTATATTAGTAGCTAGCAAAACATATTTAATGACAAGAGGATTCCATGATTGAATAAGTAGCAATAATAAGAATCATCAGGATAAACCATCTTTCCATATTTATTTTCCATGTAAATCTAGAAAGGATCACATTGGATATCATTGTAAATCCTAAACCTGGATAAGAAATCCAAGATCTATTTCCTTTAAGGATAATAAATAATATCTAGAAATAATAAGAATAACAACAAACAAATGATAAATTATATTTAAATCTCAAGGACTGATTAAATTCTATGTAAATGGTTTGGTTGCTTGGCTTAAAAAATAATGCTCTAAACCGTTACATGTTGTTCAATTCACCTTTAAATATAACATTGAAATGTTACGTTAATACATAGTAAAAAACTTTAAATTTAAAAAAAACTATTTAACTAATTGTTTTTCATAATTTATGGAACATACATTATCAAGATTTGAAGATGATTTCCATGTGTTACTGGTCATAAAATTTAGTATGTTAATTATGAATCATTACATGATTGGTTTAATAATTATGTATGTACTCATATAATTATGTTAAAAATAAATTATAAATGTTATTTTCAGATAAAGCACTATATATGATCATAATGTGTCTTATATTGTCTTGCATGCTTAAACAATTAATTGAGCATGATTTTCCAAATGCATTCAACTAAAATGTTATTGTACCACTCAATACAATAATGAATTATTTATTTTGAAATACCAATGACTGTTAATTTCTCATTATTTAGGTTGTTCAAAATAGGTCAATACAATACAATAATATTTTGGAGTTTGTTTCAACTTGGTGTTTAGTGAAAAGTAAGATATCAAAGAGAAAAAAATTAGACATAGAAAAAAAATCTTGGTGTGTTACAATGAATATTAAATTATTCCTCCCTATGTGTTGTGATCATTATTGGTTTGAAAATCTATTCTATTAGGATGGTATGAGCTTGGTCTTCTTGGTTTCGCATCGGATGGTTTGCAACAGGTCATGACCACATAGAACAGCCCCAAGAGATGATTTAGTTCTTTCAGTTCATCTCTACAGAGCTTTTTGGATTTGGTCATTTGAGAGGGTATGGTGTCAGCCATCGGATCGAGACTGTGCTTTGACATAGGACACTTGCTTGTTGAATCACTTTGCAATGGTGGAGAGCTTCATCACATTCAAATGCTGGGGAGGGGCAGTTTTTATGTTGTCAATCTGGTTTTATTTGAATTTTTGTCACAATTCATGATGTCTTTGGGTTTTCCCATTCATCCCTTAAAATGAAGTCTTATCTTACTAAAAATTTGAAGGCCTCCAGGCCATTGGAAGAGGTATGAGCTCGGTCAAGTGTCTTTCGAGTCATCTATTTATCGAACATTTTTCCACACATAGTTAGTTTTTCTTGATAGTCACCCTCTTCTTCTAGTATGGGTAAAGGTTAAATATTCCACCTATGTTGGGGCCTTCTCTAATATCATCTATCTATAATCAACTGTGCTCTTCAGAATTTCATTGAAGACAAATCAGCCTTAAACGGTGTGGATCAATCTCCTATAAAATTAATAGTAGACATGATGGTCTGTGAGGTTGACCTCATTAGGTTTCTTAGGTTTTTGTATCTTGATTATGTTATTTTCCATGTATGTAAGGAAATAATTGTAAAACTTCTCCTTTGATAAGTAATACACTTTGTCCATCTGTTCCTCAAGTCATGGGTGACCTAGATCACTTTTTTCTTCCATTCAAGGGAGAATTTATTGTTAATGTCGCTCAATGGGAGGTGTCATGTGATTTAGGGCCTTCTTAGGTGCTTGAATTGGAACTACTACTGTTTTTAGGGTAATAGAAGTATTATATACCACATTAATGCCTATACGCAGGGGTGTGGAGACACTTGTCCATTTCATTCAAGTAGGTAGCTACCACATTAGGCTCTTCTTTGGTCAAAATAACGGTAGGAGAAATTGCTCCCCAAAAACCTGGAAGGTTGAAACATCCTCCTAGAAGAAGCCTCCAAATATCTTCATGTTAACCATTTACCCTTAATTCATCCTAGTCACTCCAAGCATCCAGAAATGCAACCATGATTTGGATGACCATCATTGGGAGGTTGGTGTAGTGGAGCGGAGTAGGTTTCGACAACCAAAAATGTTTCCTAGGTGTCCCCACAAGCTTAGGACCTCGAGAAGATAAATTCTTAGAAGACGTTGGGTGAAATTAAGCATCTTTTTCCATAGTATCCACAATAGGCGAGTCATTAACGTCGTCGTACTCATCACCATTTTCTGGCCGCAGCATGGAAAGTACTCAATGCGTGTATTTGCAGTGACCACTTCAGGAATGTATGAGGGCATAGAGGTTCCCAAGGTAATGACCCACATTTTCAGGATTCTCAAAAAAATAAATGACAATGGGCACTAACACATAACCAATTATAGTAAGAGAAACTTCCCTAGTTTAGAGGAGCTTCCATAAAGCACTAGGGGACCAGTCGCGAGTGGATGGGTGGCCTTTGAAAAGGTACCATTACGTCCATGCCATTGGGAAATCAGCCTCAGGGGAATGAATGGTATACTCCCAGAAAGAGCTTCAGTAGCTTGTTCGGACTCCCTTGAGGCCATGACCCCATATTTTACAATTTTCCATGGGGGGGGACGAGTGGATTTCAAAGGACTTTTCGTAGACAAGAGTTTCCAACAACTCCCTTTTTCTTATCCTTCAACTTTTCACCATATGCCTTGAAAGTTGTCACGAGGGGAACTGGATAAACTAATTGGTCATGGGTATATGATTTAACGTAGGCCTCAGAATTGCTATTTGTGAGGAAGGGTATGAAATCCCCAGAGTTCGAATGTTTGGCCTGGCACTGGGTGTCCTCCTGGGTGAACATCAACCATAATTGACAAGCTATCATAAGATGCTTCTATTGACAGAAACTGTTGAGAGTGGGAGGACAAAACTTCAAAACATAGTTAAATTGAAGAATAAATTTATAGGGTGAATATCCTTTTCAAATAAGATCTCCTCCAATATGGGCTACCCAGATGCCTTATCTCAAAGAAAATAAGTAACCTTGGTTGAAAAATTCTTCAGATGCATTATTCGTAATAGTAGCGGTAGGGAAATCATAAAGATGATAATAGAAATGCTAGTAGATTTTGAGATAAGAAATTAATTCCTACTCATTATTTATAGTTTTCTCATCTTTTTTATCCTTTGAAGCCCAAACTACCAACATAACCCCACTGGTACTCTGAAGATACAGTCGGAGGGTGGAATGCAGAATTAGTAAGGATTTGATAATGTTACAACCTCCTATAATCAACCAAGAATCATCGATATCCTCCCATAACATTAATGGAGCATCAAAAGTAAAATTACCTTGTTTAAGAGATGTCGAGGCAGAGGCGAAGGACAGGGGGTCCAGGTCGGGAGCTGGGATGCGGAGCCGGGAGGCGGAGGCCAGGGAGGGGAGTCGGAGAGGGGAAGAGAGGGCCGGGAGGCGGTGGTTGGGGAGGGGAGGACATGGTTGGGAGTAAGTGTTGGGGATGTAGGGTTGAATGGGGGGAGCATCGAGTGAGGAGGATCCCGAGGAGGAGCCCGATAGTTTGGGCAGTATGCTGTTTTAATACCCACGGTTTTAATAAAACCGTGACATACAAGTTTAAACTAAATCTATAAAGATAATCATTTTCATTTTTAGTTAAAACAAAAAATATGGGAATGGAATTTTATGGAAGCTAGTAACATTAAAAAAATAGTAAATATTAAAAAAAATGCAAATGAATTAACTTGAAATTTCTTAAATTAAAGTAAATTGAAAGCCAAGAATATTCCATATGAGAATACTTATGTGTAGAGGTTGAGAAGACTAGGATCCGTACTAAAAAAATTCCATATGCTATATTTTTAGAGATCTAAAAGGTAGAGTCTCATCATGCCCTAGTGTTCACCATCACGGGTAGTACAAGTAACATCCACTAGTCATGACCTATCATGCACTAGCATGCGCCCGGTGGGAAGTCCAAGTAGCATCCACAACCCATGACCTATCATGCACTTGCATGTTCCCGATGGCCCGTGCAACCAATATTTGTTGGGTCGGGAGGTCCCGTAAACCTAGAGAAGTACATGTACTAGGTTCCCCCATAAATACCCAAGGCTTCCAATGTGCCACTATTTTGGTACAAGTAATCCAAGAAGGTCAACCATGATAAAAGGTACCATCTATAATAACAAAATGTTAAGATCCCTTAAAACTGGTTTTCCTAACATAAAACAAAGTCCTCAGCCCATAATAGAAAAAACCAGCATTAATTTGGTCAATACTATCCACTTTGGCCAAAAAACAGATTTCCTAAGAAATTTCTCTCCAGAATTTTTTTTATAAATCATTATAAATCAAGGGTAATAATTACACTAAAACACATCCATGTATTTCATGGAAAGTCATATGATGCATTACATCAAACACATGGTGGGAGACATGTAAAACCAATGTGTTTTTATAATTTTAAACAACCCTTACACCACAGATTTAAGAAATCAAGAGTGAAATTATGATTAATTGAAATCCTCGTTAACATTAAATACCATAAATTTACATTAAAAATTATTTTCAAATCATCAAGAATGTGTGGTTCGATAAATGACAGAAAATACAAAGAGTCACCTACCTTTATACGGAGCGTGATCAATTTCAGAGGGCATCATCCATGGAATAATACTCTTAAAGACCTATGAAGACGTCTTTAACAAATTAGAAACCCGGATAGAAAGAATCAAGAAATCTATTGGGACCCCAGAAGTGAGAACACTTACCGACAAGCCATGGGTTAAAAGCAACCAACTGGGTGCGGATGACACATATAGGGATAATCTTACTCCCAAGATCAAAATCCCTATAAAGTTTTGGTCATCGATTGAGTGAGGAAGTCACTCGACCTAGGATAAATTGCTCAACTTCAATATGTCGTCAACTGGAGGAGGGGGGAGCGCACGGACCAGAGTAGGAGTGGGGATGCGCATGGACCAGAGGAGGATGAGGATGGGGGATGTGCACCATCTGGAGGAGGGGTGATGATCGCCGACCGGAGGTGGGTAAGGGGATTCAATTGAAGGAAACACCAGGGAGGGACTAGATGGGGGGGGGAGTTTCGGCCCGATGAGTGAAGGAGATCGAGCAGGGGTAAGGCAGAATATCGGGCCCTCTATTGCGACGGTTCAATAAAAACCGTGGGGGTAGAATTTCTACACCCACGTTTATTAATAAATTGTAGGTATAGGTTACCTTAAATCAGGCTATTCCCATGGTTTAAAAAACCGTGGGTATAACTCTGTGGGGATAGCCCCTCTTTACAGTAGTGTATATCAATGTGTTGTATTGATATCTTGTGATTGAAAAGTGGAAATGTTATGTTTCCTTTATGCATGTTTTATGTGATACGATTATGTTATGGTTCCTGGGCATTGTTATGAAGACGGGTGGTTCCGTGATAAAATAAGGGTGGGTGAGCCCGATATAGCTCTCCAATGCACTGGGTAACACGAAGGAGTTAAACATAAAGGTTTCTCTGAAGAGATTTAGGGAATATACTATGATGGGTATTCCAAACGTAACCAAGAGGGTTACTCCCTACGTAAGAATGTTATGAATGCCTCAAGTTACCTTTTATGTCTTATGATTTCTATGATTTATTCATGATTTGATGAGGTATGTGATTATGTTTAATGAGTAAAGTGTGATTTCATGCATGGAATAAGGTTTTCATTTTGTACTTTTATATCCCCTACTGAGCTTTTTATGCTCATCCCAAGTTTTTGAAATGTTTTTCACAGGTCAAGGGAAAGGTACATGATGTGATGATAGTGTCAAGGAAGTGTCAAGAAAGAATCCATGTTTTATTTTAAATATGTTTCCGTAGATGGGAAAAATGAGTACTATCTTTTACGTAACCACTTAGTTTAAATGTGGAATGTAATGCAAGTTTTATGATCTAATTCCCTAAAACTCTAAACCTGAAAAGATCCTCATTGTGTAACCTTGTAATAACTCAATATTAAGTAAAGTTTAAGGCTGGGGCTTTAAAATTAATGTTTCCTTGTCCATGGATGGAGTGGATTTGGATGTGGAGGTAAAAAATCGGACAAACCATATGGTTTATTGAAAAACCAAACTACAAAAAACGTTCCTCGAAGAGCACATGGCATACATCCTCCCACACAAGCAGTGTTATGGTATCATGGTGGTTGTGGAGGACATGGTATATACCCATCATGAAACGATGTGTATCCATTTTCTCATGTGGACAAGTTGTGTGATGGACCACATTGTCAGCTAACACACCGTATTTCTCATATTGGTGGGACAAACATTGTAGTCCACATACAAGGTGTGTAAGCCTACAAGGACTGGACCCATATACCAGCTATAAGACATGTCCAGGTGGTAGAGATGGACCACATGTCTTGTGGGACCATTACACAATGTGTTATTCATGGGATCTTCTGAACTATCGTTAAACCACTATATCACATTCTTGAGGACACAAATTTTGGCGCAAAAGATGCCTAACCTGGGTTTTTGTGTGTGGAATGAGATGGGTCCATAAAAATCATATTTGGAGATATGAAATGAATGTTTCATGTTGGATGGCTTATAGATTACACCCAGTGATGGATGAAATTAGACAAGCATTCTAGAGTAGTTCTTATTTCACCCTCTAGCGAGAATGGGAAATGTAGTCCTAAATGATACTAGATTGACCCTAATGTTGGGATGGGCAGTGTAGTCCCCAATGATATCGAGTTACCCTATAGTAGGATCTAGTCATTGTAGTTCCTTGAAATTTTTATATGACCCTCCATATGGGATGGGTAGTGATGTCACTGATGACCTTCTAGGCATGACCCTCATGCCATGTTGGGTAGCAGCAGTCCCCTTGAATTTCAATGGATCAAATAACAACTGAGGGGGGGGGGGTGAATCTGTTTTTCCCTTAATGTAATTTTCAAGAAATTAAGAAACATAACCCTGGAAACATGTTAAGATTTCATTCCTTATCAACCCATATAAAATACTCATACATGCAATAATAATTATGATAGTAAGGAATGCATGATTTAGATCATTCGTCCTTAATTTTATAACATACATCCTTTCCATATCCACTTCTATGAGTCTATGTAAATCCACTATAATGAATAAGTAAATTTAAATTCTTCTAACTCCCATTATACACCTTGTACCCCTAATAAGAAAGATTATAATAACTCATGTTAGTTTATAATGTTTTCTTAACGAAAAAATGAGCCAAAAAAAGAATAAAAATATTGTTGAATCTTCACCACAAATACTCATTCTGAATCCTTACTCTAGTTTTTCTGATTTTGATCTTCTCTTATTGGAAAGGATGGTTCTAAATATTCGATTCCTTAAACACTCAATGATTTTCTTCTTTAATTATGGTTGTAACTTTTCACATTGAATTCTTTAGTGCTCCACCTTTTCTGCGTGTGTGAATGTTAAAAATGAGCGAATGATCAGTGCCCATATTTATAGGAAACTCAAAAAACAATTGCAGGAATCTTGAAAATCTATCTTGCTTCCTCAAATCTCAAAACTCCCCAAATATCTCACATTAAATCTTCCATTGTTGACTTCTTCAAACCTCCTTAAATTTCTCTATGATTTACAAAAAGTTGAAATTTGGGTTTTCCTCCTTGAATGCTTCATATCATTATCAGAATGATAATAAGGGATCTTGGTTATTATTTTCTCAGAAACATGATCAGAAATCAGGTATTGAATTTTGTAGGAATCTGGTTCCGAATTATTACGAAATCAGGTTCTGAATTGTTTAGAAATCTAGTTTATAATTACTCAGATATCAGGTTCTAAATTGTGTATAATTTAGGATCTGATTTGTTCAGAAATGAGGTTCTGAATTATGTAGAAACCAAGTTATGAATTGTTCATTATATACGTTCCTAATTACATATAAATTAGGTTCTGGATTGTGCATAATTAAGGATATGAGTTGTTTAAAAATCAGGTTCTGAATTACCTCAAAAATCCAGTTCAAAAATCCAGATCTAGTTTTTTTAGGAATCATGTTTTGAAATCAGGTTCTGGTTTTCTCAAAAAGTAGGTTCAGAAATAAGGTTATTTTTTTCATAGGAATCAAGTTCAAAAAACAGGTTCTAGATTTCATAGGAATCAGTTTCTGAAATCTTGTTCTGGTTTTCTCATGAATCTTTTTCATGAAATTAGGATCTGGTTTTCTTAGAAATCAGGTTCAAAAATGAGATTCTTTTCTTCTTATGTATCATGTTAAGAAATCAGGTTTTGGTTTTATTTAGAATTCAGTTCAAAAATCAGGTTCTGGTATTCTCAAGAATCAGGTTTAGAAATCATGTTCTAGTATTTTAGGAATCAGGTTCAGAAATCAGGTTATGGTTTTCTTAGGAATCAGGTTCAGAAATTAGTTTATGGTTTTCTTAGGATTCATGTTCATAAATAAGGTTCCAAATTTTATCAGAAAGGTCTTGGTTAAAATACTAAAACATATTCACCATTTCAACAACAGATTTTATAATTAAACATTCCATTATTTGTGAGAACATAAATCTCATAAATTCATCATCTGATTTGTTTAAAATTATTGAGAAACATTCTAACTTCTGATTTTTCAACAACATCTTTCAAACTGTACAACTTCTTTCATACTCAGTAACTTTCATTAATCTCAGCAACATCCTTAAACCCAAAAACATATTTCTTCTTGTATATCAGAAACATTCTTCCACAAAATAGGTTATTTTTCATCAAAAACAAAACATTGTTAAAAAATGACAATGTTTCTTCAATATCCCCCTTTGTATTTTTTGAACACCATTTTTAAACACCTTTTACAACTCTTAGATTTTTTTTGACTTTTATCAAAACATTGCCTTTATCAAAAGTGAGTATCTGGAAACCAAACTACTGGATAAATTAATGTTTTTGAAAAATTTACATCCCTCAATGAGAGGAAAATTTTCGTCCATTTAATAAAATCCCCTAACTCAAACTCCCCCTTTACTTTTATATTTCTCTTTATCACTTTTTTTCTCTCTCTCATTTATTCTCCCTCATTATATGATAACCACGACTTGATATTCATAATTGAAATCTATGTAAGAACTTAATACAAGAATGTGTTTTTTACTCTCCCCATTTTTCAAAATAGTTCATAGAACTATGGGGGATTATCTTTATGAGGTTTAGGAAGTCATGGGAGGAGGCTGAACATGGAGTTGTAGCCTCAATTAGAAAAACCATTCCTTCAACATTTATTTTGTAAGGATATCAGAAATCTGATATATATTTTTTGTGTATTCCATCAAAACATCTCAATCATGAACTTTATCTTTTATGAAGTGAGGTTTTATATCAATTTTTTTTGATCTTGAGTGTTGGACAGGGTTCATAGAAAGATCAATTGCACTCTGATTATCACAATGTATCTTCAATGGTTTAGAAACTTTTACTTTAAAATAATCTAACTGTACTTTCATCTACAAAATTTTTGTACAAGCCTGAAAAGATTCAATGTATTTATATTCACATTCTCACAATGTTACTGAACTTTTTTTCTTACTATGCCAACTCACACTAAATTTAAATAAGAAAGATGTTCCTCCTGAAATTGATTTTCTATCAGTACAATCACTAAACCAATCAACATCACTGTATCCATGAAACTTTAACTCATTTTTTATTTTGTATAAAAACCCATATGAAGTTGTTCATTTATCAAATATCTAAATCCTCTTTTCTGAAAACATATGTGATTCTTTAGGTTTAATATGATACCTGGCACATAAAGTAACAACATAAACAATATCAGGTTTTGAAGCTATAAGGTAAAGAGGACTTCTTATCTGCTTCCTAAAATTTATCTGATTCACACCTATTCCAGATTCATCATTGTTTAACTTTATGTTCAATGAAATAGGATTTGAATCTTTTTTTTTATTCTTCTATTCCATGCTTCTTTAATAATAAATTGGAATACTTTTCCTATGATAAGAAAGTGTATCTTTCTTTTTGTATAACTTGTAAGACATAGAAATATGTTAATTCTCCCAACATTGACCTTTCAAAATTCTTCTTCTTCTCTTCAGAAAATTCTTCACAATTCTTTTCTTCATCCCCATAATAATTATATCATCCCCATAAACAATTAAAATTATTGTTCCAGTATCAACATCTTTTACATACAAGTTACTATAAACTATTCCTTTAGAAAATCTCATCTTCCTCAATCAATTTTTAAGCATTGAATTCCATTCACATGGATCTTCTTTCATCCCATAAAAAGAATTATTCAATTTACTATGTTTTCATCCTCATCAAGTATAAACCCAAAAGGTTTTTTAATATTGAATTCTTCCTCAAATTTACCTTTTAAGAATGCTAACTTTACATCCATGTGATAAAAAATGTAATTATTATGGGAATACACTATAAGAAACATTTGTATATTTTCTATCCTTGCAATGGGGGAGAAGGTTTCATTATAATCCTCACCTTCTACCTATGCATATCCATTAAAAAAACAAGTCTATCTTTGTTTAATGAAACTTCTCCATGCTTATTCAATTTCATTCTATAAACCCACATGGTTCCGATGACATATTTATTTGTTGGCCTTAGAACAAGATACAATGTTTCATTCTTCGTAATAAAATCTATCTCTTCATTTATATAATTCACTCATTCATTATATATAATACCCTTTCAAACAAATTTTGGTTCAACCTTTGAGGTTAGTGAAGTGTGATTTTCTAATCTCAACATCCGTCTTGTTTGAATTAGAGCCTTCTTATTCTTAATAATGTTTTTAGATTCAAAATAATTTCATAAAGTATGAAATATCATGGTTTCTTCCTCAACATCACTTTTATCACCACATGAATTTTTTGAATCATGATGTGCTTGTCTTTTATAACATTCACCACTATTGGATTTCTCTAATGTTTCATCCCCATCATTCTCAACAAATTTTATTAAAGAACATTTATATTCAATTTCCTACACATCATATTAGTCCCAATCCTTTTTAAACGTTTTTTACAGCAATTTTAACTTCTACCTTTTGATTAATAACCCAAGAAGTTTCTTTCCTCATATTTCCCATAAAAATTTCACAAATCCAAATTTCTTACTTTAAGAAAATGAGGACTTCCATAGACATTGAATTATTCCAATGTGGGTTTTTTGTAATAAAACATTTTATAAGCATTCATTTTGGTTCTTGGTATCAAAAAGAATACATTTTGAACATATACATCATTTCTAATAGCTTCTCTCTAAAAAATTTTGAAATTTTTTATTCATCTAACATACTTCATCCAATTTCATCAAATATCCTATTATTTATTTTTTTCTACTCTATTTTTTGTGGAGTATAGGGATCACTATAGTGATATTTGATATCATGATTTCTTATATAAGTTTCAAAACAATTGTCTGTGAATTATCTAATATTTTATGTTCTCAACATCTTTATGGAAACCCGCAATTCCATCTCAAAATCATTTCTAAATAATTTGAACGTTTCAATAGCCTCTAACTTGTTCTTCATGAACATGAAGTTTTTTATCTGAGTGAAATCATCAATAAAAGTGATAAATTATAAATATCCTATTGTAGATTGATGTCTCATAGGCCCACATAGATCAGAATGAAAAAGATCAAGTGGGTTTCTAGATTTAATCTTAACTCTTTTATGAATTTTTTAGTCATAATTTCTTTCTAGCATGTAACAAAAACATATTCATCTCTTATTTTCAATTATAGAAAATTCCAGACAACATCAACATTTTAGGGAATGTTCATATTTTTATTCTACAATATAGACAAGTCTTTGATGTTACAACATGTTATCATCTTCAGAAGTCAAATAATATGAGTTATTGGATTATCTTATTTGAAAGAGATTCCAACTGGTTCATTCCACTTTTATAATGGATTTTCCATTTTTGACAATTTTGATGATACAGGAATCCATTCTGCAGATTACTTCTTTCCCATCGTCACAATAATGACATACACTATTTGAGTTATGTTTTATCCCCTAAAAAAAGACTTCCTTAGACTTTAGTTTCTTTTATTCAATCTATGTCGTCCCAATTCCATTCATTTTTTATGAGAAATCATTTCTAAATTTGACCACTCCTCTATCATGAATCTCAACAAGTTCCAATATATTTATATCACCTATCATGAGTGAAGACCAACCACTATTATAAATCCATTGTTTGTTCATTTAACATGATTTCAAAGATTTATCAATATTAAAACCTCTAACATCAACATTTTAATTTTTAACTTTAATTTCATTATTATCATAAAAAACTTGTTATGGAAGGAGTTTCATACATCTTTCTGAATGATGAACATATTGATCACATCATATGCAAACTTCTTTTATACATTCAAATTTATTATTTGTTTGAATGTTTTATACATCTTGAGAATTTACATTTTCAATATTCTCTGAGTGGGGAAATTTACTCATTCTTTTTTCACAACTTTTTTCACATTGTTCAAACCTTCTTTCGAGTAGTGATAAATTGTGCCAAAAATTATATGCTCTATGACCATATATTCCACAACATGAAAAATAGCCTTCAAATATTTATTTTATATTAATTAATGATCATTATCTATAGAAACTTTGTTGAGATAGATATCTTCATTCACCCCTAACATTCTCAGGATGTGGACCATCTTTCCCTATGGGTGAGATTTTATCTTTTCTATAATTTATATGTTTATCACATCCTTTTTCTACCCCATCATTCCCAATAAGTTTTCAAGACCATAAAATTTTATAAGTGTCAGATGAATCATTAATTTTGGTAAGAGAATGTATCACCTGATTCTTATAATAGGACTTCTCAACAAGTTTAGATGTCTCAACATTTACTTTTGTAGCTTTTTTGATGTTTTAATTCATCTTCCTCTTGGAATTTTTGACTAAAGGTGTTTTGATTACACCTAGTTCACTTCTTCTTCCTCAGCTTCCAACTTCTTGTTTCGATCTTCAATAACCATTCCTAGTTCAGCATTTCTATTTTTTTACCTTAGAATCTCATGAATGTATTCATCCTCATACTTGATGACATTTTTCCTTCCATGAGAAACAACTTCACGATACTTCACCATTACTCTAATTTCTTTCTTGAGGGATTTTTTTTTTCTCAATACAAGTATGAAGTTCAGTTCTGAGATGATACTCACTATAATATTCTTAACCACCTTCTTCGCTCTCTTAAGGGTCTTTTTTTCTCTACTTTTTTAATAATGATTCTGAATTTTTGTGAACATTCGTCTTCAGAAGAATCATTTCCATTTTAGTCTCATTAAACCTTTTTTCTCAACATTATTGTCTCATTTCCAAAAAAATCTTCATGAATTTTTTGCAATACTTCTCTTCTTTATCATTTTTATCTCACTTCTTCCATCGAGGTTTTTCATCGGAATCATCTCGATATTCTCCAACTTTCTTCTTAGGGAAATTCATAGCAATTCTCACGATTGCACCACACTCAAAACACATAAGAGGAATTTTTCCTCTATACCTACCACTTCCTCTATGATAGTTCTTTAATATAGTGGACAAGATCTTATCATTCAAATCATCATCTTCATTGTCATCTAATTCCAAAGGGTCAACATTATCAACTTCATTGATTTTCATATTTATCATGGATTCAAAATCCATTTAATATTTCATTATATTATTAATTATTAGGGATTTCTTCAATTTATAAGGAAAAATAATGTAATGAAATTCATCAAGAGTTAAATCATCATTATCTTATAAGGATGAAATTTTAGAATCGAACCTGTCAGAAAAGTTTCTTGTAAGGTTCATCACAATTATAGAATCATCAAACTCTTCTATGAATATTATTATGTTGAATACAATTTAATTAACTCTAGTGAAGTATTTATCAATTGTTTCATCATCTCCGATCATGTTTTCTTCAAACAAACTACACCCGATTTGCAGCATGGGCTCATTAACTTTTCTATTTCCTTCGAAAACACGTTCCAGCTTGTCCCACATGCTTTTCGATGTTGTGAGACCCATCACCTTCTGATAAACATTTTCTTATAAGGACATGAGAATAAAATTTATATCCCTTCCATTAAATTACATGTTTCTCTTATCATCAAACGTTATAGGATCATTTTTCTCAATAGGTGTAATGCCAATTGTAGCAGCATCACCAACTTCACGGCCAAGCGATAGAAGATAAGGATTCATCCTATCATTCAATTAATAAAAATTCTTTCCATTTAATATCTGAATTCCTCTACTATTGATAGAATTAATATTCTCTATGGTAAATATTAAACAATGTAACCTTTTTATAACACCACTTGATGTTCCAAGGATCGAGTAACAACTGAGTGGGGGGGTAATCAATTTTTCACTTTAAGTAGGTCTCCAAAATATAAGATACATCACCCATGAAACCTATTATGATTTATTTCCTTATAAACCTATAAAAAATACTTATACATGAAATAATATTTATAAAAGTAAGTCACACACGATTCACATGGTTTGACCTTAATTTGAGAACCTGCATCCTTTCCATAGTAACTCCCATGGGTCTCTTGAAATCCACTATAACGAAGAAGTTAATAAAACTTGTTCCAAATCCCATTAGACACCTTATATCTCATGGTAGGAAAGATTATACTGAACCCAATCAGTTTATAATGTTTTCTTAAAGAATAAATGATCCAAACAAATAACTAAAAACTTTGTTGAATATAATCCAAGAATACTCATTCAGAATCATTAGTCAAGTTTGGCTAATTATGATATTATCAGAAATGTATGGATGGTTTTTATTATTCTTTTCCATAAACACTCAAAGAAAGTATCCTTCAAACTTGTGGTTAATTTTCATGTTGAATTATCCAGTGCCCCACCTTTTCTTCATGTGTGAATGTTACAAATAAGAGAATTATATGTGCCCATATTTATAGGAAACCTGGAAAACAATGGAGGGAATCTTGAAAATAATTCCCACTTCTTTGAATTTAAAAAAATATGAAAATATCTTGTATTTGATCTCAAATCATTGACTTCTTAAAACATACATAAATTTCTATGAGATTTACGCAATATTGATATCTGAGTTTTACTTCTTAAAATATTCGTATCTTTCTTAGAATGATAATGATAGATCTTGGTTTTAATTTTCTCAGAAACATGCTCCGAAATTAGGTTCCAAACTGTGCAAAAATTAGGTTCTGAATTATATCGAAATTATTTTTAAAATTATTCAAAATTAAGGTTCTAAATAACTCAAAAATTAAGTTCTAAATTATGCAGAATTCAAGTTCTGAATTGTTCAGAAATCATGTTCCAAATTATGTAGAAATGAAGTTTCTAATTGATCCGAAATTAGTTTTTGAAATACTCAAGATATAAGGTTATGAATTGTGAAAAATTGTAGTTCCTAATTTTTCAAAAATTAGGATCCACTTTTCCTCATAAATCATGTTGAGATATCAGGTTCTAGTTTTCTTAGGAGTCAGGTACAGAAGTAAGGTTCTGGTTTTCTCAGGAATCAGGGTCAAAAATCAGGTTCAAATTTTCTCAGGAATCTTGTTCTACAATAAGGTTATGGTTTTCTCAGGAATTATGTTATAGTTTCTTTGGAATCAGGTTCTGAAATCAGGTTCTAGTTTTCTTAGGAATCAGGTTCATAAATCAGGATATGGTTTTCCAAGGAATAAGGTTCAGAAATCAGGTTCTAGTTTTCTCAGGAATCGGGTTTGAAAAATAGTTTCTGGTTTTTCCAGAAATCAGGTTCAAAAATCTAGTTCTGGTTATTTCTGGAATTAGGTTCAGAAATCAGGTTCTGGTTTTCTCAGGAATTAGGATCAGAAATAAGTATAAAATTTTCTCAGAATTTTTCTCAATGAAAATCACCAAACCTCTTCACCATATATTGAATAGATTTTATCATGAACATTTACATGATTTGTGAAAATTTTAAGATCATCAAATCCTCATTTGATTTTTTTAGAATATTTGAGAAAGATTCTAACTTCTGAATCTTTGACAACATCTTTCAAACTCAGCAACTTCATTCATAATCAAAAACATTCATTAAACTCAGAAACTTCACTGAACCCAAAAAATTATTTCTACCCATATATCTAAAAATTAATCAACAAAAAATGTTAGTTGTCAATAAAAACAAAACATTGTTAAAACATAAACAACATAATGGTTCTTCAACCCCGATGACACACCAGGATTTCCCTATATCTATTTCTAGGTAGTGGAATTCCACACTGATTCTCTTGAGTTCTACACTCTAGTATTATTGGGGAGTGTTATTCCACAGTGACTATAAAATAAGACCCTCAACAGTGAGGCATAGCGGCAAGGTGTTCCTAAACATACCTTTTTACTCAGGAGGAAGATGGGTCGTTTTTCAACCTACATACATTCTTTTGATGTGCTCTAAAACCGTAAAGGCGTGTCCTTATCATACAAAGAGGATAGTATCAAGGTGATGTTTTTTGATCCCATTATACATGGGCCTCCGGGGCATATGTATTAGGTAAATGGAATCAAAGATGGTTTTAATTTTTAATATTGGGGTGTTAAGTTAACAAGATGAGCTACAAGATGGAGAACCCCTTACTCTCTCATTAGGGATTCTATGATTGAGAAAAAATATATATATCATATTATAATACCGGCTCCTTGGGTTTTGTTTAATCTTCTACCAATATAGGAAAAGACATGTGGTTTATGCATTGTGCTTTCCATGTCTAGATTCTCATGGATGTATGAGACTATTCTATAGCTATATGTAGTAAATACTTGATTAGGAGATAACTCCTCGGTGTTTTGGGTGCCTTGTGTTTGGATGTGTCTGCATTCACTCGACTGTTGGGTTGATTTGCACTCAATCCATTAACTTTTTCCATACCATGTTCTCTCTAAAAATTCAATGTATATATTACTGCTCCCCCATCACCTATTCAGGGCATCCTACAAAGTATGTATCTACTCACCCATGAATAGCCCTATCCCAACACATGTCTTGTATTTTTTTAGATGGCAAACAAGTCGATCGTGATCTCCAAGGAGATTTGGGATACATGTTTCAATGATCGCTTATAGTGGTTGGAGTTGGGATTCAAAATCAAGGATCTCTTGTTTATTACTCTTTTTTCAGTTTCATTTAGTTTAGGATAGGTTTCTTGTTTTGAAGTTTGTTTTCCCTTTTTCTTTTTAGTTGAAACTACCATACTCTTATATCATCTTTAGGTTCATTCATGTTCATTTTAATTTATATAATTTTTCACTTTTTTTACTTTTTCCATTCCAAATTTTCATTGAGTGGTCTATATGCAGATATGCATATTTTCGGAAACAATCTCCTCATTTATTTTGTAGATTTAGCACTTGTTGACAACCCCTATACATTATGATTTGGGTAGTGGCTGCTTGATCTATGGCATGCGTCTGTTTGTGATAGATTGAATATTTATGAAGGGAGTCAAACCTATGTTAAGGTTTTATCATATCAATTTAATATTCCTTAGACATAACAAAAATTTACAAGTTATTCCTTTTCTTAGTGTATAAAATAACTCAATCATATGTTGTATAATTTATATATTGATATTTGTGGTATCTAAATTATCATTTAATGGTATTTCATTTTGGATGCTTATAATTTAAAATATACCCCAATTGTATGAGTTTTAAATTTCAAAATCATAATAATCAGGATTGTTTAGACAAAAAATTATAACACCCCAAGGTTAAAAAAATTTGAAATTCACGAAAATTTGTTTTAAAAAGACAGATATATATATGTCCTCTAAACATATTTTTTCTTCCTCTATGATTTGAATATAAAAAAATGGACATACAAAGTTGCAATCAGTAAGTTATTTGGATTCAGATAAGAGAAACATAATTTTTGGTGAATTGTAACCATCCCTTATGATTAGTATTATTACCCTTTTGAATCTTAAATCTATTTTTATTATTTTTATATGATAATGAGATATTTCTTAATTTTTTAAGGATTTAAAAAAATTGTTATATTTTTTGAATTGTTATATTTGAATAAATTGTAATTTTATTTAAATATTAAATTATAAATATTTTTATATATTATTCGAAATGACGTTCATTTTTTATTTCTACATGTCAAAAATTGGTTATGATGAATTTTTCTTGTTTTTCTGAAATTTTTGAATTTTTGATGAAAATTAAAATTCGATAATTTATGATAAATGATAAATATGTGTTTCACTGCATCATAGGCAATGATCAGATTATCTAAGAACACATAGTTCAAAAAAATGAACATATTAGTATTTGGGGTATCATGAATATATAATATTCGTATTTTTGAGAAAAAAATATTAAACTAAATATCATAATATTATAATACCCCTCTTCTCCTCTATTATAAATACCACCCTCACCCCCTTTTCCTCTCATTGTTTTCATGATTTGAGCATAGACTTCATTCTTCCCAGTATCCTTCCCAAGTATCTTCCCCAAGTCAAAGACCCTCTTGTCTCACCAAATGGTCAAAACCAAATGATTTAAAGAGGAACTCAAGGATAATATATTCTGATTTAAAAATCCTCTTTCTTAATCTTGTGATTTATTTTCAATTCCTTTTCTTTTATTATACACTCTTCTCACCCTCCTATAAAATAGGAATGAAAGATAAAAAATCATATATATATTTTGTATGTAATCATGTTTATGGATAACTTTATCAGCATTCTCCCTTTCATATTAATCTTATCCTAATAATAATAACACCATCCATGATGTGCCGATTTACCAATATTATTGATGATGTGTTTTTAATTTCCATTACATCCTTTATAACTAGTTATAAAACAATTTCAATTGAATGATGTGATTTAATTGTGTATGATATATCTCCTTTAATGTTTTGGATTATGATTATCAATGAACCACTGAAATAATCTCTACAGATATCACTAAAAATTTATCTAATGATTAAACTGAAAACCATATAACTGAAATTATGTATGGAAAAATTAACTATTTTGGAATGAAAATAATTTCATTTATTTCTACTCATATACATTCATTTTCATATTATAAGGAAATAAAATACAAAACAGTCTACGTAAATCAAGTAAACAGCACACCTGAAGAATCGAATGAAAAAAATACTTATACTTAATGGGTGACATGATGTTCTAAAATTCTCATATAAGTGTTATAAGCATGATTATGTTTCTATAAGATATTAATAACACTATTTTATCCATTATAAAATAGTTTCAATCATTTTTCATGTAAGAAAAACCCATGTTAAGTGATTTCTTAGCCTAATTTCTATTCATTAGGATAACCTTCTACTTCATTAATTATGATGTATTAAAATTGTTTTTGTGAGTTATTTTGAATATATTAAATGTATTTGTAGTGTATAAGCACATTACATATACTATATTAAGTATCAATTAAATTATTTGATATTCATAAGGGGATTTTCTTTTAAAATAAACTTTTAAAATTCTATTTTACATAATAAAAAAGAAACCCTTTTAATTTTTTTCATGTTTTATGATTATGTTCTAGTTCTTGGGAATTGTTTATGATGAAGGGTAGTAATTATATATACCACCATTTAATTGGGTATTATCTTGTTTTAGGTTGATCGTATGGTTACTCCAAGTGTAGCTACGATGGTTATGCCATAAGGTAGTGGTGAGGGTTATATTGTAATGTAGTCATGAGGGTTAAATTATTTGGTGGACACTGGGGTTACAATATTATGTATGAAATAACCTGAGTCACAATTATGTTTTATATATGAATTTTTTGATTTTATGGGAACCTATTATATTAATAATAAATTTTATTATGTTTATTTTCAATGGAAAATATTTTATAAGTATTTATTGACTAACTGTTTCATTCTTACATTTATCCTATATAGAGATTTCCTGCTCATCCCATGTTTATAAAATGTTTTTCATATGACTTCATAGAAGTTCAAAGGAAATTTAAGTTGTAAATGCAGATGAATCTAGTTACTTATTTTGTAATTATTTTTTTAAACTCTCATTCAATGTGTGTAAGTTGTCGTATAATTTTGAAAAAAAAATATACCATAAAAGGTCTTTGATTGTATAACGTACATTTTATTTTTCTATTATCATTTATAAAAACATACAAATCATGTTTTGGTAATAAATCAATAAGTGAAGGTTTAGGTCTTTACAGTTAGTATTATAGGAACGGTCTCTAAAATATTCTATATTAGAAGATGTTATTTTATTTAGATATATTTTAGTGATAATATTTAATTTTGAACATACAGATAATTATGTACACATAATAAAATAGTTTTTATTAATTGTCAATATTTTAATTCAGAATTATAAGTAAAATGAATGAATTTCTATGGTGCAATCAATATAAGGTGGGAAAATGTAACAACACATGTTTTTAGAAAATAAATTGAAATTTGGGTAACTTTTTTTAAATATATAGTTATAAGTAGCCCTTAAACATAATTGTTCACTTCAATGACTTGAATTTTGAAAAACGGATATACACAGTTGCGATTAGATAGTTATTTGGATTTTGATAAGACAAACATAATTTTTGGGGAATAGTAATATACCATTATGAATATTATTATGACCCTTAAAAATATTAAATCTATTATTTGTATGGTTATAAGATAATGATATATTGATTAAATTTTCAAGGTGTTAAAAAACAAGTTATAGTTTTTATATTTTAATATTTGAATAAAATATGATTTTATTTAAAATTTAATTATAGATTTTAAAAAACATATTTTCGAAAAAATTAATTCATTTTTTAATTCTACATGTTGATAAAATTTTTTGGTGAATTTTTGGTATTTTTCTCAAATTCATTAATATTTGGGGAATTGTAAAATACGATAAATTAAGATAAAGGTTAAACACTATTTTTACAACATCATAAGTGAGACAAAGATGATTTAATCACACATTGTTCAAAATAACAGGCACTTATTACTATTTGGTGTAACATGAATCATGAATATTCATAGTCATGAGAAAAAATATTAAACTAATGGTTAAAATAATGTAAAGCCCCTCCTCTCTTCCACTATAAATTCCACCCTCAATCCTCTATTACACTAACACCTCTCAAGTTTGTAGAACTATTTTTGTTCCACCCAATATATATCCAAATTCTCTTCCCCATGTCCAAGACCTGTGGGTTTTACCAAAAGGACAAAACCAATGGCCTTAAAGTGGATCATAAGTATAAAAGCTCAAGAGGGAAAAATCATCTTTCTTACTCTTTTGTTTTCTTAAAACAATCCATTTCTTTATTATACTCTCTACTATCCCTATTATCAAACAGTCATGAAAGCTATATATTAATACATATGATGGATTTTATCATGTTTATTGATGAAAATCATAATCATTATTCCTCTACTCTTCCTCTTATTGTAAAAACAAAAACTCTATCCGAGATGTTCTAAATTACGAATATTGTGGATGATGTGCTTTAAATTTCAATTACTTATTTATAATATTGTTATAAAATAAATTAATGGTCGAAACATATTTTATTTTTTGTGATATATCCTATTTCATATTCTCGTGTACACACACGTACACATATATATTATTATGATATATAATGAAACTAGTTTGTGTTTATCAAAGAACCGACAAAATGTTCTAAACGAATATAACTAATAATTTATCTAATGATTCATCCTCATAACATATAAACAAAATTATATTTGGATTTATTTAACATTCTAGAAAAAAATTAATACCATTTCATTCCACTTCAAGAATTTCATTTCCATACGATAAGGAAATCATATACAAAATCATCCAATGTAAATCATGTAAATAATGCAACTTAACAAATGGATTGAACCAAATAATTATAATTAAAGGGTGGAATAATATTATGAAATTATCATATCTAGTGTTACAAACATGGTTATTTTTCTATATGATTTTAATAAAACTATGTTAACCATTATATAAGAGGTTCAAATATGATTGAAGTAAGACAAACCAAAGTTGGGAGAATTCTTATCCAAATTTTGATTCATTGGGTTAACCATATACATCATTAATTATATGGTATTAAAATTGTTTTTTTGAAGTATTATGTTTATATAATATTTATTTATAGTGTACATATATATATTTAATCCACTCTATTGATTCTAATTTAAATTATATTATATTTTTAATGGGATTTTCTTTCAAAATCATCTTTTAAAATTCCATTTTATAAAATTCACAAGTAATGTTTTCATGCATTTTTTCATGTTGTATGAAAATGTTCTAGTTCTTGGTCATTGTTTATGGTTAAGGGAGGGACCTATATCTACATATAATTAGTTTGTTATGATTATATTGTAGGTCAACTGTAGTTTTACTCCATGTGTAACTGTGATGGTCACACCCTAAGGTTGTCATAGAGGTTTTGTTTTATGGTAACTGTGAGAGTTACATTGTAAGGTTAACTTGGGGTTACAATATTATGTATGAAATTCCCCATGTTACAATTATGTATTATTTATGCATTTTAGGATTTTATGGGAACCACTTATTTTCTTAAGAAAAGTTATTATGTTTATGTTCAAAGGAAAAAAATTTATAAGTATTTATGGAATAATAGTTTCTTTACTTATTTTATCCCTTACAATGATTTTTTGTTCATACCAAGTTTATAAAATTTTTAAGACAAGATTTCATAGAATTTCAAGGGATAGTTAATGTGCTAATGTATATGAATCCAATTAGTTATTTATTAATTATTTATGTAAAATATGATTCAATGTATTAATGTTGTATAATTCTCCAGAAAAATGACTGAATAAGGTCCTCAATTGTATAATGTACTATGTATTTTCATATTATCCTTAAAAAAATAAACATCCAGTTTTGGTACTAAATCTATATGTGTGGTATTACGAATTTACAAAAAAATTCATTTATGGTATTACATATAAATTTCCCAATAAAAACATTTAATGTTAGTCTCATTTTATTATTCATTTTGTTTTCAATTAATAGTTCTATTCTCCTCTCTTTGGTATATAAAATTATTGATAAAATGCCATTAACAAAATCATACATTATATATCTCATCTGTCGAAAATATTTTCTCACAAGGAACCAAATTTTCTAAACATATTTTAAAAAATTATATTATCAATATAAAAATGAATTCATAATATCATTTAACAAAATTTATATTTTTTAAAAATCTAATTTGATAGAAATATCCATGTCATCATTTCAAAAAGGGTGTTTTGAATTTTATTGAAAATGTGAAATGAATGTTTGTTTTATCATGTATGACATATATAAAAATTTATGAAATAATTACCAATCAATGATTCATAGAATTATTTATATATTTTAAATAATATTTTCAAAAAAAATGAACTATTAATTTAAAAAAATGCAATTGAAAATGATTTTTATAACGTTTTAATAGATATTTTTTGGTTTATATATATCATCACTGATAAAAAAACATGTATTTTAATTAAAATACATTTGTGATATGATGAATTGATATCATCCTTATGAACTATTTGGATGGTTTGTAATCTGTTTATTTGAGCATGTACGATTGTTTTACAATTTCCTATATTTCTCTAAATGGATCATGATAACGTTAATGGATTGGGGTAATTATTAATATTTAATATGGATGTTTTATGATACTAATGTTTATGATGTTGATGCATTAACATTATAAAATGATAAATACATTAGACTTATTATGTGGTTGTTGTTACACTCGATATAACCTATATGCATTAGTACGTCCAATTAGGCATATTATCATGGGTATTTTTCCCTAGCCTTACAAATTTAAGTACGATGTTCCAAAATGATGACATGACAGTATAGTTATGATGTTTGAAACTATATATTACTAAATGAGGATAATATTTAGTAATTTTTATTTGAATATATGATCAGTTAGAATATTCATAGATAAGTATCATGCTGAAGTATTTTTTTATGGAATTATTTGATCCTTATTTATAGATTTCATATTATTCTTTATGTTCATGTCATTGAATAAATGGAATATAGTTTAGTTATTTTCATTGAAATATTTCATATTCTTTAATAATTTTTAATATCTTCCATATTATGAATACCCTTATTATGCATTAGATCTCACCCCATTCATATATTTCATTTCATTGTATGTGAATATGATTATTATGATTGTAATGAAAGGTTATGATAGCATATTCAATTATGTACATGAAGATAAAAATATATATTATGATATTATTTTTAAAATTGTATTCAATTATACATATATTTACTATAACTACTACAATATTAAATCCTTCTAGAGGTATATCACTGTATCATCTGAAATCTTAATAATGTAACCACTAAATCTGTGCTACTACAATCTGGTCTTTGTAGTTGGTGTTAAATAATTTTTGGTAGAAATCATGGGGTCTTGATTATAGAAAAAATATATAAGAGAACATAAATTTTTGATACACATTGAGGATGTGCCTATAAAATCATAATAATGTTTTGATGGGTATTAGATTATATAGTTGACCTAGAAATACATCTATATATGTAGAGTACATATGGACATAGTTATTTCACAAATATAGCTGGGTGTAATATCTCCAAAAATTGTATGTTATTGTTGAAACCAGTGTTGCATGGTATACTATAAAATTCCTTAATATACAAATATTTTGATAATACCATGGGATATTATTTTCATAATTAACATTTTAATTACAAACCATTATGAATGATATGAAAATATTTAAATTATTTTAAAACATTCAAAATGATTCATTTTTTATAATTATGATATTATCCATGCATAAATATATCAATTTATGTTAAGTGTTTTAGTATTTATTGGATGATATAGTATGTTTCATAATGTTATAGTCAAATTTAGTATATTCTATTATTTAAGAAAGGGATCAAAGTGGTCGAAATGGAAACACTACCAATTCGCATACCCCATGGAAGGAATTACCTCCTCCGAATGTTAATGAAGCTAAAGATGGTGCTATAACTATAAATTATCAGATTAAAAACATTTTGGTTCAACTGACACAGGTGATGAACAATAAAATTTTTCATATAGAGTATCATGTTGATCCACCGTGTGTTTTTTTAATTATAGTATTATTTATGCATAAAAATAAAATGTGATCCAATTAGACAATTAATCCATATACATGTATGAAATGTAGCTTTTCAATAGAAAATAACATTTATACATTGGAATGTAATTAAAGGGTGAATGTTTCCCTGATGTTTTATAATATGTTGGAAGATTTTGATAAATAGAGGTAATTGATTCAGAACACTAATTTGGAAGAAGAAATATAAAACATTTATGGAAATTAACTTAATGTACTCTTCTTGGATACATATTTTCCTCAAAAGGAGCAAACAGATACGGAGAGA
This sequence comes from Viscum album, assembly GCA_963277665.1. NCBI lineage: Eukaryota > Viridiplantae > Streptophyta > Magnoliopsida > Santalales > Viscaceae > Viscum > Viscum album. The sequence goes on along the minus strand of OY728157.1, from coordinate 1,068,488,638 downwards.
AAATTCATTAGTCCTAGAAAAAGAAAAACTACAATATTTCTATTTATGAAGGAATCATTATATTGTTAGCAAGTCATGTTTCGAATTTCTTATTTAATCCAAGGATAAGGATTGGTCATTTATTGTATGGGATTAAGCCAATTCATCTAATGGAACTTGTCTCCTAATAATTCTCTTAATTTTTTGACCCAATATCATACAGTGTAATAATGAAAAAGAAATCAACATATTTTATGGATTCCATGGAAGGAAAAAGAAGAAGAAAATGATATAGAAAAATTATGATAATCGGAATAAGGGATGAAATGATTTCCCCAATGAGATAATTATCATGACCCCTTCTCTAAGACCAGTTCAATGACTACCCCAATCCCAACCATAAAATGCAAGGTTCTTGTGACTAGCACAGAGAAGGCATATCCCAAAAAGGGAAGGAATTAACATTAACCATTCCTACACACACACAAAACAAAATATGCAAAAAATTAAATACTAAGTAAACCACAAAGGAAAGACCACAAATGAAGTCAAATCAGCAAGAACACACACCAATGACATCTCACCCAGGGTATAACATTATGTATAGAATGTGAGATTATCAGACGTAAAGTTAAATCATTATATACTACATAGGGACTCATCCCTGATGAGTCACTAAGGCCTACTCATCTATTGAACCACTGATGTCCCTCTACTAGATGACCATCAAGGTCCAGTCTACCACTATAACACTTTGGTCTGCTCTGCTGCAAGACCACATAGGTTCACTCTACTATTGGACCACTGAGGTCCCCTATACCACATAACCACCGAGTTCCCCTCAACTACTGGTCCACTGAGGTCTGCTCTGTTGTTGGACCACTATGGTCAAAAATTCAACTGGACCACTGAGGTCTGCTCTGCTACTAGACCACTAAGTTCCACTCATCATATCCTCTATCTCATAGCCAGCCATAGGATTCATGCTCTTTTCTTGAAATATTCTAGAAGAATCTATTACTGAAGACATAAATCTTATATAAACAATCATGAAGTCTCAATTAGAGTATACCCAAAGGATAGTCTCATCCCATAGTTTACAATTCCATAGATAGAGTGACAATTAGATTCCCAATCTGAATGATATTGGCGTATTAGTAGACAGAGGCTGGTTTCATCCAAGCACAATCAGAATTGGTCAGACTGACCTGAAAAAAAATATAGGGTTGTCCCACATAACTTGACCCATTTTGGCTGATTGACCCAAACAAGTTGGGTCTAGGCTGACCATGTTCTACCTTACCTTTTGTCCAGGCCCATTGGGCCTTACTGGACCCGACCTAATTCAGCTGTGGGTCTAGACTTCCGGGTTGCCCAGTGACCCAGTCCACATTCTCAAGCCAGGTCTATCTTGGTCAGACCCATACTACCCATCAAGTCACCAATAAAGACAATTATTCACATTCATCCTGGCCTACAATGGCAGGCATATTCTCGTCCCGCTCGGCCCGCCTAGGGGCCCAGTTCATTCCACCATCCTAGCCCTCATTAGCAAGACCATTGGCCTCCATAACGTACATTGTGCGACATACAATTTATCATACCACATGGCCCACTGAGGCTATCCACCTCTCTCCATTCACCACAACCCACCCTGTAGGCCACTCCCCTTTACATGGCGCCCAACAGGTGCCCCCCCTGCACCGGTTTTCCTCTAATGCAGTTGGGTGGTTGCATCCGCCTTTTTCCATCAACTATCTTCTATTGTGTCGGCCCCTGTTGATGTCGTGACTAGATTCCACGACCATGTTCCACCGCAGGGGGCGCTTTCCACCACCGTATCCTACCTGGCCTCCGCCCTTGCACCAGGAACCTCCTCGGCAGATGTGTCGCCGACCGTTGCACCATGAAGAACAGGGACTGCACAAGAAGAAAAAATTTACCACGATTCACAACACAAGAACTCTCAAGGAACAATAAAATTATTTGTTCATGTTGAACTAGATGTGATCTTATTAGTAGGATCATGAAGAACCAAAATAAGGTTGAACAACCATTAAGATAGATATCCCCTTTATCCCGCATCATTAACCATTCAGCATGAACGATCAAACCGTAGATCAACTAGTTCATGGGTTGTTCTATGTTTTTTATTTAAATTTGTTAATGGGAATGGTAAGTAACTTAAATGAACCCTCAATTTGGGATTGGACTATTTGTCATGGAATAACATGATCACGCACCTCTACTCTTTGTTCTTGATACGCAACCCACTTTTTCTAGCGACTCTTCGAAGGGTGGAAAAAAGTGAATCCATCATTCATCTTTTGTCTCCCACCAATGCCATAGGGAATTCTCAAGATTAGATAAACAATCTAGAATTTCTTATTAGACTAGTAATTGATGAATAAAGAATTAGCATTTCAGTTATCCTGTGTTGAAGCATAGTTATGCCGATTCCTTAAAGAGGTTCATTAATTGGATTCAACATCGCCTCATCGATGCCCCACATCATTGATGAGTATCTGCATAATGAATAAGAAAATAAAATAATATTACTATTTAATTTATTTTATATTTCATCCAAAATTTCCTAATAATAACTTTTCTGGTTGACTGCACCGGTCGATGTTAGGCCCTTTCATGGAGAATCTTGATGTTGTGGGTTCAAAGGTGCCCTATGATTTTTGATCCAGTAATCTGTTTGAATGTTATAAAAACCTACCCGAAAATTTATTTAATGATTTTTTTAGAATACATTCCAGTCACTCTAGGCCTCAGAATCACATTCCTACTAAGGGCATTGTCTCAAAATATTCCCATTTACATTTATAAAATATTCACTAAATTAAATGACTATTCATCACTCCCACCATTAGAGATTTACATCCATATAAACCAAAATATGGGATAATCAAATAAATGGGGGTATTGAGCATGAATCTGAGCCTCTCACTATCATGTTCTCTCTTAGAGATTCTCATGCTGCAAAAAAACGTGCACTAGAGTAATCATTCATCCATGAAGGATCCTCTCCAGTAGATCCTCTATCTCAACTAAGAAATATGTGAATGTCACCCCATTGTCAATATCATTCTCTCAATGGTCATTAATGGGAGAAGTTTTTCACAAATATCTCCTTAGTTTGGATATATGGAAGGTGTCATGCACCCTCTCTAACTACTTTAGTAGAGAAAAGTGGTACACCACCTCGCCCACTCAATGTAGTATCAAGAATGGTTCGATAAACATTATAGATAACATGACACCCCATCCAAATCTATATTTCCATCATCTAGGAGAGACCAATAGGAACACATGGTCCCCTCGTCAAACACCATGGGTCTCTATTATTTATTAGCATAGGGATTTGGTCAGCTCTTTGTTGTCTTCATCTGTTCTCAGATGACCTTCTCCTTCTCAATGATAGAATATACCATCTCCGTACCCATGAGTGATGACTCCTATGGGTTTGTCCAGCATAACAATTACTTGAATTGACATCCATATAGTTTCGAATATTATGTCATACTGATGGTCGAGGGGTATCTGTTATTATATGAAAACACCTTTAGTGATAGGATGTTCTCCCAACCGTGAACAAAATCAATAATTCTAGCAAAAAGCATGTCTTACAAGGTCTGTACAGTCTGCTCCATATAACCATCCATCTGTGGTTGAAAGGATGTGATCTAGAGAAACTGAGTCCCAAACACCTCCTGTAATACCTTCCACAACCGTAATGTAAATAATTTATCATGATCTGATACTATCATAGTGGAACACCATGGAGTATAATTATCACCATCATGTAGTTGAGTCCCATGATCACAACAGAACCATGCTCTCGAAGGGGTAGTAAGTGGGCATACATGGTGATTTAGTCTATGATCACCTAGATTTCATCATGAAACTTGGACATATGTGGTAATCCCTTCACAAAGTTCCTTGATATTCAATGTTGCATTCACTTCGGTACCTCGAGGGGTTGTGGAAAACCTGTTAGAACCTAGTTCTCAATTTTAACTTGTTAACAAGTGAGGAATATCGATATAAACTCTATAACTATCTTATTCTTCTCATGCCAAAATTAATATTTTTATATGTTCTGAGACATATTTTCCACACCTGTATGTATCGCTAATGGGGATGTGTGGAACACCCTCAATATCTCCTCCTACAACGCCACTAGTACTACAGTACATCTCTGAAATGGGTGATGTGATCCCCACCTATCGAATATCCCTCAGGGGATTCCCTAAGAAAATCTGGGAGTGTGTATTCTTGTAGATTACATCACAAAGTTTTGCCTCCTTGACATGCTATAAGAGTGGAGGGGAGACCACCATCGGCTGAAAACATTTTGTCTCCTCTTTATCCATAAAGGATATCTAAATTGAGGCCAACTGCTCTGAGGCCACATTCAGTAGTCGTGACCTACTAATCTTACTAAGATCATCTACCACCATGGTCCCCTTCCCAAATTTATAGACTATATTGAAGTAATTAGCCTAGATGAACTCTAAAAAATGTCATTGTCTCATATTCAGATCCTTCTTTTAAAAAATATACTTGAAACTATTGTGGTCAGAGTAGACAATGAATCATTCTCCTATAAGGTATTGTGACTACATATTCAGTGCAAAGACTACAACATACAACTCAAGGTCATGAGAGACATATTGTTTCTCATACAGTCTCAATTTTTAATGATAAATAAGATATCACAACATTACCCTGTATTTGGACACAACCATGACTAATTCCTGATGTGTCATAGAACACCACGTAGTTGGTTCCCTCCTATAGAAGACTCAAGATATGAGAACATGTCAAGCACTGTCTCAGTTGATGAATGATCTGATAGAATATTTCTGTCCACATGAAGGGTTTTCTGTTCTTTTTCTATGTCATCATGGTTGCCGCCACCTTGGAGAATTTGGGTATAATCCTCTGATAGTACCCACCAAAACCAAACAAAACACTTCCCCTAGTTAACATTATTCGTTGTACCCAAGAAATATTTTCCTTGATCTTCATGATATCCCCCACAACTCTTCCCTCTAAGATGACATGTCCCAAAATTTGGACCATTCATATCCATAACTCATACTTCTAGAGCATTCCTTAATGTTAGTGCTCTCAGAGTATGTATAGAACCATCCTTAGGTGTATCATGTGATTATCCTTATACACTGAGTACACTAATATGTCATTAATAAATAACACATTAAATTAGTCCATGTATTGTTGTAAGATAATATTCATGAGCCCCATGAACACTGTTGGGGTGTTTGTCCTACCAAACTGCATCACTATGAACTCGTAGTGTTCATAGTGTCATCTAAAATCCATCTTCGAGATTTCATCATCTCATACGTAAAACTGGTGATAGCCAGATCTGAGGTACATATTTGAGAACCATCATTCTCCATTCAGCTAATCGATGTGGTCATTAATCATTGTTGGATGATACTTTTGCTTCATGTTCACCTAGTCCAGGCACAAGATGTCCCCACCCAACCTCATGATTCAATTTTCGTTCTTGGAAAAATACACAGGGGATTCCCATGGTGAAACACCGGGCTTTAAAAACCCCTTCTTATGTATTTCCTCTTATTGTACCCTCAACTCATAGAGCTCTGTGGGAGCCATCTGATATGTAGGGGTAGATATCGGTACTATCGTGGGGTACAGATCAATACTTAAGTATACCTCTCTTTGAGGACGTAGTCATATAACATCCTTTGGAAAACGTCTACCTACTCATCAACCAATGTAGAAAACTGTGGATTCATCTCATCCCTTGCACCGAGGTTCAGGCTATCCAACTGGTGAATTATCGGCTACACCATATTATGTACAAGTCCTTCCCACGCTACTCTATTTTCCTTCTCACCGATAAAGGAAAATTAGTTCTCATATTCATCGATACACTCCACTGTGTGCCTAAAACATTATATCTGAGCATTAATTTCAGATATATCTCATACCCCGGATGACTTCATAAGGCCTCAACACTTCTACTAGGAGATCATAGCTAAATCGCTCACCTCCAAGAGTAATACCACACTATTTCCACTGGTTTATGATTAACTGAATCCCCTCCTATAAGTGTCTATAATATTATGGTTCGAGCCAATGACCCGATCGAAATATCCATGCTCCAAAAAAGTTCTGCGACATGAATGTAGTGAAGTGAACAAACATATATATGAATTTCAGTTAATGTGGGGGAGAAACATATTTTACCTTGTACAATCTCTATGACATTGGGACCATAGGCATAGATGGCCTATCTCTTAGGCTTACCCTGTCAACATACTCCTAGAGCCAGTGGCGGACCACTTGGGGGGTGGTGGTGGAAGTAACATGTACCTATGGTCATCTCCTAGTGCTCTTCCCACTCCTCTTCCATGCCTACCACATGGAAGACTAACCTTTTCTTATAACTAATAATGTCTTGGGGATCCCTCGACCGTCTGTCAGTCGTCTGCGTGGGGAGTCCATAAATCTCAATCCATGTGCCGCATCCCCTCGCGCATGTATCATATAATACTCCCCTGATGACTCTCCTTAACCCATGAGTTTGTACCACTGACCCTATGTCCTACAGTTGTACTCCAAATGGTTGGGCCCATTTGGGCCTCTCTGTAATCCATCATCTACCTTCCATAGTTGACTCGGCCAATAATCACTCAGTGGTTGGTACCATCATCGGTGCCTTCTCTACATGGAATCACTATAATAATAGATATCGCTCTAGCACCCAAACCAATGTAGAGATACTGATGGAAATCATTTATGCCCTAATCTCTTGTTGGAGTAACTTATCAAAGGTATGGACCTTGAAGAAAGTGTCACGTACCAAATCTGTAGTGTAATGGGAGAGGTCTGTGAACCTTACTGAGTACACGACCACTGTCAGTCTTCTCTTCTATTAGTGAATTAGCTCATGTATGTGCACCGAGTGTAAGTTCTCAGGGAAGAACGCCTCCCTGAAATGTAACTAGAGGCTAGACTAGGTGAGGGTCGACTCCTCATGCATCTGGATAGTCAAACTCCACTATCTCCCCACTGATCCCTAAATAAGACTCACTTCTAAAAAAATCATCTTGTCAAGTCTCATCCTCAACAGGCATTAAACTCATGTCCCCTCCTCCATCAAATCCATAGAGACCTCGGTATCTTTCCCTCCCCTGAACCTTGGAGGTCTCTATCTCGGTAACTCATACAAGTTATTGAGCCTATGTTCATACTATACTGCTATCACCAATATTTAATGCAGACCAATGGGAACATACACCCATTGATACAAATTTGTCACGAGTCATCCCACAGAACCCATTCCATGACTACCCCAATCTTACCTTCCATAGACCAGGGGTAGGCGACAAGCACCATGAAAGAATATCCAAAAATGGATAGAATTTATTTTAAAAATATACACACACAGAACACAAACTAAATAAAATTAAACACTAATTAACCACATATGAATGACCATACAACAAGACCACATAGAAAAGTCAAATTACATTAGTCATAACATAATGTATATAATGTATGATTACAAATCGTAATGTTGAATCATCTTATAATGTTGAGGGACTCATCCTTGATGAGTCACTATGGTCTACTCGTCTATTGGACCACCAGGGTCCCCTCAATGATTGGACCACTGAGGTCCACTCTACATCTAGACCAATGAGGTCTGCTCTACTACTGGTCCATTGAGGTCTGCTCTACTGCTGGACCACTAAGGTCCGCTCAGTTGATGGAACACTATGGTCCCCTCTGCTGCGGGACCACTCAGGTCCACTTTTCAAGTGCACCACTCACCACTGCTCTGATACAAGACCATTGATGTCCTCTTGTCATATCCTTCATGTAACAGCTATCCATATAATTCCATCTCATAGCCCACTCATTCCATAAGAATCTACACATAAAACCATCAGTCACTTCTTATCTATAATAGAGTCTCACTTAGATTATAAACAATGTAATCACTCGTCGTAAGGGTCCAAACGCCATAACGACATGTCAATAGGATTCCTAGCCTCACAAAAAAATAATTATATTTTTCCAACATGGGTATATAAATTGGTAAAAGTTCATTTTATTTTGGTAAAGCGTTTAACCAACAAAAATTTCCTGGAACTAAATTTTTTGTAAAAACTCTATCGCTAAGTGTTATTCCGATAGATAAAATAGTTCTGTTGAAATTTTAATAACACAAACATATAATATATATGTTGGTGAAAATTCATAGCAAAAAATTCACATGACAAATTTATCTGTTAGTAATATTTTTAACATTTTCCATTTCATTGATAATATTATTATAAATATTATTTTATTTATTATTATAAAAAATACCATCAATTAATATCTACATGAAAATTATGTTTTTAAAAAATATTATATATGGGAATTATAATATTTATAGCTAAATATTATATAATATTTATTAATCAATTTATATATATTATATTTATTATATTATATTTATAAAATTAAATGATATGAAAATTCAAAGAAATTAAGATTTATTTCAAAAATTATGTTCAAATATAATTAAAAACACGACACCAAAAGAACTCAAGGATCACACACATGTGCATATGAAACAACACCCTAATTACAAAATCACACCAACTAGCCCCACATTAAGCCACAATCAATAAACCAACAGAGTAGCTTCAACACCGCAAGCCTAAATCCAACCACACCGAAGATCGGTGCGCGCATCGACCACATCCATAGACTAAATCCACAGCATGATTGTAGACCTACTATGCAACACTGATCATCCAGTACACAATAAAACAAACCCTCAAACTAAGATTCCATTACATGGGAAGGTTATTGCATCATCTATAAGCTTATCTACTACACCACACAAAACTACTCACATCGAACACATGTGCTTCATAAATATACCACATCACATACAACAACATATACACACATCACAACATGCCCATATCACATACCATCATTCCCTCTCAAATAAAAAAACATTCACATCCAACACATCACCCCACATACCAACGGATATAACAAATATAGATTTAATGAGGCATCCCTTATTAAATTCCATATGTTAATTCAGGGGTGTTCACATAAACTAGGTTATCCTGGGAAATCCGTTTATTAGAAAATTGTATATGATTTAAAATTTTCAATATAAAAGTGTCCAACAGCATCACCCAACATGGAACATTACTAGTGCCCATAAAAGGAACTCCAACAACCATTATTTTCAGTAGGAAATTTTTGAATATATTTCATAATAAAAACTACAAACAATTAATAAATAGATCATGCATCCTTTTTCCCCACCCCCTTTATATTTATCCTAAAACAATTCACTTATCATTATTTAATTTTTATTCAACTGTATTCACATGGAAAAAATCCGTACACCCACCCCACATGATCAAAAAACTTATAGGGATGATAGAAACCTACTTGGAAGAAGGCGTGATTATAAAATCATTATTGTGGAAAAATAGGTGGGGTGCATGCAGCTGGAATGGCCTTAGAGGACAACATGCACAAAAATACTAATATTGGTCACATTACTCTGAAGGGAATATGGATTAGGAACATACCTTAGAATGATAAAGGAGAATTAATGATAGAAGGGAAGGTGCCTGACATAAAAGGACTAGATCTAACACTAATTGGATATGAAAATGATTTCATTTTTTATCAATGTTGTATCTTTAAAAAGACAGTGTGATGTGAAAATTTAAAAGCCTTGGGTTTTTTGAAATGTCTATGAAATGATTTATATCCCTTGAACAAATTAAAAACCACATAAATATTGTATTAAACTCATTTTTCATCAAAACCTACGTAAAAAGGGGGAAAATGGAAAATGAGATAATTCATTAAATTTGAAAAACTATTGGAAATATATCAATACTACTCTCACATAACTCTTGAGTCTCCATTTAGTGAGTCACTTCTCACATGTCACCATTGTACGACTCACCAATTGATGAGGCACTTCTATTGAGTCACCATTCATGAGTAAATGTTAGGTGAGGCACTTCTTGGTGAGGCACCACTTACAAGCTACAATTTGACAAGACACTATTCAGTGAGTCATCATTTAGTGATATATCATTTGTTGAGTCCCCATTTGGTGAGATACCATTCTGTGAGTCACTGTTTGGTGAGCTACCATTCAACAAGTAACCGTTGGGATTCACCACCAAGAGTCATCATTAGAGATGTTGAAGAACTGAGAAAATATTCATACATTTGAAATAAGTCACCATGACCACCCAAAAGTCTTAAAACAAAATATTTTTACAATATAATGGACCGTAGTGGTATATTCCATTACATGTGATAACACTCAAACTGTTCTCACCCTCGAGATTTTCAAAACAATCCTAGAAGATAAAATTTTTCCAATAAATAGCCCAATTAATTACATGTCAAGACTCCTATCAATCTTCAAACAGTACCAGAAGACAAATAGGCCACCCTAAATGGTCACAAAGAAACCAAAAAAACAATAAATACATATCATCAAAAAAATAAAATTATATTATTACCCTCCACTATATCTAGATACTCTTTTATCTTGGCTAAGTTGACTCTCCCACACAAGATTAATTGCATCATTGTAAATGTGTCATCATTAGGAGTCTATTCGTCCCCTTTTCACAATTCAGGCATAAATAAAACATTGCACAACCTAGATCCCAACTGAAGGGAAAACAACTAATTTCATAAAAAATGTTCAAACATTTCATTTCAAAATAAAAACGAATGTGAAAAAACTAAATAATCTTTTGTTACAAGGTATGCGTATGTGTTTCTCGGTCCCTTGTGCTCTCATTCATGACACCATTCATCCACATAATCTAAAATAATGGAATGGTTCATTCACATGAAACCTTCTCTTGATGATCCTATATATCTATCATCCATCCCATGTATGTCACTCCATCCTCAATATCCTACTCACCCCATTCTAGTATATGGGTGTAATAGTGAATATACTGAATAAGATGAGAGATGTGGAGGACGACATGGATCTTCTACAACTATTTTGGAAACACCAAATTGTATTGCACTTCACCATCACATCCCAAAATCATGAGGGGTCCAAAAAATGTTGGATAATGATTTCTCCATCATCCAAACCACTACTTCCTACATCATGTGGAAACCTTCAGGAATGCATGGTCTCAAACCTTGAACTCTAAGGGACTCCTCCTACGATCAGCATAAGACTTCTGAAAGTCATGTTCCACATTTATTCCCTTAATATTGAGATAATCCTTATATTACTTGCTTTTACAACATCGGGTAAATGAACAATTGTCTCCCCTACCTCCATCCATCACAACAAATAACAAAACGGTATCCCAGATGAGGACTCAAATGGATCCATGCCAATAGAAGAGTGATAGATATTATTATAAGAAAAATATAAAATGGCATGTGTCATTACAATGATCTAGAAAATAATATGATGCATTCCCATAACATATCCTCCAACTTATGGATAGTCCGATCTGTATTCACATCAATCTTATGGTGGAAAGAAGTGTGGATGCATATATAGATTCCAAAAGCATGTTTTAATCCCCTCTAGACATTATGATGTAAACTGGGTATCTCAATATATGAAAGTGGATATCGTAACTCCATGCCATAATACCACCTCATCCACATACCTCATGGATAAGTAATCCACTATTCATGTCCCATTGATCGCTATGAAATGAGCCAATTTAATCACCTAATCCACTACTACCCAAAAAGCATCATAGCTGGCCATATCCCTAAGTTACCCAGTGAATAAATCCATCCATATGCAATCCCACTTCACATGAGGGAAAACCATGGGATGAAACAAACCATCAGGAACACAATACTAAATATTAACCTATAAGAAGACAAAGAATCATTCTAGAAACTCTACTACTACCCACTTCATCTTGGGACACCAAAACTACATCTTCAAGCCATGGTAAATATTAAAAATATTTGGGTGTACCACTAATGTTTATTTATAAAACTATTTAAGAATACCCTTATGTGTCTATATTTGAACAATAAACATTTCATGGAGAAAAATCTAGTTTTGACCATCCTCAGACCATTCAACCAGCATCACCATGGCCGACACGATCATGCAATACCTCTATGTCAAAGTTTCCCCAATTAGATTCATCAACTTGCTACATCATATAATACTGCTATACCATCTGAAAAAACAACCTTTTAATCCATACAATACTAATTCTAGGTGCAATGAATCCAACTGATCCATCACATTCCAAGCATCTGTAGATTCCCAAACTACCTTCTTATGTTACTTCATGCACAGAGCATTATCCATGACATTCCCCTTTCTTAATGTGTAAGAGATCATGAAAATATAATCTTGATGAAAATCCATCCTCTAAAACTATCAAAATATTATAGCACACTAGGAGTAGATATACCTCAAACTCTTAAGATCTATGAAGGTCTGAAAGATCCCTCAAATAAGGTAATGCCTCCCAAACATCAGTACAACGATGACTACTGCATTCTCTCAATGATGGGTGGTCTAGTTATTCTCATAAGAACATAACATCCGGGACACATAAGATATCAATCCCCACTATTGTATCTACATGCATCCCAAAACTAGATGAGAAGCATCATGAAACACCACATTAATCACTCATTCCTCATAATACCAGAGCACTAGGGAATTAACAATTATTTCTATTAGAAAATGGATTGCTACCTAATGGTGATCACCACACAAATATTCTTCATCCTTTCTATTCGGATATGTAAATGGGTCTGTGAATTGAGGAAAATTGGAAACAAATCTCCAATAATAGCCTATGAGACCAAGAAAACTGAGAACATATTCCAAACTATTGGGTGCATCCAATAGAAAAACTGTTTAATAATTTTATGGGTTCATAATACACCCTTACCAAAAACCACATGTTAAAGGAATTATACCTCATGTGTACAAAACATACACTTTAACATCATTCCATAGAGCTGGTGTTGATGATGAACCTATAGGGTGTTTCTGAGATGCTCAACATTCTCCTGTAATGAATTCAAGAAAATAATGATTTCATCAATGAATATGATGAAAATATGATCCATAAACTCATTAAATATGGATTCCATGACTTCCATGAGTTTGAATATTGAATTTGTAACAATGAAAGGATTGACTATGAACTTGAAGTCCCCATTCTAGTAACTAAACAATGTGTGTGAAATGTCACCCTCATTTACTAATAACTAGTGATATCTGGATCGGAAATCAAGTTTAAGAAATGAACATTCCCCTATCACATGGTCTATAAGCTCTTACATACTTACTAGAGGGTAATAGTTATTGATCATCACTTGATTCATTCTATTGTAGTATATACAGAAAATAAGACCACAATCTACCTTCATAAAAACCAATACTAGAGCACCCCACAGTGACACACTATGTTGGATAAATCCCTTATTAATTATATTATCTATCTGAATACTGAAATCCTATAACTCATAAGGTTTGATTCAATAAAGTTCCATCATAATTAGAGAATCATTTGGATGAAAGTGTATCTTGAAATCAACATCACATCTAGGGGTAGACTCACAACCTCCTTGGAAAAAACATCCATGAACTCCCCAACAACAATAGGGACATCAACTATTTCAATGTCCACTGATTCCTCTTACAACATAAAAAACAATTAAATAAGAAGATCTACCTGATGAATAACCTCTTGACAACCTTGCTCGACATCAAAAGCCACAAGCTGACTATCCACATCTAAAAAAATCTCCTCAAGAAGCAGTTTATGATATCATGCATAGAATACAACCATTCGTTGATGAAAATGACATTTTATAGTCATATTTGTAGAAAGAAGAAATCCCCATAGGACTGACATGGTCCCATCCTTAGTCTACATCCCTAACACACATAAAAATATATCCTTTGACCTCTAGATGGCGTACTCAACAATAGAGGCACATAAAAAAATCGATATTTCTAGTCTCAAAGAATGGGCTATAAAGGGTGAAAAAAAGGAGTGAAATGCTCCTGGATCAAACAAATCATGTTCTAGGGTACTACACAAGATGATAATACCTATGATGATATCTGTTCCTACAATATATAATTCATTTAATGTGTTCAACTGACCATTCCAAGCTCATATTACCCTCTATTGATGAACACTTCAATGACCAAACTCAGGTTGAGGTCCCTATGTAAAACCCTGATGTCAATCCCTATATACTCTATCTCCCCTTGTTGGATAAAAATCCTATTATCCCAGATGCTTAAATGGCCTAGCTAGAAACTACTACTGAGGATAACTCTGGACCATACCTCCTCCTCCATAATGAGCTCAAATGGATACGATGAACTGAGTCTTATGATGGAAACATACACTATAGATGAATCACCTCAGCCTCATGTTCACGAGAAAGGAATGTGAACCACTAACACCATAAGGTCGAAAAGGATACTGATGAGGTCAAGACCCTTTTGGTCAAAACCACAATGGACCTACCACCTATGTACTACGTAGGGTAACCATTCCCATCAAGGATCCCAAATGGTTACCCTCTCATGGTTGAACTCACAATAAGTGAATATTCTCAATTACCTCTTCCATATTCTAAACTTCCATATATGTTTGAAATGTAAATGAAGTAACATATACTAGATAGAATGGTAGAGGGAATACTCAAGCCGTCTCACATGAGAATCCACATCTTGAATGAGATATGGGGTAAAGCAAGAAGATCCTTAAACTGGATCCCATGTTCCTGCACTAACATACTCCCTTACTAATTGGGGAGTATCCCCTACTAATTATCATCCTTTATAGGCAATGAAAGTAACTATTACTATATGTACGTTAAATTTTCCACCCACTACATTTATGGATCCATAATCTCCCACAGACATTGTGTCCCCCACGGACGCACAACTTCCCACATATGACTAACCTCCAATGGGACTTGATACTCTATCAGAGACTAGATCAAACTGAAGGTGATATCAAGATCCATGATCTATATCTCTCCCTCCATGTATGAATCACTTTTCTCATACATTCCCAATATCTACCATAGGAAATCATGAAATGTTTTCTTCCACTGATTCTCCACCTACACTTGATCAATCCTTTCCTGATCAACTAAACCAACCTACTAAGCCTCAACTTCTCAAGACACATGCAAACAATGACTGGGTACCATATCTAAAAGGTAAAAAAAGAATTCCTATTTTGTAGTATTATGAATCATTTTATAAGATTCATATTACGTCATTCATTTCATCCTATCCAATTTAATCATCCCAGAAAATCCCAACTCAGACAAGATCATAAGTCATTATGATGCATTTTTATTTCCTAGGTCTCTGTCATGCAAATACTTTAACCTCACATTGTTTTTTGGTAGGCTCGTAATCATTGAATTGGACCATGCTCCCCCCTAATATCACATGTCATAAATGGTATTCATTGGCCTATATCACATACCATGATAACCTGACAATGTTTCCATATAAAAAAAATCAATCCTCTATATGCCTAACTCCAAACTCCATCTAATATCTCAACCATAAACCTATGATAGCATTCTATCATGACCCCCTACCTCTAGAGATTCCCCTCATGGGATAACAGTGATGAAAGGGAGATGTTGACCACCAATTCCAACATCATGTAGGCCCCAGGGTGGTAACCATCACAAAGAGTATACAAGTCTCGCATAATTGAATGAATTTATCTTTCTAAAGAAAAAACATCCATGGATAACACCATTCATCCAAAAAAAACTTGAAGATATAAATATAAAATAAGGAAATATTCACCCAACATGCATGTTAAAAAAATGGAAGTAATAAAAATTATAAGTCTCAAATTAAATACCAAATTTATAGCCACATAAGGACACAAAAAATGTAAAGATCTAAGCTTGTAAAGCCCATCACGATCTATGATTTCCTCTTGGAAACTAGAAAATAATATTATATATGTATGGATACTATAAATTTATACACAGTAAGAGAACTAAGGTCACTCTTACACATGTGAAAAAATCATACTAATACCCTTATGAGAAAATAGCAGAACCAAATAGAATCTAAGTTCATATACTAACCACCCAAACCATACCGAGTCACGTTTAACAAATAAATCAATTCAATTCATCTAAAATAATATAAAAAATTAATAATAGGGTACCCCATACAACTTTCCCACTTACTATCCAATCTCACACCCTAACAGAAAATGTACTTTCACTCACACCTCTTCCGAACACACAACATCAAAACCCACCCGCACATAACTATATCTCACAACCACAACTCATCCCATAACCGACACAAGGAGCAACCTCACATGTCAACCATATTCACATGGGTCCCATAAAATATCCCACCCCACCCGCTGAAACCTTGGACACATAACACATCACATACCGAAAACACATGAGAAATTAAAACACATCTCATTCTAAGGAAAATTTGGAAAGCACAACACATATAATACCAAAGACACCCAACAAAAAACAACTGACCCATACACACTTGTTCCCCACAAACCATATCCTACATGAAGAATAACAGCCTTCCACTAGCTGGAATAGGTATAAGAGAAGAGTCAGTTTCCAAACATCCTTCCTCCCACTGGGATGATTGGGAAAGACACCCGCTGTCGTGATGATGGGGGTGTTCAGAACATAGTTATAAACTGGGGTGGGGAGAATATAGAAATAACAAAAGGATATACATGTATATATAGATACAAAACCAAAAACTCCTACACAACCTATGGGTTCTCAAAGAAACATTCAGATCACAATACATCCAAATTTTACTCAACCTCTAATGCAATAACCACACAATAAGCCACAAATTTATTATAATTCCCAAAAAAATTGTTTTTAACCAGTACCATTATTTATTTAGAATACATTTATTCATTATGTTAAACAAAAAACACATATCCACTTTCTTAAATTATTAAAAAATTATTTATTCATCTATTTCATTATTATCTGGGAAACTACCAAGCACAATACATAACATATATCACAAAACACACCATCACATAGCTCAATATTAGCCACACTAGGCATGAATTCTCATCCATTCCACAATAAAGAATCTATAAACTTCAGATTCAACTACATGCTTAGTTTGATGTATCCTCTTCATGTGCATCCACCAAACTCACCAAACCAAACCAATGTACACAACTATTCTTCACAAATATATGAAAACACAACCCATAGTATATACGCATATCAAAACATGGCCACATCACATCCCTTATACCCCGCACACTCAACTACATAGTCTCACACAACACATAACCCCACATTCCAAAAGCAACCCAAATCAAGATTTAACAAGGCATCCATTCTTAAATTCCAATTTTTAATTTAATAGCTTTCACCGAAACTGAGTAATCAAAGGGAATCCATTTATTATCCAGGTGTATGTGATTTCTAAATTTCATTATTCAAGTGTTTAATATAATTCAACCAACATGAAAATTTTTAAGTGAGAAACCAATGACCACCAATGGAAATGAATATTTAAATGGCACTTCGCCGGTATAATTCCCAAAAAAACTAAAGAGAAATAATAACTAGATCATGTATCACTTTTCCCCACCCCCTTTATATTGATTATATAATGATTAAATTATTATTATTTAATTTTTATTCTACTATCTTTACATGGTAAACATTCGTACACCCTAGATTCATGATTCATAATTAAGAGGAATAAATTAAACGTTCTTGGAAGATGACATGATTAACACTTTATTATTATTCAAAAATTTGGGGTGCACATACAGTAGGAAATTCCTATAGGGAAAACACAAACCAAAAGACTAAGTTTAGACACATGTCTTTTATGGGAAGAGGGATTAGGAACATCTTGTAGAATGATAATGGACAGTAAATGAAATAAGGGAATGTGCCCGACATAATAGGATTAGATTTGATACTAATGGGATATGGAATCACTTTGAATATTCTATTAATGTTGTAACCTAACCAAGGCATAGGGTTTTTACCATTTAAAATTCTCATGATTCTTTGAAAAGTCAATGATATGATTTAAATCACTTGAAATGAATTCAAAATCACAAAAATATGGAATTAAACTCATTTTTTCATGAAAACATACATAAAAAGGGAAAAAGAATAAAATTATTGAAATTTGAAGGATTGTTTTAAATTTATCACTTCTCCTCACTCACTGATTGTAAGTCACTATTTGGTGAGTCAATTATCATGATTCACCATGGGATGAATCACCACCCAAAGAGGAACCACTCATAAGTAACTATTAGCAACTTGCTATTAGGTGAGGCACTACTCAGGGAGCCACTGCTCATAAAAAACCATTAAATGAGACATTTTTTGGTAAGTCACCATTCGATGATATATCATTTGGAGATTACCTATTAATTGAGGTACTATTTGGTGAGCTTCTATACAGTGAGATACTATTTGTTGAGTCATTATTTGGAAATATTCCATTCAGTGATGAACTGATAAGAGTCACTACTTGGAGTCACCGTTTTGAGAGTTTGAAAACATGTAAAATTTTGGAATATGATGGAATAAGTCACATTTTCCACCTAGAATGCTTCAAACACTGGGTTTTTACAATGTAATAGACTATGGAGGTTTTTTCTACTATAATACTACTATGTAGACACTTTTTAAAATCATTTCATCCCAAATATCTGAAAATTTCATTATAATGAAAAAAAATTATAACATGGAGCATTTATAATCACTTTAAATAATTTTTTACCCACTCTACAAGTTACTATTGAATTCATTTAACTAATTTATTTAGGCAATAGATCAAATACCAAGTGATATGAATCTAAAAAATCAGTCATAGGAAAATGGAATGATAATTGTAATTTTACTATTAAAAAAATTCCAAATATATAAATGATGTTATAAAAGAAATGGTGATATCATTAAAGTGTTTCATATTATCAAATCAATGTATAAGAGAACGTAAAATATTAATAGAATAGGTTCATCATAAATATAACTTTGTCTTGTAAATTTATAAGGGGTATTTTGATAAAGGAGTTCAATAACCAAACATGTTATTCCTTTATGTTTCTTTTCATCAGTAAGGCTTTAGAGTGTTTTATTTTAGAAATTTTTTTGAATAGAAATTAATGAACCAACATGAAAATAAATTCCCAGTTATAATAGGGGACGATAAATAAATAAATATATATTTAATTGTTCAGGAAAAATCAAGAAACCAAGGGAAATGTAACAACCATATATTTTTTGAATACATTTCTCTGTAATGAATTTATTAGTGTTTTATAACATGTTTAACATGCATACCCCCACTGAAAACTATCTAGGTTATATTATAACATGGTCATTTAATTGATTCTTTTAAAAATCATAGACAACATAATTAAATATATTGATAAATTCGTTTTCAATTAAAATTTATTAATTTATTCAAAATAAATAAGTACCCAATTTTTTGTAATTCATTAAAATAATTAAAAAATTGTTTTCATTAAAAAAGGTTGTTTTTGAATTTTCTATGATTAAATTTTTAAAACAATTATTCCTTTCTGAAAACTATTTGAGGAATGTATTATTATTTTAAAAATAAAAATTTCAATATTATTTTAGTTTGAAATATTCAATGTTCCTAAGAATAAAATTATATTTTTGTAAATATTGATTGATACTAAATTATTTGAAATTATGTTTTCATCTAATTAATTAAATAAAATTTAAAAAATAATTTTTTTTATTTTTTTTAAAATAAATTTTTTCTCCATTAATTAGATATAATATAATTAATTTATAAGAATCTGTATTAAACATAATTTTTTAATACGTTTTTTTGTAGGGTTAATAAACCGTTTTTTCTAAAACCAATTTTCCATTGTGTTTTACAAGTTTATATTAAAATTGATTTTATCGTCTCTAATAAATTTAATATTTTAAGAAAGGTTTTTATTTTTTGAATTATGAGGTTAAAATTTTGTAAATAGGTACAATTTATTATTTTTTAATATGTATAACAACCATGGGAAATGTTTATCACCATTATAATTGAAAAATGGGAAAAAAGGTTAGAACTTTGACATGAAGCCTAGAAATATCCAAAAAAACTAAAATATCTTCATTTGATATGTTAATTTCATCCATATAGATATTATATTTTATATTTTTTTAATTTAATTCCAATTTTCTATTGAAAACACAATTAATATTATTTTATGTCACAAATAAATAAAAATCAACATTCTATTAATTTTTATTTATATATTATTTTTCCATACTGAAAAAAATTATATCTTTTAATGTAAATAAAATTAATTTAACATGTTAGTTAAATTTTTAAAATAAAAATATATTTTAAATTTTTAGTTGTTGAATAATTACCTTAAATGCGTTTGTAATATTGATATAGTTCGTCATCAAGAAGTAAAAATAATCAAATAAATGATTTCAAATCTATTCAAACTATTAAAATATTGAATAATTCATATGTTTCAAATTTAATTTATTAATTTATATTTTAATTTAATATCTATAATATTATAATTAAATCTAATGTTTGTGAATTTTTCCAAAAATTAATTGAATGGAATGTTATGTTAAAATAAAACATTATTAAAATATTGGAAATTAATAAAAATATTATCAATGAATAATATAATATGACATTATTGATATTATAATAAATTTTAAAAAAATGGGAAACATTTTCCTATACAGAATCTCTTGTGGGCACTAATTTTTAAAAATATCTATATAAATATAATCCTTAAAATGGTTGGGTGGAGGGGGTTAAAATTGAGATAATGTTAAATTTGTTTAAATATTTATAAATTTTATTAAAGTTATTATTTCAATTTATACTCATTATATATTTGGGAAAAATCATTTTTTTCAAGTTGATCACAAAAAATAATTTATGTTTTTTAATGACATTATGTATTGTAATGGGGACCTTCCCTCACATATGGAAGGGAACCACTTATCCTCGATTAATCATAAAACATCAATCCTATTTTATAGACAACAATATCAACAAACCTCTTCCTAAATTCCATATAATCATTATAGATTTTATATTCATCATAAATACCATCTCTGGGGTATTTAATGAGAAATCCAAATTAGGTTCATCAATGTGATGGTAAGCAACATGACTGACTGTGTTCATTTTACTTCTTCTTATACAACAATAAATTATATTCCTAACATTACAATTTAATAAAATAAGTATATAAAATTTACTAATATTTTATTATGTATGTTTTGTAACCTTATTCAACCGATTTTCTATCAAATTGTAGTGGAAGTATCTCTCGTACATATATGTGGACTACTCACTCAACAAAGAAATTTCTGTCACCATTTATTACAGATTCACAATGATCATTATAAATTGTTTTAATTTCTATATATGATAATTATTTTATTAATATAGTTTATTTAATTAAATTTCTTAAAAAATGATATTTTCGATCAATTGAAAAATTAAAGCATCACTCATGCATACATACAGACTACTCTCTCTAAAAATAAATATAATTAAGTTTTCATCACCAATAAATATGAATATTTATAAAATTTTATATAGGGATTAAATATGATACTAAATTAAATATTGATATTATTGATATTTTGGAACCATAATAAAATTACATGGATGAGGCTTTATGAAAAAACGGATGAAAAATAAATAAATTATCAACTGAGAAAGTGATTTTAATAAAGATTTGTTAATTAAAACATTATAAGATGTTATAAGTAATTATTATATGGAATTATATGTATGATTATTATTTTTAATATATTTTTAATATTTCCAAAATTTTATATTATTATTTAACATGTACACTGTAGGAAGAGACTTGAGTAAAATGTTATTAGTCTCAAAATTATATCATCCAAACATTACTAATGTTATGTACCAATTATATTTTATAAGGATTATAAATTTATATTTTTCTATTCATTATCATGAATATTATTTTTTTAATGATGCCTAATTTTTCATTTGCTGTTATTTAATTCATGGTATTCGTGATAAAAAAATTACAAAGGGGGTAATGGATTATGATAAAATCAAATTTTCTTCCAGGAATGTCTTTTCTAAAATTAGAATGAGGGAAACTATATTATTTATATCATTAAAAATATGTAATATTTGTTATCCATAAATTAATCCTATAATTTTAACAAAATGTTACCATTTTTAACACATTGTTATTAAAAATTATTTGGAAATGGTTTTAGGAAAAAATTCATTCTTATTTCCTATATGGGCAATAATCCTTTCCATTCTTTTCAAATCTCTTCAAACATTGTTTATGAATTTTCATTATTATAATATAAATTTTATAACATTGTCAATATTACTACCATTGAATGTATTTTTCAATTCTAAACAAGGTATATTTCGTAAATTATTCTAAAAAAATATGTTCTTACATTTTTATAAATACGTGAATGGAATGATTTCCTATAATGTAAACAATGTGAATGAATTTTCTTACATCAAGATGGATATTTGATTTGAATATCACATTAAATATTATCAGGTTTAATATAAAATATTTTTTTCTAAACATTCTATTAATATTTATTTTAAAAAATCCTCAATGTAATATAATTTTTTCTTTTGTTTCCAATGAAATTAATGAATGATATTTAAAATAAATTGTTCCCCTATTACATCACTAATTAATGATTAATTTGATTTACTATGGGTATGATATTATGATACTAAGAAATTTCATCATATGTCTTATGATGATCATGATTCTATGGAACCAATTTCATACCTATATGTTAAATAATTCATAATTTTATCAATATGAAACATTATTCATTTATATGGGTTATGAAACGATGATGTAAGGAACGATTTATGATCTTTAGGTAAATATATGTATGGTTCTTTTTCTATGAATGGTTAGTGGGTGGGTCTATTATAGACATCAAATTCATAGGGTAAGTAGTTTTTTCTTAAGTGATAATTGTAGAAAATGAGTAGATGTGTTCAATCTGAAGTGGAAAACAAGTAAAGATTCCTAATACACTATTAATTGGAAAAATTTGGTTATTTTTTATCCTAAATAATATTTAAAAATGTGATCATGTCTTATCATTAATGTTATAGTGGTCTCAGTATTTATCCTTGATATATGAAATGGTTTTTATCCCTATTATTTTTTCATAATCTTATGACATGTTTTTATAGTTATGATTTCAATTCATGGATAGTAATTTATTTTTTTCAATCTCTAATATTAAAACCAGTATTAATTTTAGACCATGTCTCATGATTATGAAATATAAATTGTTATAATTAATTATATATTGTGAAATACATGTTATCATGCATTTATAAAATTGATATGATTATATATTATCATTGATTGATATCTCCAATGATTAATATTAATAAAAATATGACCTTATATATTATAATTTTTTATTATATTCATAGGTTATTATAAATTCTACTAATAATTATGTGAGGAAATATGGTAGAGACTAAAATTATAAGAATGAAATAAAAATATTTATGTCTCTAGTCTATAAATAATATAATCATTTTAGGTTCATGAGTGTATATATTTGAGTGATATATTAAATATTCATCAAAATTATGTAATATCTATTTATGTTATGCTAAGGTCATAATAGTTTATATCATTGATTGTTTTTAATGGTTAGGATAAGAGAACAATTTTGAAAACCATTCAGATAATTTCAACTATTGGATAATATCTTAAAACAATGTTGAAAAATGGATTTATTGGTTCCTCTTATAAAATTTGTCCCTATGAATATCCATGGTATTGTATGTGACTATGGAAGAGATCAATCTAGGGGAACCATCATTAAATTGGGTTCATTGGTCATTAACTCAACAATCAACTGAAAACAAGAATATGGAAAATGACAATACACATGGATATAGAATCCACATGTATATCTTTGAGTTAACTCACATTTTTTATGAATCATTATGATGAATTTAAATAGAAAATTTCTATTGATGAATTCGGTTAAAATTACTATGTCATAGATCATGTATATGGTGTTATATGTTTCTCATTATATTATTGATTTATCGTGACTAAAATATTTCCAAAAATTTTTATTTTTTCTCAAAGAATACTTTTGTTTTTATTCAATTAATAGAAATATAAGGAATATTAGTAAAAATATATTTAACAGATAATGGTATGATTTTTCTTATAAGAATGAAAATGATAAAATATTTGGTATGTTGAGTATAGTGAATTTTAGTAATCATATATCAATAAAATAATTTCAAAACTCAACATGGGTGGGTTTCTTATAACATATAATAAGAGATAAATTTTTTATCTGTGTTTTTATAGATGAATTTTATGGGAAAATGATAATTCTGCTTCATACATGTCAATTATATTGGATGAAGTACCATTCTAAATTTATTAAATGAATGAGAATATGTTTTTTTTTCAAAATGATGGGAAGAGAGAGTGGAATTTAAAAGGGGGAAAATAATTCAATGCAGGAAAATATGTTTCATCTTAAGGTACTATTATAATTCCATCATGTAAATGTTGGGAACATGGAAATTATTTGTGTCAATGCCAATATTCAAGTTCAATCTCCAAGAACATGGAATAGACAATTTTTTCATGTCATTAAAGTGGAATGAAAAATGTGTTTACATATTTAGATTCAGTAATTATATTATATAATTTTTTATTAATGATATTATAAAAATAATTATCATTAAACAAATAAGGATCATTCTATTCTAGTTTTTGAATATTAATTTTCATGGATATAATTAATTATACTGATAACCTCAAAAAAATGTTTATTGGTATGGTGTTTTATTTTTGGGAAAAATGAGAGATATGAATACCCCAATTTGAAATTGATTTTGATATAATAATAAGTATTTGGGAAATATAGATGATTTATATTGATATAGTAAATTGTATAGCCTATATGGATATGTTTTTTATGAATATATGATACTATCATGGAATTATGTTGATTCTTGATATATATGGAAATTATTATTTTATTTTTAGAATTTTATGTGCATTATATATATATATATATTATTAGTATATTATCATGTTATTTATTGATATTATTTTAATATAATTATTATGTTGATCATGGAAGAATATCAGATCAAATCAATCAAATATTGGGGATTCAATTTTGATCTAAAATATATAAAATACAAATGTTGTCAGTTATTTATGGGATGTTTTAGGATTAAAATTAGATGCTATTATGGATATTTTTTATGTTCTTTTTTAATGATTAATCCAGATTTTATTAATTTTTTTAAACATTTATGTTTTGGTAAATATACAAATACATGGGGGAGAAATTCCCATTTTTTTACATATATTACTAGATGTTAAAAGATATTTTCAATACATAATGAATTAAATAACTTTAACACACTTATTTATTATATGGAATATATATGATCTAGGGATGGAATTTTTTTTAATATTAATGGATGAGATAATGATTATTGTATTGAAATAAATCACATAAATACGTTATCATGTATTCTTTACCTTGAAATTAAATTATCTCTTAAAATCAACTAAGAAGAAGATTGATCAATTATGTATTATGTGTAAATTACCCTAAAAATTTCACAATATTTTTTTAAACTATAGGTCTTATATAGATACGAACTTAGTTTTGGAAATATTTAATAAAGAAAATACTATGTTTCCTAGTATTTTAATAAAAACTAGTTATGATGATAGAATCTACATCATATATTATTACTATGTTATGGTAATTTATTTTATTTATGGGATAATTAAGAATGTGTGGGTTTACATTATTGAAGGGTGTAGAATTTAACATCCCAGGTTTCAGGGAATATATTTCTCATTAAAAATTACAAGGGTTTCATACATTTCTTAAAATTCAATACCATGCATAAAATTAAAATTTTTATATTATAATCTATATATTAAAGTTATAATTTTTAATATTATAAAAAATTAATTGATATATATATTTAATTTTTTTATTAACTCAAATATATATATTATTTACTAATATATAAGTAATAAATTTTTATTAAGTAAATTATCTCTCAGAAAAATTATGCTTTCTAAATAAATGGGTTTTATATTAATTTTATAATGTAAATTATATTTATATTTTAAATTTTTATATAAATTTTATATGTAGTAAAAATTATAATTTGTCAAATCAGAACATCAATATTAGCTTAAGGTAGTTTTTTGATGTTTTGAAAGTATTTATTTCAACTGAATGGACAAAACACATATTTGTTTAAAAATATAATTTCATATCATTATATAAAGTAATTTAAAAGTCCCCTTTTATTTTTAACAATATAATTATTTAACACAAGTCTCCATTAATTTTATATTATATAATTAATATCATAGGAAATAATATTACAATTGAATTTGGTAGAAGTTCATTTTTTGTATTAAAAATGCATTATTTTTTTAAAAAAAAGTTCAAATTTAATTCTACACATTTATATTATAAATGATTAATGCTACATGTGGGAACATAATATTTTAAAAAATGAAAAAAAAAATTGAATTTAGTGTTTAAAATTAGGTATATAATTCCCCATTTATTTTTTTTGTCATTATGAATAGTAACAATGTAAAATATTTTTTATCGCGATAATGTTAAACTAGGTAAAACATGGTTAAAAAATGTTATAAGCACCAAAATATCACAAAAAAACCCTTCATGAAATTATATAGGATTCCTTTGACATTAATAAACTTATATTTTAGGTATATAAAATTTATTAAAAATTTCATTTGAAAATGACATTAATATTATTCTATGTAAAAGCAAAGAAAAAAAATTTAACTGTATTTATTTAAATATCAATAATATTTTTCCATATGGATTATTAGAAGTAATAATTTACTATATATTATAACTAGAATCCATTAATTATTATTTTCAAAATCATTTATTTTTAATTTTTAGACATCAATTCTTAACTTAAATGCGTAAAAAATACCAACATAGTAAATTATAATATATTAGAAATATTAAATAAATTATTTTAAATAAATTAAATGTAACAATATTTGGATGAATTATTGATTTTAAATTTTTTTCAAATAATTATAAAATATTTTCAGTGTGTTAAATGTTTATATTCATAATACAGTTCTTTATTTTTTCATTAATTTAAAATTGTACGAATATTATAAAAAAATAATTTAATGGTGTCACATGATAAGAAATATGTTATTAAATGATTTTAATTTCATTATAAATATATCATTGGAAAAATTGATCAAATATAGTCAAAAATACAAACTATTACAACTTTATGATTCATTTTTCCATGTATATAATTTTTTTACAAATAAAATGAAAAATATTCATATCATGGTATTTATTAATAGGTTTATCATGGGGTTAAATCAAAGAGATAAGTTATAAAATTTCGTCTATTATTGAATAAATTATACATTATGAGATTAATAATACTATCATTTATTTTATTCTTGAAATATATAAATTTTCTGACACATGAACAGAAAAATTTGAATAAGTTTATTTTGTACATTATGTGTTTCCATGTTTTCCCCTTCCCTTAATTTTAAAATAGAACAGCATATCCTCTATGACACAAATATTTTGGCCACCTTAACTCAACCAAAACTTACCAAAGAATATTTTTAAATGCTTATAATATATTAAAGTTGTTATTTTCATTTTATAATACCATCATGAGGGGCCTAATGAGAATATCTAATGGTGGTTCTTCAAGAAGAGGTATTGGTCTTAATCAAGGATTTTTATTATACTTACTCTTCTACCTCATTTATTCCTTTCATATCCATTAATATATAAATAAATTATTATATACCATATTCTATGATTTTATTATGTAAATTGAAGGACCTTACACATCTACTTTTTTTGAAAAAAAATGTGAATTTAATGTATCGGTCAAGCATACATGTGGGCTACAAGCTCAACAAAGATTTTTTTTAGAATTTTGACGCCTCATAACATTAATTTTTATAATGATGGATACAATATATTTATATAATATTAATTATATTATTTAAATTATCGAAATTTAAATTATTATTTAGTCTTCTTTTGTTCCATCCATTGAAAAAAATGAAAAAAAAACTCATACTTACGTAAAAATAATAATCTCCATGAAGTGACGTAATTAAATTTTTATAACACCATAAAATTAATAGATATAAATGTTTGTATAATGAATAAATATGATAATTGTAACATCACAAGTAAGTAAAGAATTATTTATTTTTATATCTATTTCTATTTATGAATTATATAGTGTTTTAAAGGCTTAAAATGAGAATAAATCCAAACTTAAACATAGAATATTATAATATTTTTTAAAATATCGTTTTACTGCCTTTTGATGAAAAACCATTTATAAATAAAACTTTTTACAATTTTATAAGCTCCATTTGTCAAAAAAACTTATTATTTATAATTGATACATTTAAATTTACTTTGGATAAATTTTTGGTATTTTTCTGACAATGTTCATTTTTTAATGAATAGTGAAAAATACTGCATTTCACTTCAAAACTGATTTATCATCTTATTTTATTATATGGATATATTATCTTTTTAATTTTTTTTAAAAGTTTAATTATAATATATTTTTACTATTTAATCCAATTTTGGTCATTGTAATTAATTTCACTTTGGAATTGGGCATAAACAAGTGCCAAACTTTTGATAGATATTGTTTCAAAAAAACCCGCTATATATTTTCACAACGGGAAATATTTTTAAATTAATTAATTCAATTTTTGTGTTTGGAATTTGGTAAAATTGATTCCATATTTGGAATCATAAGGTCCAAATTATTTAATTAATACTCTTTTGTTTTTGGTCATTATGAAAAGTAACGACGATAATTATCTTTAATTATCATGATTAATTATTAATCGGGTAGTTAAGGGTAATAAAATAATATCATAATAATATAAAATGACCCCAAAATGTGTCTTAACACTACTGGTTGTGTCATGGACAACCATGGGATGCCTTGTGCCAAACTTTGGGACCCCATCGAATCAATTTTTTGTGATAGTGACATTTTATATTTTTATTTTCAAAGAAAGGAATATATAACAAAAGTATGTATCACCGAAGTAAAACAATTTTATTTTTGTTTGTGTAAACGATATATTAGAATATAAATATTCATTGGAAACCTAAAAATATTTCCTACATCATAGTATTTTTTATAATTTTTAGACATTAAATAAATTAATTTATTTATGACACCATGATGATGCAGCGATTACCTCATTAATGAACGATTTTAATAAAAAAGATAATGTAAAATATAACACATACACTTGTCAAAAATCTATTGGATGGGTGGATTTAGAACTCTTATCCCCTTATCCTCTAAATATATCATTGTGGGACCTTTAAAATCCGAAAATCATTTTATAATAAAGTAACATTTCTTGACTTTCCAAGAGTGCCCATCCTCCCTCTTATAAAAGGCCCTCACCTCTACCCCCTTACCAACACCTATCAAGCCATTGGCTCAGCCAAAATCTGATCATTTTATCTCTCCACATCTCTATCTTCATCATAGAAGCCTTAACTTAGGAAGAAATCTCTTCAAGAAACCCTTTTGGTTCAAACCAAGGGGAGTTACCTGATTTAAAGGTAATGTCTTCTCTTATGTTCTTTTGTTTTATTTTGATTCTCCAACCACATAACCTATTTTTATTCCTTTATTTTGTAACAAAACAATTATCTTCAATATACTGGGATGTTTTTATGAGAATTATTTGATTTACACTTACACAAACTCTCGTCTAATGGTTAAAGAACATACTGTTTCTGTGAGTGGCAAATTACAGCCTCATGAAATGATGATTGTTCAATCTTCTTTTAACACCTCTCATGGTGGCCATTAAGATGTCACTATATTTATATATGATATATATTATGTTTATGTTTTCCTTATTATTCTGTATTTTTTATTTATGTAATACCTTTATGGTTTCTATTATGGGTAAACACGATAATTTCATTTTAAGAAGTGCGGACTACCGCCCCCTCAAAGTGATTTGATTCGTTAATTCCATATGTGAGACGTATAAAGGATGGATTTAATGGTATTAAATATTATATCATAATTTAATTATAATATACCTTTATATCATTATGATTTCCTTCCATTAAATATGAAATAGAAATGAAAGTAGCGTTTATGCGTACGTACGGCTTGTCGTCTCCATGAATGGTGCATTTCATTTCTTGCCTCTAAATGTTATGAAATATTATAAATGAATGTATATACTAGATATATATGATATATATGATATCTAAATCATGATAATAATTCTGGATATAATGGATATTTTACCACATTAATAACTTGTAATTATAAGAAGTTATTTTTGGTTAAAGTACCAAAGATTGACAAAATGACTGTTATTAACATAAATAATTACATATTGTTCATAACATGGTAATAATTGATATAAAAGGAATAATGAACATGAAAAGGTTGTTAAGAAATTATAAATTAACTCGATTTTATTATTTGGGAGATTAAATAACGATCGATTCAAGTCAGACATGAGGTAAGGGACTTCGTCTCAATCTCCTTTCATTGAGGCATATTTTTTTATACACAAATTTATTTTATATGGTGTATAAAATCCATTGAATTTTAATTTTATTCAAAAGGAATCTTTTTTTGTGATGAGTTTTACTAAACGACAAAAAGGAATGTTTTGTCTTATGTATGCGGCGACAACGAGTTCTCTGCTGCCGTGACCATTATTTGAGTTTCTGATTCCTCTACAAGCCATAGCTTTTTTTAAAATGAAAAATAAATACCATGTTTTACTTTTCTTTTATTTTGGTATTGAAAATGGATTTGATAATTTTTTGATTATATCAATGTGTTTTTGATATCTTGTGATTGAAATGTGGAAATGTTATGTTTCCTTTATGCATGTTTTAAGTGATATGATTATGTTATGGTTCTTGGTCATTGTTTATGAAGACGGGTGGTTCTGTGATAAACTATGGGCGGGTGAGCCCGTGATAGCTCTCCAATGAATTGGGTAATGAGAAGGAGTTATATGCTAAGGTTTCTCCAAAATAGATTTAGAGAATATACTGTAATGGGTATTCCAAACGTAACCATGAGGGTTACTCCCTACGTAAGAATGTTATGAATGCATCAAGTTACCTATATGTCTTATGTTTTCTATTAGTTATTCATAAAACCTATGATTTCATGAGGTATGTTAAAGTGCATATGTTTATAGGTAAAGTATGTTTTCAATGATTCTTTTGTATACATGGACTAAGTTTTTATTTCTGTATTTTTATACCCATTACTGAGCTTTTTATGCTCAT
Source organism: Viscum album (assembly GCA_963277665.1). Classification (NCBI taxonomy): domain Eukaryota; kingdom Viridiplantae; phylum Streptophyta; class Magnoliopsida; order Santalales; family Viscaceae; genus Viscum; species Viscum album. The sequence goes on along the minus strand of OY728157.1, from coordinate 1,068,457,150 downwards.
CCCAAGTTTTTGAAATGTAATTCACAGGTCAAGGGAAAGGTACATAATGTGATGATAGTTTCGAGGAAGTTTCAAGAAAGAATCCTTGTTTTATTTTAAATATGTTTCTTTTGATGGGAAAAGTGAATATTTTCTTTTATGTAACCACCTTGTTTAAATGTGGAATGTAATGCATGATTTATGATCTAATTCTCTAAAAATATAAACCTGAAAAGATCCTCAATGTGTATTCTTGAAATAACACAAGATTAAGTGATGTTTAAGGTTGGGGCCTTATAGTTGGTGTCAGAGGTCGTTTTAGATAACATTAGGAGTTATAATTCTATTAAATGATTATCCAAAAAAAAATTATGGTCAAATTGAAATGATATAGAATTTGAAGATTACCATGTTGATTTATCTAATATATTTTTGTTCCTAATGGTTTTATGCAGAGGAAACATTGAAGCAGTGCTATGAAGGCATACAGAAATAAAAGACCTTCCAAATCAGCATCCTGAGATGGTCAGAATTGGAACTGAACAGTTTTTTGCATTAATAGAGCAGTTGACTCAAGCGATAAATGGTTGTGTTATCCATGCACGAGATCATCCAAATCAAACGTAGAGGAACATGTTAGTGGTGGAACATTTCATGAGGCAACACCCCCCATCTTTTAGAGGATCATCTGACCCTATTATAGCTGAAGGGTGGATTAAAGAGCTAGAGAAGATTTTCGATGTCATGGGGTGTTTAGACATCAAAAGGTTAGTCTTGTTGTTTACTGTTTGTAGGGTGAAGCAGATCAGTAGTGGTCGATGGTTAAAAATATCAGGGATGTTGATGAGACTGATGCTCTTGACTGGGATGAATTCAAAGGTAAGTTTCTTGAGAAATATTTTCCTAAGGATGTTTGACTTAGGATGGAAAAACAATTCTTGGAATTGAGTCAAGAGGATGACTCAGTGGATGCTTATGAAGAAAGGTTCACCCGATTGGCGAGGTATGCCCCAAATTTTATTTCAGACCTTGATAGTAAAATCAATCATTTTTACTCAGGATTATATCCAAAATATCGAAGGGCTTTATCTTCTTGGGAGTTCTAGAGTTATGAAAAACTTGTTTGATGTGCTGAGAAGGTGGAAATGGAGTTTGTCGATGATCAAGTGTTCTATATCAACCAACAGAAGAAGAGACCGATGTGGTAGGAGAAAGGGAAGAATACTTCAAAAAGTTCTGATGGTAAGAAAACTATATTTTCAGTTTGTGATAAGAGTAGTAAAAATCATACTGGGGAATGTCTTTTGAATTCTAGAAAGTGCTACTGATGTGGTAATATGGGACATAAAGCACGTTATTGCACTGAAAAAGATCAGGGTGATAGTAAGACCAAATTTGATTTATAGTTAGTGATATGTTTCAAGTTCAATGAAATGGGTCATTATGAAAACGAGTGTTTGACAAAGAGCTCAAATGATGCAAAGCAGTCAGACTACAAGAAGAAAGGTGTGGTGAAATCCTTTAAAACTACTTCAGTAGATGTGGGGCCATCAAATGAAGTGGTATCAGGTACTTTGATTGTTTTTTCAGATTATTCCAATGTGTTGATTGATTCAGGGTCTACAAATTCTTTCATCTCTGAAAAATTTTCTAGTAAATTGGGAATTCCATCTCAAGAAATGACTCTTGAACTTGTGGTAAAAACACCTAGGGGAAATGTTGAGGCAAAAAGAATTTATAAGAATATTCCTTTCCTTATCTGTGGAAAGAACCTACCTACAAACCTTATTGTTTTACCTCTAGTAGAGTTTAATGCTATCCTGGGTATGGATTGGATCTCTGTTTACCATGCTAAGATTGATTAGAGAGCTTAAGAAGTTTATTTTCAGAAATACTTTCAGTTTGTGTACAAGAATGAACCCTTACTGTTGATAACATATCAAGAGCCTAAGAAACTTGTAAAATATGGAAATGATTGTTACTTTGAAAATATTTTTGAAAATAAAGGAACCGTTCAGATTAATGATGTGCTAGTGGTAAATGAGTATCCTGATGTTTTTCCTAATGAGTTTCCAGGAATAATACTAGATCAGAAAGTTGAATTTACTATTGACCTAGTTCTTAATTCTAAGACAATTTCCAGACTCCCTTATCGAATGGCTCAAATTGAACTTTTAGAGTTGAAGGAGCAATTGCATGATTTATTAGAGAAAGGTTTCATTCGACCTAGCACATCACCATGGGGTGCTCCTGTCTTATTTTTTAAAAAGAAAGATGGTTCAATGAGACTTTTCCTTGATTATAGAGAATTTAGTAACATCACTATTAAGAACAAATATCCTTTGCCTCATATCAATGATTGGTTTGATCAGCTCCAGGAGCTCGATATTTTTCAAATATTGACCTGAGATCGGGGTACCATCAGTTGAAGGTAAATGAAGAAGATATTCCAACGACTATGTTTCGTACAAGATATGGCCATTATGAATTTGTAGTAATGCCTTTTGGGTTAACCAATGCACCTGCTGTATTCATGGACCTTATGAATATAATTTTCCATGAGTTCTTAGATAAGTTTTTGGTTGTTTTCATTAATGATATTTTAGTGTTTTCTAAAATTAATGAGGATCATGAAAGTCATTTAAGGGTTATTTTGCAAATCTTAAAAAAATTATGGGAAATTCATCATGTGTGAGTTTTGGTTGCAGAAAATATCTTTCCTTGGTCACATTGTTTCTAAAGATGGAATAACTGTTAATCTTACAAAAACAAAGGTTGTTTAGGAATGGACAAGACCCACCAATGTAACCAAGATGCGTAGTTTTCTTGGTTTGGAAGCTATTATCGAAGGTTTGTTAAAAAAATTCACGGTTATCTAGTCCAATGACTAAGCTAACTCGGAAGGGTGTTTAGTTTATCTGGACAAAATAATGTGATGATTGTTTTCAAGAATTGAAAAGTTGATTGGTGAATGCTCCAGTTTTGGAACTAACTTCTATAAATGGTGAGTTTATTATCTACAGTGATGCTTCATTGAAAGGAATCGGTTGAATCCTAATTCATAATGATCAGGTAATTTCTTATGATTCACGTCAATTGAAAACTCAGGAGGTAAATTACCCTACACATGCTTTTGAATTAGCTTCTATTCTTTTCGTTTTAAAAATTTGGAGGCATCATTTGTATGGTGTAAAGTGTGAAATATAGACAGATCACAAAAGTTTAAAGTATATATTCACCCAGAAATAATTGAACATGAGATAGAGGAGATGGCAAAAATTAATCAAGGATTATGATTGTACAATTCATTACCATCCGGGAAAAGAAAATAAAGTGGTTGATGCTTTGAGTCGAAAAAGTAATGCTTCATTAACCATGTTATGTTTTGAAATTGATCCTTTGGTTAAGGATTTGATAAACCTTGTCATAAAAGTTATTGGTGCAGGATGTTCTTCAATTTTGTTTTAGGTGTCAATGAGATCATCTCTATCAGATAGAATTAAGCAAGCTCAAAAGCAAGACAGTGATTTACAGAAAAAAGGTAGAGCTGGTTCAGAAGTGTATGTTACCTGAATTCAACATTGATAATGATTGTGTCTTGAGATATGGGAATAGATTGTGTGTGCCCTATGATTCACATTTTAAGGGAGAGTTGTTATGTAAAGCTCATAGTTCTCCACTTTCAGTTCATCCAGGCAGTACTAAGATGTATAGAGATCTTCGGGAGTATTACTGGTGGGATGGAATGAAAAGGGATATTTCTGATTTTACTGTGAAGTGTTTGAATTTTCAAATGGTTGAAGCAAAGTGGAAGTTAACGAAAGTAATGCTTCATCCTTTACCAGTTCCATAGTGGAAATTGGAGAATATATCCATGGACTTCATTGTGGGATTTCTGAAGACACCTCGAGGTAATAATGAAATCTGGGTTATTGTTGATTGCTTGACTAAATCTACTCATTTCCTTGCTATACAAGATACATTCTCCCTAGATCAACTTTCTCGTCTGTATCTTAAAGAGATAGTGAGGTTACATGTAGTTCCTCTCTCCATTGTATATGATCGTGATCCCAGGGTTACTACTAACTTTTGGAAAGGCCTTCAAGAGTTTTTGGGTACTGAATTAAATTTTTGTACAGCTTTTTATCCTCAATCATATGGGTAGTCAGAACAAAAAATTCAGAATTTGGAGGATATGCTATATTCTTGTTCAGTTGATTATTAGGGAAGTTGGGACAAACATCTTTCTTTGGTTGAGTTTTCTTATAATAACAGTTTTTAGTCCAGTATACAGATGGCACCATTTGAGGTATTATGTGGGAAGCGGCGTCGAACTCCATCTTTTTGTGATGAATTGGGTGAAAGGGAGTTCATGGGACCAGAATTGGTAGAAGATTTGGCAGAAAAAGTTTGGAAGATACAGAAACACATGAGAACAGCTCAGAGCAGGCAGAAAAGTTACGCGGACAACAGGAGGAAGGATCTCTCTTTAGAGGTAGGTGATCATGTCTTCGACAAAGTTTCACCATGGAAAAGTGTGATTAAATTTGGTAAGAAAGGAAATATGAGTCCTTGGTTCATTGGACCATATGAAATTCTGGAGAGAGTTGGATCAGTTTCATACTGAGTGGCTTTAAATAAGAGTTTATGTCAGGTACACAATGTTTTTCATGTTTCAATGTTAAGGAATTACATGCCAGATATATCTCATGTTTTGAGTCAAGAGGTAGTTCATCTGGAAGAGAACCTATCTTATGAGGAACAAGCGGTCTAGATTCTTGACCACAAGGAGCAATTATTTCATAATAAAGTGATTCATCAAGTAAAGGTTTTGTGTAAAAACCACATCATGGAAGAGGAAACATGGAAATCTGATAATGCAATGAAGGATAAATACCCCCAATTATTCGATAAGTAAATTAATTACAGGGACACAATTTTGTAAAGGGGGGAAGGATGTAACATCCCATGTAAGAAAAGAATTATGTACTTTCATATCTATGTCTATTTATGAATTATATAGTGTTTTAAAGGATTAAAATGAGAATAAATCCAATATTAAGCATTGAATTCTCTAATATTTTTTAAAAGATCATTTTACCGCCTTTTGATGGAAAACCTTTATTAAATAAAACTTTTGATAATTTTATAAGCTCTATTTTTCAATATAAACTTATTCTTTAGAATTGGGACATTGAAATTTACTTTGCATTAATATTTTGTATTTTTCTGACAATGTTCATTATTTAATGAATAGTGAAAAATACTACATTTCACTTCAAAGCTGCTTTTTCATCTAATTTAATTATATGAATAGATTATCTTTATAATTGGTTTTAAAGTTTAATTATAATATATTGTTACCATTTAATCCAATTATGGTCATTGTAATTAATTTCACTTTGGAATTGGGCATAAACAAGTGCCAAACTTTTGATAGATATTGTTTCAAAAAAACACGCTATTTGTTTTGACAACGGGAATAATATTTAAATTAATGACTACAATTTATGTGTTTGAAATTTGGAAAAATGGATTCCATGTTTGGAATCATAAGGTCCAAATTAGGTAATTAAGACACTTTTGTTTTTGGACATTATTAATAGTAACAACGGTAATTATCTTTAATTATCGTGATTAATTAGTAATCGGGTAGTTAAGGGTAATAAAATAATATCATAATAATATAAAATTCCCCCAACATGTGTCCTAATTCTACTGGTTGTCTCATGGCCAACCATGGGATGCCTTGTTCCAAACTTTGTGACTCCATGGAATCACTTTTGTGTGATAGTGACATTTTATCTTTTTATTTTTAAAGAAAGGAAAATATAACAAAAGTATGTATCACCCAAATAAAACAATTTTAGTTTTGTCTATGTAAACAATCAATTAGACTGTAAATAGTCATTGGAAAGAAAAAAATATTTCCTACATCATAGAATTTTTTTATAATTTGTAGACATTAAATAAATTAATTTATTTATTACACCATGATGATGCAACGATTACCTCATTAATGAACGATTTAAATAAAATGAAAAGATAATGTAAAATCTAAGACTTACACATGTCAAGAACCTATTGGATGGGTGGATTTAAAACCCTTATCCTCTTATCCTTGAAATATATCATTTTGGGACCTTTAAAATCCAAAAAGCATTTTATAATAAAGTAGCATTTCTTGACTTTCCAAGAGTACCCCTCCTTTCTCTTATAAAAAGCCCCCACCTCTACCCCCTTACCCACACCTATCAAGCCATTGGCTCTGCCAAACTCTTCTCATTTTATCTCTCCTTTTACTTCTCTACATCATAGAATCCTTACCTTAGGCATAATTCTCTTCAAGAAACCCTTTTGTTTCAAACTAAGGGGAGTTATCTGATTTAAAGGTAATGTCTTCTCTTATCTTATTTTGTTTTATTTTGCTTCTCCAACCCCTTAAACTGTTTTTATTCCTTTATTTTTTAACAACAATAGTATCTTAAATATACTTGGATGTTTTTATGAGAATTATTTGATTTACACTAACACGCACTCCTGTCTAATGGTTAAAGAACATACTATTTCTGTGAGTAACGAATTAATGCCTCACGAAACGATGATTGTTCAATCTTCTTTTAACACCTCTCATGGTGGCCATTAATATGTCACTATATTTAGATATGATATATATTATGTATATGTTTTCCTTATTATTATGTATTTTTTATTTATCTCATACCTTTATGGTTTCCATTATGGGTAAACGCGATGATTTCATTTTAGGAAGTGAGGACTACCGCCCCCTCAAAGTTATTTGATTAGTTAATGTCATATATGGGATGTATAACGGATGGAGTTAATGTTATTACATATTATATCATATAGGAATAATAATATACCTTTATATCATTATTATTTTATTCCATTAAATATGAAATAGAAATGAAATTAGCGTTCATGCGTACGTACGACTTACCATCTCCATGAACTATGCATTTCATTTCATACCTCTAAATGGTATTTAATATTATAAATGAATGTATATACTGGATATATATGATTTATCTGATATCTAAATCATGAATATAATTCTGGCTATAATGGATATTTTACCACATGAACAACTTGTAATTATAAGAAGTTATTTTTGGCTCAAGTACCAAAGATCAAAAAAACGACCGTTATTAACTTAAATAATTACATAATGTTCATAACATGGTAATACGTGATATAAAAGGAGTAATGAACTTGAAAAAGGCTCTTAATAAATTATAAATTAACTCGATTCTATTATTCAGGATATTAATGAACGATCGAGTCAAGTCAGACACAAGGTAAGGGACTTCGTCTCAATCTCCTTTCATTAAGGAAAATTTTGTTTTATACACAAATTTTGTTATACGGTGTATAAACTGTAACACCTGAGACTTTTATGAGAAATATTTTTGTTTTTATAAATCATAAAAGAAATCTTTCACTACACACAACACTATCTTGTCTTGGTATACACGTAATCATGACCTTCCTCGATAGCTTGCGTCGTACGCAATACTGAGTTTAACTAAACAATGATATGCAATTAAAATATTATTAAAACTAGCCGTTATGAATAGTAATAACAACTTTTTGAAATTTTATAAATTTTATTTTTCAAAATGGACTTCATTTTTGGATTCGAAATATCGAAATTATCCTAGAATGAAATTTTGGTATTTTTCTGAAAACTTTCAATTTTTGATGAATAGTGAAACCACTAAGTGGTAGTTAAAAAAACTGAATTTTTCATAAAACTTATTTTTACCGCTTATGTGAGTGGAATTTCAAAAAACCAAGAAACACGGTTGATGTCAGTAAGTAAAATGTGGTTCAATGAGATGAAAATAATTTTTGGTGAATAGTAACTTTTTACTTTTATTTACCACGGTTATAAGTAAATAGGGTAATTAAGGGTAAAAATGATATTATTATTACCCTAACACATGTCCTAATTCTATTGGATAAGTTTAATTCGACCAAAAACAACCTTATAAATAAAATATGACCATTTAGGCCCACTTGGATTAGATTAGGACATTTATTATTAATTTATTTAAAGAACGGTTAAAATAGTTAAAATCAATGTTTAATAAGTAAATAATTTTTAAAATAAGGTAATACATAAGATAAATTTGACTATAAATATTCATTAAAAATTTAAAAAGATTTCCTACATAATTTTATTTTATTTGTAATTTTTAGACATTAAATAATTTAATTTATTTATGACACAAATATGATGCAGTAATTATCTTATTAATGAAATATTGACATAATTGATGTTATAAATACCAAATTAAATGTAATTTGAGAATTTTTATGAATTACACTAATTTTATAGGTTAATATGACATGTTAGTATTTATTTAATTAACTGTTTTAGAACTAATCATTCTGTTATGATTTTCACAAAAATCAATTACTAAATAGTGTCAAAATTGACATAAAATAGATTTTAAAACAAATATTATATTATTAATTGTTATTTTATTCCTAAAAATCTAAGGTTCGGCCAAATGACTTAGATAAGGTTATATATATTAATAATAAACAACTTGGGATTTGTTTGGCTTGTTTTAGTAAGTTTATTAACCTTATAGTATAAGAACAAAAGAAGACACGGTAAAAGTAAAATTATTTAACTTAATCTAAATGATAAGGTTAAAATAGGAACCTAAACTTGTCTAAATTCTATTGGATGAGAGGATTTGGACCCATACTCACCTTAGCTTCGAAATAAATCAATTCAGACATATTTAAAACCGAACATGACGTTATAATAAAATAATATTTTTAGTTTTTCCAAAGGAGCCCCTCTCCTCCCTTATAAAAGGGAACCTCCTCCCCCTCTTCCTCACACCACTTTGAGCCTTCATGCTCGGCCAACCCCTGCCACTTTCTCCTCTCCACTTCCCTAGAGACATCCTAGAGGTCCTGGTCTTCTTCAAATACCAATTTTAGTTCCTTAAAAGGAGGTCTCAAATAAGCACTTCAAAGAAGAGGTAATGTCCGTTACCGATTCATTCATCTTTATTTCTTCTTCCACTTCTTCTTATTTAGTTGTTGCATTATGAAGTAATAACATCAGTATCACTCATATACAGATATTTTATTATAAGTATGAAATAACCCTATTTCACCATCTATCCATCCTACGGAAAATGAAATCATCGCGCGTGCATACGTACGGAATATCGTCTCCACGCCGTGGTGTAATTTATTTTCCACCTCCACCTTACTTGGATGGGTATAATGGTGTAAATAATGACTATATATGATTATTGTAAAGTTATATTGATTATTAAATTGTATACATACACTCCAATACAATTCCATGATCATGGGAACGATATCATCGCTCGTGCGTGCGTACGGAATACCGTCTCCACGATGTGATGAGACTCGTTCTACATGATCTTCATTGCATAATGATTATATAAATGAATTGAATGAATTAATATGATATATATTACACTAATAACATTCTGGAAATGAGGTATCTAAAACCTAAAGAGAAGAATAAGAATTTATTTGACAAAACACGCATAAGAACAAAAAGTAATAAACACCCGAGTAACAAGTTGTAATGAAATATTACTAATAATAAGCTAAGAATATGACCATATATGATATCATAACAATAATTATGATTCTGGAATAAGTCAATAACATTATTTAAATCATTATACAGGAGTTTCGGACACTTACGAAGCAAATTGGACCTAAGGTATGGGAAGATATCACAATCTCATTTTTATCTGAGATTGTTTATACTTTGGTATTTACTGGGATGTATTTTATCATCCACATCAATGTTTTCTCAATATTTAATTTTATTTCCATACATCTAAAATTTTTTAAATCCAATTTTACCCTTCGGTGAGTTTTTAGTAAAATATATGAAAGGAATCTTTTGTCGTTTTTCATACGAGGTACTTTTTGACTCTTCCGACAAAAGTACGAGAAGAATGTTTTTTTAACTTATACGGCATGAATGGATTTTTAAAACATTATTTCCAAGAAGCTTCCTTTACAAGTTTTCAAGTTTATTTTTGATCAACTTCTTTTAGTTTAGAATTGTATGACATGTTAAGAAAGGAAAAGTGTTTTTGAAGTAGAAAGGATATTTTCCTCAAGAATGGAGTTCAAGTGTTTTATCAAAATTATTTTCCATCTAAGATAATATAGGGTTCTTTTTCTATCCCTATTATTTCATGGATTTTATTATGTTGTGATGGAAATATTTTTATGAATTCCTTTATCTTATATGAATTTTTTTATGATGTCACGATGTTTAAGATTCCCATTTTTATTATATGGGTTATGCTATGATGTATGTTTTATGATTTTGTGGCACACATAAGAATGGTATCATTATAAGATGGGTGGGACCTATATCTCCCTCCAATACATTGGGTAAAGATTTTATATCTCATGAGATAGACATGGCTGGAACGGAAGGTTAAACTGGTACAGTGAAACAGGACTGAAATGTGGAGTGAAATCGGTTCAGAAATGGACTTTGTCCACTAATATAGTCTTGGCAATGAGTCTTGACTAATAAGAAATGATTCCTTATGATTATGTGTGTATGCGAAAAATTTTCATGTTTTAATTTATGATTATTGGGATTACATTTCACTACTATGATTTATCCCATGTTATGATGTTATGATCTCTTTTGTAGGTTAAGATTTACAAAATGTTATGTTCTTATGAATATGATGTGATTGATATTTCTTTTGTTTACCCTTATTGAGCATTTGAGCTCACCCTTTTGTATGTTTTATTTCCCCAGGTCAGGAAGAAGGTTATTAAGTAAGATATGCCAAAAGGGACTATAGATATGATGAAATAAATGGGAGACAGTGTTGACACTTTTTGAACCAGTTGTTTATGTTTCCCAATTTCTAAAGACACTATACCTATACTGTCCTTTCCTGGTTTTGTTATATGTTGTAATAAGTGTGCTTCAATTCTGAAGTAATAATAATGTATGTAAAGTATGGGTCGTTATAGTTGGTATTAGAGGAAAGGTATATTCAACCTTTGGACACTAGGATGTGAAAGCCTTTGTAAGAATCCTAAGGATAAGTCTAAGCATAGAACACAATCTTAGTGTTTTAGATATGGCCATGAATAACCTAGGATAATACCATCAGTGTGAAATTTTATTCTTGATTATGTGGTTTTCCTATTATAATTAGTGTTTCTCACAGTATTATTCTTGGTTTTAGTCAATGGCTGGAACCCAAAGGAACCGTGTTAATGCGGAATGTGACGGGCAATGCAATGATTTTCCCCCTGATCAACCAAATGTTATGGGAGATAGAATGAAAAATCTTGTAGCCATGCTCACACAACTTTCTCAAGCTATGAATCATGCAGGACTTCCAAACGAGCAAAGGAATGAGAAAAATTCTGTTGAATCCTTCATGAGATAGCGTCCACCTTCATTCAGCGGGTCTACTGATCCATTAGTTTCTGAACAATGGATTAGTACTACTGAAAAGATATTTTCAGTTCTTCAATGTTCTGAACATGATAAATTCATCTTAGCAGTGTATCATTTAGAAGCTGATGTTGATCAATGGTGGAATATTATTAAGAATACAAGGCAAAGGGATGAAATTGAGTCCATGGAATGGGACGAGTTCAAGAACTTATTTTTCAATAAGTACTTCCCTCGTATTCTCCGAACAAAGATGGAGAAGGAGTTTCTTGAACTAAAGAAAAAGGATGATGAATCTGTTGGTACCTATGAAGCAAATTTTAGAAGACTTGCAAGGTACGCTTCTGTTATTATTATCCAACCTGAGAGTAATATCGATCGATTCTTTAGTGGCTTAAAACCAAGTCTTCGAAGGGCGTTAGCCATAAGGGACTTCAATAGCTACGAGGAAATCGTTCGATGTGATCTCAAAGTCGAGATAGATATTGGAGTAACCCATCAGTCATATGGGTTTTATAAGAAGAGGAAAATGGAATTCAAAGGAAAATCTAAAGAGCCCACTAAAATGAAGATGAGCTTTCCCTTATGCTCAAAGTGTAGAAAGAAACATGGAGGGAGTTGTCTTAAAGGGACAAGTAAATGTTTCAAATGTGTAAAGGAAGGTCATAGGGCATTTGAATGCCGCAATGATGGGAAGAATATGTATAATGATGAAAACAAAGGAAGTGATACACAGAATGAACCTACTACACATCAATGTTTCAAGTGCAAGGAGATGGGTCATTATGCCAATCAATGCCCAAATCCAAGGGTTGATGATGATGGTCGACGTCAACAAACTCTTATGGATAAAGGCAAAATAAAGTCACATGCAATTTCTATCAGCGATGTGGAGTACGATAACGATGTGGTGAAAGGTACACTTACCATCCACTCTAAAGTAGCAAATGTTTTATTTGATTCTGGATCCACCCACTCTTTTATTTCTGAAGAATTTTCTAAGGATATCACCGTATTACCTCAATAATTAGATGTTGAGTTAGCTGTGACAACCCCTAATGGCACAACAGTCGCACCAAAAGTTTATAATTCTTCTCCAATCGAAGTTTGTGGGAAAGTGCTTCCTGCAAATCTTGTTATCCTTCCTATAGTGGAATTTGATGTGATTCTTGGCATGGATTGGGTTTCTTTATATGGATCTCATATCAATTGTCAAAGAAGGGAAGTCATATTTCATATTCCAGATCAATCTATGATCATCTATCAATGCAAGGATGAACATAACCTTCCAGTGGAAATTTCTTCCATCTTATGGGTCTTGATTCCACTATATGAAGGATATTTATCTTAAATGTTTGGTGAGAAACTCACGATTAAGAATATGCCCATTTTACGGGAGTTTGATGATGTCTTTCTGGAGGAATTACTGGGTCTTCCACCAAATTGTGAAGTTGAGTTTTCAATAGAACTTGTACCGGGTGCTTTGCCTATTTCAAAGACACCTTATAGAATGGCCCCAATTGAGTTGCAGGAATTGAAGAAGCAACTCCAAGAGAATCTTGATAAGGGGTTCATACACTCTAGTGCGTCACCTTGGGGAGCACCTGTTCTGTTTATTAAAAAGAAAGATGGATCAATGAGAAACTGCATTGATTATCGAGAACTTAACAAGATCACTATCAAGAACAAATATCCTCTCCTGCGCATTGATGACTTACTTGACCAACTACGCGGAGCTCAATACTTTTCCAAGATTGATCTTCGTTCAGGGTATCATCAATTAAGGTTAAAAAGGTAGGATATACCAAAGACAGCTTTCCGTACAAGGTATGGACACTATGAATTTATAGTGGTGCCGTTTGGTCTTACTAATGCCCCTACTATCTTTGTGGATCTGATGAATAGAGTCTTTAGAGACTATCATGATCAGTTTGTGGTAGTCTTTATAGACGATATTCTTGTCTATTCAAAGAGCAAGGAATAACATGAATATCACTTGAGAATTATATTGAAGACCCTGAGAAAGGAGAAGCTTTATGCCAAATTTACCAAGTGTGAATTTTGGCTTCAAAAAGTTTCATTTTGGGGTCACATAATCTCAAAAGAGGGGATATCTATGGATCCAATAAAAACAGAGGTTATCGAAAGATGGTCGAGACCAACAATAGTAACTGAGATCCGAAGTTTTCTTGGTTTGGATGGATATAATCAACGTTTTGGGAAAGATTTTTCACGAATATCTAATCCACTCACCAAGTTGACTCGGAAAGGAGTTAAGTTTGTTTGGACGGAGGAATGTGAAGAGAATTTCAAGGAGTTGAAAAGAAGGTTATCCAGTGCACCTGTGCTCACACTACCTTGTAGTGGAGAAAGGTTTGTGATCTACAGTGATGCATCCAAGAAGGGATTGGGGTGTGTTCTTATGCAAAATGAAATGGTGATAGCTTATGCCTCACGACAATTGAAAATACATGAGCAAAATTACCCAACTCATGATTTGGAGTTAGCTGCAGTAATCTTTGCATTAAAGATTTGGAGGCATTATCTTTATGGAGAAAGGTGTGACATTTATACTGATCATAAAAGTTTAAAGTATATTTTCACACAAAATGAGCTGAATATGCACCAAAGAAGATGGTTAGAGCTGATTAAGGATTACAACTACTCAATTCATTACCACCCTGGGAAAGCGAACAAGGTGGAAGATGCATTAAGTCGACAAGATCATGCCAGTTTATCCATGATCAGGATCACAAAAGATCCAATATTTATGGATTTACAAAGGATGGATCTTGGATTTATAATGAAAGGGGAAAATCGTATATTTCTCAAATGAATGTTCAACTATCTATACATGTTAAGATTAAAGAGGCATAAAAAGAAGATTTTGAGTTACAAAAGAAGGTGAGAAATGTTCCTGAATTCAACCTTGATTGTGCTGGGATAATAAAGTTCAGGAAATGGGTTTGTGTTCCTCCCATCCCCGAATTAAAGAAGGACCTGCTGGATGAGGCTCATAGTTCTTCATTCTCCATTCATCCTGGAAGCACAAAAATGTATAGGGACCTGAAAGATTACTTCTGGTGGGATGGCATGAAAATAGATGTTGCTGAATATGTCTCTCGATGCTTGGTTTGTCAGCAAGTTAAAGCTGAGAGACAGAAGTCTAAGGGGATGTTACAACCATTACCCATACCCGAATGGAAATGGAAAACATCACTATGGACTTTGTCACTGGACTTCCTAAAACATCCAAAGGCAATAATGATATCTGGGTCATAGTTGATCATCTTACAAAGTCTGCACACTTCATCGCTATTAGAGAGGATTTCTCTCTGGATCAGGTTGCCAGGATATATGTGGTGGAAGTGGTAAGATTGCATGGAGTACCACTTTCTATTATATCTGATCGGGATCTGAGGTTTACCTCAAAGTTCTTGCGAAGTCTTCAGCATACTCTGGATACAGAGTTGAGTTTCAGCACCGCTTATCATCCTCAGACAGACGGTCAGTCTGAGAGAACAATTCAATCTCTAGAAGATTTGTTGAGATCTTGCTCTATGGATTTCAAAGGTGGTTGGGATCAATACCTACCTTTGGTGTAATTCTCTTATAACAATAGCTTTCACTCCAGTATTCAGATTGCTCCTTATGAAGCTCTCTATGGAAAGAAATACAGGACTCCAACTTGTTGGGATGAAGTTGGGGAAAGAAAGCTATTAGGACCCGATCTCGTTGATGAAATGGCAGAAAAGTTCAGATCTATTCAATAACACATAAGAGAAGCTCAGAGTTGACAGAAAAGTTATGCTGACAACCGAAGAAAAGACCTAGAGTTTGAAGTGGGTGATAAAGTGTTCTTATGAATATCTCCCTGGAAGAGGGTCATGAGATTTGGAAATAAGGGGAAGTTGAGCCCTTGATATATCGGTCCTTTCGAAATACTGGATCATGTTGGGAAGGTAGCTTACCGATTGGAGCTTCCACCGAATCTCTCTCAAGTTCACGATGTGTTCCATGTATCTCTCCTGAGAAAGTACATACCTGATCCTTCACATGTACTCAGCTCATAAGTTGTACCGCTGGAGCAAGATCTTTCTTATGAAGAACAGCCGATAGAAATTATGGATCGTAGCGAAAAAGTCCTACGAAACAAGACCACTCGATTGGTGAATGTTTTATGGAAGAACCACCAATTAGAAGAAGCTACATGGGAGCTTGAGGATATGATGAGGGAGAGGTATCCTCATCTGTTTGTTACAAAGTGACAAATTTCAAGGGCGAAATTCATTTTAAGGTGGGTAGAATGTAACACCCGAGACTTTTCTAATAAATGTTTTTGTTTTTATAAATCATAAAAGGAATCTTTCACTACACACAACACTAGCTTGGATTTCTTTACACGCAATCACGACCTTCCTCGATAGCTTGTGTCGTACGCAATATTGAGTTTCACTAAATAATGATATGCTATTAAAATATTTTTAAAACTAGCCGTTATGAATAGTATTAACCACTTTTTGAAATTTTATAAATTTTATTTTTCAAAATGGACTTCATTTTTGGATTCAGAATATCGAAATTAGCCTAGGGTGTAATTTTGGTATTTTTCTGAAAACTTTCAATTTTTGATGAATAGTGAAACCACTAAGTGGTAGTTAAAAAAACCGAATTTTTCATAAAACTTATTTTTACCACTTCTGTGAGTGGAATTTCAAAAATCCAAGAGACACGGTTGATGTTAGTAAGTAAAATGTGGTTCAATGAGATGAAAATAATTTTTGTTGAATAGTAACTTTTTACTTTTATTTACCACGGTTAAAAGTAAATAGGGTAATTAAGGGTAAAAATGATATTATTATTACCCTAACACATGTCTTAATTCTATTGGATAAGTGTAATTCAACCAAAACATCCTTAGAAATAAAATATGACCATTTAGGCCCACTTGGATTGATTAGGATATTTATTATTAATTTATTTAAAGAAGGGTTAAAATAGTTAAAATCAAAGTTTAATAAGTAAATAATTTTTAATATAAGGTTATACATAAGAAAAATTAGACTATAAATATTCATTAGAAATTTATAAAGATTTCCTACATAATGGTATTTTATTTGTAATTTTTAGACATTAAATAATTTAATTTATTTATGACACAAATATGATGCAGTAATTATCTTATTAATGAAATATTGACATAATTGATGTTATAAATACCAAAATAAATGTAATTTGAGACTGTTTATGAATTCCTCTAATTTTATAGGTTAATATGACATGATAGTATTGATTTAATTAACTTTTTAAGAACTAATCATTTTTTTATGATTTTCACAAAAATCAATTACTAAATAGTGTCAAAATTGACATAAAATAGATTTTAAAAAAAATATTATATTATTAATTGTTATTTTATTCCTAAAAATCTAAGTTTCGGTCAAATGACTTATATAAGGTTATATATATTAATAATAAACAACTTGGGGTTCGTTTGTCTTGTTATAGTAGGTTTATTAACCTTATAGTATAAGAACACAAGAAGACACGGTAAAAGTAAAATTATTTAACTTAATCTAAATGATAAGGTTAAAATAGGAACCTAAACTTGTATAAATTCTATTGGATGAGATAATTTCGACCCATCCCCACCTTAGCTTTGAAATAAATCAATTTGGAGCTATTTAAAACCGAACTTGACTTTATAATAAAATAATATTTTTAGTTTTTCCAAAGGAGCCCCTCTCCTCCCTTATAAAAGGGCACCTCCTCCCCCTCTTCCTCGCACCACTTTTAGCCTTCAAGCTCAGCCAACTCCTGCCACTTTATCCTCTCCACTTCCCTAGAGACATCCTAGAGGTCCTGGTCTTCTTCAAAGATCAATTTTAGTTCCCTAAAAGGAGGTCTCAAAGAAGCAATTCAATGAAGAGGTAATGTCTGTTACCAATTTATTCATCTTTATTTCTCCTTCCACTTCTTCTTCTTTAGTTGTTTCATTATTAAGTAATAATATCAGTATCACTCATATACTGATATGTTATTATAAGTATGAAATAACCCTGTTTCACCATCTATCCATCCTACGGAAAATGAAATCACAGCGCGTGCGTATGTACGGAATATCGTCTCCACGCCGTGGTGTAATCTATTTTCCACCTCCACCTTACCTGGATGGGTATAATGGTGTAAATAATGACTATATATGATTATTGTAAAGTTATATTGATTCTGAAATAGTATACATACACTCCAATACAATTCCATGATCATGGGAACGATATCATCGCTCGTGCGTACGTACGGAATACCGTCTCCACGATGTGATGCGACTCGTTCTACATGATCTTCATTGCATAATGATTATATAAATGAACAGAATGAATGAATATGATATATTTTACACTAATAACATTCTGGAAATGAGTTATCTATAACCTAAGGAGAAGAATAAGAATTTATTCGACAAAACACGCATAAGAACAAAAAGTAATAAACACACGAATAACAAGTTGTAATGAAATATTCTTAATAAGAAGCTAATAATATGACCATATATGATATCATAACAATAAGTATGATTTTGGAATAAGTCAATAACATTATTTAAATTATTATACAGGAGGTTCGGACACTTACAAATCAAATCGGACCTAAGGTAAGGGAAGATATCACAATCTCATTTTTATCCGAGATTGTTTATACTTTGGTATTTCCCGGGGTGTATTTTATCATCCACATCCATGTTTGCTCAATATTGAATTTTATTTCCACACACCTACAATTTTTTAAATCTAATTTTACCCTTCGGTGAGTTTTTAGTAAAATATATGAATGGAATCTTTTGTCTTTTTTCGTACGAGGTACTTTTGACTTTTTCGACAAAAGTACGAGAAGAATGTTTTTTTAACTTATACGGCATGAATGAATTTTTAAAACATTATTTCCAAGAATCATCCTTTATAAGTTTTCAAGTTTATTTTTAATCAACTTCTTTTTGTTTAGAATTTTATGACATGTTAAGAAAGGAAAAGTGTTTTTGAAGTAGAAAGGATATTTTCCTCAAGAATGGAGTTCAAGTGTTTTATCAAAATTATTTTCCATCTAAGATAATATGGGGTTCTGTTTCTATCCCTATTATTACATGGATTTGATTATGTTGTGATGGAAATATTTTTATGAATTCCTTTATCTTATATGAATTGTTTTATGATGTCACGATGTTTAAGATTCCCATTTTTATTACATGGGTTATGCTATGATGTATGGTTTACGATTTTGTGGCACACATAAGAATGGTATCATTATAAGATGGGTGGGACCTATATCTCCATCCAATGCATTGGGTATAGATTTTATATCTCATGAGATAGACATGGATGGAACAGAAGGTTTAACCAGTTCAGTGAAACAGGACTGAAACGAGGAGTGAACTCGGTTCAGAAATGGAATTTTTCCACTAAGATAGTCTTGGCAATGAGTCTTGGCTAATAAGAAATGATTCTCTATGATTATGTGTGTATTCCACAAAGTTTCATGTTTTATGTTATGATTATTGGGATTACATTTCACTACTATGATTTATCCCATGTTATGATATTATGATCTCTTTTGCAGGTTAAGATTTCCAAAATGTTGTGTTCTTATTAATATGATGTGATTGATATTTCTTTTTTTTACCCTTACTGAGCATTTGAGCTCACCCTTTTGTATGTTTTATTTCCCCAGGTCAGGAAGAAGGTTATTAAGTAAGATATGCCAAAAGGGACTATAGATATGATGAAATAAATGGGAGACAGTGTAGACGCTTTATGAACCAGTTGTTTATGTTTCCCAGTTTCTAAAGACACTATACCTACACGGTCCTTTCCTGGTTTTGTTATATGTTGTAATAAGTGTGCTTCAATTCTGAAGTAATAACAATGTATGTAAAGTATGGGTTGTTATATAAACCCCTTTTAATTTTACTTTTATTCAAAAGGAATCTTTTTGTATGAAGAGTTTTACTAAACAAAAAAAGGAATGTTTTGTCTTACATATGCGTCAACAACGACTTCTCCGCCGTTGTGACCATTATTTGAGTTTCAGTTTCCTCTACACGCCATAACATTTTTTAAATTGAAAAATAAATACCATGTTTTAATTTTCCTTTATTTTGGTATTTAAAATGGTATTTATAATGTTTTGATTATATCAATGTGTTTTTTATATCTTATGATTGAAATGTTGAAATGTTATGTTTCCTTTATGCATGTTTTAAGTGATATGATTATGTTATGGATCTTGGGAATTGTTTATGAAGACGGGTGGTTCCGCGATAATCTAAGGGCCGCTGAGCCCGTTATATCTCTCCAATGAATTGGGTAACACGGAGGAGTTAAACTCTAAGTTTTCTCTGAATATATTTAGGGAATATACTGTAATGGGTATTCCAAATGTAACCATGAGGGTCACTCCCTATGTAAGAATGTTATGAATGCATCAAGTTACCTTTATGTCTTATGTTTTCTATGATTTATTCATAAAACTTATGATTTCATGAGGTATGTTAAAGTGCTTATGTTTATGGGTAAAGTATGTTTTCAATGATTCTTATGTATACATGGACTAAGGTTTTCTTTCCGTATTTGTATACCCCTTACTGAGCTTTTTTTTCTCATCACATTTTTTCGAAATTTTTTTCATAGGTCAAGGGAAAGGTACATGATGTGATGATAGTGTCGAGGAAGTGTTAAGAAAGAATCCATGTTTTATTTTAAATATGTTTCCTTTAATGGGAAAAATGAATATTTTCTTTTATGTAGCACCTTGTTTAAATGTGGAATGTAATGCATGATTTATGATCTAATTCTCTAAAACTCTAAACCTTAGAAGATCCTCAATGTGTATTCTTGAAATAACTCAAGATTAAGTGATTTTTAAGGCTAGGTCCTTATAATACTAATGGAAATAATGAAATTATAGAGAGGTTTGAAAATTTATGAATGTTAAGGATTTGGACTGTCTAACGGAACATGGAAGAAGGAGGAAGAATTTATCACCATAAACAATGAATTTAATAATGATCTATTAATAAAGGCTTGAAAATATTTTCTATATATATTAAATATGGTTATTATGTTCCTTACATATAGGTATAAATAATCAATACTTATTATAAATGAATTTTTAATGCATACGAAGAATTGTTATATTAGTGTTAAATTTTATTCAGCAATATATTATTTTAATTGGAAATGATATTTGTTATGCACATTTTTATGTTTAATGGTTTTATTTAATTTCTAATTGATATAAAATATGATTAATATTAATATTTTCAAGTTATATAATGTTTTATTTGATGTTATGTTTTCCTGGGTTTAATATTCTAATGTTACCAAGATTGTAATTTTTTATATTACAGTCCCATTTCATTATGTGATATCCGAGGAAAAACTTTCATAGATGGAAATTATATGGCTCACATCCGTGGAAATTATATGGTCCATATCCAATCAGTTTTTATTTTCCAATTTTTTTAAGTAAAATGATCGAAAAAATGATTTTGAATAGAACATGAACTCTTGTATTCTTTAGTTAATGGATATTAACATTCATTATTATATCCATTAAAATTGTTTTATGAATGATATTTTTCACACTTGAATTGTTTTTAGAAAATAATTTTAAATAACATTATATTTTTTATAGTGGTTTTGAAATTAATCACTTTTAGATTTTCTATGACATGCCATTTTTTGAATTTGTATAATAGAGTGGAATTAATGTTTTATTTAACAGTATATGGCATGAAAATATTATCCCTTGGTATGGGAATTATTTAATTTGATGATCCTCTAATTTTTACAATATTATTTTGATAGAAAATGACCTTCTTATTATTTTTGGAATCGGGAGCTGAAATGGCATGAATTGTAATTTATATATTTTCATATATTAACATGAATTTTCGAACGATATTTTATGGTTATTTTCATATATCTAAACATTAAAAAAACTATGCATTTTTAGGGATATGATCTTATAACACCATCCATTTTCTTTAGATACATTATAATGATAATGATTCTATAAAACCATTTTCTTTCCAATTGGATAATTAAGTTATAATGATAAAATTATGTAATCTATTTATTTTCCATGAGTTGGGTTTTGTTGAAGACGTTAATTTATTATAGTATTATCGAAAAAACCGGAATATTTTTACTATGTCATGGGTGAGTTCATTAAATCCATAAAATTCATTGTTTAAATCTTTATTTCTCAAAATATAATAATGAGAAAAATGTTGTTCTGGTAGAGAAAGTATGAGAAACTTGTTGCAATTCATGGTACACTATGAAATGAGTAATAGGTGGTGAGGCATTGTCCTTAATTATATGACTAAATAGTGGTGATTCATGATCCTTTTTGATATCATGGCCTTATTAGTTACCCATGAGATATGATATGGTCTCTCTGTCAATCATGGTTCCCCACGCTTTTGATATGTTTATATTATTATTATTTGTACTCGTGGATCATTATTTATTTTTTGTGATTTCTAAAAACATTTTATGTGAATGTTTTCTTCCATAACTGATGATTTTGTTCAATGTTTTATTTATTTTCTATTGAGAATCACATGTTTTCATACCATAATCTCATAATAATGATTTTTCCCCTATTGTTTTCCTTTGCTGAGAATATACACTCATCCATTATTATTAATTGATTATTCAATACATTATAAAGATGTGTAATATATATGATAAGAATATATTACATAAGGAAAGATTTAAGAGATGATACACATTACAGTTATGTAATATGTTTAGGATTATTAAATCTAATTATACTAAAACATTAAAATTCTCAGGCATCTTTATTTACAAGATATATATGACATTAATCAACTTCTTTAAATATTTATGTATATCAAAATTCGACCATAATTCGAAAACCTTCTTATTTATGAAAAAACATTAACTCTAAGGGGGTGGAATAAGGGGGATGGAATTCATTTGGAAAACCAAGTTACAACATAATATCTACTATCACAGAATAATATGAAGATGAATTAATGAGATATTTAGGGAATATATAGTTTGAGATGATTATGGTAACAAAGATAATATATAAACTATAAAGAAACAAATAATGAACTGAGAATAATGGATGATAGAAAAATGAAACACTATTGTTCTTAATTATTTTTGATGTTGTGCATGACATTAAATAGTTTATATTAATGTTCCCAATTACCAAATATGATGTAGAATTGATCATATTTGAAAATTTATGTGAATTATATAATTTTTTAAGAAATTTTATAATTTGATAGGAAATCCTTATCATTGGTGTCCATAAATAATTTTATTAGATTTTGTGTCTGCTTGAATTATGATACATGCATATAAAGAGAATTATTTTTTACCTACTACAGTTAAGTTTAGTTATAAGGATAATCTCTAAAATTAAAAATCAAATAATATTCCTTTTGGAAAAAAATTAACTCCCCTTATGAAATTATGGAACAACACTACTAGTTATAAGCCTCAAATAATAAGATATTTATTGTGTAAGTCAATAGATAGTGTGATCTTGAATCTCCAACAAAATTTTATTGCACATTCACCTAGTAAGTGGTGGTCTTATATAGGATAAATGAGATTTTTTTATATACAATCAATTAATTGAATTCCTAGTTGGTTTCATGTGAGTCACTACATTTTTAAATAATAAATAGTGCATTTAATATCACTTTAAACACAACAATGGACCAATTTACTACCTATCAATATTACTCCAAAAAACCCCATATTTACATTTAAATCATGATAGATTGAAATTAGAATGTTTTAGATTATTATAAAAACCACAAGATTTTATATTCTCTTGTTTTTTGATAATAAAAATCATTTGATAAAAAAACCATGATTAAAAATAAAGAAATGAAAAAAAATAGTAACCAACATTTTACAAACGAATATATCCCTTTCTATAAATCATTATTCCCTCTATTATATATAATGATATTCTCCCACCTTGGTTATATGTATCATTTAAATGATGTTATACCCCTTGATAAAAAATATTTACAATTCCCTAAAGTCTATTATCATAATTATTTAAATAAAAAATTCACCCCCATTTTGATTGTAAAAAAGAAACTAAAAAATATATTTTTAGAAATAAGAAATAAAAAATATGATAATATTTTATGAAAAAAAAATTCATTCATATATAAAATAAATCTTGATGTATACCTAATTTCAAAAACAATCAACATATAATTATCACATAACATATTTTTCCCCACCTTAAAAAATATTTTCCATAATAAAGGGACTGTACTTATACATTATCTTCATTTAAAATATAATGACTAAAAGCCTTTAACTCAATAATTTATATAGATATTAAAAATTATTTTCATTTTGAAAATATGATAATATTTGATAAATAAAATTCAAAATACAATAATTTTAAATTGGTAATCCTTTAAAAATCTATACTGAGATTCCAAGAATTATAAATGATTAAAAATAATTAATAATTTTATTCTATGAGATAGGCATTTAAAAACAATAAAGAGAAATTATTTTCGGGATAACACATTATTTCAACATAAAATTAAACTATAATAACATTCATGGATAATTTAAAAATGGCATAAATTGACCGCTAATACAACTCATATATATAAAACTAATAGAGAATATAATTATTCAAACATATTAGATTTTATATCATTTTTGACTCCATATATCTTCCTAAAAAATTACCATAGAGTTGGTGCATCCATTTTTGTTCCCTAATTATGTATCCACCATAGAATTTGATAATTAAGCTCAATGGTTTATCTTGAAATGAAATCATTTCAATTATCTTTATAGTACTCATATTTTTGATAAAATAGTGTTACCGATACACAATTATTGTGTTGAAACAATTGTTCAAAAAATATAAGAAATTAATGATTTTCAGACCCAAACATATTTGTTGAGATATATAAAATTTAAATAATTAATGAAATATGAATATATTTATGTCTCTAATATCTATTTTTTTTAATTCACATTCATTAATTAAATTCCAAGTATTATAAAAAAAATAAAACTAATTTTGTAATTTAATTTATAAAATGTATTCTTTTTGGAAGAAATATAATTTTTTAAAATACGACAACATGGATAGTTTTGATTGGTCACTAAGAAAAAAAATCATAAAAATATTACATTCACTTAGGTTTAATTGAGTGAATTTATTTTTTAGATCATTGATTTGAAATTGAAAATTCTCAATATCTGGTTGATCTTATAATTTCAAAACCAAATCATATTTTTCATTATAATGAATATTATTTTAATTAAAAATATAATATTTTTCATTAAAAATTACTTTCAAAGTAATTATAACATCATCATATTTTGAATTATTTCATAATAAAAAACATAAAATTATTTTTATGAAATGATGAACAAGAACTAGATGATGAGTGGGAGGATGTGAAGGAATTAGATAGTGAGTGAGAAATTAGAGAAATAACATCACCGAGAACCTTGAAATATTTTATTAGGTATTTAAGACCTGATTTTGCTATATAAATTGAGTCTATAGGGTTATCTTATACACTTGAGGTTGAAACATTAAGGGAAATCATAAATTAAATATTGTATTTAAACTTATTTTTTATATATAGATTTTTGGTCAAATATAATACTTTAATTAGAATTAATAATACTTTATCATAGGTGCATAAATTCTATTATTAATTTTAGAATAAAAAGAAGTTTTCATCATACATTTTGACATCATAATCCTCCAAATCATGCATTTAATATCAAACTCAATATTATGTTAATATCAATCATGAATATGTTTGAAATGTGTTTTTATTGATTATTTGAATTCCATTTTTTCTTTTTGGAATATTTTCATTATAGTAATCTCATATATCATGAGATATCTAATATTCTCTTCAACAACCATTATTGTAATTTCCTTGGATTCATTTTTTTCTCTTAATTTTGTTTCTAAATTTCCTAAAATTGAATAGAGTATCTTTTTCACTATATTTTAAACCATTAATAAATTCATTAAGAAAATTATACATACTAGTTATGGAGTCATTTGGTTGAATTTTAAAATTATAAAAAAAATTATATATGTATCATATAGTATTTTTAAAATTATTGGTTGTATTAAGGGTATCCTCTAGAAATTTCCATAATTCATGATAAAATTTTCAAGGATATGTGAAAAAGTAAATTTCTTTCAATCCCACAAAGAATTGGATTTATGGATATTCTATTAAAAAAATTATTTAATATAAAATGGATTCCAATTTTTTATTCTTAACTTTATTGGAATATATTCATATATAACCATTTTCCATATATTGTAGACAATGATACAATCAAAATACATCATAAAATTTATCCATTGTGAATAATCCATAACATTGAAAATAGGAGAATGAAAATAAGAATTTAGTTATATAAAATATATTAATTTCAAATCAATTAGGATTTAATATATCCAATATCATTTTCAAAAAAATTAATTTTAAGATAAATAAAAAAAATTATTTTGAAAAAATTATCTAATTTATAACCAGTAGTTGTTCGAAGTGGATTAGAAAGAGGATGTGTTAATTTATTTCTATGAAACAAGACAAGGAAACTCAAATGATAAAGTAAATGTAGTGGATAATTCATGAATGTATTTTACATTCTAACAATAAATAATATAGGAAAATAAATTATTTATAAATTAGGAAAAATATAAAAGGAAATGTGGAATGTAAAAGGTTAATGGATACATGTATAAAAGAGTTCAAAAATAGCGCACAAAATGACCTTATATAACATCAATTCAAGAAGTTCTGAGAAGGTAATATTTAACCACTTATTATTAATGGGTATCTAAGAATTACAAATAATGGAAACCTATAGTTTTAATGTTGAAAAATAACTAACCTGAGAGAACAATTTTTTTAATATAAAATAATGAATCCAAGTGAACATTTCATTTGAATGGAAAAATATACAAACTAATATATGATGGAAAAAAAGAAGTTATGGTATTGACCTGGGAAACCACATTACAATATAAACCCTTCTCTAACTAGAATATAATATGATTAGATAAAGTTAGAGATACATAAGATATAAGTGTGGGAACCAATGGTTATAATGTTTAATGTAAAAATCTCAAGAGATGAATAATAATATTGAACCAAGGAGAGATATAAATTGATACAAGTTGTCACTGGTAGATTTTATACAATTTTCATGAATTTAAATGGTTACCAGGGATGTTTTGAATTACCATTGAATATTTACTCCTATTAATATTTTGAAATGGATGATAAATATTTGAACTTTTATAATCATTGATGATTTTTGAGGAATCCATTATTCATTGTAGTCAAAATTTATTTTATTTCATTATTAAATTTTTTAGATAATGGTACACACCTTTCAATGTGTCTATTTATAACCTTAGAGAGTTTTAGGGTGGTATCAGGTAATTCTAGGACATTATACATCAAATATTATTCTTTATTACCATAAATTAATTCACTATGTATAGTTTTCTAGTTGACCCCTGCTAGCTACCCGATGTCACTGGATATCCAGTGTAAAAGTTAACATAGATAGTGATTTTGAATCTCAAACAACAATTCAATGAAAATAAACTGGGCAACCAATGTAGTGTTGTAGGGTATGGAATGTTTTTTTCGGTCAACCAGAAGTTCAAAACACTCCTATCTATTTCCTGGCACATCACTACATTATTGGTCTCTAAAATGGTCCTTTATGAACACATTTTACACCTCATTTGGTTGGTTTGTTTCTATAAAAATATCTCCAAAAAACATGAATCCTACTTAAAATAAGTAATAATTATATTAGAGTGATTTTGATTATTAAATTAACTACGATATTCAACAAAACCAATGCAGCCTAACCACTCCATGCACTACATAACTAACTAATTTATCAATTTTACATATCATCACTAGTGTTTAACTAATTAATATTCTTAAACCACTTATAATCCATGGAAAATACATCTATATGTGGACAAAAATCATCTAAAAACATCTCTATATTCCCTAAAAAGTGTTATAACCCTTCAACCAACTAATAAAACCCATTTTCATCCAAATAACATCTCTCATAATGACATTTTTAACAAACAATTATTTTAATATATAAGATCCTTTAAATGATCCAAATATTTTTAATAGATTACTCCAAATAGAATGTAGAACTAAATTAAATATAGGATTTATTGAGATGAAAATTCAAATATTTTTTATGTGATACAAAATGTGACTAATTAATTAAAAGGAATGAATATAAATATATACATTATGAAATATATATATATTGAAAATAAAATCTATATTTAAAATAAATGAAATTAAATTAGTTGATATAAAATAATAATATGATCAAATATTGGTTATAAAATTATAATACAAGAAATTTCCTTTTTATGGGATATAAATTTAAATTTTACTAAAATTAAGAATAATGGTTATAAATTTGTTTAGGTTAATAAGTCGTTATTCCCATTTTACTTATTAAATTATACGAATCAATCCTAAGAAACTTTAATATTTGAAAACATTATTTTCCAATAAATACTTATTTTTATTATATATTGCGATTTTATTAAAAAAAATAATTCATAAACATTATAAATTTAAATTTGAAATATTAACACCAAAGTTTATATTCTTAATAATAATATTATATTTAGATATTCTTTTAGGATTTTTTTAAAATAATATGGTTTTAGATGAATAATGTAAATAACATTTTTGTTTAGACCACAAATTTGATAAAAACAATTGTATGTGGAATTATAAAATGTTAAAAAAACTATATATATAATAAATTATATATTCAAATAATGATATTAAGAATTTAAAATTTTTATTTGAACTTATAAATCCAATGTTAAATTTTTTTCATAATAATTATTATATAACTTATTAAATTATATTTTTTTATTTTATCCTAATTATCTATTTTTACTGTGTATTTTTGTTTTGAGTTTGTATAATTTCCACATATAAAATATTTTCCAAAATACTAAAAATTTATTTTATAAAATCATTAACTATAATTATAATTTATTTTACAACAAACAGTTAAATATAATAAAACACATTACGTAATTTTTTTTCACAGAATGTTTATTTATTTTATTATTTATAATTTGAATCAATTTAAAATGTTATTTTATAAATTGATTTTAAACAATAAAATTTTAGGTACCAAATTAGGAAAAATATATAATATTAATTTTTCATTAATATTAAATTCTATGATTAGAAATTAATTACCAATTTAAACTAAATTAGAGAGAAAGATAAAAAGATAATTTAGACCCCTAAAAACACTATTTAATGACTCAATAATGATTTTTAAGTATAATATATATCTATATACACATTCCATCAAAAAAATCCATTTTAGAGCCACTATGAATTAAATAGTTGCATTACCTTATTGAAAATTTAATTATTACATCCAAAAATACCTTATACATAACTTATAAAAGTGTATCACATATATAATGTCACAACCCATCCTCGGGGCCCGTGCTGTGACTACCCCAAGCACACCTTCCATAGGCCAGGGGCTGTAGACTAGCACCAAAGGCGTAAATCCCGATAAAAGGAAAGGAATTGTCTTTATATAAGTAAACAAACACAACAGAGTACACAAACTGAAGTAAACACTAAGTAAATTGAGTAAAACAGTAAGGGCTGGAAAGTAAATGGGCCAGAATACAAACCCAACTGAAAAGTACAACCACAACTGAACGAAAGTATAATAGAAAAGACAAACAGCTGGAAGATAGGAGAAACTCCTGGGTCGTCCACCTAGGATCCTACTAGAAGGTTAGGTATAGATAGCCTTATCAATGCTCTTGCCCTCCAACCTCCTCCGAGTACCGTCTAGTCATGAAGTCCACCTCCAGGTACTGACTAGTTGTGAGGTCCTCCTCCGGGTACCGTCCAGTTCTCGTACACTCGGTCTCTGTCAGCACTGTCTGTCGTCTGCATCCAACACAACGAGGTGCGGGCATAGCCCATGCAGGGGTGAGTATAACGATACTCATTAGGGACCCCAAAACCCTCAAGGCCTCACTAAATACAACAAGGATAACCACAATGAAAAGATACAAACATGAATTATCAACCAACTCCACTTAGGTATATTCCCATACATATACTTAAGTCATAATTTCCAGTTCGTCTCCAACTCATGAGCCCAAGTACAACCCAGTACACACATGAAAGCACAACCAGTCCACACAAGAAATCACAACCCAGTCCACACAGGAAATCACAACCATTCCACACAAGAAATCACAACCCAGTCCACAGAGGAAAACACAACCAGTCCACACAGAAAATAACAACCTAGTCCACATAGTAAATCACAACCAGTCCACACAGGAATTCACAACCCAGTCCACACAGGAAAACACAACCATTCCACACAAGAAATCACAAACCAGTCCACACAGGAAAACACAACTAGTCCACACAGTAAAACACATAAATCACATCAAAGATAACGATTGAAAGTCCAGACTCAGCTCACACATGTATACTACTCACGAAGAGGGGTGGAGATGATTAGATGTAGACTCTAAATCATCTCCTCTACTGAACCCAAGTAGGATCCAAGTACAGAATTCATCGGTGCCAAACCCACGTAGGATCCAAGTAAAATAACCATCACTACTAAACCCACATAGGATCCAAGTACAATTGTCATCGTTGTCGAACCCACAGAGGATCCAAGTACAGTCGTCATCACTGCCGAACCCACGGAGGATCCAAGTACAGTCGTCATCACTGCCGAACCCATGGAGGATCCAAGTATAGTCCTCATCGCTGTCGAACCCACATAGGATCCAAGTACAGTCGTCATCACTTCCGAACCCATGGAGAATCCAAGTACAGTCATCCTCACTGCCGAACCCACAGAGGATCCATGTAGAGTCATCATTGTCGTCGTAGTCACAGCCAGCTCTTGGGTTCCCGCACACAGCACACTCGATTCCGGGAGGGTCTGCTCCACGAGCCAAGGGTTTGATATATCAATTGTCACAAATTCCCACGAAGAAGTATCTCAAAGGATTGCCTCGTCAATGGGGTCTCAACGCAATGAACGGTGCATCTATCGGACGTCCGGTCTGTGTGTTATTAGCCTTTTAGTCCCAGGGGCCCGGTTGGTTTCGTGTATGAACCAACCCGACTGTTTCTCAAATGTACCCCAAAATATCATGGGGTATACTCAAGGGACCTTTACTCAACGAGATTACCAACGTCGCTGACGGTTCGTCAAACGGACGTCCGGTCTGAGAGTTATTGGATTTTCCATTCTAGGGGCCAGGTTGGATTTCAGGTACAATCCCACCCATCCATACTCCAACTACCTCCTAACCATAGGTGATGTATACTAAAAGAACCATCTCACCAATAGGAATCCAACAAAGACTACGACACGTCAATCAAATGTCCGGAGCTCATGTTATAAGCGTTTCCGCTCCAAGGGCCCGGTTGGTTTCGAGTTGGAACCAACCCGGCCATACACAAACATTGCTGATACCTTGAGTATAGTATACCGAAATGACTGACTTGATCGAACAAATCCCACGCAACTAACGTTGCGTCGATCGGAGGTTCGTAGCTCAAGATATGCCCGTTTAACCGAAAACATTCTGAAAATAGCGGGTCTGGGCCCAGTCCGGCCCGGCCCAACACCCCCTGGGTCGGCCCGAACTGGGTCGACCCGACTCGGGTCCAGGTCCAGCCTGGTTGGGCACAGCCCAACCTGGATGGCACGGCCTGGCCCGGCGCTGGCGCGGCCCAGCCCGACCGGGCGCGGCCTGCAGCCTGGCTCAGAAGCAGGCCGCAGCTCGGCGCTGGTTGAGTGAGACGCAAGGGGCGTGGCCCCCTTTTCTGGAAACGGTGGTCCCAGTGGGGTCTACCCTAGCAGCAGGTTGGGGAGGTTACACCCCCTTGTTTTCTAGGTAACGGCCGGCCACTATGACCGGTCAGTTTGTGAGGTGTCGTGGGACCCAGAGGGGGTCCCGCCTCCTGGAGTCGCCAGCGGCCGGCTTGGCGTCACGCCCCTCCGCCGCAGCGCGACAGCACCACGCCCCTCCGTCGCGGCCTGCTCCTTGCTGCGGCCTTCTTCGGCCTCCCCGGCGCGGCGCGACGGCGCCACGCACCACCACTCCGACCGCGATCGTCTTCGTCTCTGTGTGGTGCAACGACTCCGCACCACCTTCGCCACGGCCTGGCATGGCCGTGGTTCCCTGCCGATCACCGTACGGTGCAACGGCACCGTGCTCCTCCACTTCCAACTTCAACGAAGATCAAAAAAGAATAAGAGAGGGGAATCGGTCGTGTTCGTGCAGTCTGATCTCCTCCTGTTATGACGATAGCATATGGATAATTCCTTAAGCAATGAAGAATGATGATAAAGTCTTGAACAAGAAAATAAACCCCTTCCTTGATCATGACGTTGCACGTCGTCGGGTCGCGGAAAGAGGCAAGTGTCGCGATAGAACAGTGTCACGGAAGAACGGTATCGATCCCATCGACATCAGAGGAAGAAAGAACGTTTTCATTGGCAACGTTCCCCCGCGGAGGTGTCTTTCTCTTTGATGCGGTGAAAGAAGAAGGAAAGGCATGTCTTCGGTGACTTCGCGTTCTTCAAATTATAGAGCATTCATCGTCGAAACCATTCTTCGTCAGGATAAAAACACATTTCTTTCCAATCCTCCAGAGGTTCTTCAAGATTCTCCAAAATATTTGCCAACTAATATTAAAAAGAGGCTTCCCTTATTAATAAACATGACATGCCCTTTTCAAATTCAAAACACTTAATAAATTAAAGTGTTGGCACCATTAATGTGGGAGAGAGATGGTCTCTTTATTGAAGGAGTTGTCACATTAAATTTAAGGGGTGTTAAAGGGGGTTGGAGAGATTTATGGGAAGATGAAAGGTTGGGGCTCGTGTGGGCCCCACCTCTTATATATCCACACATGGGGGGATTTAACTTCCTTAGATAAAAATTTATTTTAAAATTTTTATTTAACTTCTTAAATAAACTCCAAAATAAAAATTCTCATCCCACTTCAAACGCAACTGCAGTAAAGGTCCCCTTAAGCAATTACCAGTGTTGCGAGTTCATCGGTGTCATCAGATTTCAATTCCGAGCACCGATTCAAAATATAGGAAAACCTGCTCATTCATTTACTAAACTTACCCGAACTAAACTTTAGAAATTGATTCTAGGCACACCGGGCCTCGGAATTAGGTGCTGTCAGAAACTGTGTACTCGTAAAATTACAAAGAAATTAAGAAAAAAAAATTCTTGAAATTTTCTGGGTCTTTACATTAATCCCACCTCAGGTCACTACATCCCCATAAAGCTACATCATAAAATATAGAAACAAATGAGGGTACTGTGCATGTATCTGATCCTTTTGCTCCCATGTGCTCTCCTAGAGGTTCCCATGCTGTCAGTGAAAGCGCACCTGAGGAATCGGCCATCCACGTAGGACCCACTCCTGTCGGTCCTCGATCTCCACTGAAACCTCCGTGAATTTCGCCCTGTCATCGATGTCCAGCTCCCTATGGTCAATGATCTGTGAAGGGTCATTCACGTATCTCCTCAGCTGTGATATGTGGATGACATTGTGCTCCCAATGAAACTGAGGTGGAATGGTCAAACGTTAAGCCACCTTGTCTACCCTACCAAGGACCTGGAAAGGTCTGATGAACCTCAAAGATTACTAGTCATCTTGGCCAAATCTCCTTACACCTCCTCGAGGTGATACCCGCATAAAGACATGGTCGCCATCCTCGAACTCTAGAGGCCTCTGTTCTCTTTTTGTAACTGAAAACTCAAAACTCCTGCAGCTACGAGGGTAGGGTTGGCCGACTCAAGAGTGATTGGTTGAACCCTCCTATGCATGAGTTTATCATGTACTGCCTATGTTTTCCTTTTAGCTGACCAAGGAAAACCCTATCCCAACATTTTAGATAATCTACAACCTTTTTTTCTTAACACCTTAAATCCGTGTATGAACTGTGGTTGCCTAGTCCATACCCAAAATAAAGTTGTAAGGCCTCGACGCTGCCACCAAGAGGTTCCAACCGAAACTCTCACCTCTAGGGTCAAATCACACTGTCGGTGTAAGTGTGATCATCGAGTCTTCTCTCAAGGTAACTCCGGACGTGGGGGTCAAGTCAACGTCTTAACCGAAAACTCTAGGTCTGGAACAAGATTTGTGGAAGGTAGGAATGATTCGTATCAATGTCTGTTGTTATGATAGCTATTAGTAGACACAGATCGTTCCTTGAATCATCCATAGAGCCTTTTGGTCACACTCCTTGACCGCATACAGCTACTCTCTACCTCTGCCCTCTAGCTCCCTAAGCCTAGAGGGGTCTACAAAGGCGGTTGGTTGTAACATGTCGAAATGTACACCACCACATGCTGCTCTCCCAACTCTGCTTCCACGTCTTCTGCTTGGCAGATTCATCTGTCCTTAACGCTACCTATTCTTGAAACATTTTATATGCCCTAGTCTCTGATACTGGCACCAGTTCGCATCTTTCCACTGCTAACATTCACTGGCTATATTCGTTCAGCGAAAGAACATTCAACCACAAAGGTTCTCTCTAACACCCTAAAATAAGTAGTAATACATAGAGGAATGGATTCTAGCTCGGATATTCGTTAAACACACCTCACTCAGAGGTCCGTGCTCTAAATCACTGATCGAATTGTATTCATCTAGTACCAAGAACAATCGGTATGCCTCGATGACTACTCAACTACCGACATGTCATCCTGTCGAAGCTGTATAGATCTAGAAAACTATCAGCCACCTCCTCAATCCATTCCTTAGCCGCCTATGAGTTGGGCTCGCCTCGGAACCTGAGGGTATGTAATGTTGAAACATGTGTAAGTCACTGAACCTACAAATGTCATCTACTGGTACCGCCAGTTGTAACTGTTGTCCAACAGGTAGTGATATAGCTGGCTCTCTACCCGGAGGTACTATCTGAGGCATCGGTCCACGTACCAAAGCCTCATCACTTTGTAGACCATCCTCATGGTCACTCACTAAGAAACACCAGTAGCTACGATCACCATAATGTCTACTCGTTTCTAAACTATGTGTAGAACTCTAGCAATCACCTCCATCTAGTCCACTCCTGCCTAGGAATCTGTCTCGCCTTGTAACCTCAGAGGCCTCTACTACTGGAACTCGTGCAACGTGCTCTGTCAGCATGCACCGTTCGCTAGTATGGCTGGTGGAATCTGCTTCCCAACCGGTGGTGGTGTTGTTGGTACACCACCCAAAGGTGCCAACATAGAAAAAGGGCCCTGCACTGGAGCCTCATCGCTCGGTGGGCCGTCATTGTGTGCTATCTCGAAACTCCAACTGACAGTCTGCATGGAGGCAACCTGAACAGATGCGAGACAGTCAATCGTTTTATACCTGGGGAGCTAACATGGTTTGAGCCGACTTTAAAACTTTTGGAAACACACACGCAATTAGTGTTTTCGTGCACTAAGTCAGAAATCATGAGTACGGGTCCTAGTGTATGGATACGTCGGCCGCCGCACCAACACTGGACTCCCTGAACTGAAGACCACACTCTGTACTCTTAACAAAATTTCTTCATAGGAAAGAATTATCAGATTCCTGAGTTCTATGGTAGAACTGATTCCTTTGATACCAATTTTTCACAACCCATCCTCGGGTCCCGTGTCATGACTACCCCAATCCCACCTTCCGTAGGCCAGGGGCTGGCGACTAGCACCAAAGGCATAAATCCCGATAAAATGGAAGGCATTGACTTTATATAAGTAAACAAACACAACAGAGTGCGCAAGCTGAAGTAAACACTAAGTAAACTGAGTACAAAAGTAAGGGCTGGAAAGTAAATGGGCTAGAGTACAAACCCAACTAAAAAGTACAGCCACACCTGAACGAAAGTACAACAGAAAAGACAAACAGCTGGAAGATAGGAGTATATTCTGGGTCTTCCACCTCAGATCCCACCTAAAGGGTATGTACAGATAGCCTTCTCAACACTCTTGCCGCCAACCTCCTCTGAGTACCGTCTCATCATAAAGTCCTCCTCTGGGTACTGAACCGTTGTGAGGTCCTCCTTCGGGTACCGTTCAGTCCTCATAAACTTGGTCTCTGTCAGCGTTGTCCATCATGTGTATCTAACACAACAAGGTGCGGGCATAGCCCATGCAGGG
This sequence comes from Viscum album, assembly GCA_963277665.1. Taxonomy (NCBI): domain Eukaryota; kingdom Viridiplantae; phylum Streptophyta; class Magnoliopsida; order Santalales; family Viscaceae; genus Viscum; species Viscum album. Next base: position 1,068,421,377 of record OY728157.1, on the reverse strand, counting down.
GTGAGTATAACGATACTCAGTAGGGACCCAAAAACCATCATGGTATCACTAAATCCAATAAGGATAACCACAAAGAAAAGATACAAACACGAAGTACCAACCAAATCTACTTAGGTATATGCCCATACATATACTTAGGTCATCATTTCCAGTTTGGCTCCAACTCATGAGCCCAAGTACAACCCAGTCCACACAGGAAAGCACAACCAGTCCACACAAGAAATCACAACCCAGTCCAAACAGAAAATCACAACCAGTACACACAAGAATTCACAACCCAGTCTACACAGGAAAACACAACCAGTCCACATAGGAAATCACAATGTAGCCCACATAGGAAATCACAACCAGTCCACATAGGAATTCACCACCCAATCCACACAGGAAAACACAACCAGTCCACAAATGAAAATCACAACCCATTCCACATAGGAAAACACAACTAGTCCACATAGGAAACCATGTTAATCACATCGATGATAAATATTGAAAGTCCAGACTCAGCTCACATAGGTATACTACTCACGAAGAAGGGTGGAGATGATTAGATGTAGCCTCTAAATCATCTCCTCTGCCTAACCCACATTGGATCTAAGTATAGAAGTGGTCGCTGCGAAACCCACATAGGATCCAAGTAAAATAACCATCACTTCCAAACCCACATATGATCCAAGTACATTCTTCATCGCTGTAGAACCCATGGAGGATCCAAGTACAGCCGTCATCACTGACGAACCCACGGAGGATCCAAGTACAGTCGTCATCACTACCGAACCCACGGAGGTTCCATGTACAGTCTTCATCATTGTCGAACCCACGTAGGATCCAAGTACAGTCGTCATCACTGCCGAACCCACAAAGGATCCAAGTACAGTCCTCCTCACTGTCAAACCCATGGAGGATCCATGTACAGTCTTCATCGACGTCGCAGTCGTAGCCAGCTCTAGGGTTCCCGCACACAGCACGCTCGATTCCGGGAGGGTCTGCTCCATGAGCCAAGGGTTTGATACATCAATTGTCACGAAGTCCCATGAATAAGTATCTCAAAGGACCACCTCATCAAAGGGGTCTCAACGCAATAGACGGCACGTCTATCGGACGCCCGGTTTGTGTGTTATTAGCCTTTTAGTCCCGGAGGCCTAGTTGGTTTCGTGTACGAACCAACCCGACCGTATCTCAAATATACCCCAAACTCTAATGGGTTATACTCAAGGGACCGTTACTCAATGAGATTACCAACGTCGCTGACGGTTCATCAAACGGACATCCGATCCGAGAGTTATTGGCTTTTCCATTCTAAGGGCCCGGTTGGATTTCAGGTACAATCCTTCCCGTCCATACTCCAACTGCATCCAAACCTCAAGTGATGTATACCAAAAGAACCATCTCACCAAGAGGAATCCAACAAAGTCGACGGCACGTCAATCAAACATCTAGAGCTTACGTTATAAGCGTTTCCACTCCGAGGGCCAAGTTGGTTTCGAGTTCGAACCAACCAGGCCATACCCAAAATTTTCTAATACATTAATTATAATCTATGAAAACAACCGTCTTGATCCAAGGAATCTCACGCAACTGACGGTGCATCGATCGGAGGTCCATAGCTCAAGATATAATCGTTTAACTGAAAATGTTCCAAAAAATAGTGGGTCTGGGCCCGGCCCAACACCCCCTGGGTCGGCCAGAACCGGGTCGACCCGACTCTGGTCCGGGTCCGGCCTGGTTGGGCGCAACCCAGCCCGGCTCGTGCGGCCTGTGGCCTGGCTCGGAAGCCGGCCGCAGCTCGACGCTGGTCGTGCGGGGAGCAAGGGGCGCGACCCCCTTTTTTGGAAATGACACTCCCAGTGGGGTCTGCCCTAGCAGCAGGTCGGGGGGTTACACCCCCCCCCCCAGTTTTCTGGGTAACTGCCGGCCACTACGGTTGGCCGGTTTGTGAGCCACCGTGAGACCTAGAGGGGGTCCCACCTCTTGGAGTCGTCGGAGGCTGGCTTGGCCAGCCGGCCCTACTGGTCCATCGCGACCTTAGGCCGGGGCTCGTCTCACCGGCACCGCGTGACGGCACCACACCCCTCGGTCACGGCCCGCTCTTATCCGCGACCATCTTCAGCCTCACCGGCGCGGTGCGATGGCGCCGCACACCATAGCTCCGGCTGCGATCCTCTTCGTCTCCGCGTGGTGAAACGTCTCTGCACCGCCTTCGTTGCGGCCTGGCGTAGTCGTGGTTCCCTTCCGATCATCGTACGGTGCAACGGCACCGTGCGCCTCCGCTTCCAACTTCAACGAAGATCAACAAAGAAGAGGGGAGGATAATCGGCAGTGTTCGTGCAGTCTGATCTCCTCCATTTACGATGATATGATGCGTCCAATTGCTTAAGCAACGAAGAACGATGATAAAGTCTTGAACAAGAAAATAAACCCCTACCTTGATCATGATGTTGCACGTCATCGGACCGCGGAAAGAGGAAAGTGTCATGATAGAACGGCGTTGTGGAATAATGTTATCAATCCCATCAACATCAGAGGAAGAAAAAACGTTGTCATTGGCGACGTTCCCCCGCGATGGTGTATTCTTCTTTGACGCGGTGGAAGAAGAAGGAAAGGCAGGTTGTCGATGACTTTTCGTTCTTTGAATCATAGAGTGTTCTTCGTCAAAAGTGTTCTTCATCTGGAGAACAACACATTTCTTTCCAATCCTCCAGAGGTTCCTCAGGATTCTCCAAAATATTTTCCAACCCATATTAAAATGAGGCTTCCCTTATTAATAAACATGCCATGCCCTTTTCAAATTCAAAACACCTAATAAATTAAATTGTTGGAACCATTAAAGTGGGAGAGATATGGTCTCTTTATTTAAGGAGTTTTCACATTAAATTGAAGGGGTGTTAAAGGGGGTCGGAGAGAGTTATGGGAAGATGAGAGGTTGGGGCTCGTGTGGGCCCCATCTCTCATATATCCACACATGGGAGGATTTAACTTGCTTAGATAAAAATTTGTTTTAACAAATTTATTTATCTTCTTAACAAAACTCCAAAATAAAAAATCTCAACCCACTTTAAATGCAACTGCAGTAAAGGTCCCCTTAAGAAATTATCAGTGTTGTGAGTTCATCGGTACCCTCGGATGTCAATTCTGAGAAACGGTTCAAACGATAGAAAAACCCGCTTGTTCTTTTACTGAACGTACCAGAGAAAAACATCGGAAATCGATTCAGGGCACAGCGGGCCTCGGAATTAGGTGCCTTCAGAAACTATGTACTCGTAAAATTACAAAGAAATTAAGAAAAAATATTCCTTGAAATTTCCGGGTCTTTACATATCACATCAAGAATCACATATCATATGAATTTAATGTAGAAACCCTCAATTATTACTCCACATTTAGCTATATCAATGTTCAAAATCTTTTGGACACCATTATGTAGAATAAGGCCTTCTTTCATAAGGTGAATTCCATGGAAAATTCAGGTCCCCATTGTGAATATTCTCATCTACTTAGCTTTCATTTTTAAATATCCTCATTCATATTTATACTTGACACAGTAATATAATTATATTAGTATAAATTTAATAAAACAATTTTACTATATTAATTTTAATATAATTATCTATTAATTTATTCTATCCATTATGAAAAATGCAGTTGTAGTTCATGTGTGTTTACAGGCTACTGAGACTTGGAGCCAGAAAATCAGTTTTCATTACAACATATCATATATGGTTACTAAAATGTATATAATGTGAAAATATAATTTTAATCCTAAAATTGATTTTATCGTATGATAAATTAGATAACATATTAAATATATGATAAAAAATGATCATCATTAATTAATCTGTTAAAAAAATTCTCACTAATAAGGAAACCATTTATTAAAATTATTAAATATTTTAATATAATTTATAAATTATTATAAATAATTTTTAATTTTGATATACAGAACAAATATGTAATGAATTATATAATTAATCAATTTTTTTTTGTTTTTATTACAACAAAATCACATAATAATTATCCATTAAACATGATATGATAATTTTTGGGTTGGTTTGACCACCCATTAAAAAAATGATTTGAAACTCTGTTTTGGATTTCTACGACAACATATTTAATAATGTTAAAACATTTTAACAATATGTTAAAAAATTTAGTTATTATAGAATAATTTATACTAAATATTTATTTTCTTTTTGAAACATCATATTAATTTTCTTAAATTACCAAAATAACAAGACATTGATTTCACTTTCATCCAACATAACTATAAAAATAATAGAATTAGAAAATATAAATAAATAAAATTTATACAATATAAGAAATTATATTATATTATAATTTGTAAAATTGGGAATATAATTAATAACATAATTGCTTTTAGAAAATCAGTACAAACCATTAAACTATATACAACCAATATAATAGGTAAACATTATATATTTCAAATAAGTAAATACTATATTTGAATAGTATAACTAAAATAGTTATAATTATGGTTTTATGATTTAGTGATTAAGATATCTATGTTTTTATACATGATGTTAATGTGCATTCTAGGATGTTCGGACAATTGGTAAAGGGTTTTCATGTTAAATTAATTATTTCGATATCTATTTTCATTTATATACATAACATATTTATAAAGGTGAAAATAACTATCATTTTATATATCATATCATGAAGTATATATTAATTTCAATTATTATTCTTCTCATTCAAATGGTTTTGATTTAAATGTTTCAAATTTCATTGTTGTTTTTCTCTGAATTTTGATTCGTTGGGACACAATAAATTTTGTGCACATTTTTAATGATGTATTTAATTCCCATAGATGTATTAAAATTTTAAATTATTTTACATAACAGTATTTACTTGTTATTCCCTTTTCCATTATTCATGTGTTATTAGTTTCCAAAAATTTATGTATTTTTGGTAATTCAACATTCGTTAATAAATTTATAATCATCTTTTTTATGTTATTTAATTAATTTTGGTTATATTACAACATTTAATAGTTTTATGTTGTATTAGAAATTGTTTTTCTCAGGAACAAGATAAACCCTTTGACATATGTTTCTCAATTTTTTGGATATGTTGATCATTAGGGATTTTAGTAACTCAAATCTCATTCTTTCAATTATAAATTTTAATATTTGAATTTTTCATCCATTATTGGGGTCTTCTATAGTACTATTTTAATATATAAATGTTTACAATAGTCTTTTCTATAACAATATTTTAAAAAATTTATTTTTTTGGTACTATTTTTAAAGCATAGGTTGTAAATGAGTTTATATTAAGATGTTTTAAATGGAATTCTATTTCAATACCACCATATTTCATTTTGGAAACCATTATGTAATTTCTAAGTCCCAATTACTAGAGATTATTTTTAAATGTTAATTTTTTCAAAAGTATTTAACTCACCATTTTAAAAATTACTATATAAATTTTTGAAAAAAACGTCTCTAATGAAAATGATTAAAAATCATGGAGATATATTATATTTTTATTTTGTATTTACCTTATGATATTCAAATTGATTTGTATTCATGGGGTTCATTATTCATGATTTTAAATCTATTAATATTTATTTTTTTTTTTGATTTAACTCATGGAATCAAAAATTATATTCTTAATCCATTCATGGTTGTTAGTATTTAAAAAATACTTTATGAAGGGAATTTTTCAACTATGAAAACATCATTCAATTATTCAATTGTAAAAGTGGTATTATATTTATTAGAAACCAATCACTATCATTATCATTATGGCATATAAAATGTTCATTTTTCCCTAAATAATGATCAATAACATCCTTTTTATTGTTTAGAAATTATACTTCCTTCTATGGTTGAGTTTTGATTATGTTATCCCATTTATAGAAATGGGATATAGTAATAGAGTTCTATAATTTGTTATTCAAATATATACGATTACAAAAAATGACTATGTACTATTTATCCAACCAAGATATATTGTCGAATGTTTTATGATCATGTTATACCTTTTATTTTCATGGTAAAAATAATTTTAAATACATATATTGTTTGTACAATTTGGATTAATGTTGGTAATGTTGATTAATAATTATTTAATAATTTTCTCAAATGATGGGTGCATTTAAATTTATAATGTGACTGGTGGGGCATAGAATTATATATCCCTTGATGTACTTGTAGGTCTATTATGTTTTTTTTAGAATTATGGTGTATTATAACAAAGAAAATATTATTTGGTTAATGTTAATATCACAATGTCTTGGTATGTTGCATATAATTAATTATCCATTGTAATTTATTTCATCAAAAAGAAACAATCACAGGTATCCATGTAATATATATTTTCACTTCTATACATTGATATATTATTATCTCAATTTTAGTTTATTAAGTAATTATAATGATTAATTATTCTATGTATAATATAAATTCCAAATTTATACTAGATTCAATATCGTGTATGTCTTCCCTTTTGTATCTTTTGAATTTACCAATTATTATGTTTCAATTTATCAAGGTTATAAAAGAATGTATTACACATTATATGTTTATCATGATAGCTTATGTGGAGTATATTTTTGAGTTTTTGATAAATTATTATAGAATATGTTATTTTTATATAGTGTAAGGAAATTTTCCATTAGTTAAAAAATCATGGGTTCTGTTATTATATTATTTTCCTTAATTCTAAAACGAAATAAAATTAAATGGTTTTTTGATTATATGTAATGAAATATTTTCATGATGTCGTGTAGATATGGGATATTTATGTCCAATAATCTAAATGTAATACCAACTCTATTATTTAGATTATGTGATTATGTAATTAGATCATATAGTACAAGTATGGGGTGTCACAGTTTGTATCATATATTGCTTTATATAAAATATATATTTTATATTTTTTAGGATAATTTATGTTTTTATATGTTATAGTTGTCGAATATTTCAATGGTATAGATGAACCTTTGATATTTTATATGATATAATTTTAAGGTAATAATTACCATTATGTTTGAGGATTTAGATAAGATAAAATCAATGAAACCTTATGGATTATTCAATTCAATAATTCAATGAATATGAACATATCTTGAGGATTTGATTTTTTATTGATTACATGGTTATCCATGTTATAATATCCCTATCTATTTACAACATGTTGCTATATTATTTGACACAAATATATTTATGGTTAATAATCTAGAATAGGGAAAATTGGGTATTGAATCAATCATCACCTATTGTAGGAATAAGAATGAAATTTTTTTATGGTTGGACTCCACTCTGTAATACAGGAAATTGACCACATGGAATATATGATTTTATGAATAACCAACTAATTACCCATGATAGATATATAAAATAGGAACAAAAATATAGTAATAAATAACTGATTAACTGTGTGTTATATATCAAGATACCGTAGTGGCCTAGGTTTTTCACTTATACATTGATTTTTTGTCTCCTAATTGAATTAAAGCATGGAATGTTGGTTTAACTACACATGAAACTAATGCACCATATGAAATGACCAGGTCTAGTTGTCTCAAATTCAAAAAATGTGGTACTTACCATAAGAAAAAATGATATAACACAATGTAATGTTTGACCAACCATAAGATAATGTGAACATCATTAATGAAAAATGATCAACAACATGTATGAAATGATCAACCATGAGACAAGTGAATGATTTTATAACATTTAAAATAATCCATAAATTATGCACAAGACCATTGATGGTAACAAGGATTATTTAAATGACCATGTTTTATTACATGTATTATATTATTATTTAATAAAATATATTAACTCAACCACTTTTGTAGAAAGAATTAAAAACCATTCATATGCCTTTATTGTGCCTAGATTTCCATCCAATGTATGATACTACCCAATATTATTTCTCAATAGATAACTCTAGAGATCACTTTTTTTAAACATGACCATGTATTGAGAAATGGATTAATGGATGTATATTCATGTATAAAACATATACAAAAACAATTTTCATGCATGATAATGATGAATATATACTATGTTATATAGATCTGTAACACCCTTTTATCACATGATTTTCAATGACACATGATGATGAGGATATAATCATATTCAGACATAAATTCCAAATAAAATGTTTTCAAATATGATAGAAACATATTTTAATGATCAATAGAAAACATTGAATATTATAATGAATTATTTCTTTCTCTTAATCTATGTCTTTAAATTCGATCTGTGTGTGGTATACAATTTTTATCTTTTGGATTCATTACCGAGTATTAACTAGATAGTGAAATACTCTCTATAACTCGTTTATTTATTGTCAATCTCAAATATAATTGTGGAATACACAATTTACCATATATTCCTTCATGTAATTATTATCATATTTTTCTCCCGAGAAAAACTATTGAAGAGGAAATGTAAATCATGGAAAACATTGTCTGCATCAATATAAAACCTGATCCAAGATGGATATTAGATTATTTTTATAATAAACAACATGTATTTGGGTAATTCTATTTTTAAGGGTATTAACTCTCACCTAAAATATGAACATAATTTTTATTTTGATGCGTTCTTTTTTGGTTTTGTTTTACTATATTATCAATTAATATATCTATATATTTTCAAAAAAATATAAACTAAATTACATAGATAGTAAACATGAAAATGCGTTTTTATTATGTGTTTGATTCAATTAAAATGGTTTCAAAATTTAATATATTTTTTAAAATATTTTTAATTGATTTGTGGTATAACTTATAATAAGTCATCTAAAATATTAATATATATAATTATAATGTTTTAGTTAACTAGTTTGATTTATTAAATTGACATATTTATATTTTTAAATATTACTAATATAACTTTTAAAATGTAAGATCTATTCACCCCCACCACCCTCGTGACTGTTATATTCCGATCAACATTTAGAATAAGATGTTTTTCAGTTTTTTTATTGTGTTATACTTATTCCTAAAGATCTATTATTTTATATTTATAAACATTTATATTTTCATATATTAATAAACATGAATGAAATTACCCTAAAAATCCTCCTTAATATAACTTCAGTAATTATTGCCAATGGAAGATAAAGATGACGACCATATAGAGAGTGTTGAAATTGATATTTAGACATTTTTGAATGTGAAATATAAAAAACAGAAATCATCAATAGCTAAATGGAGGATTCCACTAAGGCCATATATGAATGCGATTATAAGGATATTTATTTACTATACTATGATTTGTGAGAAGCAAAAAAATTATAGAATATCTTCTTGTTAAATTACTTTTGAAATTAGAGACATCCGAGTATTACAAGAAAAAGAACCAATTGAAAATATTATCATTTATACAGAGGAACTAAAAGTGAATAAAGATGAATATACTATGAAAAATGAGAACTCAATTTCTTTCAAATCAAATGACTCTAAAATTAATGTGATGATCAAATATGATAGTATGACTGATAATAATTCACCTTCAGACAATGATGATGAAAAGACTCAACTATTTTTATGATTGATAAAAAAATATAAGTAGGATTTATTATTAAAATAAAAAAATTATGGAGGAATGTTTGTATAAAATTTATATTTGATAATTGAAAATTATTATAGTTAATTAATACTTCATCACTCAAAAAGTAATGCACTTATCAAGGAAGAATGTCCTAAAATATATATAAGAAAATATAACGCCATAAGATTTTTTAAATTGAAAATTATGTTAGATAGAGTGTGTGATACGAGACAAAAATATTATAATATAATAAAACATCCTTATAATTTATGATATTTTTTAGATAAATTCAATCTCCTCGATTTATTTCAATGAACATAAAACTATGTTTGAGTGAAATATGAAACTCATTTAAATATTATTAATTAAACATTACAATTATAACATAGATAATATGTTCAATGGTTTGAATAATACTAACTAAATTATAAATATTATATGTTATACACATGTAAAAAAATTAAATGGTTATATATTGATTATAAATAAAATAATAATAATATTAAATAAGACTGAATCATTTTCAAAAAACTACATTTTTCTAAAAAGATCTAAGTCAGGGATTGAAAAAATTAATTAAAATTATATTTGAAAATAATTAGACACATTTTGTTAATATATATAATTATATTCTAAAATTAACATGTAAATTTTATATTTTGTTAAATATTTGAAAATTATATGTAATGATAAAATTTTTTAATGAATAGTGGAAAATATAGAATTTTAATTGAATACTAAATTTATTATTTAATTATTTATAATGTTAGGTAATATTTTAAATTGTTTTTAATATAAAATTTGTTATAATATAAATAATTTAATAAAATTTATTTCATTAGAATCATTTTCATATTTAATCTCGATATAAAATCATTACGTACATTTGAACATTTTTCAATTGATTACATGCATTCCCATCTTATATGTATGATTAATTACAAAATAAAATCTTATACTTATGAATATAGAACTTAAGGAAAATTAATCTATATTTTGGATCAGAATAATGTGGGAACCATGGTCTTCTATGCATGATTTGAAGTATGGTTTGTGTTTGTTGTCAATCCTCATTGGATGTTCAGAATGTGTACTAGCAAAGAGATCATACAGTTCAAGCAGACAACAGTATTGAAGGTGGCTCCATTTCCAAGTGTTTGCCAAATTTTTGGGCCTGAAAATCAACCAATGGAGAAAAGTGTTTTTGGAAAAGAGACTTGCGTTCCGTGTAATTGAAGGAGAGGAAACTTGCAGTCCATATGTTTTTCAATATCATAACATGGGAAAATGGCAAAGGGATAAGGCCCGTGAAAGTTTTGGGCTGGTCGCACAAGGGACCTACACGCCATTAAAAGACTTGTGCGCTGATGCCTAGGAGGATTGGAAACTTGCGCGCCTATTGTTTTTCAAGATCATAACTTTAAAATATGGAAAAGGAAAGAATTTATCATAAAGTTTTAGTGTGGTCATGCAAGTGAGTAGCGTGACAGAGGCTAGAGAGGATGAGTTGCCTTCCAGAACCTGCATGCTGAGGGAAGACTTGCGCACCACCGCGCAGGGGGTCCAGTTTGCCTATAAATAGAGGACCACCCCTCCTCATTTTTAACGAAGTTCAAGACTTAAATATTTTTTGAGCTCTCGTCGCGCAAGTGGTTGAGTCGGGAAAGTGGTTGTTGGGTCACGCAAGTAGAGGCTGCATGCCAATTGTTGGTTGTGCGATCAAGGCAGTTGGGGAGTTAAAGGTGCAACGTCGCGCAAGTTTGGTGTTGAAGGAGGAACTGTCTCGCAAGTGGTTTGGTGTCACCTACGCGCTGAATTTGTACTTCACAAGTGACTTGCGCGCCGGGCTTGGAGAAGTGCGCCAGGGTTGTTAAAGTACATATGTCCTTTTGAAGCTGCACGAAAGCTGGAAGATTGCCCGGTACCCTCAGCACAAAGTGAGATTCATCTTCTGGTGAGAGTTGGACTTCAACAGAGCATCTACATACAAACAAGTATGCATTCTTATGCAATGTTGAAGAGACCTTCATGTCTATAAACTGAGTGTGACTTCACCAAGGGTAGTGAGCCAGGGGGAGTCAACGGGTGTGACCCGAGGGAAGCAGTGAGCTATCCCTGAACCTTTGTAAAGGCAGTGAGCCTGGGATAGAGTGACTATGCCCGAACCTTTGTAATCCACAGCTAGTGAATATTAGTGGAATTAGGTATGACCGACAACTTGTCAGCGTATGCTCCTTGTACGTAGCCCTTAGTGGTGAACCAAGTAAAAAGTGTTGTGTCTTCTCTGTGCATGTGAATGTTTGCTTTCTGGTCATATTCATCATATAGGTTCAAAAAGTTCCTACCAACGTGGGAACAAGATCCATCACATTAAAATAAAAAGTTGTCTCCCTGATTCACCCCTCCCCTCTCAGGGTGTCCCAGGGTCCTTCAAGTTGTATCAGAGGGTAAAGGTTGCTGGTGTTGAATCTGTCCTTTATCATCATGGAGAATGCAGTCAATGTCAGGGGAGTCCCTCACTTCGATGGAAGTAATTTCCAGATCTAGAAGAATATAATGAGATCTCATCTAAGATCTCTTGTAATGGAAGTTCCCTTTCCTACTGTGCAAGGAATATAAGTCACTGATCCAACAGGCCTGGCTATGGCTGAAACAGACAGGAAAATTCTTGATGTAGATGCTAAATCACAAAATGCACTCACTACAGCCCTTTCTAATCAGATCTACCTAAAGGTGATGAATTTCACCTCAGAAAAATCCATGTGGGATAAACTTGAGAATATTTATGAAGGAGATAGAAAATTGAAGGAGGCGAAACTACAAGTGCTGCACAATCGGTTTGATGATCTGAAGATGCATCAAGACGATAATGTAGACTCTTTCTTCAATCAAGTTACTAAAGTGGTTGGAGCAATTTGGGGTCAAGGTGAATAAATAAATGACATTGATATTGTAAAGAAAATATTATGAAAAATTCCACCTCTGTACAATGTAAAAGTGTCTGTCATTAAGGAAAGGGATCTTTCCAAACTTTCTCTAGATGATCTACTGAGCAACTTGGTATCATATGAAATGAGAGTCAAACCAGAAGATGTTACGACTTGTGTGACCAAGGAAATGGCATTCAAGGCCATGGATAAACTGAAAATCTCAAAATATAGTAGTGGTGAATATGACGAAGAAAAAGAAATTCTTTCTCTCATTGCAAAGAAGTTCCAGAAGGGAAAATGGAAATTCAAAGGGAAGTTACCTATCACATGTTTTCACTGTGGAAAAGTTGGGCACATTGCCTCTCAGTTCTTAAGAAAGATCAATGATAAATATAGTGAAGATGAAAGCTCTGAGAAGCCTCAGAGAAGGTTCTTCAAATCTGGAAAGAAAATGCAAAGGAAGAGTTTTGTTTGTGAAGAGGAAGAAGAAGATAATGAATTCTATGATGAAGAAGAACCAGAATTCAAAACTGGGAACCATGCTTCCATGATGGCCACTATTGAAAAGTAAGAAGATACTGGTGGAGAAAAACAACTGAGAACTTTTCTAGATCCCGAGATGCAACTTAAGGATGCGATTAGTAAGCTTAAGATTAAATGTAGGAGTTACAATAAGTGGAAATCAATTGTAGAAGAATAAATTGAATACGTTGATCAGCTTGAAGCTAAAATTTGATAACTGGAAGAATTTTTGAAGGTAAAATCTAAAATAATTTAAAACAATGATGATTTAGTGGATTTGAAGCTGAGAATTGAAGATAAGGCAAAGGTCATCAATGACCTCACCTCCAGACATGATGAAAAATCCCAGACTTTTAAGGGTCTTGAGGAGGAAGTTGTTACTCTAAGGATTAAACTTGAGACTGAATCAATTCCAAAATAATCGAGGAAGAAAATATAGTTTGGAAGATTCTCAAATGCAGAATTACTAGCAAGAGCCAAGTGTGGTTTAGATGGGGTTGGAAAATTGTTGAGTGATCAATGACCCGCTTGCATGGGAAAGGGTGGAATTGGCTGTGAGGCTAAGACATCAATTGCTGGAAGTGAAAAGATCCAAAAGAAAGATAATATGCAAGTTTAACATGTTGAAATGTTGCATAAAGTGATAAAAAAAGGAACCCTAAATCCAAACTAAAAGGAGAACTAAAAATTATCCTCAAACATTCATAAATGATAGACAGTCTAACTATTCTCCCAAGGAAGAAGGTATGAGGAGAAATTCAAGTGATAAGACATTTCCTCTCATGAAGTGTCAGTTCTGTGGCTATATGGGTCATACCATGTCTTATTGCGAAGAGACAAGAAGCTATCTGAATGGAGAAGATATAGAAGTTCAATATAGGAGAACAAATTCATATCCTAATTCTTATATAAGAAACAATTTATATGGATATTGTCATCATTGTTCTAACTTTGGTCATAAGGCTGTTAATTGTAGGCAGATAAGGGACATGGACACCTCAAACCGAAGTTCAAGACAAGTCAAGTCTCGTCAGCAAGACAGTGTTTCTCTTTCAAACTGGTTTTCTCCTCTCAAATAAGATTTCTACTATGAAGAACCTGGGTATGCAGAAGAGATAATTGAAAGTCCATCAGTACTATATACTCAATCCAATGTCTCATGGACGGAAAGGAAGATGATTGAGAAATCAAACCTTGCAGAGGTGGCCCTCAAAGCTACAAAGAACAACAGTACCTGGATTCTGGATAGCAGTTGTTCATCTCATATGACAGGTAATACCGGCCTGCTAACGGATATCAAAATGAAGGTTGATAGCACAGTACGATTTGGTAATGATGGAGCTCTGAAAATCAAAGTGAGTGGAAGTACCGAATTAGCTAATGGAGAACTAAAGAGGACTGAAGCCCTTTACATTGATGGCCTATGTCATAATCTCATCAGCGTGAGTCAACGCTGTGACTCGGGACTTATAGTTACTTTTAATTAGAAAGGCTGCACTATCAAGGGAAAGATAAAAAATTCACTAATGAAGGGATGTAGAACATAAGGCAACTTGCATCAGGTTGATAGTGAATAAAATGTATGTTCCATGACTGTTGAAGAAGAAAACAATTTGTGGCATCGGAGACTGGGACACATCAATCAACAAGACATAGAGAAAATATCAAAATTGAGAATTGTCATGGACATTCCCAAACTGAATCGTGAGCATGAAAAATCTTGTGATACTTGCATTCGTGGGAAGCTGGTCTACAGTTCATATCGGCCAAAGAAGAAAAGGGCATCTCACCTTCTTGATCGGATTCATACAGATGTATGTGGGCTGATAAATGTTGCTGGAACTCATGGAGAAAGGTACTTTGTCCTTTTCATATAAGATTACAGTATAATGGTATCTATGATAGTCATTCACAGGAAATGACAAGTCCTTGACTTCATGAAAACATATCGGCGAATCGCCGATAATGATACTGGACGAACAATCAAAGTTTTGCGATCTGATAATGGAGGAGAATACACATCCATTGAATTTGAAAATTATCTGGAGAAGCATGGGATACAACATGAGGTAGATGTTGTGATAACTCCACAACAAAAGGGATTTGTTGAACATAGGAATCGACAGGTGAACTACATGGCATGAACTATGCTGATTGACAGTCATATTCCACGACATTACTGGAAAGAGGTTTTTCAAGCTGTAGTGTACATTCAAAATTGAACAGGACTTTATATGGGTGAGACGAAGACACCATATGAATTGTGGCATGGACGGAAGCCCTCTTTAAAATAATTTCATGTACTTGGAAGTAAATGATTCATCAGGAACAAAGAGGAAATCAAGGGAAGTATGGCGACAATACAGATGAAGGAATTTTCCTCAGTTACTCAATGAACAGCAATTCCTACAAATGTTTCAACAATCGTTTATGAAGTATTGTTGAAAGCAGTGATGTTAAGATAATTGAAGATAAAACCACAAATTCTTCATGGACGTCATATGTTGATGTGATATAAAGTTAGGAAGAAAGTGAACGTGAAGAAAATACAAATGTAGAAATATAGGAAGTTGTACAAAACACTCAGCAGTCACATCATGATGTTGACTCAGAAGAAGAAACTGAAGAAGAAACTGTGGCTGAAGAGAATGCAACTGAACCTCACAGGAGAAATCGAAGAGCTGATATTGATCCATCCAACATAATTGGGGACAGGAGTGCACCCACTCAAACAAGAAGGATGAGAAATAACACAAAATATATATTTCTATTAGTTGTAGAGCCATCCTAATTCAAAGAAGCTGTAAATGATGAATCTTGGGTGAAAGCCATGAATGATGAATTAGATCAGATTGACAAAAATCAGACATGCGATCTTGTCCAGAGACCCGAAGGTCACAATGTGATTGGTACAAAATGGATCTTCAAAAATAATTTTGATGAGCATGGAAGTGTCATCAGAAACAAGGCACGACTGGTATGTAAAGGATACTCCCAAATTAAAGGCATTGATGTTGAAGAAACCTTTTCTCCATTGGGTAGACTAGAGTCAATCAGGATTTTCCTTGACATGGCACTCCAAATAGGATATAAATTATATCAAATGGATGTAAAGACAGCATTCTTGAATGGTGTGCTCGAAGAAGAAGTCTACATTGAACAACCAGTGGGCTTTGTTTTGGGTACTGATGAAACAAATGTCTGCAAACTAAAGAAAGCTCTATATGGTTTGAAGTAGGCACCACAGGCGTGGTACTCATGGCTGGATTCATATCTCAAGAATCTAGAATCCAAAAGAGGAGGATTAGATCACAATCATTATGTAAATAATTCACCAAAAGATTTATTCATGGTTCTAGTCTACGTTGATGATATCATATTTTGTGGAAGCAGGCAGAAATAAGTGGACGAATTTTCCAACCACGTGAAATCAGAATTTGAAATGTCTATGATTGGGGAGCTCACATATTTATTGGGGTTGCAGGTGATTCAAAAGAATGAATACACTTTCATTTATCAGGAAAAATATGCAAGAGAGCTACTGAAGAAGTTTAATATGCAAGACTCCAAACCAATGTCAACTTTGATTGTAGTTGGAACTAAACATGGAAAGCATGAGGATGGGGCCTCTGTTGATCCCACTATGTACAGGAGGATCATTGGGAGCCTACTGTACCTGACAGTGACACGGTCAGATATTTTCTTTGCCACATGACTTGCGGCCTTCTTTCAGAGTAATCCAAAGGAGGAACATATGAGGGAAGTAAAAAGAATCATGAGGTATATTCAAGGTACTCATAAATTCGGTTTATTTTTTGCTGCAGGCAGGGACAGTGAATTATCAGTGTTTTCTGATACTGACTGGGCGGGTGATATAGTAGACAGAAATTCCACTAGTGGTGGAGCCTTCTATATTGGGAAGAAATGTGTTGGCTGGTTGAGCAAGAAACAAGAAAGTACTTCTCTTAGTACTGCTGAAGCTGTGTATATCTCTACCAAAAAGGACTACACTCAACTGCTATGGATGAAACAATAGTTAACAGATATTGGTGATGAGGTAAAGCAACCAATGGTGATTTACTATGATAACATGAGAATAATTGATCTTACGAAGAATCTTGTTCAGCATTCCCGTACGAAACTTATTGAAATTAGGTATCAATTTATCAAAGAAAAAGTTGAACAAGGGGTAATTAGAATGGATCATGTGGGAACTAATGAGAAAGTTGTTGATATCCTGACCAAGACACTATCCGCGGCTGTGTTTCAGAAGCATCGGTTGAACCTCGGTGTTCAGCCACCTCCAATTGTATAAGGAGGTTACGCAATACCCCTCTCCCTGATTATGATAACTGTTTTTATCTGTTTATGGATGTGATGCAGGTTAGTGGGGGGGATACTATCCAGGGGGAGTATGGTTTGAGATGAACATTGAAAAAATTACCAGACTTTGGGTTTATTGTCAGTGGGGGAGAAAGGAATAAATTCAGGCATGTTCAGGCATGTATTACTCTTGTGACACAATGTGAATTCAGTGTTAGTGATATGATGAGAAGGATAATAATGAATTCATCAGTCATGTATTGATTCTTGGGAATCATTGAGAATTTCAAAACACTAGAACCCAATTCCAGCTTCCTCTCTTGATTTCTACACCGAGCACTGCTCACGTATACTTAGAGTGTTGGATGAATGGATTCTTGTGTTTTTGGTTTGCACATGGATGGAGATCTATTGAATTTATTTTCTGATTTCCAACAAACCCAATGGGGGAGATTGTTGGAACCATGTTATTCTATGCATGATTTGAATTATGGTTTGTGTTTGTTGTCAATCCTCAGTGGAAGTTCAGAATGTGTACCAGCAAATAGATCATACAGTTTAAGTAGAAAATAGTGTTGAAGGTGGCGTCGTTTCCTAGTGTTTGCCAAATTTTTGGGCCTGAAAATCGACAAATGGAGAAAAGTGTTTTTGGAAAAGAGACATACGCACCGTGTACTTGAAGGAGAGGAAACTTGCATGACATATTTTTTTCAAGATCAGAACATGGTAAAATTGAAAAAGGATAAGGGCAGCGCATGTTTTGGGATGGTTGCGCAAGTGACATGCGCGTTGTGAAGAGACTTGTGCGCTGATGCCTAGGAGGATTGGAAACTTGCACGCCTATTGTTTTTCAAGATCATAACTTCAAAATATGGCAAAGTAAAGTAGTTTGTGCAAATATTAGTGTGGTCATGCAAGTGAGTAGTGTGACAGAAGCTAGGGAGGATGAGTTGCACGTCGGAACCTGCGCGTCGAGGGAAGACTTGCGCGCCACCACGCATGGGGTCCAGTTTTCCTATAAATAGAAGACCACCCCACCTCATTTGTAACAAAGCTAAAGACTTAGATATTTTTCGAGCCCTCGTCACGCAAGTGGTTGAGTCACGCAAGTGGTTGTTGGGTCGTGCAAGTGTAGGCTGTGCACTGATTGTTGGCTACGTGATCAAGGCAGTTGGGGAGTTAAAGGTTCAACGTCGCGCATGTTTGGTGTTGAAGGAGGCAGTGTCGTGCAAGTGGTTTGGTGTCACTTGCGCGCTGAATTTGTATCGCACAAGTGACGTGCGCGTCGGGATTGAAACTTGCGCGCCGGTCTTGGAGAAGCACGCCAGGGTTGTTAAGGTACATCTGTCCTTTTGAAGCTGCACAAAAGCTAGAAGATCACCTGGTACCCTCAGCGCAAAGTGAGATTAGTCTTCTGGTGAGAGTTGGACTTCAACAGAGCATCTACATACAACAAAGGATGCATTCTTTGCAATGTTGAAGAGACCTTCAGGTCTATAAACTGAGAGTGACTTCACCAAGGGCAGTGAGCCAGGCGAAGTCAATGGGAGTGACCCGAGGGAAGTAGTGAGATATCCCTAAACCTTTGTAAAGGCAGTGAGCATGGGATAGAGTGACTATGCCCGAACCATTGTAATCCACAGCTACTGAATATTAGTGGAATTAGGTACAACCGAAAACTTGTCTATGTATGCTCCTTAGACGTAGCCCTTAGTGGTGAACCATGTAAAAAGCGTTGTGTCTTCTCTATGCATGTGAATGTTTGCTTTCTGATCATATTCATCATACAGGTTCAACAAGTTCCTACCAACGTGGGAACAAGATCCATCACATTAAAAGAGAAATTTTTCACCCTGATTCACTCCTCCCTTCTCAGGGTGTCCCGGGGTCCTTCAAATAATTTATATACTCTAATAAATTCATATTATGTTTTTACCATAATTAATATTAATTATAGTAAATATTATTTAATGTTGTGAAGGTAAAAACATATTTACTCAGGGTTAAACAATGACAATAACTGTTAAAATTGACAGAAAAATTTTCCAAAACAGATTTCATTACCATATTTCGGCAATATAATTTCTAATTATCAATAAAACCCTATTTTGGATCCTTTTGGAATTTGAAAAAAAGGAGGTATACCATTTTATTTTAAAAAATTACAAGTTTTTCACTAATCTCACATATAGAAGGATGCCACCTCTTCTCTTCACCACAATTTTAAACCACTTAATATTAGAAAATACCTACCCAAATCACTTTAAAAAATTTAGGACCTAACTATATAATCCTAGGTATTTTTCTAAAGTATTATATCAATAATGTAGTGGTAATCCTAAAGAGATTGTCCTAGAATAAGTAACATTCCAAATTATGCATTTTTTTCTTTTTCATAAACATACTCAAATATTATTCTTCTATTGTTATATAACAACAATAGTATATCCCATATATTTAAATTTTATTATTTTAATGTAATTAATTATATCCATGCCCTCTTCTCTCAAATTGTAAATAATAACAGCGGTCGTGTGTACAACATATTATTGCCTTACGAATAGAGAAGAAAATTTTCCCTTAAACCACTATTATGGTTTAGTAGGATTAGATATATAAAGACTATATATTATATTTATAAAATAATTGTACCTAATGTTTCATTATTTCATATATATGATTTTATTTTACATTCTATAAATGGTTTGATAATGTCGCCCGTGTGTACAATGGACTACCACCTTGTGTTTTGATGGGATTCATTTTTCACTAACTCTTGTAATGGAAGGTAATAAAGTGATATCAAATGAATATATTTCATATAACTAACGTAATTATGATATTAAAAACTTATTTATCATTATTAAAATTAAATATATCATTTTATTTCTTTTATATTTACTATTTGATGGATGATAACTTCTTTTATGTATGCATGGAGTACCACCTTTATGAAGATATTGAATCTCTTTTTTATAACCATGCTCTATTGATGATATATATCTTCACATTTAAAGAAATAATATTTAATTAATGATATTAATGTAATTCATTTAATTAAAAATATTTCTCACCTCCTTTACATAATGATCATTAAAAATTGGAAACCTTCATCTTGTGTACGTATGAAATACCATGTCAATGATTATATTGACCATAATTTCCAAAAACCATACATCATGATTATTAATTAAATTATATTTATTTTTAAATATTAAAATTATTTCATTCCCATTATTCTATAGATGTTTGAATAATTATAATGTAGACAAATATTCAACCTTCCAAATTCATTTTTGACACATTAGCTAAATATCATTGAAACAACCAATGTAAACATAATTGATTGTGTAATTATATATTAAATGGTAATAAGTGATCTAAATTTCATATGAATTCTGAATATTTTAAAACAAATGACATATGTTTATTATTCATGTAGATAAATAACATATGTGGTGAGTCAAATTCAAGATAAAGGTTTCTTGTATCACAATTACTTTCATTAGATGTATTCATATTCAACAATTAGTTCTTTTAGGTGTATATATAATTACCCATCGATTTGTTATACCGTGAATATGTCCATCTTTATTTTATTTTATTTTTCATTTAATTTCATTTCATTTATGGGCCTTATGATTTATATATATCTAAATTTGTAAGTGTTTTTTAGCAGTATCAATATTATTCGGGACTATTTTTTTAATATCCATTGGGGTAATTACTTCATAATTATATTATAAAATTAATATATTTTCTTCACCGGTATTTAGTAATTAACATTTTCATGTAATATTATCATTTTCCACTATTGAAAATTATTTCAAAAAATTATTTTGGGAACTCAGAATTCAATTATATCTTCGTCCACAAATAATTTTCCATAAAAACCCATGTTTTCTAAAAATAATCTATTTTATTCACCTTAAAAAAATCAAATTAATTTTTAACAATTTTTTCATATAAAAAATGATTTCAAATGAATTATTATGTCATTTGAAAACTAAATCGCATTTTTATTTTAAAGGAAATGGGAAATTAATTTTTCATTTAATTTGTATGACATGAATAGAATTTCCCACCTTCATGGACATTAAATGTTTGAATTTGAATTTTAAATATTTTAAATGATTAATTTCTACAAAAATTAATTTTTATATTTTTGGTGATCATTTTTCTAAATGATTACTATCAAAATTAAAACATAGTTTTCTTCAAATAAACGAAGAACATTTTCAATGATATTATATTAATCAATGAAATAAACACCATAATTTATGAATGTTATACAAGTTAAAAAATTTATTCATAACATCCTTATTATTTTTCTAGATGGCTTATAATAATTTTTCATAGGATGTACAGTTTAATTACTATTCAAAATTTTACACTGTATGGTTTATAATTATGATTATCGATTTGGGTATGTATTATAATTTAAAATGTTAGTTTCTCAAAAAAAATGTTTTTGTTTACAATGTTTTTCCAGTTTAGTATTAGGAAGGCGTTGGAATTAGAATGTAATGGGTGACACTCTCAATTTCCGCCGATGCATATGTATATCTCATAAGTATTTTTTGGGTTTTGTTCTACGTCTTACACATTTATTTAGATTTCATGGAAAATGACATTGATTATACGTTTTAGATGTCTGGATTTTTGAATTCCATCAGTATAAAGATTGTTATTTATATTCCATGTGATTATTTTCTTAATTATATTATTCATTATTATGTTTCATGGTCTAGTTATTATTTATATATAATTATTTTATAATTATATATTTCACCCATATTATGCTCGCATTAATGATCAAATAGACTATGTATCAGTTATATAACATTTGATGGTAATTATTACTTTTTCTCATAGCTTCTATTGCATGATTTCCCTTACTAAGAATGTAATCTCACATATTTGTTATGTATTATTTTTCCTTGGATACCTTGAATTGTTTTCTGAATAATTGGATGGGATAAGATAATTATGATAAATCTATTGAAAAAGAAAACAATTTGATTATTTTATATTTAAAATGTGATTTAAATTTTATATATATATTTCATTTTTATAAATAAAAATAAACTATATTATCATTTAATATTTGATTCCATATATATTATTCCAATCTAATAAATTAGACATCAAATCTGCAGAATTAGTGTCAAGGTTTCTAATTAAAAGATATGACGAAAGATTAAAACTCATAGGAAGTCTATAAAATCCATACAGAGAAACTCAATATATAGTTAATGTGACTGTAACATGAATAGAGATTACTAAAATAAATAGAGAACATTAATTTCATCAAAAACATGTAATTACATGACTTTTTATTGAACGTACGGATTGTTTTAATTTTCTTAGATCCCTTTTTTTATATTGTTAATATTCTAAAAATGTTATCGAGTTTTTTTTCAGTGTTTAAGGCTCATTGGGTGAGTATAACTCTATATGATGTATAGGAATATTTAGAAACATGGTTATCCCAAGGTTAGTGCTAAATGTGCCACATTAATGTGTACGGTGCTCAATTAACAAAATGGGACCACATAGTTGGACTAAACTATGAGAAGTAAGTGACATGTTTTTGTAATTAGTCTTAAAAATGATAGATTCGTTTGAAAAAAAAAATCGAGGCTATTATAACCATCATCTTAACATGTGTGAGATGGTTCATAGGGTTTTACCTTCAATAGAATTAATTCACCATTTGGATAAAATGACAGCAGAACTGTGCATCCATTTGACAAAGGGTAAGTTATTTTGTCTACTTTTTTCCTTATGTAACCTATTTTCATTTTCCTCACTCTTTTCTCATGCGGAACACATACTAGGGTCTCCCCCTTCCCTTACGTGTGTGTCATCATGATAGATCTTCAATCAAAACATTTCCTCCTTCTGTACTAGATGCATTAGATTGTTAATTATAAGATCACTAATCACCAACCTCCTTTTCATAGTTTATATTTCAATATCCTTTCTATTTTTGGGTGAGAAAATTTTCCCTATTTTATGGAATTTTTTTATTATTGAGATTTCATTCGTTCCACTTCATACTTGATTTCACTATTGGATGAGGTGTAATCCATATGCCAAATTATATGGTCTGCTTAATTTCCTTAAAATATTAGGTATTTTCTTATCTTCTTATATTATAACAAAGAGATTATATATCCATGAGTCATTCTAAAATATTATTTCTATATAATAATTATTGATCGATGCCATAATTTTCGATTATAGGCTTGTTAAAATATTTAAATTATTCCTACCTCATTTGATTCCACCCCTTTAGGTTTTCTGACATAAATGATATATTTTATGTAAATTTTGATTGATGAAAACATTTCCTATTTTGTTAGATTATTTTTAATATTTTTTTCCTAGAAATATAAATTAAATGTATTACTTTTTATTAAATGGGTGTGGGTGGAAATTCCATTCCAGGTGTTAAATATTTATATATGCATGTTATAATAATTGAGACACATATGGTTGAATTTGGTTAAAATATTATAAATGTTTAAGGTGAAATGCCTCATTTTTATTATTTTTAAACCGCGATATTGGTCAAAAAACAATCTTTAAGAGAGAATTTTAGGACGGTGATTCACTCTACCATTTGTTGGTTTATTGTAATAGGGGACTCATGAAATCTACTCGAACATGGATTATGTGCATGATGTTCCACATTCACTTTATTTGAGTGTCGGTAATGATGACTCACCCCACTATCCTGAGTGATGAACATGACATCTCAAATTAATATTAGATTCATCGATTTTAACCATGTAGGAGAATATATCTCAATAAAATAGGCATGTATTGTTGAGTTATGGTCCTGGTCCAGATATAACCTAGTATCTAAATAGATTCCAATATATATCTTTGTATATAAATTATATAAATATGGGTAGATATTAAATTATATTATTTTTAAATGTGTGCACATGGTAACATAATATTAGTGTTATTGTTGACTATTAATAGGAATAGAGTGTCATAAATATTTCTTCCAGTGACCCGACTAAAGAGGTTTTTACATTACATAATTTATTTATCATTTGTTATACTAGATCACTACTAAAATGATTGGATTATTCAAGAAAACTGATCTAGTGGACTAATATGTTAATTATCACTCTCAGTTCAGGCTAATGATTTGTTCCCAGATAGACTTTATGGACTCAATTTGGGATAAGGGAATGTAACTTCTATTGGATTCTTGATCAATTTTTTTCTTATAGCATGGGATGATGGGAGAATATGAGAATTGGAAAAATAATATGCTAATGATAATAGTGGAGATATATTTTGTTCATTAGTGATTTTTTATTGCATTTTTTATATTTACATACACTATATCTCTTATGTCACTTTTTTCCATATTATTCCAACATGCCATCATTTTTCATATTCCCCATTTTATGGCATAATATTATTATTACTATTCCATGGATATTTTTATTTACACTAATCTATCAGTTTTGATAGGGTTCTTCTATTTAAGATTATTAATTTGTACAGCTATGTTATGTTGATAACATGAGTGTATTGTCACACCACCATACCATCATATCCCACTCTGCTATCTGGAAGCCTCTACCATATGGTGAGTAATGCTTGAGGTCGTGTGAGCCACTGACTCGGGGCACCAATTTAGTAGATCATACATCGGCATTTTTCAAAGTGGTATGAATTTTTTTTAAAAAATTCATATTGTATAGGTTTTAAACCAGATACTATGATGTAACTGAATTTGGTAATGATGCTTTACACAGGAGTAGCTATCCTATATACATGGTAAATCCCAATTACATATCTTGGTAATTTTATATTATTTTATTATGCATGTCACTATTAATTCAATTTCACCACTAGGTAATACACATGTTTTGTGACATAATTATTATTTATTTAGTTATTGTTGATTTATTTAGACTAGGAATAATATAGAATGAAGATAGTTACAAGTTCATCATGATTGGAACATTATGAGTTATATGTCATTCATTTTTTTAATTTCACAATAACATACTATAGGAATTTTCTATTACATATATTTTGGTATATTGACTTTTAATTAAATAATGATAAAATTCATTTTAGGAATGAAAAATATTGATTGATTAAGGTGTATTGAATAATATAAATGGTGATTCTGACATATATTAATCTTGAAACCTTTATTAACGTATTTATGCTATTTTTGAACCCTAAACCACTGATTAGAGAGGATTATAAATTTGATTGTGGGATTTATTATATCAAACTTCTTATTTTAGAATAATGTATGTATATAAATTTAGAACGGTAGTTCACTCGATCAAATGATTATATTGGACATGTTAAATCCTAACTCCAGATGAAAAGGCATGGACACAGTTACTCAATGATCCATTTTTTATTTTATAAGAGCGGGGATTTTAGAAATTTGGAATAGAGAAAAAAAATTACTGGATCGTGATATATATATATATAAGAGTAAAAAAATTAATGAATATAATATTTTTTAAATTAAATGGATACCATTAAATGGAAATGAAAATTAAAAATTAAATACATTTTCCTCTATAACGTAGAATTGACACTCCATATAACAACACCTAAGACATGTGATATGAGACCAGGACCCATGACATACCATAGTTGTTATTAGTTGGGAATGTACCTTATAATTATTATTTCATGCTATGGTATTTCATTATCACATAGAAATATTTTTTTGTATATGTAGAGACATTTTTCCTTTTTCATTGGAAGGCTATGTACATATCATATTATGTATCTGTGATACATGTTTCTAATAAACTATCTTCTAAGGAATTAATTTGTAATTATTGAATCATGACACCATTTCAAACTCGTGTTGTATTCTATGTGGCAAGTGACAATATTGTATCAAGGATCATTTCCCCTGAACCGGTAGTGTTAAATCTAATAATTACACATGACGCACAACCTATGATGGCTAATATGGAAACTGCTGCCTAGATTTGGGAGGGTTTCATTCATATGATAATGACTATTAAATGTGTTTCTTGAAATTTCATAACCATGGTTGAGTGGTATCATGAATTCTAGAAGCAACACCGCCCAATATGTTTGGGTGATTATTGTCCTCTAGATCATGAGCCATAACTAGATGACATGGTTTCTATATTTCAGCATTAAGATATGCCTCTAGATTGGAGGTTTATGATCAATTATTTTATCATAAGTTATTATTACAAGTTCTGGTGGAATGTTGTTACCCAGGATGACCAACATCGAGATAGGGAAGGTATGGTTTTTCAAATATTCTTCTAAAATTACTTCTTTTCAAATAAACATAAGGAAAAGTAAGATAGAGTGTTCATGAACATGTAATAGGGAATTTTTCTATAGGGTATTATTACCATTTTATCAAGATTTAGTGATTTTCATCGACAATAATTGATTAGTAGATCATGTCTATAAGGAAATTTTGGTATTGGATTGTATACGACATTTGATCTCAGTTTAATGGATTTCTGATAAATAAAATTTTATGATATATTCAACCAATACATCACTATTGAGTTGAATTTGAGGGGGAATGAATGTGTGAACTAGGGTGGTTCAACACCCAGACATGGTAGAGGTTTCCGTATTGGAATGATGCATAATATCAAGTGTTACAATTATGTATGTTATAATAAAGCTTCTCTTAATGAAAGTTTCATTTTATTTAATTAGTTTTTCAAATAGGGAAACTCAAAACCCTAGTTTAATTGAGATGCAGTTGAATGTAGAGGAAATGAAATAGTTAGAAATATTAAACACTTCTATACTTCATTCCAACCATATTTTCATTATTGAGTATCAAAACTAAATACAGATTCTAGAGTGGGGCCAGTAGTATCTCTCCAGGTAGGCATAAAAAGTACTAGTTGACACTCAGGCCAAGGTGCTAGTTGAGGTAGGGGAATCCAATCATTGGATTAACAACACCAGTATATTGAACCTTTTTATGGTAGTCATGATTCCACTTAAGTTCACATTATAGTCTTGTTACATACAAGAAAACCAATTCAATAGGGGAAAAGTGGCGGACCACAAACTATTCATGGTAATGTTCTAGTATCCACTACATTAGTGTACAATTCATTAAAATCTGGTGCATCACACACTTTTATTTATGAGTATGTGTTGGAGAGGGTTGAAATTACGATATAGTACTTATATGGTGTAATGAAACTCGATATAGCATTGGTAGCCGATCTGACTATGTTCATCGATGTAAGGAATTCCTTCTTGAGATAGGTAGTTATTTGTTTCATGGAATATTTTTATCATTGATATAAATGATTTTTATGTAATTTTTTTTATATTGGTTAATTACCAATAAATATTATATTAATTTTTTTTCATTGGAGGTTGACATTCACATCACTTTGGGGAAGTTGACAGTTTACAAGGGAGAATGTGATATGCGTGAAACTCAAGTTGGACCTATGAATAATGGGATGGGTATAATGAAAACCAAGATCACTGCCCTCTTAATGGAAGACCAGGTTATGTTACTTATTTATTTCCCTTCTATGGTGGATCATTTAAAGGATTTCATCCAAATCAAATTCCCTTGGCCACCTCTTTTAAGAGGGGTATAACTCATAATTCACCTCGTTCTTGGAGTAGAACTAAAATCCATTAATATTTATAGGATTACACTTACATAAATTTTGGAGATTAAAAAGTATTTGGGAGGTTTACAAGTTAATGTTTTCATTCTAACAAGTACATCTAAAGGGGGAACATCAGTCCTTTTTCCATGAAGATAGAAATTACAATTATCCATTTTCTTATTACTGATGGTTTAACCAACTCACAGTTAAGAATCAGTATCCACTTCCTTTAATTGATACCCTATTTGATCAACTCTGGTGAGAGGGGATGATCTAAACTATTTATTTGAGGATGGGCTACATTCTGGTGCATGTCATCCCTTTATATATACCTCATATATGAAATCCAAGTATTTATTTCCTTTATTAGTAGTTGTTAATTCTATTCAGATGGAATAATGTGATAGATATTTTCATGGAGCTGATGAAACAGGTTTCCCACCCTTAACTAGATTCATTAATAGTAGTCTATGTGGATGGAATCATTGTGTATTCTCTCACCCGATATGACCTTCCCCACCATCCTGATAACATGTTGAATACACGGGGAGGGAACTGTATTTAGTAATAGATAACCCAATTCTTCTTTTTCATCAACATCATTCATTTACTAGGTACCACCATCTCAGATTCAATGTTATTAGTTGACACATGGTGGGTGAGAGATTTCATTTTCCGTGAGAAGAAAAAAAACATCATAGATATTAAGAGTTTCTTGGGCATATTCAGGTATTACATACACTTCATATATGATTTATTATTCCTTTTAGTGTCTGTTATAGAATGGAATAAGAAGGTAGTCAAATTAATATTTACATAATCTTGTGAGAAATAATTTCAGTAGATGAACGGTATAAAGACTTCTGTGACAATCCAAATTCATCCTTAGTTAGAAAGAAGCTATTTTGTTTATTATGATACATCATGTATTTTAATGGGATCAGTTATGATATATGATTATAAATCCATATTCTATGTGATATTTTCGATCTAGGATCAATGTATCATTTAGAGGAGGAGAGGTGAATTAGTGATATCTTTTTCTTTTATGTTTCATTTCTTTTAAAACAACATCCACCACTTCTTAATGAAATATCACTTTACTGAAAAAAAAAACATCAACATAAATTCATGTATTTTAATGGTTAACTAATGAAAATATGTATCTATGTCATTATAATTGTTTGGGAACAATCCAATACCACACAACCCACTATAAAACAATTCTTTTATGTGTAAAGAAAACATATAGGACATACCCGTACATGTTTGTATCACTGTGACAATTATAACAATGAATCATATAATTTAATCCAATATGAATTAATTCATGGTTATCTAAAAAGTAATTACATGTCCACCATTATTTTCAAGACATTATTTTTTTCTTGCGTATCATTATATAATTTTGATTAAATTCAAAAAAAATCATTACTTTTTCACCCAAAATATGGTAAAAAATTTTCTAGACTACGTGGTGATAAAATGTCAGATATCATAGAAAAATTATTTATAAATATAAATTATTATATAAATTTATGTCTAAAAGAATACAATTGAAATGATTTTGAACTGATATTGCCTTAGTCTGAATATATTATTACCAATTCCATGTTCGATATGAGAAACTATAACCATATTATTTATTCTGTCCGGGAAACATCATTAGGTATACTATAACTGGAAAATATTTCTCACAAATTCTCCTTATCTATTACCTATTTACATTTACATGTGAATAGTTTTTTTATACATAAAAATATATATTATACTCTCCTACATTTATTGTAGATCCAAATTTTGTTTAAGAGTGTATCAAAAATGTTTCTGGATTTTACCTATTTTTCAAAATCTATAAGTCTAACTTCATCTAGGCCTCATATTTTAATTTTTTAGTGATTCACTACTCTTCGTGAATGTTTAAAAAATATCATATATTATCTAAACATCAGGTTATCTAAAAATATATAACCATCATTTAGTCTAATTCAAATTATCATACCAATTTATTTATTAAGATGAAGACATATGGTCCATCCTAATTTCAAGGCCCACTTTATAATACATCATTAATGGATACTTATCATTACAATGACCACTTTTGAACATAAATCATTAAAATCATTCCATTAACATAGGATAAACTTAAACAGATTCCTACACTTCTTTACAAATAGGTGAACACAAAATTCAAACACCCTTGAAAATAAATTCTCAAATGTTCACATTTTTCTTTTGTTTACTTAGACAGATCATCCTATTTGGATGATTTCATCAATGTCAGAACACCTATTATGGAATGATCTCTATCTATATCCAATGGCTCAGGGTCCCCTCTAGTCAGATGAGTTTTTAGAAGATTATTCTGATGACTCTTGTCCGAAATTTAAATAAAACAACAGTTTTTATCTCTATATTGACCAACTTGTAAATGAAATATGGATTCTTTAATTATGGACCTAATTGAATACAACCAAAAATTATGTTATAAAAATGGTTGAAAAAAATAATATTCACCTTTTAGTTTGGTCTCAATCATTATTACATGCATCAGTCACAAAAAAACTCTTCTAACTCTAATTTTATAGTGACATACTGCATCTGATGTACGGTGTATGAATCAAAATCATTCTACCATAATTCCAGATGAAAATTGATCCTTATGAATTTTTCCTACAGATAATTAGATAGTCTGATGGGTCAAAACAATTTATGGATAAATCAATCTATGATTTAGTAAAAAAATCAACTCTGCATCTTCAAAATACTATATCCATTATCCCTGTGAAAATCAGACATTCAGCATCCCCGAACTTCATTAAACATATATTTATCTCTAATTTATCTTTGGTCCTACTGAGAATAAACATCATTTTATTCTCACACTTTGAGAAAAATATATTATCCATAAAACAATTATTCATCTGGAAAATTCATATTGATAAATTGTGATTGGGAAACATTTACATATAATACTTTCTTCTTTTATAAACTATTTCTTATAATCATGAATTCCTCATGAATGTGATAACATATAGAAGAAGAAAACTGAAGCTCTGTAATTTTGTTTTAAAATTTTCTATCTGATTTTATAATTATAAATCTCTATTTCAACTTTATCATTTTATCAAAAACTCTCTACATACTATGATGATTTCAATTTCATTACAACAAAAAACACAAAAAAACCATATTCTTCTTTTATAGACCAAAAACAGTTTCAAACAACTTGTTCCAAAAAAATCTTCACCTTTGGGTTCTATTTTCTACCAAGGTATATAAATCACTGAACATTGTAACATCAAGAAATAGATTACTTATCAAAAATTATAAAAAATAAAGAGATAACTCCTTATAGGGAAAACACCATTGACATCAAAACCATGTTATTAAAAAATATTGACTCATGAAACAACATCATATTTCATACATGTCCACAAATATTTCGTATTTAATTATTTCTTCCACTTACATATAAACACATGTTCCTATAACCACACCAACAAACTTTTCAAATAGTTCAGGCACATATATGACGAGATTATAGATTACCCAAAACTCTATTTACATACATTGTTACAAAAAAAATTAGTACATATCATTATATAGATTTAGGAAGCATTCTCCCCCATGAAAACACTATCGGAAGGAAATATGAGATAAGATATAGACACACATACCTCATCTATGGAGAGTAAGGGGATGGAATCCAATTTCTATCATCATCTTGAAAAATTATTCCTTTTGTAATGGTTTTTTGGAATATGTAAGAAACATTTTCCAATGATAGAATATACAATAGCTTAAATTCATTCTTTTAAACATTATCTTTAATGAAATTATATTTTATATAATTATATATTTAATTAATATTTTGTTTTGTGCTTTTTAATATTGATTGTACATCAATTATAACAACCTAAAATCATAGATAACATCACATCATTATGTTATTTTTCTAACTAAGGCTTTATCAACATATGTTCTGTAAAAACGTGTCTCACAGAAACATTTTTAGATTCATACATGGTATGAGTTTATGAATTTATTTCTATGTGAAATAACACAAGTTTTTCCTAGAATGAAGAATCTACTAGAAGTTGATCTTCTATAATTATTATTTCCAACACAATCATTATCTAAATACCAAAACAAGAGATTATGTTCTAAGCTATCATAACTCATTTAGATATCAGTTGTATCATTGATTCATATGATAATTATTTTCCAATTCAATAGATGTAATTATTTTGGATCACTTTGAAATAATTCACATTATGTAAGTGCGTAAAAAATGTCCAGTCTTGAGGTAGTTAGATAAAAATATATTCAATCAGCTTTCAAAAATAATTACAGTAAATTTCCATACCCACTCCATATTTAATCAACATGGTCAATACTATAATTTTTATTGAAAAAGTTTCCATGTTTTCCATTCCAATCTCTATCTTATGTTCCATACCATAAAATTTTCAAGAAAAAATATGTCATTCTTTTATTGTAATATTTTTATCCCAATATTGTCCTTAATTTCTCCCAACATGGACATTTCGAACAACTTCTTTGTCTCTACAACAAAAAAAATATCATGTTATTTCAGCATTCATACAAATGTCAATTTCATCATCATGAAAATTTTAAATTAGGGAAACCTCAAGATATTATTTCATATATAGTGTACTATCAACCCCTACATTCTTGAAAATCATATTCCTCAAGAAATTATCCAATTTAGAAATAATTAACTCAGTGATTTATTTATCACATAAAATGAATTCAACAATATTCATAAAAAAATACCATCCTTACCAAAAAAAATACATTTATATAATATTTATAGTCATATTCATGATGTTCTCAATTAAAAAATTCTTAATTCATATCTGAAATATATTTTTATATTTTTTTGATTATATATAAATAAATTTTCTAATTATTTATAACCCTTTCATTGGAGAGAATGTCGTATTAAATTAAATTCCCTCTATCTATTAGTATCCATTTCATACTAATAATTGTTAATTTATAATCATTTCTATTTTTATTCAACTTTTATTGGAATACACACATTGTACAAATAATTGTTTTATTTGAATTAGGTATGAGTTATAAAGTAGCATTATTCTCAATTTGATCTAAACCTTCTTTCATTGCCCGAATCCATTCGACATTGTAAATATATTTGATTAAAATGTTTTGGCTCAAATTTGGAATATACAGAAGTATGTGTATTATAATTCTATGTCTTTTTTATTTGAACCTTTTTATTGAAATCCAAAATTATGTTTTTATCATTTAGTTTCTTCCTCATCCTATGATAATATTTTGATGATTATTCTTCATCTCATGAAATAAATGATTTTGATTCTTCTTGTTGATTAGGATTACAATTGTTTATATATTTTTTAGAACTATTTTAAAAAAATCATTCATCCTATCCATTATCCAAATATGTATGTGTTTTTTAGCATCCTTCGCATTATTTTTTATAACATTACATAAATAGAGTCAGATAATCTTCCTATATATTTATTAAAACATAAATATCATATTCCTTCAAGAAAAATATAATAAAACATCCACATTCACCTCTCTACTAAATCATTCCAATATGTAATCCATTATTCATTATGGATTGAATAATAAATACCATTATGTGTTCTAAACAGGTAGATTGTTTATAATATATTTCATACAAAGTCATATATTATCTTGGATTGTAGAAATAAAAATCCGGAATATAAATAGTGTGATCATGGGTTTCCTCAAAATGTAATGAAAAATAAAATGTTTGATTAAAATACTTCATCCCATATCAAATATACTTTTATTATTTCATTCAAAAACTCCATTTTTAGTGGAGAATCTAGTGTACCAAATGCAAGTGTAATTCCATGATTCTGACAATTAATTTAAAACTCCTCATTTTTTATTCAATTCCATTTTTTGTTCTCATTTCTTCACTAAATACTCACATTACTTGTCATATTTAATCCAGAAACATTTAAAAATATTTATAAGATTTGATAGATGCATCTTGTAAATAACAAATGTAATCAGTCTAAATTTATAATTAAATGTAATGAAGTAAATATCTTTGTGAGTTTATTACTTCATCACTAATCCCAAGTTATCTAAATGAATTGTTATGTTGTTCATTTTGAAAAATAGTATTCATTTTTATGCACATATTATGTAATTATTAATTTATGAAAAATTTCGTTACACTATTGTCAGCTTCTTACACATTAGTAATTCCATAGAAACTATCTATCTTTTGTGACATACTCATGTTTCTATGAAATATGTGTCCTGTAATTTAAATCCAAAACTGATTATTTTCAATCATATTTAAAAAAAACTATAGATTCTAGACACTCCAACATGGAACAATATTACTTTGGTGTTGTGGAATCTTGTAAATATATTTCATTCTTCCCCTATATTCAAAATAAACTCATCATTTATGAATATAAATTTTTTAATTCATCATGATGTTATGAAATATGTCAAAAATTTTCCTTAATCCCGTCAATACACAATCATTTCTTGGAATATATTATTTGTTCCCCAATAATAGCATATCCAAAACCTTTGTGTCAGTACAGCCATTAATCTATATGAAATTCACTATGAAATTTAGATACATTCTATCCAATCATTACATTATAATTTTGTTATCATTGGACTATTTTTATAACAATGATTTTTGGATTTATCCAATGTGATTTAAAATTAATATATTTTTGTTACTAGGATTTTTTATCTTTATTATAATTATAACTATCTACTATTGGTATAATCTCCCCACAATGTTCTCTAAAACAATACAAATCATTGAAAAAATCTAACTCATGAAGATGCATGCTTGAGGACAAGTAATAAACCTGAATTTTAAATGTGATAGGGTACTGATTAAATGCAAATTTTAATGTTCTACAAGAGGAGGAGGATTTTATTTTTTGTTTTATTTCTATTTGGGAAAGGTAGAAAGGAGACAAGGATGTTTCTACGCTTGATAATGATCTTGTTCATGGGAGTAGAAAACCAATGTATGAGAGAAAATTTGAGTACCTAGGGATTTGATTGTTGTTTAAGGCCTTAATTTATTACGATTGATGTTCCTTCATCTTGAGGGATTCAAATGTTGGGTGATGTTATTGTTTTATGAGATTTGTATTCATGGAATTATATGACATTAGATTAGTATGAATAGATCATGATAGGAACATAGGGATATATATTGACATGGATTTTTCATAATAGGGATATATATATTTCATTTGATATATTTTCCAATGTGATCTATCAAATGTGATTATATTTATATCTGATAAATCAAATGAATGAACTATTATGTCATGCTAATTATCTGGTTAATCAATGTTTAGAGGGATCATTGTCTATATTTTCTTATTTTTTATCCCATATTGAGGATGAAATTTTTTATCTAGTGTTCAATTAATTTCATTTTCCATGTATATAAAATGATTCCCTATAATCTTTCAATTGAGCCTTAGGAGTGAAAAAATCAGAATGCTCTTGGAATATTTAAACTATATCATCTTATATCTACCAAGGATTCAATGGATTTTCATCTAAATGAATTAATCCAATGGTTCATGAGATTAATGGAAATTGAGACTATTCATGCCATATCTTTCATGTATGATATGATGTGATAATTTTATCTCTAATGTACCCTAATGTTCATTGGGAACGGTGGCCCTAGGTAGCCAAAATCTGTAATGAGTCTATCCAAAAGATCTTCAATTAAATCGAAACACCCAAAAATAAGTGGACGAATAATTCTTCCTAGATTCATCTTGGGAAATCAAATAATTATTTTGAAATTCTATAGTTACTTAGCCAGTTATAAGATATATCATGGAAAAACTATGATTTGGTGTTTTGATTCACTTCAATAAAGACATGTTATGGGATGTGAAGGATCATGAGTTTATGAACCTGGCGTAAGGGAAAATATTTAATCATAGACAATGATATATGTTCCAATGATCCATAGAAATTTTCTCAGGCCATACCAGCATATGTGATCACAAGGGTGATATGTTTCCATGATGCGATTTTCTATGAGTTTTGTACACATGTGAATGTTTTTCACATTTGTAGGTTTTCAGATGCGATGGATCATTCCCTAGTCATTAAAGGTAAGATAATAGAGTCCCCAACTAGTGGCCAAGCTATATCAGTATGGTGAATTGGGAGGTCTTCTTTATCCTACAGGAAGAACTACTATTATAGTTAACACTTTGGAAATTGTGGGAAACGTATATAGGTATTGAAAATCTATTTCTGGATTGTTCTCTATTACTGTGCTACCAGGGTGGAAAATATTTTTCACATGTAGAATATGTGTATTTTCTTTAGTTTTAATTGTTTTTCATGTGGTATTTTATTCAAATATAGTGTATTTTTGTGACTTGTAGTAGCAGATACGTGGTAGGGTATTAAGATAGGTACACATGTATGGGAAGGACACATGTACACCTTAACACACTGGTATATAGAGTTTCAATGGACTCATAGGGATATTTAGGGTATGCGGTACCCTAGTGGAGGATAAATAATAAAATATATAAGGAGTATAATAGGGAAGTTATAATAGAGTATAGTGAATATGGGTATGAATCATCTTTGCTATGTAGTCTAGTACGACTAGATTGGATGCAACACCTTTTACCATCAAAGGTATTTTTCTTATTTCATCTACTAATGGATTTGTATTGTATGATGTAAGAGCATTATATCCCATTATATCTATCTTTTATAAATATATTTTTATTGTTTTTATAAATATTATATTTTGTAGTTGACCAAAAATACACTAATGGTAGTCAGGTTAGAGAATATGAAATGTTAGAAGACATGTTATTTAGAAATTTGGGGATAAAATTTCATTTGGGTTCATTTTTTTCAATAAATGGATGGTTTCATATTGATTATATGTATACATTTTTTAGTTTTTTACAATGATCATAGTCACCTTTATAAGATAAATTTTACATTTATATCTATATATGGAGGTAGTTATTCTCACCAGGGTGAGTGAGATCTTCAATATGTTCATTCAAGAAAAATTCCATGCAATTTTTATTGTTTCATGGATCATAGAGTATTCCATGTTCTGGATGAAGTAAGATTTAAGAATCATACAATAATTATAGTGGTAGACGATGGTCTAGATGTGGTTCTTAATGTTTTCTACCCGTCACCACTAGAGTTTGAGAGAGAGTTTGTTCAAGGAGTAGATCCAGTTTCTATCCAACCCTACATGATGTAACTGGTATGGATTGGATAATTGAATATTATGTTGGATGATCTAGAATTTAATAGTTTCATAAGGACTAGAACTTCACCAACTGGTTCTCCCATTATTTTTCACCATGAAGGATGATAATAAATTGAACTTCTATTGGGACTATATGAGATTAAACCAGATGACCATCATTTACCAGAATCTTCTTCCACTCATCAAAAATATCATTGAACTTCTAAGAGTTTCTATGATTGTCCCCAAAATTCATATAATATTAGGTTATCACTAGATGACTGTGGGACCATCAGAAGAACCTTAAACTACATTTAGGAGAAGGTATGGATTTTTTGTGTTCATAGTAATTTTTTATGTATGATGAACACACCAATATTATTCATGGACATGATGAATTATATATTTCATATTTTTATTGACTACATTATGGTTGATTTTTTATATGAAAAATTTATATAATCCCATTCATTTGATGATCATGCACAAAAAATATAAATCATCTTGACTACAATGATAGAGGATCATATATACTCCAATACTACCAAATTCATTTTATGTATTGATAATTTTCATTTATTTGGTCATTAAATCATATAACAAGAAGTTTTAGTGGAAACAAATTATTATTCATTTGTGGTATCATGTAGGAGGAACAAAAATGTATTTGAGATTCAAATTTGTCTCAGTCTGGTCAGTTAATATCAGTGTTTTTTCTAGGACTCTACCATTTGAATGAATCAATATCTGGGATGTTTATGAATCTGGTTATGTTTTTTCGGTCAAATGATTTTGAGGGTGATTTTTATGGGATTATGATAAGGAAGGTATAGTAACCAATCTTTACCATAACTATGCTAGGTAAGGCATATAGCAGGTTATGTAACACATTTAATATTCATCTTGACATGGTTATGATAAACGAGGATTGGGAGGTTGATTGTGGCTCCAAAAAATGATACCACAAGAGGGGAATTATCTATCCCAAACTCTAGAGTTATATATATTGGGAACACACGTTGATATTTTGTAGATACTAACTTTTGGACATGAGGTTTTTGGATTATATGGACAACTTGAGCTTTTGGTATATATTTTTTTAACCGTACCTGAACAATCAAGGGATGAGGTGGTTAATGTATATGATGTATTTTTTATATCATTATTGGTTATACATAAATAAAGTGAAACATATTTGATGATTCTTTGATTTATAAGACACTGATAGATGTGGTACAAGATTTTCATACTGATTGGAGGATGATGTAACTATTTGTAAACATGCATCATGATATTCCTTAGTTAAATGGATGAGTAGATCTTAAAATAATATATTTTATACCCATTATTACTAATCACATAATTATAGATATGTTATATGATACAAAGGTATTATCTATGAGTGATAGTCTATATGATTTGGATCCATCCTGATGGACTGTTAGTAGTGAAAATTTTCTTCTCTTCCATGGCTGAGTATCAGTTTCAATGAGCTTTCATGATGAACTGATGATAGAGTGTCAAGATTCTAGATGAACGGTACATCTAAGTAATGCAATGACGTATCATATTATCATTAGAAATTAATGGTGTCTATTAATTAAGAATGAGGTAGTGGTACTCATGGTTATCTGTTTCACTTGTCTTTGGATGTTGATTAAGAATTAGTGGCCTATTGAACTATTTTAGAATCTTCCCATTATAGTGTAAAAAGTGGTTGGTTTCACTATTGATCTTATGATAGGAATTTCCTAGATATTAGTAAATAATTATTCTTTATTTGTGATTATATATTGAGTGAAAAGGTATCACACTAATTTTCTATTAGGTAGACCTTCAATTTTGACATTCTAGGGAATTTTTACATGTTGTAGATATTCATGTTTGAAAATGTTCTATGTAGTATAATTTTTTAAAGAAATACTAATATCACATTGTGGTTCTATAAGGTTCTTTACTCGAATTATTGATCCTAGATTCTTCTGGATATGTTCTATCATGAATAGATAGAAGACCAATGGGAATGAACTATTTAGATGATAATGGATATGTCACAAGATTTTGTATTTGAAATTATTTTTTCATTGGATAATAATTTATCCCATATGAAATTATCTTATCAAAATATCTTCTAGAAAACAATAATAATGAATTATTTCAATTAATCATATGTAATTTTATTCCATTAACCTCTTTCATTTTTTGACGTATGTGAGTCTATGCATATTGGACATAGTGTCATGCCAGAGAAACCAGAGTAGTTTCAATTAATTGGGATTTTTTTTGACCACATAGATAATATGAATATATTATTATTTCCATTAAAGACAACCTATAATATTTGAATTTGGTGATCATGTTTTCAGTTGCTGCCACCAAGGTTTGCGCAACACCATATCAAGAAACATGTATTGCTAGTGTTAATGATTTTCAGGACATTTGAGATAGTGGAATGATTTATTCAAGTGGAATATTTATTGAAACTTCTAGAATTAAATAATTCCATGAACGAAATTACTCACATATAAAGAATTTAGATATTCATCAACACCCTTCACATGTGATAGAAATTAATGAGGATGAGCATAGTGTAGTTATGTCCTTTGAGGTGCATCCAATATGGATTATGGACAAAAGTGGAATGTATATATGGGGAATGACCATTCATCTACTTTGAGTTTTTTAGTATCATGTGCATGTTCAAAAGGATTATTATGAGATATAATTACATATGAGAGAGAATTTTGTTTACTTTTTCATTGATAGCTATCATCAAATCACTTAGTAGCTAGAGGATGAGCTGCTATATGGTTGAGATGTTTCCACATCCAATATTATTACATGTACAAACTATTTTAGTGTTGGTTAAACAAAATGTAGTTAGCATTTATTTGTTCATTAAACACTATTGGTTGGGACCCTTTTTTATTATGGAGGGAATTTGATAACGATAATTTCATAATGTTTAGGGGTGTATGTTTGAATTAATTAAGCTTGGATAAAAACATGTCAAGGGGTTATGGACTTTATACATGTTTTGGAAGGAATAAAAGTTTTTTATGGTCTTTTATGCAGAATATGGGTAATAAATATTCCACTAGAAACATTCCAAATGTAAACATGTCACACAATATCAAATTATCGCAACTAATATTCCTTGTACTTTCTTAGAGTGTGAAATGTTAAATTCCATTAAATTCATTCACACTGTGAAATGGTTGATTTTGGATTATGTAACCTGAGGAGACGTGTTTTTCACCATACTCTACAAATTTAGAAATTCACATCTAAATAGGGTTTCAGGTCATGAGTATCTCAGGACCAGTGGTTTTAAATCACTATGTACAAGAGATTTTATGTCAACTATTATGCATACATATATATATATATCACTCCCAAAGGATAATCTAATGTATTTTCATGTGATTTGATTTACTCCTAACATCTCTATCATGTATTCAATTTCATGTGAGATTATTCCAATATATTTTCCCCTATTTAAATATTTTTCTCTATTATCATGGTGTAATTTTTTGATATTCATTTAATAAACTTTTTTATCTTCATTATTGTGTGATCTTAGTATTCATTGTGACCAATACAACCATAATTATATGTTTTTGTTACCATTTGGAATCATTTATTTAATCATCATATGAATGTTATTTTTTCAAAAAAAAATCCAGATGATCTTTTTCTATTTTTCCAATTTTGTTTAATATTATTTGATTTCACCAAAAAAAAGATGCACATTAAAAATTATGATAATGGGTGATAGGGATGGTGAGTTTATAATACTGTTTAGATCCATTTGGATCAAATTGTATCGAGTCTAATCTTCTAGCTACCTATAGTGTGAGACTTATTTTGAAAAATAATGCATTGGATAAAATTTTAATGTATGATTTAGACCGAAATAAAAATTTAGGTGATTATTTATGATATTTTAAAAATTTAAAATGTTTTAAAAAATATTTATAGTTGGTTATAATTTTAAATAAAATTTGTGTGATAACATGAAAGATAATAGATAAATAATAATTTAATGACAAGATTGATAATTGAATGAAAATGATATTTGGCTAAATTAGTCGTTGTGACTTTTGAGGTTTTGTTGTGTTATTCCAATCATTATTAATTATATTGTAATTTATGATTAAATGATTATATAAAATAATTTTCCCAATGATACTGAAAAAAATAAGAAAATAAATTTTTTTACTGATGATAAAATGAAAGGTCACTGCCTAATGATGTTGAAATGCATATACAAAGAGATGTTCAAAATTATGGAAAAATTTATATATATAGGTATTTTTCCAATGATCCTAAAATGATTATATATGGTCCTATCTGAGTAATGATAAAATTGTTTTATAATGGTATTTTCATAGTGATGATAAAATTATTATATATTGGAAATTCCCCTGTTATGAAAAAATACACATAGGGATTCATTTGGTCTTTTGATTATTCTATGGACATGGGGTCATAGTATTCATGGTTGTTTTATGTTCATAGATATGTTCCATCATAGTAGAAAAAAGAGATTTTTTAAAATAGATAATTGACTAATTAATAATCCAGATTATTTCATTATTGCATGAACTTATTATCAACCTATTTTTATAAATTGTTGTTATGAAATACTATGTTCTTCTCACAACCAATTCATACTACCATTTAGAAGCTAATAAGAATATATGGATTCATGTTTGGACAAGGGGAAATAACATTTTTTCAACTTTTCATTCCTATATGGGTTGGATCTTGGATATTGGACAGACATGTGGTTTGGATTTCAGTTCATTTGAGTTTAATTGTAACAACATGGTCATTGATTTGTATTATATTCAGTGTTTCATTTAGTTACATTTCATCCAGTAATTATATTATATTTTTTTATTCGATTATTTAGTGGAAATTTGATTTTTTGTTTTTCCATTATGATGTTCATTTCTACTTTTTATTTCATTCACATATTTCATTATTTTTATGGTAATTATAACACTCAACCATGTAATATAGTCTTTGTACTATGTTCTCTATACCCTTTCTGTTAGTCGGTCGCCTCTAGAATATAGGGATTTTCACATTTTTTTACTAA
Organism: Viscum album; assembly: GCA_963277665.1. Classification (NCBI taxonomy): domain Eukaryota; kingdom Viridiplantae; phylum Streptophyta; class Magnoliopsida; order Santalales; family Viscaceae; genus Viscum; species Viscum album. The sequence continues at coordinate 1,068,379,018 of OY728157.1, read as the reverse complement.
CAACATGATTTTTACATTTGAAAGAGTTATACATTGAGTTAAATCTCAATTATTTTAATGTAGATGAATTTTATATACAATCTTGTTAAATATTTTTATCTCATAAATGTGAAGCGTGATTCTATTTTTATGAACATACATCATTTTTAGAAAACAGCTATCGTAATTCCATTAACACATTAAAAAGTTATCCAGGATGTGAGTTTGAAAGTCAATATAAGAGGTTATTATACTCAAAAAGGCTATAATAAAAATGATCAAATTCTATGGCCCAATTGTATAATATTTTTATAGAAAATTTAAATTGAAATCTTTGTGATATTTATCAAAACAGGGTCAATGAGTATGACATTCCTAATTAGTTTTGTACAAAATGTATGAATAATGATTTTTATATTATTAATAGGGTTCTTATTGGCCCTATTCTAATGAAGCCTGCTTTATGATTTATGTAATCGTAGAGAAAAAAAATCTAATTACAGTTATCATTTTTATTTCAAATGCTTTATACACAACATAATTTTGTATGTTGTCATGTATTCATCCATATGCGATGAAGAAAATTTCATTAGATATTCATCGTCCGGAAAATCATATAGGATGTTAAATAAAAGTTTCCATATTTTGGATTAATATGTGAATGTATAATATAATGAAACAAATAAAAATGAACCAAATACCTCTATAAATGTTATACAACATGTCCATTCAAATATATATATCAATGCCAAACCAAATGATATTTTTGTAAAAAAAATTTACAAAAATCATTCATTATTGAAGAAAATTTTGAACCCAAACCATTAGATGAATATTAAATATTAAATACAGCTATACCTATATCAATTTGGTCACATAAAAGCATTCCATTGACGAATGCATTTGATACCCAGATAGAGGATCACAAACATGGGATTATCTATTGCCCTAGGATGAAAAAAAAAATTTCCACATCATGATCCAAATAACATAATTAAAGAAATCAAAAATGAATTATAGGTAATATAAATAAATTAATAAATTAATTGTATTGAGGTAAAAAATATAGTAGGTAGTACAATAACCTTTGGTCTTCTTTACATGCAACACTATGTGGATTTATAGGAACCAAGTAGATGCCTATGTTGTAATAATTAGAAACAAATGCATATTTTTTATGCAAGGATACAATGAAGAATAATGTATTGACTATAGAGAAAATTTTTCATCAGTAGATATACTTGAACCCATCATTATAATTCTTTCAAATTATTCACATCATAATTTTAAATTTTATCAAATGGATTCCAGTGGTACATTCTAGAAAGGTTATATTATTGAGGGTGTATTTATTGAAAACCCTCCTATATTTCAATGAATTAATTTTCAATGTCATTTATGTAAATTAAAATTATTATTTTTATAGATTAAAATGATCCTAGATCATTTTATTATTGAATAAAAACATTATAAATTTAAAAAGAATTTATAAAAAATGTTCTAGAAACTAAATTATTTATAAGCTAATTTTTAATGGATATTTTTGTAGTAAAAATAAATTATGATGAAATTATTTTAAAATCATGAAAAAAATCCATATGTATTTAATTTTACATAATTAATAAAAATAAATTTTTAATGAGTTTAATTGGTGAGTTAAAATACTTATTTGGACTTAAAAAATTTCAAATCAGTGCAATAATTATTTTATATATATGAAAATACATAATGTATCATTGAAGTCATTTTTGGAAGGATAATATCGAATGTATTGAAAATACCATGAGCATAAGCTATAATTTAGATCATGACGAAGCTGGAATGGTTGTATATCAAACTACATATAGTGATATGATTTGAATTTAATTATACTTAACTTCTCTAAAAAAAATTTGTTTAGTGTGTCCATGTTTGAATATTTTTAATCTATACTTAATGAATATAATTAAATATTTTTTTGTCACATGTTTCCCTATACATGTAAAACCCTAAATTATTATAATATGAAATCTGAATTGGATTCATAAAGAGTCTATATAGCCTAAAAAAGAACCTCATTCCATACCCTATTTGAGGAATCTTTTCTTAAAATAAAAAACTCTAGAGTGGCAATTTATATTCTGCAAACTCATGATGAATTAATATTTTGGAAAATATCCCCCCAAATAATCTAATAAATAAATGTATAGCTGAATAGATAGTAGAATAATTCAAAACCCATATTAATTATTTTGATTTTTTATCTAAAGGAGAATAATATTTTTAGTTTATTTAAACTAAATTCTCATTGCATTGGTGATTATTGTTTAAATATAATTGAAAAAGTTGGTTTATAGATGAAAATAAAACATTTTATGTATTCCATGAAAATGTTCTTTTACCAAAACATTATTTTTGAAGATGGGGTGAAGGATGTTGTGATTAGAATTTTTATCTTTGGTCAAGAATGTGACTTCACTTTTAATTAATGGAATGAAAATATCTGGGTACCACATATTAGAGAATATGAGGATGATCATATATCTTACCCTATGAACCATCCCTATTCTTAGATTCAAATATTCTAGATGAATTTAAAAATGATTCAAGATATCATACAACCATCTAAATTTGTTTTTTTATAGATTTAAGGATTATGTTGGTGTTCCTTCATTACTTGATCTTCTTAGGGGAGGTATATTTCATTTCTGCAAGGTATCAAATTTTTTTAATTATATAACCAACATTACAATGTCTTTATATAATTCCTTCTAATTTCATTATTAGACATATTGTAGAATAAAAAAAATATTATTCAAGGTTAAAAACACTTGTATATCAAAATTTATTTTATCTATTGTTGGAATAAAAAAAACATTATTACTATGATATTTGAAAGAATCATTTTTCCAAGTGGTTTCAGTTTGAATTTAATTACATGTAATGGAATAATGATATGTTATTATCATTTCATTGGGTATGTATTTCTAAAGATGGGATAATATTTAAATTATTAAATCTAGTAACTCATCATTATATGTCAATACATATAGATGATAATATTATGTAACTTTATGAAGTTATTTACGATGATTACTACCCTAAAAGGGTTGAATATAAGGCTACATATATGGTTGAAGAAGTTCAAATATAATTTCAAGAAAGATTAGAATAGAATATTTGTAGAGACCCATATCTTGACGTACATGGACTTTACATTACTTTTGCGGAATACTTAGTACATAACAAAAACACACACACAAGGACCGTAATAGTTTAGTGTCTTTGGAAACTCGGAGTATAATCTTCTAATCATGGGGAAAGATCTTCAACATCTCCCATAAAGATCTTCCTTTTTATTTTACCTAAAACCTTTCTTTATATCCTGGGGAAAAGAAAACATAAAAGGGTGAGCTCAAATGCTCAGTAAGGGTAAACAAAGGAAATATCAATCACATAATTTTCATAAGAACATAACATTTTTGGAAATCTTAAACTGAAAAAGAGAGCATAATTTCATAACATGGGATAAATCATAGTAGTGAAATGAAATCATAACTTAAAACATTACTCATTGTGGCATACACACATAATCATAGAGAATCATTTCTTGTTAGTCAAGACTCATTGCCAAGACTATCTTAGTGGACAAAGTCCCTTTCTGAATCGAGTAATCCTCGTTTCAGTCCTGTTTCACTGAACCGGTATAACCTACCATTCCAGCCATGTCTATCTCATGAGATATAAAATCTTTACCCAATGCATTGGAGGGAGATATAGGTCCCACCCATCTTATAATGAATCCTTTCTTATGTGTGCCACATAATCATAAAACATACATCATCGCATAACACATGTAACAAAAATGGGATTCTTGAAACATCATGACATCATAAATCAATTCATATAAGATAAAGGAATTCATAAACATAATTCCATCACAACATAGTCAAATCAATGTAAAAATATGGATAGAAACAGAACCCTTTATTATCTTATATGGAAAATAATTTTGATAAAACACTTGAATTGAATTCTTGAGGAAAATATCCTTTCTTCTTCAAAATCAATTTCTTTTCACAAAACATCATGCAATTTTAAAAGAAAGAGATTTTATTGAAAATAGTCATGAAATATTTTAGAGGAAGCTTCATGAAAATAAGGCTTTATAAAACAGTAGAAATCCGTTCGTGCCGTATAAGTTAAAAAAAACATTCTTCGTACTTTTGTCGGAAAAGTCAAAAAGTACCTCGTACGGAAAAACGACAAAAGATTCCTTTCATATTCTTTACTAAAAACTCACCGAAGGGTAAAAATGGATTTAAAAAAATTGTAGGTGGATGGAAATAATATTACATATTGATGAAACATGGATGTGGATGATAAAATACACCCCAGTAAATACTTATGAATAAACAATCTCGGATAAAAATGAGATTGTGATATTTCCCTTACCTTAGGTCCGACTTGCTTTGTAAGTGTCCGAACCTCCTGTATAATGATTTAAATCATGTTATTGACTTATTACAGAATCATATTCATTGTTATGATATCATATATGGTTCACTTATGACATTATATTACCCGTTATTTTGTAAATTCCATGTTAAAGAAGCGTTTTGGGTAAAATCGTTTCATTTATCGTAGGTGTTTTGACTCGTTGTTCTTGACATCATTATTACTTATATCATGATTTACTTACTTCCAGAATATAAAATATGATTTATATATCATATATATTCAGTATATATATATATATAATAGGTAGATAAATAAAATGAAAAACACCGTTCATGGAGACGGTAGTCCGTACGTACGCATGAACGCTGTTTTCCTTTCATTATTGTCTTGAAATGGAAGTAAGTAGATGACATACATAGGTATATATATACATAAATCCAGTAGCTTTATAATGTCATATATTTCATTATTATTTCTTATATATACATTATAATCATTCTTAAATGGTTAACATGGAGAATGAATCTCATCGCGTCGTGGAGACGGTATTCCGTACGTACGCACGAGCGATGATATCATTTCTATAAATATTGAATTGAATTGGAGTGGATTATACAATATATCAGAATCAATATGATGTTGTAATAACTATTTATAGTTATTCTTTACACCATTATACCCATCCATGTAAGGTGGTGGTGGAAAATAGATTACACCACGGCGTGGAGACGGTATTCCGTACGTACGCACGCGCGGTGATTTCTTTTTCCGTAGGATGGATAGATGGTGAAATAGGGTTGTTTCATACTTATAATAACATATCAGTATATGAGTGATACTGATTTTATTACTTCATAATGAAACAACCTAAGAAGAAGAAGTGGAAGAAGAAATAAAGATGAAAGAATTGGTAACGGTAATTACCTCTTCTTTGAAGTGCCTCTTTGAGACCTCTTCTTAGGGAACTAGAATTGGTCTTTGAGGAAGACCAGAACCTCTAGGATGTTGCTAGGGAAGTGGAGAAGAGATTTTGGCAGGGGTTGGCCGAGCTTGAGTGCTCAAATTGGTGTGAGGAGGAGGGGAAGGAGGTGTCCTTTTATAGGGGAGGAGAGGGGCACCTTAGGAATATCTCAAAATATTATTTTATATTAAAGTCAAAATCGGTTTATAATGGTTCCAAAGGGTCTTATTTCGAAGCTAAAGTTGGTATGGGTCGAAATCCTATCAACCAATAAGATTTAGACAAGTTTAGGGTATTATTTTAACCTTATCAATTAGATTTAACTCTAAGTTAAATAATTTAACTTTTACCGTGTCTTTTTGTTTTCTTTCACTATATGGTTAATACACTTACTATAACATGCCAAACGAACCCCAAATTGTTTATTATTAATATTAATATCCTTATATAAGTCATTTGGCCGAACCTTATATTTTTAGGAATAAAATAACAATTAATAATATAATATTTGATTTAAAAACTAATTTGTGTCAATTTTGACACTATTTGATATATGATTTTTGTGAAAGTCATAACAGAATTATATGTTCGAACTAAGTTGATTAAATCAACACTAATATATCATAGTAACCTAGAAAATTAGTGGAATTCATAAAAAGTCTCAAATTATATTTATTTTGGTGTTTATAACATCAATTATGTCAATATTTCATTGATAAGATAATTACTGCATCATCATTGTGTCATAAATAAATTAAATTATTTGATGTCTAAAAATTACAAATAAAATACCATCATGTAGTAAATCTTTTTAGCTTTCTAATGAATATTTACAATCGAATTAATCTTATGTATAACCCCATATTAAAAATGATTTACTTATTAAACTTTGATTTTAACTATTTTAACTCTTCTTTAAATAAATTAATAATAAATGTCCTAATCTAATCCAAGTGGGCCTAAATGGTCATATTTTATTCCTAAGTTTGTTTTTGGTCGAATTACACTTGTCCAATAGAATTAGGACATGTGTCAGGGTAATATTAATATCATATTTACCCTTAGTTACCTTATTTACTATTAACCGTGGTAAAAAAAGTAAAAAGTTACTATTCACCAAAAAAATTATTTTCATCTCATTGAACCACATTTTAGTCCTTGATATTAACCGTGTCTCTCGGATTTTCGAAATTCCATTCACAGAAGCGGTAAAATTAAGTTTTATGTAAAATTCAGTTTTTAACCTACCACTTAGTAGTTTCACTATTCATCAAAAATTGATGTTTTTCAGAACAATGCCAAAATTTCATCCCAAGCTATATTTCATATTCCGAATTCAAAAATGAAGTCTATTTTAGAAAATTCATAACATAAAAGTTGCATTAATTAATTTTATAATTAAATCCCGCTGTTAAAACAAATAGCGTGTTTTTAAGAAACAATATCTATCAAAAGATTGACACTTGTTTATGTCTAGTTTAAATGTGAAACTACATCCAATGACCAACATTGTATTGAATTGTAAAAATATATTCTAAATATACTTTAAAACCACTCAAATTAATGATTTATCACTATTAAATATTTCGATTAAAAAAGTTGTTTTTAATTATAATTTAGTAATTTTCACTATTCATCAGAATATGAAAGTTATCCGAAAAGTACCAAAATTTCACCTTAGGCTAAATTCGATACTCCGAATCCAAAAATAAAGTTCATTTTGAAAAATAAGATTTAATGGATTTCAAAAAGTGGTTATTACTATTCATAACGGCTAGTTTTAATAATATTTTTATAGCATATCGTTGTTTAGTGAAACTCGGTATTGCGTACTACACACGCTATCGAGGAAGGTCGCGATTGCGTGTAATGCAAGTCAAGTCAAGGATGTGTGTTGTGCAAGCTCCTTTTGGTGTAGCGTACAACACAAGACATTAATAAAATTAAAAAGAATATTTTTTTATAAAATCTTGGGCTGTTACATTCTACCCCCCTTAAAATGAATTTCGCCCTCGAAATTCGTCGGGGTTATAAATGGTTTACTATTTGAAAGTTTGTTTAATAGAAACCCACATCGTAAAAGGGAATACCATAACTTGGCTTTAAAAACTAAAGTATGAAATGTAACGATTACCCAAGTAAACTAATCACTGGGTTTCCACATAGGTGAAAATATGGATATGGAAGAGAAATCTAACCATCATGTTCTGATGGAGAGTGGTAGAGAACATGGCTATGGAAAAGCCAGTAATCACAAATCCATAAATTTGTGACGATCTAAGGTACCATCTGATTTATCAGGTATAAGAGAACTAGGACAACATTTTTGGTTTTCAAGATTATTTCCCTAAAGTTAAAGAATTTGAATTAGAATAAATACTTACTTTATTTTGGTACAATCTCACTGTTGTTCGTGCCTTTAACAATTTCCACTTCATCTCTTAAATAAATGAAGTTGAATTTGTTATTCGTGAAGTGTTAGCAGATCATGTGATAGAATGACGGGTCATTCCATCTGTCTCAAAAGGTTAGTAAAATTTATATACATAAGTCGATCTATAGTGGGATTAATCATATATGGTTCCTAAAATGGACTTATACTTCATATATCATACTGATTAATATAATAAAACTAGTTTCTACTAAACAGGGACTTCCTGTAGGTCAGTGGTAGGTGATAAAGGCCAGTCGCACTTCGGTTGTGGGTTCGATTCCTACAGCCTTGTCCGAAGCGATGGGCTGTCGCTCGTCCTGCAGGTTGTCCCTTTTTCAAAAACAACGTTACTATAACATCCCATCAATAATATCGAAAATCTTCTATCCTTAAACAATACTAACTTATGTCCAACATAATCCAGTCTAATCTTTAGGCTTATACATAATACTGCAGTCCACTCTCATAATATAGTGACAACGATTACCAGAGATTTAATACTGTCCTTGATCCCCACATATCATAAGATATGTCTTGTTGGTCACATTCAAAACATTCAAAGTCCTTAATCGTGTATTCTCTTGAATACCTTAGTGAAAACATGAGTGCAGTTAAAAGTTAACACTTTCCACATACCAAAATCCTCAAAATTCTATATACTCAAACCATGATATCACTTAGTCCTTATATCAATCATGAGCTCATGAATACTATCAAACATTTAATTTTCTCCTTATCCCTTCATTATGCGCATATCATCTACATTCCAAAAATATCTGAATAACCTTTCATGGATACTGGTAACATTAATCATACACTTTCAAAACACAAGGAAAGACAACAGTGTAACAATCCATAGATGTCTCTTTATTCCAAAATTACACATGATAAACATGTAATCATTCCACTACATTCTCAAACCATTGACCGAGCTTCAAAAATTCTTTCATCTCACATATCATTTGTAGTCTCTTCATCATCATCCACATAAATACTACCCATATGACCATACTGATTCTCTTCATGAGTCTTTCCCTTAGGGCATTTGTTTGCATAATGCCCATACATTCCACATTTAAAACACTTAACCATTTTTGATGTCGTAGCAATACCATTATCCTCATCCATGGTGTTAACCGACCCTTTTCCTTTGCACTTACTTGCTTTGTGTCCTTCTTTTCCACACCCAAAGCATCTTCCAGTTCCCTTGAAACATTCTCCTTGATGCCTCTTCCCACATGATTTACATAGGGGAAATTGAACTTTCTTTCCTCTATGATCATCATGGAACTCCATCTTTCTCTTATTAGTCGAGTCAGGAAACTTACCAAATTTTACTTTATTGATCATGTTGTGAGATTGCTGATTCGGCATAATAATGATGTTTGGGCATCCAAATCCCATTTCATTTGGTTGCTCATGAAGAATATCATTCCATTGTCCATCATATCCTCCATTATCGTGAATCATCTTGTTTCCAGCCATATTCTAAAACCCAAAAAAGAATAGTGTGAGAGGCAAAAATCATAATAAAGGGGGAGTAACTTAAATATCTAACATCTTTGGTTTAATCTAATATCGTTACCATAGTTCTAGGACTATATCCTATACGTATACTTATCCTTAGGGGCATCCCTAGACATACCTTAGAAATATCTCTAGGGATCTCACTAATGTTTTCGCGTCCTAGTTTCCAAAGGTTGACTAAACCTTTCCTCTGATACCAACTGTAGAGACCCGTATCTTGACGTACATGGACTTTACATTACTTTTGCGGAATACTTAGTACATAACAAAAACACACACACAAGGACCGTAATAGTTTAGTGTCTTTGGAAACTCGGAGTATAATCTTCTAATCGTGGGGAAAGATCTTCAACATCTCCCATAAAGATCTTCCTTTTTATTTTACCTAAAACCTTTCTTTATATCCTGGGGAAAAGAAAACATAAAAGGGTGAGCTCAAATGCTCAGTAAGGGTAAACAAAGGAAATATCAATCACATAATTTTCATAAGAACATAACATTTTTGGAAATCTTAACCTGCAAAAGAGAGCATAATTTCATAACATGGGATAAATCATAGTAGTGAAATGAAATCATAACTTAAAACATTACTCATTGTGGCATACACACATAATCATAGAGAATCATTTCTTGTTAGTCAAGACTCATTGCCAAGACTATCTTAGTGGACAAAGTCCCTTTCTGAATCGAGTAATCCTCGTTTCAGTCCTGTTTCACTGAACCGGTATAACCTACCATTCCAGCCATGTCTATCTCATGAGATATAAAATCTTTACCCAATGAATTGGAGGGAGATATAGGTCCCACCCATCTTATAATGAATCCTTTCTTATGTGTTCCACATAATCATAAAACATACATCATCGGATAACACATGTAACAAAAATGGGATTCTTGAAACATCATGACATCATAAATCAATTCATATAAGATAAAGGAATTCATAAACATAATTCCATCACAACATAGTCAAATCAATGTAAAAATATGGATAGAAACAGAACCCTTTATTATCTTATATGGAAAATAATTTTGATAAAACACTTGAATTGAATTCTTGAGGAAAATATCCTTTCTTCTTCAAAATCAATTTCTTTTCACAAAACATCATGCAATTTTAAAAGAAAGAGATTTTATTGAAAATAGTCATGAAATCTTTTAGAGGAAGCTTCATGAAAATAAGGCTTTATAAAACAGTAGAAATCCGTTCGTGCCGTATAAGTTAAAAAAAAAACATTCTTCGTACTTTTGTCGGAAAAGTCAAAAAGTACCTCGTACGGAAAAACGACAAAAGATTCCTTTCATATTCTTTACTAAAAACTCACCGAAGGGTAAAAATGGATTTAAAAAAATTGTAGGTGGATGGAAATAATATTACATATTGATGAAACATGGATGTGGATGATAAAATACACCCCAGTAAATACTTATGAATAAACAATCTCGGATAAAAATGAGATTGTGATATTTCCCTTACCTTAGGTCCGACTTGCTTTGTAAGTGTCCGAACCTCCTGTATAATGATTTAAATCATGTTATTGACTTATTACAGAATCATATTCATTGTTATGATATCATATATGGTTCACTTATGACATTATATTACCCGTTCTTTTGTAAATTCCATGTTAAAGAAGCGTTTTGGGTAAAATCGTTTCATTTATCGTAGGTGTTTTGACTCGTTGTTCTTGACATCATTATTACTTATATCATGATTTACTTACTTCCAGAATATAAAATATGATTTATATATCATATATATTCAGTATATATATATATATAATAGGTAGATAAATAAAATGAAAAACACCGTTCATGGAGACGGTAGTCCGTACGTACGCATGAACGCTGTTTTCCTTTCCTTATTGTCTTGAAATGGAAGTAAGTAGATGACATACATAGGTATATATATACATAAATCCAGTAGCTTTATAATGTCATATATTTCATTATTATTTCTTATATATACATTATAATCATTCTTAAATGGTTAACATGGAGAATGAATCTCATCGCGTCGTGGAGACGGTATTCCGTACATACGCACGAGCGATGATATCATTTCTATAAATATTGAATTGAATTGGAGTGGATTATACAATATATCAGAATCAATATGATGTTGTAATAACTATTTATAGTTATTCTTTACACCATTATACCCATCCATGTAAGGTGGTGGTGGAAAATAGATTACACCACGGCGTGGAGACGGTATTCCGTACGTACGCACGCGCGGTGATTTCTTTTTCCGTAGGATGGATAGATGGTGAAATAGGGTTGTTTCATACTTATAATAACATATAAGTATATGAGTGATACTGATGTTATTACTTCATAATGAAACAACCTAAGAAGAAGAAGTGGAAGAAGAAATAAAGATGAAAGAATTGGTAACGGTAATTACCTCTTCTTTGAAGTGCCTCTTTGAGACCTCTTCTTAGGGAACTAGAATTGGTCTTTGAGGAAGACCAGAACCTCTAGGATGTTGCTAGGGAAGTGGAGAAGAGATTTTGGCAGGGGTTGGCCGAGCTTGAGTGCTCAAATTGGTGTGAGGAGGAGGGGAAGGAGGTGTCCTTTTATAGGGGAGGAGAGGGGCACCTTAGGAATATCTCAAAATATTATTTTATATTAAAGTCAAAATCGGTTTATAATGGTTCCAAAGGGTCTTATTTCGAAGCTAAAGTGGGGATGGGTCGAAATCCTATCAACCAATAAGATTTAGACAAGTTTAGGGTATTATTTTAACCTTATCAATTAGATTTAACTCTAAGTTAAATAATTTAACTTTTACCGTGTCTTTTTGTTTTCTTTCACTATATGGTTAATACACTTACTATAACATGCCAAACGAACCCCAAATTGTTTATTATTAATATACATATCCTTATCTAAGTCATTTGGCCGAACCTTAGATTTTTAGGAATAAAATAACAATTAATAATATAATATTTGATTTAAAAACTAATTTGTGTCAATTTTGACACTATTTGATATATGATTTTTGTGAAAGTCATAACAGAATTATATGTTCGAACCAAGTTGATTAAATCAACACTAATATATCATAGTAACCTAGAAAATTAGTGGAATTCATAAAAAGTCTCAAATTATATTTATTTTGGTGTTTATAACATCAATTATGTCAATATTTCATTAATAAGATAATTACTGCATCATCATTGTGTCATAAATAAATTAAATTATTTGATGTCTAAAAATTACAAATAAAATACCATCATGTAGTAAATCTTTTTAGCTTTCTAATGAATATTTACAATCGAATTAATCTTATGTATAACCCCATATTAAAAATGATTTACTTATTAAACATTGATTTTAACTATTTTAACCCTTCTTTAAATAAATTAATAATAAATGTCCTAATCTAATCCAAGTGGGCCTAAATGGTCATATTTTATTCCTAAGTTTGTTTTTGGTCGAATTACACTTGTCCAATAGAATTAGGACATGTGTCAGGGTAATATTAATATCATATTTACCCTTAGTTACCTTATTTACTATTAACCGTGGTAAAAAAAGTAAAAAGTTACTATTCACCAAAAAATTATTTTCATCTCATTGAACCACATTTTAGTCCTTGATATTAACCGTGTCTCTCGGATTTTCGAAATTCCATTCACAGAAGCGGTAAAATTAAGTTTTATGTAAAATTCAGTTTTTAACCTACCACTTAGTAGTTTCACTATTCATCAAAAATTGGTGTTTTTCAGAACAATGCCAAAATTTCATCCCAAGCTATATTTCATATTCCGAATTCAAAAATGAAGTCTATTTTAGCAAATTCATAACATAAAAGTTGCATTAATTAATTTTATAATTAAATCCCGCTGTTAAAACAAATAGCGTGTTTTTAAGAAACAATATCTATCAAAAGATTGACACTTGTTTATGTCTAGTTTAAATGTGAAACTACATCCAATGACCAACATTGTATTGAATTGTAAAAATATATTCTAAATATACTTTAAAACCACTCAAATTAAAGATTTATCACTATTAATTATTTCGATTAAAAAAGTTGTTTTTAATTATAATTTAGTAATTTTCACTATTCATCAGAATATGAAAGTTATCCGAAAAGTACCAAAATTTCACCTTAGGCTAAATTCGATACTCTGAATCCAAAAATAAAGTTCATTTTGAAAAATAAGATTTAATGGATTTCAAAAAGTGGTTATTACTATTCATAACGGCTAGTTTTAATAATATTTTTATAGCATATCGTTGTTTAGTGAAACTCGGTATTGCGTACTACACACGCTATCGAGGAAGGTCGCGATTGCGTGTAATGCAAGTCAAGTCAAGGATGTGTGTTGTGCAAGCTCCTTTTGGTGTAGCGTACAACACAAGACATTAATAAAATTAAAAAGAATATTTTTTTATAAAATCTTGGGCTGTTACAATATTTGTCATGAGGTTCCTCTTAATTCTAATATAGTGAGTGACCATCAATTGTTGTTCTTATTCAATATTCATATGTTCAAGTTTATTCGGGAAAATAATTTGAAATACCTTTTAGGTTTGAACATATTTTAGATGAAGTAACTTTTTAAGGGGATAGGGATCCAATGTATATAATTAATGGGCCAGTTCTATTTTATTTTGGAATTGATAAGTATATGGATCCTATATTATGGTAGAGTCCAAAAATTATTTATATAGGGGATCTACTATATTATATTCATCACATTGAATGAATAAAACACTTTATAAATTCATTAAATTGATAATGGTGTATCTATATCAGTTGATATTAATAGAATTAAGGATGAATAGGATGGGACATCAAATAGAAATGATTAGAAGGATAATGAGTGGGAAATGATGGTTAAAAATTATGATGATAATCCAAATCCCAATTTAATTTTTTTTTTAAATTTTAGTAATTTGATAAGGATGTATTAATCCAAAATCCTTCAACTCCATTTCTAGAAAAAAAAAATAGGGAATACTAATTCCTCTGTATTTTTTAATGCTGGTATTCACTCCTCATTCTCCCATAGATGTTCCTAAGAACCATTCTCATGAAGATCCAATTTATGGATAATAATATAGATTTTATGTTGTTAAAATGAATGGTTATAAACTATAATCTGAGGAATCCCATAAATAATATGAGATACCACTAGAGGTCTTATCTCCCAATTGACAATCATAGAGACAAATTTCAGAGTTATGTTATCACTATTATAATCTATATGATGATTTCATTTCAATATATTCTATATGTCTAGATCAATCAACTTGATCTTAATAATTGATAAACTTATCTTCAAAATACTCTATAATATCATCATTGTACTTTTAGCAGTTCAGGAATGATTATTTTTATGTATTAAAATAATTTCATTAAAATTTAGTTGTGATAATGATCATGACAAAGAATAAGACATTTCACATACAATTTAGTTTATTGTTTCACACAATCAAGCCATGGTGTATCTAAAAAAAGATAATATTAAATAGTATAATAATTCTTTTCGAAGAGAAATGTAATGTTTAAAACATCATATTACATCCCTCTAAGAAGATCTAAAAATTATATTTTCTACAATGGTTGAAAGATATTTCATTTTGGTTACCAGTCCACGAAGACCTATATTTTTGGATCTAGAACCTCCCAATGATTCAGTTTATATTGATGACTATTTTATTAGATGGTGAATTCATAATGATTTTAAAAATATCATTCAATTTTTTAAGGATGTTATAAATAAATTTCAAATAGACACATATTCTCATGGATAAAAGTAGT
Source organism: Viscum album (assembly GCA_963277665.1). Lineage (NCBI taxonomy): Eukaryota > Viridiplantae > Streptophyta > Magnoliopsida > Santalales > Viscaceae > Viscum > Viscum album. The sequence goes on along the minus strand of OY728157.1, from coordinate 1,068,363,898 downwards.
ATAACCAGATTCAGTATGAATATGTTAATATTTACAAGGGTAAAAGTGATGTAAATGATATTAAAAAGTACAATTTAAATATGATTTACAATAACTAATACATTTTGACTATTTTCCAGTCATTATCCAATGATTTTATGACTCCACCTTTGATGGGTTCATTCAAATCCATAAAATATTATTTACTAGTAATGAGTCATCTGCTATAAAAATTAATTTTGAAAAATATTATTTCCTTTATGTAATAAAAAATGAGAAAATATTTATGGTTGATATCACAAGAATAATAGATCCTTGCATGTATTTTTCTAATTTTCGTGTGTCATTCCATCATATTATTACATTACCTTGAATATCTACCTCTCCTTCCCAAGATTTAACCTCATATACAATTTATTCCACACCATATATTATATTATCTTCCTCACATATACCTCCTATAGTACCTTTTTCAATATATGTTTGTTAGACCCTTGGATATATTTGACCTATTATAAATATAATCTCTATTGTAGGATCTCTAATAATTCATTTCACTACTACTCCTCGGATTCCAGATATAAGAAAAGTGAAGTGTCCATTATACCCATATTCACATATAGTTCTTAAGGAAACTAATTATTCTTAGTACCTAATTGTTATTATTTACATGTTTTTAAAATCATTTTTATTTATTTATTCATTTATTATATATGTTATTTATTGTGTTTCAACTCTTCAAGAAGTTTTAAATTCTTTTTCGCAATACCTAAGGGGGTGTTGGTGTGTAGAATATAAAATTTCTGAATGAATTATTTCATATTAATAAAAATTATTTTGTTAAAAATTAATGATTATTTATTATGCTTAGTTTTTAGAGAATATTATAATAATTCATGGAAAATAAATAATTAAATTAATATTTTTTTAGCTGATAAATTTTGAACATAAATAGTAGTATAATTATATTTTTATACTGTAATTAATTATTATATTAATAAAAAATAATATATTTCTTATTTTTAATCACTTTCATGTTTTATGAATGTAAATTACTTTTTTTAAGAATAATGATAATTTCGCTATGTCTGGAATCGACCGTACGGTACATGGAATAAATTGCACGATATATGTGATTGACCACACACCCACATGATCTGCCATGGTGAATAAATGTAAATATAATGTAGTTACTCTAATGAAAAAATCATTTACAACATGATATTTTTCATGGGACTGTAGAGTTCAAGTTTTATCACCAATGCAAGAATCGGCCACCTCCTAATAGATTTACAAAAATGCTAGATACTTCACCCTAACCTGAAACAAAACGAGAAAATAAAGCAGCCCTAGTCATTATTATAACTACTGAAAATGTTTTGGATCAACCAAAAAGCACATGATCTACAAAATAATAATGGATATACTATAAGAAAAGATGATCGACCATAAGATTAGATGACCGATGAAAAGTAAAAAATGATCAATCAGAATATAAATAAATGACCATACAATATTACAAATAATCTATAATGTTATAAAGTGATCATAGATGATAATTTATAATATATAAAATAACAATGTATAAGGTTAAGTATTATATTATTATGTTATTAAATATATTAATCCAACCACTTTTTTTTAATAATTAAATACCCATTAGATGTATTTATGGATCCCAAATTTCCTCCTATTGTACGAGAATATTTTGGGTGATTTATCAATAACTGTTTTAAGAGAGTGATTAATTTTTAAATATGACCCTGTATAGATAAATATGAGTATATGTGGATACATAAGATAAATAGATATATGTCAAAAAAATTCTTGGAAAAAAATTACAAACTTATAGACAATTTTGAACATCTACAACAACATATAATCATCTTATCTTCTATGATACAAAAATAATAACATTTCATTGGAATTGAAATTTAATTCCAAATCTAAATAATATTATTTAATTTGAATAATATTATATTTAAAAACATAATATCAATCTATAATGCACTAAAGTACTTCATTATATAACTCAATTTTATTTAAATTCAAGTTTTCAATTTTTTACAAAGTTTATACTTTAGCACCAGTAATTATTATAAAGTAGGATACAAAAGAGACACAAATTATCATTCATTTATCTGTATTCTCATTTAAAATAGGGTAATAGGCTATTATGTATAGACTATATGTATAAAATATTTATCATTTTTTACACCCAAATAGAATTGTGGTAGGGGCTTTGTGAATCTTGGAAAACCATGTGTGGCATTGTATAAGACCAGATATATATCTTGTATGAGTTTATTTTATAATAAAAATCATAGAAGTGGTTGATTTCAAATTATAGGGCATTAGTTCTCATCTTGAGACCAAACCACTTTTTTATTCTACTATGTATTTTTCTATTTTTCACTATTTATTCAATGAATATTTATATATGATTTCATAACAATATAAAAATGAAATGATAGTCAGTTAAATTTCATTATATGTCAAATAATTTAAGAATATATGTTTCTATAGATAGTAGTATTTTCAAACCCTGTTTTATCTAACTGAAAATAAAAATTCAATGAATCCCTTTTAAAAATAGAAAATATATAATTCTTCAATTATACATAACATAGTTTTTTTATTCGATTATAGTATTTATATCATTATATAATTTTAATATGAAAATTTTAATTTTAAGATTAATACACTTCCCCACTTATTTTTGTTCAACTCGGACAAAAAATAACCACGAAATAAATAAGGATAGTGATAGGTTCATCTAAAAGTATCATATGTTAAATAAAAACAGTGTTATATAGGAATCACTTCTTTGATTGATTCATTCATTTTTGATATTATCATAACCATTTTGGATTTAGTCTATGTTTATGATATGATCATGAATATAATTTTGATAATGGTATATATCCATAAATACAATGTCTTATAATCCAAAAATGATAATAATTAAATGGTTAATAATTATAGTATATGCCAATTATGATGAAAAATTTGAGTTTCCTAGTCCTAAATATGGTATTGAGATTGACATTTTCATGTTCCATTTTTATAAATTCATTTATTATATATTTTTATCAATGATATTCCAGTTTATTCTAAATTTTATTTTAATTATGTGAATCATAAAATTAATGTGATTCTATAGTTTAGATTTAATGGTTATGAAACATATATTAAAGTGTATCAATAACAAGGAGAAGTTATTTAATTACGTGTTTGAATTGTTTTGGACAAATACTTGGGAATAGATGATCAAAGTGATATATATATATATTGGGATAAAATATTATAGATGTTTTGGTAAAATATGATGATTTATTTTTAGAAAAATGAGTTAGATAGTATTGATATCATCAGAATAGGATTTTAATTTAATAAAAAAGTCATTCCATGATATTATTGGGGAAGATTTTATCATTTTATGGTTTATATTTTATATTTTCTAGTGTTTGAATTATTTACTAGTGTGTCGTATCATTTGAGGTGAAAATATCTTTTTACTATCTTGATAAATGATTGGTTTCATTATGGTTTAATATCACAAATATTCAAATGGAATTAGGAAATATATAGTTTGAAGAATATATAATTAATATATATATATATATACATGTTTAATTGAATTTTTTTTATCACATTTGTGTTATGATAAGTAACTTTATATAGCCTAAGATAGTATGATAGATTTCATATTATAATTTACAACGTGAATGATGATGATTTAAAAAATACCCTCTCCAATACTCATTGGTGAGTGAAAATTGAAAAATGGGATTATGAAATTTTTTTAATCATGATAATGAAACACCCATATATTTTAATATATGATCTTATTTATATTATCAAAATATCGTTGATATCATTCTCCACTCATAACACCAAACTATAAAATAGTGATATATGTAGAATAAAATATTTCTTTTTTTTATGACTGATAAAATAAAGCTATTGAATTATTAGGAATAAATTTGATTAATTAGTTTATGAAATATAACTATCAATAAAATAAAATCTAATTTTAATATATATATATAAATATTAAATTATTTAATGTAAAATAAAAATACGAACATATTTTTTTAGGAAGTATATTTTATAAAATTTCCAATATATATATTATTATTTTTTCTCATGATTCTTTTTATTTTAATGGTAAATAATTTTTTATTAATAAATAATTACCCCTTTTTTTGGTAAATCAGGTGAAATAAGAATTATAATGGTTAATATTAGAAAAATTCATTTTCCTATAAAAATATTTTTTGTTAAATTTTATTTTTTTTTCAAAAATAGAATAGATGAATTTTATAATGTGAATATTACAAAAGGTGAATTATTATTCAATTTAGACAAATAATGTTACTAAATTATTTTTATCTAATAATAGTTTTTTTGCGTAGTATAGAATATACTATATTTTTGTTTCCATGAATTTTATGACATTACTTGGATGAAATTAGGAAATAAAACTCACAAACTATTGATGTAATAAAATATGTTTTGTTGAATTAAATAATATATTTTAAAACACTCTATAAGCATATTAATATTATGTCCTAATTTTTAAAACTAATTAATATTATACACTTATAAAATCTACTTATTGTATTTTCTCCCAATTATATGTTTTGATATATAAATTTTGTTTTGGATTTATTTTATATCCAACTATATTTTATTTTTTATAGCCAATCACATTATTAAATATAATTCAATATCTACAATAATATTATCTTAACAATAAATTTTTAAATATAATAACACAATTTTCCTAAAAAAAATTTACGCATCATGTGTATTTGTTTTAGAATTAACATTCAGACCCATAAAACATATATTAGGTAAAATTATTTTAAATGTGATACTAAAAGGTTAAAATTATGTATGAGTTACAATCATAAATTGTTTTCCGTAATATTAGTTACTAAGAATAAGAATGAACTAATATGATAAATGTAAATTAATTTATAATTTCTTAATACATTATAAAAATTCAAAAAAAACATTCTATGTTATAACCTAAATGAGTTTATGAGGATATTTTAAATCCATAAACACTCCAACTTTTATTTTTTAAATTTTGTTCCACTTAGTTTTAAAAATTAACATTATATTATTCAAAAGGTAATGGTTAATTATAATGCTACCAACCCCATTACTTATAAATGTTTAAATATTTTACCACATCAAGCATAGTATATATTATTAATTTGTTATTTAAATTCTTCCACATATTTTCATCATTATTAATCAAAATATTTTCATTTAAATTGGGAAATCCACAGAAAATTAAAATCCCCGATGATATTATTATGAAATATTATAATTTTCTTCTGAATTTTCACCATTAAAATTAAAAAATTAAAAATATAATATAATGATAATATTATCATTTGCAAACTATAATTTTAATATATTAATGTAAAAATAATTATATATTCATTTATCACATTTGTTAATAAAAATTAAATTATCATTCTTGTGTCTATGCCGAATGCCTCCACTTTGAGAAATTGAATACATTTATCATTACCGTCCACCATCAATGGTTCCTATAATAGATTTTACATTTAAATATTATTTTTATGATATAATAGAGTTTATATTTATATAAATATAATAATAATTTAATGATAGAATAAATAAATAATCGTTGTTAATTAAATAGTTTATAAGGATTGTGCAATGAGCATAATCATTTATTCAAATTTGGTAATATTTTCATATCAATTAATTTTTAGTTTACTTAAATTATAATTCTAATATTTAAAATTAATAAAATTTAAATTATAACATTTTTTCCTTTTATAATTATTTTTAAATATAATTACCACAAAATCAACCATTAAGAATGTTATGTTAACTATTGGGTCAGTTTAACCATCTACTGAAATAATTCAACAAAACCATATCATGGATGACTATGAGAAATTAAGTAACAATTTTATAAAATTATAATAATAGATTAATATATTTTTAATTTTATTAATGACTATAATATGTTTTTAACTTATTTTTTTAATATCTCATTCAATCCCTATAATTACCGAAATAATACGACACCAAATAAACATTCATGCAAAAAAATTAACAATGTAATGGAATGAGATTATAGAAATATAAATAAATATGTTTTTTCAATTATATTCATTAAATCCTAGACCTGTATTCCACTTAATAGTTACCCCGAGCCTAGTGAACCACATAACCTCAAGCACATCTCCTAATATGCCAAAGGCATCTAACTAGTAGTGAGGGGATAGGGTGTGTCCATGGGGAGAATATTCCCTCATTAACATCAAGTATCACAATAGATAAAAAATAACTAAGGTATATATATAAATTAATAAAACTAAATAGAATTCACAATATAATTAGGAAAAATAGAAACAATAACTAAAATAACTGGAAAAATAGTCAATAACTGGTGATGATGTGTCATGTATCTAGAATATATAAAATCATGGATTCAATGTAGCATTCATAACATCTTCTAATAATAGTATAAATGAAATCAATGACTATCCCAAACATCTCGAGCTCCATCATTATCATCATATATAAAGATCCATCCAAAACCACATGTAATGAATTGTTTGAATCCGTACTCTTCCCTTTAACAACACATTCATCCTTGCAATCTACTCCTGGTACGAAACAGAACCCTGGGAGGGTGTGAGATAAATCATAGTGGGCCACCACCAATGGTTTCTATAACATTAATCATGTGTAGTGGAATATAATAGTGTTCAATAATGAACATATATAATGTAAAGCGGCATTATATAACTAAATACCCTGGTCACTGCTTCATCCTTCTACTAGTACCTGAACCTATAACCAAATAATTATATTATTATTTCCATTTACTAAATAAATAACATGTCAATAATAGTGAAGGATACATGATGTAAAAAAGAAACATGTAGTGTTGTTTAATAATTATTTTGAAAGGTAATAACTGCATGTCTATGGGTAATAATATAATCCAAGGAGCATAGTTCAAGGAATTCCAAAATGAGATGCCTATCAAGTCCATGGATTTCATCCAAGATAAAACTGGGTAGTAAATGACTATGACTAATGGGATTTAACCATGGAACCTACTTATAAATGTTGGATCCAATGAGTTTATCCCAGGAATCATTCAGTGCAACATGATAGATCCTATAGTGTCATATCGGGCATCCATAGATAAAAAAAGTATTGGGTTATAGGTGGTCCTCAACATTATCAAGTTGTATCCTTGAATTTGGAATGGTGTTCTTGAGTTCTCAAGGTAATACCCTTGGAATATACGGTGAGCATGAGTCAGACAACTCTTATAATTTGATAATGAATACATATATAATTTATAAAGATAAATACCTTACATTTGAAAAGTGTGATAAGTATCATTGTATATGAAACCATTTAATCAAGTCATAATTAATCAATGAGTCTATTTGAATCAAGCCTTTCCTTTCATTAGTGTGATAAGGAAATGAATCATGTAAAAATTATTAAATACATTCAAGTAAAATTCAATAATTAAGGTTCACTCCACTACCTTCTCATAATATGGTATAGGGTTCTATGGTCATGAAACCATTTAATCAATTATATTTAAAAAGTCCAAGTCATATACTTAGTATACATGCCTATTTCCATTTCATATTTAATTATCAAATGAAACACTTACATTTTACGGGTAATTTGGTGAGAATAAATGGTACACTTTATTATGAATTTCAAAATATAAACTATTCCATTTAATTTAGAAATATTACCCTTATAATGGTTAATTTAAGGAACACCTGAATGGAAACTGAAATATGTCAAATACTAAAATCTCAATTATAAAATACCATGCTTCATGGGATGGATGAATTTGTGTGTGTAACCACTAAAAAATAATCACATATTTGGAAGGAGCATATCCATACCACTCTAATAATTATAATCATGTTATATCAAATCCATAAACAATATCTTCTGAACATTGTGGTCCCCACACAACAATTTCGTAATAATTAAACACTATGGATGAGTTATAGATAAGCCACCTTATAATTGTTTGAATATCCTCCTCTGATATCAACAATTTATTATTCTTAGAATAAATTATATCTATAAAAGGGAGAAATAGACACACCTCGATAACACGTTTGAATGTAATAGAGGAGAATAATTACATAAAAGGACTTAGGTAATTACAATTACACATACAACACGATGAACGGATTCTTGATTGGATCCCAGATGAATGTGATCTTTCAATACAAACCATAGAAAAAAATAGATATCCAAAATGAAAAAATGCTAATACCATAGGATTTTTTATTAGGTGGGAGGAGGAAGCTAAATTAGATCATTAATGGAAAAAAATTCATTTGAATTAGATATAGAACGTTCATGGTTCATTCACAGTGTTTGAAAAACCGTACGAAAACCATGCGTGAGTACCTGGGAAAAAGGAGAACTCACACGGTTATGCCACAATGTTGGTGAAATCATGTGCCATTTGTGTGGTATGTCTTGATCCAAGAACATTTAACTAGAATTATTTTCTCAAACTACACGACCTTTCGACATTGTTTACTATAAAAAGTACACCAAAACATTTTTCCCAAAATGTTTGTTTCCTAGATCCAAAAATAAATAAAAAAACCTCACGACGTTCACTGTATAATTAGGTATGCGAATGAGGACCATAATAATGAATTAGAGAGAAATTTCAATAATCTATACCCAATTCAAAAACAATGTTGTTACAATCATCCCCCCATAAAATAATTCATCTTAACGCTCACCTTCCAAGGAAGGTGGAACACTTTATAAGAATATATCCGGCCACTGAGAATGTGAGTTGGCTTCCCTCACCCAAGTATCATCCTAAACATGGTCATGCTACCATAGAACAAATACAAGAGGGACATACTAGCCTCAAAGAGCCTTCATGCTTTGGTCAACAATGCATATTGGATACTACTAAATGGTAGAATGAATATCTGACTTAGCTTCATTAGGATCAAATGTATGAGACAGTTCGGCCTGATAAAAGCAAATTTCAGAGACATGAAATACATTGTTCATGAATTAATACAGGTTAGGTAGTAGAAATCGATAGGCTACCAGCATGACTCTCTCTAGGATCTCAATTGGACGTATATAAAAATGAAATATATTCCATTTCTTTCATAATTCAATAATATATAGGTTGGATGATACATGAAGGAAAACATGCTCCCCATCTTCGAACACTATAGGTCATCGAAAACGATTGACATTTTTTTTCTAGGATTAGTAGTATTAATACATATTCTGGTCAATAAAACGAGCTCCTAAGTCTCATAAATGAGATGAGGATCTAGTATTGTTGTCTCACCTACCTTTAGCCAGGATAGAGGTGAACAGAATTTCCTATAATATAAGGCCTCAATGGGAGCCATCTAAATTTTCTTCTAAATAAAATTATTTTAGGTGAACACAATGAGATTGATATGATTATTCTAAGAACATCTAAAATCAAGTAATAAAGCTCAATCCTATCCTCTGTAAATTGTATTGTACATTCAGATTTTCCATTGGTCTAAGGGTGAAAATGTGTAATGAAGAACCTATGTTCACATAGCCTTCAATAAACCCTTCTAAAACTGTAAAGTGAAATGAGAATCCATGTCTAGAATTATAATATGAGGGACCTCTGATTGTCATATTATTTTATAAAAAAATTGTTTTAGCATCTCTTCAACTTATAAAGTATCCTAAATAGGATTGAAGTGCTCTAATTTTTTCATTTTGTCAATGAAAACCCATACAACGTCCCCACCTCTATAAGTCCAATGTAAACTATCAACAACGCCCATAAAAACAACTCCCCATTTCTATTTAGGGACTATAAGCGTATATAACAAGACAGTAGGTCGCTGGTGTTCCACCATAACCTATCGATAGGTGGAACGAAAATTGATTAATCCTTCTATAAGATGATAAATCATAGGCCACCAATACTAGTGTCACATGTCTTGATACATCTTCTTGATTACTAGACAAACTTCCACTCAGATGTGAGTGAATCTTGAATCAACTCCTCTATCATATCTGTAGGAACACAAACACATAAATTAATATGTAGTTTTTTATCTCTGTCAATAGAACAATCGATAATAGGGTTATCTATTTATATACTTGCAAAGAGAATCAAGCTTTCATGATCTGAAAATATTATACCCCTAAAATTTTCCAAGGCGGGAAGAGGTAACTGTAAAATATGAGAGGTATGATTTTTTATTACTATCATTAAACTCGTGATTTAGTTCACAAAATAGGTCCCTGGACATCCTTTAATCATTGGAATATTGTATGAACTATGTTTTATTTTTCTAACTCAGTGCATCTACAACCACATTGCCCATCACAAGCATGTAGGAAAGTTCACAATCAAAGGATTCCTGGTGTTCAAATCATCCACACTGTCTAAGGTTCATGTCATGTTGAGTAATTTTTTTTCAGTCTCCTGTTTTCCATGTACATAATAGATCACTCGCCAAAAATATTGTGTATGGAGACACATATGACATGGAAAATTAATGCTTTCTCAAGGTGATGTGTTTATTAATTTCTCTCATGAGGCCTCAACTGTCAAGATCTATACATAATGACTATGTCCCCTTGCATGAACAGTACAATAGGATTATTACAAATAAATCAAAGATGATTATTTAACCTCGACTAGACTCTAGAATAATTAAAATAGATTCCCAGGTACGCTTCCCTCGCATCTCCTGAATGGATTTCTCTCGCACTTCTGAAAAAGTAAATTATCACCCATTATGGTATGGACAATAGGTGGTGAGGAAATATTTGAGATGTAATTTATTAAATGAATATAATAACCATCATGTCCCAAGAAACTTTTTATATCAAAAATGTTCTTGGGATTCTCCAAGGAATCTACAACACTATCCTTTTTTCAATCAATAGATACGCTTGATTTTGTGATAAAATGACACAGTAATTGATCTTTTTAAATCAATAATTGGAACATAGAATGATTTGAATAATTATTATTTTGTCTTAGTGTATATATAATGATATCAAGGTGATTGGAATGGTCACTATGAGTTTGAGAAAACATCAATATTTCGTCCACAAGGACCACGACAAAAGAATTTGGACTAGGATGTAAAAACACTATTCACTACAGCCTTGAAAACTGTTGGAGTGTTCATATTACTAAATGACATAACAAGGTAGTCATACATACCATACATGCTAGGTAATATTATACTAGGTATGTCTCATAGACTGAATCACGCCTATTGATAACCCTCATCACAAATATATCATAGAAAAGACCTTATCTACTCATAGATAGTTAGTGATATCATATATTCGAGGTACTAGTTAAAAATTATTGATTGTATTATTGTTTTACATCCTATAATACATGAATAGATGTAAGGTTTCATATTCATTATTATAAAATACAATGGTTGAACCCTAAGAGGATGTATTGGGATGAGTAAAACCCATGGAATCTAAATCATCTATATGATGATAGAGCTCCTAAAGCTCTCTAGGTGTTATCATGTAAGGAGTAATGGACTCTAAAGATTCTCCCAGATCAAGCTCAATTGTATACTCTACCTCTGTATTTGGAGGTATGCTAGAAAAGTTATTGTGAATGATGTGCCTGAAGAGATACACTAATTGAGGGAAATCATCTTACGTAAACATTGATCCTACTTGAAGATATTTTCAATATTTACGGTCACTCAACCAAGGCCCATGATTCTCTGGTCCCACTCTACTAGAATGGACATTCCAATCACCCTTATATAGATTATGGACTACCTCTATTGATGAAAATGATAACCAGCAGTGATAATAGTCTAAAAACTGTGATAATGAACCAGCCAATCCATCCTCGGAATTTCATTGATGCCTTTTATCTCAAGAACTATATGGTTCTATAAGAAGAGGTAACAACTTAACTCATGTTGATAGTCACTACACTGGAATATTCCCTTTTTCAATACCCCTGATGATGTATTAGGGTTTATTACACTAAAGTAATATTGTATATCTAGTTTGAGACATTCCATGATAGATATGGAGAAAAAAAATATTTAAGAACCTATATCAAATAAATAAAATACTATAGTATATTAAAAAATAATAATGGATTGTTATGTAGATAGTCTAATAGTCGGATCCTCATGGATTGGCTCTAGTTCATCCAATTGGCCGGATATATGACAATGCAAAATAGTTGGAAAACCATGATTGAAACTGCACTTCTGGAACTGTTGATGAGCATCGTTCTAGATACCACATTCATGACAACCTCTTCTACTAGTCCTACTGGACATATTCCAACTCCCTGCCAGAAGTGGCACAAAATAACCTGCTCAAGAAGCTAGAATTTAAACTGATCATTTTATACTGAAAGTTAGTGTAATGGTCCTATATAATCTTCGATGATTCCCTATATGACCAAAAGACCAACAGTTGAGTGAGTATATATCACATAGATGCTTTATATTCCCCCTTCATCTACACTGATGAAACACCATGGAGTTATCAAAAGAGTTAATTTGGTTCTCACTACCATTATGAGAAACCTTAAGAGAATGCTTCTGATCATTAGTTGAACTGATGGCCTATCACGACATTGGTCCTTTTTTTCCAATACTATTGTCTTATCATGGATTAACCTCACTGGTAATAGCCTGATTTAATATTTTATAAAAGGTAGGAAGGTAAAATAAATTCACTTGCATACATATGTTTAACATAAACCTATCCTCGATGTATCTTGCATGTGAAATCTCATCACCAGCTAGAAACCTTTAAATTCAAGGAAACTCCATGAAATGCATGGAATAAACCATAACTAACATAGATCCATACTCAACATGAATGAATTCTCTAGATCTGTCAACTCTCAGTGTCTAAGAAATGAAATAATCATATGAACCAATCTTTAAATCATCCCATATCATTCCTTCATGGTGATCATCCTAGGTATGAAAATCCAAACAATACGTGACTGAATCCTGATGCATGTATATATCAAGGATGACCCTAAGCTGTAGAGGAGGTTCCAAATGCTCAATGATAGATAAGATGACCTCTATCTAAGACTAAACAGCTTGAGGACTTCCAACCCCAAAAAAGGTAGGATTTTGCTGCATCTGGAACTCACAAGTTAGATCAACCATAGAAGGTGAAAGAGAAAGAGCATTACATATTGACTACATCAAACATAGGAAACAATCATGAACATGGTTGTTAGATCCCAATTTAGTTATAGTAGGTGGTTCTGTATGTTTAACTTCTGGGGGTAAGATTGGAAATTTAGGACCCATCATGTCTAGAGCATGGTCGTCTCTACCTTCCTAGTGAATGATATGAGGACCTCATAGTGGAATTGGACTACAAATTCTAATCAAACTCCTCATAAAAAGAGTTTTAAGAAAGTTATAATCGGTAGTGGAAGTTTAATGAATGAATACTCACTACTAAAGGTATACTAACCCAAATAATTTTCTAGATATCCAGATATTGAAATGCAGTCATGTATATGTTTTATTTCATTCTACATTTCATATCTAGGTTCACTCCTTTACCTTTCATAAAAATTAAAATGTGGGATAATGATGTGGAAACAAATTCATTTTAGATGTCATGATTTACATTATAATGTATTTACATTCCTAGTGAATAAACTTCCATGCACCTTATCACTAAAAAAAATCTACTTATAGAATAATGGATTAACTCAGTAAATTACACATCTCAACCCATGAGGGTCCATACACATCATTAATTGAGATAGTGAATCACTCAATCACAACCAAACATAATACAAGTACAAGATAACTGTCACATAATAACACAAAAATCACTAGAACATAACACAATTAAATGAATTGAAATGAAACTATATGGCATAGAAATATATATGACATTCGAATTCTTGGTGCATATAATGATGCATGTAACTATACTCATTTCCATTATATCATAGGGCCAAGGGTGAAATGAAATCCTCAATCAGAATAATAAATAAACACACCACATAGAAACTGTATCATCCAATGGTGAAATAATGTCAACTATAATTGAAAAAATAGATAAACAATTATATTTTGGGTAACATGGATTTAACCTGATCCTAGGTTCATAATGCCCTTGGATGGGTGATGAACAAGTCCAAATCATTCATAGTATCACAAATGTTGTCTCCAAAGAGTAATGAAATAATGTAAAACCCATTCGATAAGACTTTATGATGTCTGAGACCATAATTTCACATAATAGTTACCCCTTTGATGGTGTAAAATATAGCCTCCAGCACATGTCACAGAACAGTAGAGGTCGTCGACTAGTAGAGAGGGTTATGGGTGTCTCCACTGGGATAATATTCCCTCATTATTAGATTCAATTAGACTGGATGAATACAATTAAAGGTAAATAGAATAATAAATATTATTAAACATAAGTCATTATAGAAATAGGGACAATAGTAAAAATAACTAATATAAGTAGATTAACATTCAACTACTAATGATGACATGTCATGTATCTAGAAAATTGGAAAACATGGATAAAAGGCACAAACATAAAATGTTTCTCAAAACTATAAATGAAATCAAAGACTATCCCAAGAATCCTAAGATTTATCTCGGTTATCTACTATCAATATCCATCCTAAAAATTATGAAATCATGTGTTTAATGTCATACAAATCCCAATGTCAACACATGCATTCATGTAATCTTCTCCTTGTACTAAGTGTCACCCTAATAGGGTGTGAGATGAATCTCAGTGGGCACCACGAACGCTATTAATGAAATCCATCGCATGAAATGGAATATAATAGTGTGAAACCAAGAATATATATAATGTAAAGTAGTACGATCTAAATAAATACCTATGTAACTAATTCACCCCTCAACTTGTGTCTAAACCTGTAACCAAATAATTATTTGATTGTTACATGTTTTGAAAGAAATACCATGTTAATAATAGTTAATGTAACAATATGTAACATGGAGACCTATAATGATATTTGATAATTATGTTCCAAGGAATTAACAAATGTAATATATACATCATCATTCTCTAAAATAGATATAATTGTAGCCTCCCTATGTGTAATAATGTAATCCAATGAACATAGTGAAATGAATTCCAGAATGAGATGCCACAGAGTACAAGGAGTTCATCCAAGATAAAATGAGTTTATGAAATGATTATGCCCGATGGGATTTAATCATGGAACTTAATTCTAGATACTGGATCAAAGGAGTGTATCTAACATTTCCTATAGTACTACACTAGGGATCCAATAGTGTTGTATTGGGCATCAAATTTTAAAACATTATATGGTTCTGGGTGGGTATTAACCTAATAAAGTCATATCATTCTATTTAGAATGATTTCCTTATGTGATCATGTAATTCTCTCAGGAATCTAAGGTGTGCTCAACTAAGGAAACTCCTATTTTTGACGATGAAGTCATATATAATTCATAAGTTTCAATACATCACCTTTTAGTAGTGTGATAATGCTAACTGAGCATACTCCCATAAAATCAAGTCATAATTAATAAATGAGTCCATTTAGTTCAAGAGATGTCTTTAATTTGTGTGATAAGGCCTAGTAGCATTCAATCTTTATTAAATCCATTAAAATAATATTCAATAATTATGGTTTATTCTGCGATATTCCATCAACACGGTAATGGGTTCTATGACCATGAAACATTTTAATCAATTATCTTTAATAAGTAGAATTCATATATTTTGTATACATTCCAATTTCCATTTTACAATTAGTTATCAATTGAAGAACATACCTTAGATATGTGAAGTTGTTTGTAGACATGTTAATTACAATCATTAATTTCATAATATAAATCAATCCATTTATTATAGAAATATTACCCTTATATAGGTCAAGCGAAGGAACACCTGAATGACAGCACAAACATGTCAAATACTAAAAACTGAATTAAGACATAACAACCTACATGAGATGGATAGAGTTTTGGTAGTAACCACTCAAAAAAATCACACGTTTCAAAAAAATCATAACCATACAGTTCTAATTATTTTAATATTGGAATGTAAAAAAAATAAATGACAGCTGATGAAATCTGTGGGCCCCACACAAAATTTTAAAATAAACAAACATTATGGATGATTTATAGACCACCCATCACAGGGTTGTATGACTCTCCTCCTTCTATGTAATATAATAAATAATCTTAGAATAGAATTAGATATGTGAAAAAGGGAAAAACACTCACACATCGATAACTATGTCGAGAGAAAGAGAAGTGAATAAAGACTAAAAAGGACATGAGTACTAATAATTGCACATTCAACGTGATGAACTAAATCTCGATCGGATCCAAAATGATGGATATCATTCAATCCCTTTGTTAGCCCTTCAAGGAGCTCGAAAATGAGATAAAAATAAGTTAATTACACATGAATTCATAATTGGAGAAATGAGGAGACTTAACAAGATACTCATCAAATAATAGTCATTTTACCTATAAAATTACTTCTTCATGGTTTGATTGCACTATTCGAAAAACTGTCTACAAACCATGCATTAGTACATGGGACCATGGGGCACTCTTATGGTTAGGCCTCGTAGTTATTGAAATTGTTTTCCAACTGTATGAAAAGGTTATACCCAAAAACATGAAAACCCACAGTTATCTCTAATTTTTTGGAATTCCCCCACCATTTACTATAAACCATGCGTGAATCCTGTTTTCCTAAAATGTAAGTTTCGATGTTTTAAACAATCCTCAGACACTCTAGGGGCCTTCACTGACTCATTATGCATCCCAATTAGGTAAAAAATAAATAATTAGACTTAAATTTAAAAGATTTATACCTGAGTGAATGTCCAGGTTCATACAACATTACCATATATTAATTGGGAATAATGATCTTTTGGAAATGAATAAATAAACACACTTCTTTGATGAAACCATCTCATAAGCCCAATCTAAAAATGACTTTTGTGGAAAGAATGATATACTAACATTTTTTCATATAAGGAATGACTATATATGAATATTATAATTTAATAGTTATGTATGTAATGTTATAGGATTTTGTGATTAAGATATCTATGTTTTTAAAATTCAATGTTAATGTACATTTGTGGATTTTATGATAAGAGTTATGGGGATATCTTCTCAAATTCTATCTTTTATACATGTCTTCTATTATAAAAAAATTTCATTTACAAATATACAATTTTAATTATTTGATTTATCATTTCATGAGTTATATTATAATCATAATATTTAATTTTAGGATATCATACCTCTACTTCAAGGGGGTTTGTTTCAAATGTTTCTAATGTCGTAAGGGGTTTTTTGCCTCAATTATAATAAATTGACACATCATACATTTAGTGCACCATGTATTCTTTATAAGGTAAATTTATATTCAATGGATGTATTTTTAAAAAATTATTTACATCACGATATTTAATAGACCAGTCACATTTTCGTATTCATTTGTCCAACTATTTAGTTACTCCCCAATTGAATGGATTTTTGGTAACATAATTATTTTCATTTAGTTATTGACATAAGGAATAACTAATTCATTAATATTAGGGTATAGTATAAATTTTTATTTATTATGTGGTATAATCTCAATGTTTTTTTATATACATTCTTACAACCTAAAAAATTTTACATGTATTTTTCAGTTCACTCTACATGATTCCAATAAGGTTTAATGAAATTTCAAATAACATTTTATTGTTATAATTATTTATCACAAATATTTTTCCATCATTATTTAGTTATTATAACTTAATATTTTATTATCTAATTTTTTATAATTCTCTATGTGAAAATTAATTTTAAATAAACAGATAATGTTTATATTATTTTTCAAAATTATATTTTAAATCATTATATAATAAGATGTTTAAATTGGGTTTCCATTTTAAAATTGTCCATCCATATTCCACACTAAACATATATATGTAAAACGTTTTTTCATTTATAAGGAAATATTATATTATATTATTTTTATAGGTGAAATTTCCCAATAGATTTTACATCAACCTTATGAAAATTACTTTATATTATGAACCATATCAGTATCCCATATGAGCTGGTAAATATGTTTTCTAAAAAAAATTTATTTTCTTCATATATATTTTTATATAAAATTTAATAGGATATACCATCATAGGGATAATGTATCATTATTTAACTTCAAATATATATTTATATTCTTCGAGTTTTACATCATGATTTTAATCAATTTGATTCCTGATCCATTTTTGTGTGATACTATTGTAATCATTCTTTTTCAAGGTTTTTTCTTCTATCTCAACACACTTATATGTTTAATTTGTTACGCAAATGATCTTACTTTTATGAACCCATTATCATTTTTTCTATGGACGTATGATAATAAATCCATTTCTATCATAATAATAGTCCATCACGTAATAATAAATGTTTATCCATCCACCTTCATTCTATAGACTTGATATTGGAATGTTATCCATTTTATCAACTTGCCGAAAATTATTGGTGTTATTCATATTATTATTCCAATATAGATAATTATTTTAACATTGTCTCTATTTTATTAAACTACCCACCTTCTTCATCATTATGAGTAATGACCATGTCATCACATTAATTTTCATAAATAAATGTATTATCATTCCATATTTTGTTATTATAATAAGGGTGGTTATTGAAGAATATTATTATGAATTATTCTTTTCATTTTATCAATATAAGAATTAATTAGACATAAAAAATGACTCATGGGGACCTATATTATACTCTCCATCGATGCATCGGTAGGTCTAATGAGAAAAAAATTGTGGGGGATTTTTGGACATGTATACAAAGATCATGATATTTTACATATGATAATATAAAGATGTATATGATAATGATGTATTGGAATATTGTATGAAATTAGATAAATGATGTTAGTCATTTATTTTCTATTGAACCACTTCTTGTTTTCATGGTGATATTTTTAATTTCATCGTCACTCATGGCTATACTATGACCTTGTTTTTATTTATTGTGGTATTATGTGAATTATTTATTACAACAAAAAAAATTATTCCCTGTTTATTACATTATTTACTAAATTTTATGTTTTCCGTTTGTGAGCATTTAATATCATCCCCTCTTAAACATCAATTTCACCAGGTTATTTTGAATATTATTAATCATGTTATGTCTCATGATATAGATTCTTCCAACATCCTTTAAGAGTTATTGAAGTCTTATAATACAGTACATTACTTTCCATAAAATGGAAAAAATATATTCATTATTTTAAAATACATGGTATTTGTTTTTTTATTTATTGTAATTTTCTAAATCTATGTCCGGAATTTATTTGGGTGGTATGTAAAAAAAAATTTAATGTTACATAATTATTATATGGTTATGTCCAAGAATATAATGTTGTTATTGAGATAAGTATCTAATTTATATGATAGTGTAACCTGATCCCTGGATTATTATTTTTATTCATCACAATATCAGACATATACCATCCTTTTATGTGACTGCCATGTCTTACAAAAATCTCCCTTGATCTCTTCATTCCATTGGTTTTACTCCTAAACCCATACATGTTAATACGCCCTAATATCAGTTCCATATAGATATTTATAGTACTATCGTCTTACCTTATGATAAATCATTGAAGAAAAATATATAAAGGTGGGAGAAATTAAGTGTCCTCTAACATACAATTTTTACTAGACTACCCAATTTTTATCTCCTCATAAATCATCACCAGATGGTGAAAATCATGAATACTAGAAAACCACATAATTTTAGGAATAACCTATGATAAACTTAATCTATTATAAAATTAGTGATATTACTCAAGAAAACACTAAGTCTTACCCTTGGTGATCTCTTGAAAAAGGAATCTTATGATTCTATGAAGTGATGGGAGAGCACTTGTCACGAGCTGCCTTCACCAGGATGAGGGAAGGGACAACATATTGCCAAATTCTTCCTTACTCAAGTTGAAGGAGGGATAATGACCCCTGAGGCCCTCCTTTAATAGGACCTGGAATGGTGACTAGCACCATGGGTAAATAATTACACGTAATATGGAATGCATTACCATTTATATTTAATAGGATCAGTAGAGAAGATATTAAATCCCAAACAAAAACAAATTTTAAAGTGAAATGAATAACAAAACAATCCATTCCAATATTAATGTCTAATAATAAAGTGCAAAAATGTACAAAAAAAATCTAAAGGAAAGTACCAAAAGAAAATAAAAAAACAGAATGGTCATTAGTCCCAGCGTCCAAGCTAACAGGTTCTGGCGGAGTCCTTGAATCCCTCCAAGAAACATGAATTTAGTTTTATATATGTAGGGTGAGTATACAGGCATACTCAATATGGAAAACCAAAATCTCTTGTGTACAAGTGGGGAGGCATACTAATTCCCCAAGTGAAGAAGGAGTTATCCAAAACACATATCAAGAAAAATATCCCCCCAATCCTTAACAAGGCACACTCCCCAAATAACACAAGTTAGGTAATGTAATAGTTATAACACATCAATGTTTGGGTACCCTGCACCACTTTCTGACTAGTTATTGAAGACATCCTACGGGTCAGACTTCCCCCGCCATTTTCACCGCAGTCCCACTGCCATATACTATCCACAAACCTGGGCCACCACAACCACACATCACACCTAAAAACACCTAGTCCACAACCAAAGGTAACTAGGCCCGTAGAAAACTAGGCTAGAACAACTACCACCATGCCCGAAGACAACTGGGCCTCATCTTGAAGATACTTGGGAAACAACCTGCCCGTACACAACTTGGCCAATCACCACATCTACCCTGGCCGAAGAATATAGGGCTATAATGGACCTCAGACCATCACATCCTTCCCTAAGAGTCTTCGGCTACTTTTGAAAGGGAGCATAAAATGATCTAATAACCATCCACTCATATGAGTGTTGGAAAAAAAACCCCCTCTCCCAAGGAATAGTGGTGTTCGAAACGAAGTTCTCAGCTTGGGTGTGGCATGAATAAAAAACATAAAAAAATTGTATATATAGGTAAAAAACTCTTCCAAACCAAGGGATCCAAAATCAGCATACACACAAAATACCTTGTGACTATTCATTCATAAGAAACACCACATCCACAACTATGTCACAACTCATTCCTAGAAAACAATTACTTATTGAACCCATTTTTTTATATTCAATTTATCTCATTTTAAAAATTTATTCAATACCGTGAAACGAAAATTATACCCACACACCAATTAATGGAAGACAACAATTTAAACATTCTTACATGGTTATCTTGTAATGTCACAAAAACAAAAGGGATCTGTGAGATCCCTCAATGTATGGGAACCAAACCAAGACCCAATATATGGGAACAGATCCACAAGACAACAATTTAACAACAACAGATCTCATCCCAGTCCACATCACCCCACAATCATCAACAAAAGAAACCAATCATATTTTTAAACAGATCAAATAAATTTACATATTTTTCTAAACCATCCATTATGTTCATTTCTTCTTTTTGGTTAACCGGGGTGACCACACAATGATTATTATTTATTGGGAGACCATATTATTAGCTGACATTATGTGATTAATCATTTTCTTTGATACAACTATTAAATCAAAGAAACATCGAGAAAAAATAAGTTTTTTTGTGTGCTTGGAAGGACCACCAACTGCCATGATTTTCAGTGGACACAAACCCATAAAGTTCACAACATATAAGAAAAAATAAATGAGTACAACAATATATCAACACACTCCTCTTCAATTTAAAATTCCACTTATTATATTCATTATGTTTCAGTTTCATCCATCCCTACAAAAAAAATTAGAATACCCTCCATACATGATAAATTGTAAAGGGAGACGAAGAAAAATTCTACTTGGATGATCAACGATTGAAGTTTTTCTCCACGTACCATGAACTGGGGATGCAAGACTTGCATAGGAGAAACTCTGGGGGCTCCAAGAGTGATACAGAAAATATCTATCACAGGTGTGCCACTAGCCTCTGTATGTGGGAACTACAAACACATCAAGGAACAGACAAGAAATAAGCCAAGAAGAAGGAGTCCTAGAGCGATAAATTGTGAGGACCTGGAGTTATGGGATTTGAATCCTTAAACCTCTTTAAAAGACGATCATTGTTTCTCAATGCAGTTTGGTGGTTACACACGATGGAACTAATTAATATTTAATAATTCTCATTAGAGGGGTGACCATAACGGCTATGAGTCAAAGGGATTCCGCCTTATACAATGGAAAATGGGTATCATGGTGAAATTGGAAGGTACGAGAAAATAGAGTGACACCAAGGAAAAGCCAGAAATTTTGGAATGTCAAGGGTCACCCGAATCATAGGGATTTTAGATATCATTTGTTAAATTAAAAAGGCATAAAAAGGGGGTATTAAACACTTTTACAACAAAAGATATGTTGTTGGGGTAGAACTGGAAGAACTCAAAAAACTGGGAAAAGTGTTGGGATACTGTTTTGGTGAGACATTGTAAAGGTGTCTCCATCACAGTGCCACAGGTTCGGTAATACATTATATGTTTTTCCACTGTTTCGATGAGATAACACCATGATTCCACTATCATGGTGCTACCATGACTGGTGCTACACTCACAGTGTGACCGTGACCGGTGCCACCATCACACTTCCATCGTGACTAGTGCCACTTTGGATGGAACTGAATTTTTGGAAAAGTAATGGACTATAAGGTTCTAGGCCATTACATCAGATACATATCAAACCATTATCATCCTCAATAATCCAAGGATATACCTGAAATAATAGAAAGGTTTCCAACCAACCCCTTCATAATAAACCTCTCAAAGACAAACCACCCTAGAGTTGTCTGAATGTCGGAACAAGATCGATATTTATGGACATCATACATCTCCTGAACAATAATGGATACACTACAGATCCTCTCTCCCATGTAACCTCAAAAACATGTAAATGTCAAACTATCTAGTCATATTGTTTAGGTCGTCCCTTCCTCCATGTCATGATACTATCTTCTTTGAGCGGCACTGACTCGCTCGCATGGGTTCAACAACATTGACTTTAATGCATCTCGATTTGGGACTATGTCCTCCCCTCCCCACAATCAGGACTCTCTACACACACATAGAGAACAAGGAAAAAAATAACACATTTCATTGTTATTTAGATCAAGCATTACGCCAAAATCATGTACGAACAAAACAGAGAAAAACTCAAAACATCTCAGGGTACTAGATGAGCATATGCGCCTCCCGTTCCCAGGTACTCTCCTCGTGGCCACCATGCCTCCATTACACAAGAACTCAGGGAATGGTTCATCCATGAAGTACCTTCTCCTTTTGATCCTTGATTCTCACTAGTCTCTCTACAAATGTCGCATTGTCTTTAATATCCATATCCCCCTAGTCGAGGACTTGTGAGTCATCATGTAGATACTGATAGAGTTGAGACACATGGAAGACGTCGTGCACCCACTGTAGTAGTGGTGGTAGCACTAGCTGATAAGCCACTTCTTCGAATCACCGTAACACCTAGAAGGGTCTGATGAACATAGGAGAAAGCATACTTTCTCTGCCAAATATATGTTCCTAATACTGAGGGGAGACCATTAAGAACATGTGGTCCCCTACCTCAAACTCTCACGGTCTCCTCCAACGACCGACATACAACTTTTTTTAGTCATGAGCCACCTTAATCCTCTCTTGGATAAGCTAAAACTTATTTGTGGTGTTCTGAACCACCTCCAGGTGAAGAACACCTACTTCCCCATCTTCTTCCCAGCACACGGGTGAGTGACATGGACTCCCGTACAAATCTACTAACAAAGACATGCCAATGGTAGATTGATAGCTATTATTATAGGAAAACTCTACCAAAGGAAAGTGTCATTCCCATAATCCCCCTAAGTCTAAAACACATACTCATGGTATATCCTCCAACATCTGGATGGTGCACTCTATCTTCCCATCTATCTGGGGGTGGACAGTAGGGTTGCGGAATAGGTGGGTTCCAAAAGCATGTTTCAATTCATTCCAGACCATTGATGTAAACTGGGTATCCCGATCAGAGACTATGGATCTCAGAACTCCATGAAACCACACTACCTCATCCACGTACCTTTGAGTTAAGGCATACACTGTACTCAACTCCTTTATTGTGAGGAAGTGAGATGATTTCATCATCCGGTCCACAACTACCCGGATAGCATCACAGCTTCCCAGAACCTGGGTAGTCCTGTGATGAAATCCATCGATATGTCATCCCACTTCCACTCAGGGACATCTAAATGTTGTAATAGACCTCCTAGGAAGTTGTGCTCATCCATCACCTAGTGACACCTAAGGCATTTTTCAACAATTTCTTCCACTTCCCACTTCATCCCATGCCACAAAAACTGACCCCTCAAGCCCTGTTTCATCTTGGAAACTCTTAGGTGTACCCCCAGGGTTGATTTTTATAAGACACCATGATCCCTCTTATGCATTCCCACCAGGACAAACAACATCCCATGAAACAACATCGAATTCTTCCCATCATCCAACCATCCCTCTAGAGCATCACTTTGGAAAACATGATCACACATCACTTCAACCTCTATGTCCCCCCACTAAGACTTCTCCATCTGCTGCAACAGAGAGGACTATAATTTCATCTAGAATAGAAAAACTCTTCCATCCTCCACCCTTTCATTCAGGTGTAGGGAATCCAACTCTTCTATCGCTTTTCCAAACATCTTCCAATTCCCAAACCACATCCTTTTAATTCTTCCTACATAAGTCATCAGCCACCACATTTCCCTTTCCTGGGGTGTAAGAGATTTAGACGTCATGGTCATGAAGAAACTATATCCACCATCACTTCAGAAGGTTTAGGCCTCATGGGGAGAATATATACCTCAAGATTTTTTGATATGTGAAGAACACTATTAGTTCTCCGACAAGGTGATTCTAGCACAACTTTAGTGTGAACACAACTGGTGGAAGCTCTAGATCGTTGGGGGAATAGTTATGCCCATGGGGACGTAACTGGCTGGACACATAAGAGATCATTCCCTACTATTACATCAGCACACATCCTAAGCCTTGGCCTGAAGCATCACAGAACACCTCAAACATCACCCCTTCCTATGGAAACCTCAGTATTCGGGCAGTAATCATCATCCCCTTCAGATAACTAAAGTATTATAGAGACTTCCCACTCCATAAAAAAGTGTGTAATTTCTTGTTCAAGGTTGTCTAGGGTGCCTCAACTCGAAAGAAGTTGGGCATGAATCTCCGGTAGTAACCTACTAGACCCAGGAAACTGAAAATCTCTACCACATTATTGGGTTATTCCCTAGAAACAACCACTTCAACCTTTGATGGGCCAACCGCTATTCCCTTCTCGAACAAAATCTGTAAAAGGAAGTTTACCTCTCGTGTCTAGAACTTGAACATGGAAAACTTTTCGTAGAGATGGTGTTTTCAGAGGACCTCTAAAACCATTCCTAGAATCTCAGTGGGATCCTCATCTGATCTTCAGTAGATCAAAATGTCTTTAATAATCACCACTACGAACCAGTCATGATACTCATGGGAAACAAATCTAATGACCCCCATGAACACAGAAGCTACGTTTGTAACACTGAATGGATTAAATATGAACTCAAAGTGCCCATATTTTCACCTAAAGGAAGTACTCGAGATGTCACCCTTATTTACCCTCAACTGGAGATATCCTGACCATAGATCAATCTTAAAGAACCAAACTCCCCCTTCAACTGATAAAAAAGTTCATCGATCCTCATGAGAGTGTAATGGTTCTTGACCGTTACTTGATTCAGTCTCCAGTAGTCTATACACACCCTAAGACCACCACCTGCCTTCTTCGCGAACAAGACCGGAGTGACCCATGATGATGTGCTTGGTCAAACAAGACCCTTATTCATTAGATCATCAATCTAAATATGCAACTCCTGCAACTCAGAAGGCGCCATCCTATAGGGGGCATTGAAATCGGATGGGCACTGGGTTGCAAGTTTATCCCAAACTCAACATCACATTAAGGAGGTAGAGTCACCATCTCTTCAAGAAAATGACCATGAACTCACTAAAGGTATCTAGGACTTTCACCATATTTTTATCTGCCCAATACATTGATATATCAGTTAACAAGGAAAGGTAGGGCTCCACTCACCAACTACCCTCCTAGCAACCCTGCTCATCAATGAAAGTCACACGTCAGCCACCCATGTCTAAAAATATGATCCTTTTTCGGAAAAATTCGACAACAGGACACAAATAGAACATACATTCAACACATAAAGAGATATTGTATGACTGCATCTATAGAAAAAGAAGGTCCCCACTTGAATGATGTGGTCCCAAAATCAGTCTACACCCACGACATACATGAGACAAGCTGGTCTAATATCCAAATAGAGTACTCGAAAGTAGTAGAATGAGAAGTCTCTACGCATCTAGACCCAGAGCATGTAGCAGACTGGGTGAAAAAAGGATTTTGAATCTCCTAAATCAAACAAGTCACATCAAACAGTGCTAAAAAGGCTGATCGTACCTCGAATGACTTCTAGACCTGCAAAAATCGCTGCCTCTTTGGCGTAAAACTACCCACGTCTAGCTCTTCTTCCCCTCAGATGTCAGTCAACTCCCCGACAATGACCAGGTCAAGGTCCCTAATGAGCGCCCTGAGGTCGGCCTCCTCTTGCACCGTCTTCTCTCTGAGGAGTGGGGGATCATTGTCCCTGCTGCGGCTAAAAGGATCTTGCCAAAAACAACTTCTCTGGAGGTGGATAATGAACCTGCCCACCCCCACTATACTGCACTCGGACTAGGCACAGATTCTTGAATATTTCCATGACTTCCATAGGTAAATAATCTTAGTATTGGGCCCAAAAATAATGGGAGAGGAACCATAGATCATGACTGTAACTGCTGAGGCATACTCCCCACTAGTCGAAACCTAGAAGGTCCTGATGATGGAGACTTGCTGCTGACTTCCTTCCACTTTGACGAACTCAATTGTATCCCCTCTCGTGGCACACCTCCCAGCATGTGCATCATATCCACCACGTTGGACTTCTTCTAAATCTCCATATCTTTCGATGGAGTGAAGGAAGTAACAACATACTAAAGAGAAGGTTGGAGTTCCTCCTCTAAACGTCTCACCCGAGACTCCTCATCTGGAAAGTGGTCCTATGAAAATAGAAGGATATATTTTAACATGACCCCCAAATACCTCACTAACATACTCCCCTTATGAAGGTAGAGTAGCTCCTGCCTCTTCTCCGCATTCATTATGGAAGAGAGGGATTCTGTTAGGAAATTCCTCTCGAAGTCAGTCCATGAAACCTCAGCCACATTCTTCTCCCCAAGATAGATAATACAATCATGACATGCCACTCCCTACATTTGGGTCTTAGCCAGAGGAACCCAGTACTCTGTTGAAGCCCGGATTAAGATGAAATCTATCACCAACTCCTCAATCCAGCTCTTCGTCTCCTTGTCTGACATGTTACCCCCATACTTTCTGAGGGTCTTCCGCTAAATGGAATGAAGTTTCTTCTACCACCGATCGTCCTCCTCCATTCAATCATACCTCTATTGATCAGCAAAATCAGCCTCCTGGGAGTCTAACGCCCGCACAACTCGTGGTTGTCATCCAAGTGCCATAGCTGCCAGGTAAAAAAGGAATGCCTAAGCCCGAGTAGTATAGATTTTTTCCTTAATTTTTTTAATAAACATTTTATTAATTTATTTAAATTCAAAGAACACACAGAACACAAGTCATTATGATGCATGTATCTTTCCTAGTCTCTTTACCTTGCAATGAGTGTAGCCTCACTTAGTCATTCGGTAGGTCCCGAGTCCTTTCATTTGATAACGTGGGGCCCTAAAATCCTATGTCTTAGCTAGTATTACCTGCCATATTTCATGCACCAAGATTTCCTAACACTATTTCCCTACCACCCCATGCAATCCTCACTATGCCTAACCTCGACCTCCATCCAATCTCTCTACAACCTCCCTCAAATACAATTATGTCATGGCCCGCCCTCACTAGGATGAGGGAAGGGACAGATGATTTCCAAACCCTTTCTTCCTCAAGTTGAAGGATAGATAATAACCCATGTGTCTCACCTTTAATATGAACTGGAGTGGTGACTAGCACAAAGGGTAGAGAATTACACCTAATATGGAAGGAATAAACCTTTTTATTTTTATAGTATCAGGAGATAAGATAGTAAATACTAAAAAACCAAAGCTAAAAGTAAAATTAAAACCAAAACAACCCATTCCCATATGCATGTTCTAATAATAAAGTGCTACATGGTACAAGAAAACTCCAAAGGAAAGTGCCAACATAACTGGAAAAAATAGCAAGTTCAATAGTACCACTGTCCAAGCTAATAGGGTCTGATGCGGTCCTAAAATTCCTCCTAGAAACCTGAATACAGTTTTATATAGATAGGGTGAGCATACAGGTATACTCAGAAGGAAAATCTAAAATCTCTCATGAAAATGTGTAGAGGCATACTAATTCCTCATGAGAAAAGGAGATAACCATAACAAATAGCATGGAAACTATCCACCCAAACCACAGCACGGCACACTTTCCAAATAACGCAAGTCAGGTAGAGTAATAGTAATGACACATAGATGTTTGGGTACCCCTCACCACGTTCCCATGGTTTATTGAAGACATCCTATGTGTCAGACCTTCCCCACCATTTTCACCACAGTCCCACTTCCATAGCCCACCAGCACACACTTGGGCCACCACAACCACACATCATGCCCACAAACACCTAGGCTATAACCACATGTATCCACACAGGTAGACACATGGTCCAGAAAAACTACTTCCACGCCCGAAGACACATGGGCCTCATCCCGAAGGTACTTGGGAAACAACCTGCCTGCATAGACCTGGGCCAATAACCACAACTACCCTTCCCAAAGAATCATCATCTATAATGGACCTAAAGTTTTCAAAGCCTGCCCGATGGTTTTTGGGCTACTCGGGAAAGGGATCAGAGATGGAAAAAATAACTAGGCACTCCTAGAAGTGTTGGAAAAAACACTCTCCCCCAAAGAAGGGGTGTTTGGAAGGAAGTGATCAACTTGGGTGGGGCACGAATATAAAACATAAAAAATAAATTGTATATATATGTAACAATCACTCTTCCAAACCTAGGGATCTAAAACCCACTTATACATAAACAACCTCCTGAATATTCATTCATAAGAAAAACCACAGCCAAAACTATGTCACAACTCATTCCCGTAACACAATTCCCTATTGAACCCATTGTTGTTTTCATATTCAAGTGATCCCATTTTTATTATTTATTCACTACCGGGAAACTAAAATCAAATCCACAAGACAAGGAAGGTAAGAAAATAATTTAAAAAATCACACCTAGTTCTCTTGTAAAGTCTCAAAAAAAGGATCCATGAGATCCCTCAAATTACTGAAACCAATCCAAGCCCAACATACGTTCATATATCCACAAGCCAACAACTGAACAACAGAAGATCCCATCCCCATCCACATCACCCCACGATCATCAAAAAAACAACAACATATATATTTTTAGAACAGAGGAAAAAATTCCATATTTTTACATACCATTCATTGAGTTCATTTCTACTTTTTGGTTACCTGGGGTGATCACAAAATAATTCTTATTTATTGGGAAACCATTTAATCAACCTAATTTACATGATTAATTAGTTTCCATGTTACAGCCAATAAAATCAGAGAAAAATCCAAAAAAAAATATGTTTATTAATGTGCAAGAAAGGAAACATCAATGACCATGATTCTCAGTAGAAACAATCCCATAAAATTCAAAACATATAAGAAAATAGAATAGTGTATAGCAGCATCATCGACACACACCACTTCAAATTAAAATTCCATTTATTATTTTCATTATGGATCAGTTTCATAAATACCTGTAGAAACATTATCATAACCACCCCTCATTATACACAATAAAAAGAGATAATGGAATAACCCTATTTGGATGATCAACGATCGGTGTTTTTCTCCACGCACCACAAACTATAGATTCACGACTTGTATGGTAGAAACTCTGGGGGGGCCCAAGAGTGAGAAGGAAGAGTTCTAGCATAGGTGCACCACTAGCCTTGGGAAGGGGACTCCAAACGCACCATGGAAAAGAAATGAAACTATCCTTGATAAAGAAGGATTCCCCGAGCGATAAAATGTTAGCGCCTGGAGTTATGGGATATAATTACTTGAACCGCTTTAAAGGTCGATCGTAGTTTTTATACACAATTTTGTAGTTACACAAGATGCAATTAATTATTATTTAATAATTCTGATGGGTGGGGTGGCCATAACGGCGATGATTCAAAGGGTTTACCCCTTAAATTGTGGAAAACAGGTAACACTGTGAAATGGGAAGGTATGGGAAAAAGGTCGTGAAACCAAGGAAAAGCCATACGTTTTGGTAAGTCAATGGTAGACTGGCTCTTAGGGATTTTAGTTAACATTTATGGGATTTAAATGGCATAACAATGGGGGTATTAAACAATTTTACATCAAATGATATGTTGTGGGGGTGGAACTAAAATAACTCAGAAAACTGGAAATGTGGTGGGACACAGTTTTTGTGAGACACTGTAATAGTGTCTTTGTCACAGTGCCATCGGTTCAGTGAGGCACCATAAGTGGTGCCACCATTTCGGTGTGTGTCTATCACGTTTCCACCATCATTGGTTCTACCATCATGGAGCTGTCGTGGCCGGTTCCACCATCACATTTCTACCACGAATGGTTCCACCGTCACACGGCCACCGTGACCAGTGCCAATTCAGTTGGAACCATGTTTTAGGAATGGTAATGGACATGGAGGGTTGGGTCCATTACAGCACTCACCTTGGGGGATAAGTTATTTCTAGAGTCAGAGAGAGGAGAATGGGTTGGTCCCCTACCAACTGAATAAAAGATAAAAATCATCTTGTCTGATTAAATTATAATTTTTTTACTTCAAGAAGTATAATTATAATAAAATTAATTGACACTAAGAGGATGATTATGAGTCTCCACAAAAATAGTGGTGGAATAAAAAGACCCTCTGTATACCCCAAGATTCAATCTTTTTATAGTGGATGAAGTGAATGTGTCCACCACTAGAAATCCATTGGATACCATCATGGTTCTGGTTGTAATAGACAAAAAACATTGATTGATAGATCATGTCATATCTTCCCTAAAATCAAAATTTTTCTTCATATAACACCTTAATCATTAAAAATGTTCTTAGATGCAAATGAACAAAAAAACTAGATAAAATCACAAATTGGGAAAACTCAAGACAACACAACCATATTTTATATACATTACAAATGTTAGTGTTGGTTCATTTTATTGTACTAGAACTCTATATTAAATTCTCATTAAATGTATCCCATTTCATATAAACCACATAAAAATCGATGAGTTTTTTTATCATTAGTTTTTATATTAGTAATTATATTTGATGAGATTATTTATGATGGAATGAAAATAACTTATTTTCCATAATATGAGGGGACAAGATCTAGCCAATGATGAGTTTCAAAAAATCCAATTATATAATTATACACTAATTCATCCTACTCTCTAGGGGAATTCATTAATCATGGTCCCATAATGTGGTATGAAATACAAACTTTCTATATTAGTGTTAAATATATAATTTCTTCTGGATTTATTTAACATTTAGATTTGATGATCATCTCTCTTGTTTTTAGGGGGTTTTATACATTTTGTAAAAAAATTAGATATTTACTTGTTCCTTCCGGAATGTGGTGATGAAATCATAAACTATTTATAATGACATCCTAATTTGAGAAATAATTATTTTTTCAACAAGATGAACTAACATAAAAAATAATGAGAATATATATATTTGATGAGGAATTCATGAAAACCATTTATTGTTTTGTAAAATTCAAATTATAAATGAATATAAACGATTCAAATAGAAAAAAAATATTAAAAAGGAAGTTATAATTTCTACTTCAAGATAACAATATAAATCTAGATGTGATTATCTATCAATAAATAGTTTTAGAAGAAATTTCATTATATAAAAAATAATGATGGAAATATATAAGAGGAATGATTCAACAGAGATAATGGATGACATAAATAATGGGATTAATTTTGATTTTACAATTATATTTAAAATTAATATTTATTTGGAAGAATATTAAAAACCATTAGAATCATATTAATTTATAATGAATGAATTGGATAGTTATTCTTTAGAAGAAGTGGAAATGGTATGTTTTCTTGATTCCAAGTGATTCTCATGAAACAAACAAGATGATATTGAAGCATTATATGAAACATATGATTAAATAGAAATAAAAAGTAAGGTGGACATTACATTAATGAATTATTTGGTTTTTAGATAAATTGTTATTGAATAAAAAATATATTGGGACCCAAACCTTTCACACAATAATATTACATAATATTTCAAATTAATAAAATAATAATAATTAATTATGGAATCTAATGTTTTTGTATCCAGGGAATATTAGGTGCATACATTTAATGTATAAAATAAAAAATAAACCATATTTAAATCCTTCTCCATTGTCCTTTTAAAATATATCTAGATCTTTTTATTATATGTATTCACCTAACTGTATACATAAGTAAATTTGGTGATATAAAATCCCAAATATGGGTGGAATTACATGGATGAGATAAAAGAAAAAATTAATATTTTAGGGGTGATAGTAATAATGTTCATAATCACATATTTGGAATAATATCATAATTATATATATGAGGGAATCATTTTAAAATTTCATGGAATGTGTAATATGAATAATAATGATACAATATAACAATGTTTTAAAATATCACTCATATTTTATGAACAAATATATCATCATGTTGAAAAATAAAATACATTTATAAATCATAGCATTATAATATTGAATAAATCGTGCATCCTGTTAACACAAAACAAATATAATATCATAAGATAAATCACATTACCCAATAAATTGGATGTATATTTAATTAATGGTCCCCTATCACATCATAAAACTCTCAGAATGAAATATTTCACATAGAAAGAGAAAAATAATACTCATATTAATAAAACCCTGAAAATGTATGGGTTTTATAAGGATATCTATAATGAGCCATCATGGGTAACCTAGAAAAGTCACATGAACCAGAAAATCACAAAAAAATCATAAAATAACATAGCATCAAATATTAATGAATATAATAAAAAAATTAGATTAAAAGGTAGTAATTGATGATATTCCGAAAATATGTAAAATCCAGGACAAGACATGATAAATAATAATGAATATAAAACCCACACGTGACCAACAACCTACACCAGTCTGACCCAACCTAAATGTATAAGCAACAAGAGAAGAAATCACACTACATGATGATCTAAAAATTACCTAAATAATTTAATACATCATCATACAATTCATATAAAAACCATGTAGGTTATATGGGAAAGACCCTAAATATTCCTATAGTGATTCTGTATAAGATATTATATAATTAATGAAAAATTCATATATTTTAAAAAAATAGTTTGAAAAATAATTTTCATATACTAAATCCAACTATAAATCATTATACATTTTATATGTCGTTTTCATAAAAAACACTAATATCATCAAACCAAAAATATGAAATTTAGAAGTGATTAGACATTAAATCTGATATATTCATGAAGATGTAAATATATCTATGAAATAACCAACCATGTGATGTTATCTGATATAAACACATATAATAACTTATAACAAAGAATTTATGATAAAAAAAATATCATGTGATATATAAACATAAATTATAAAGAACCTTGTATTGGGATATACCCAATGTTACATGCATAGTATTCACTAAAGATCCAAAACAAGAAATTTGTTGTATCCAACTGATATCAAGTCCCACTAATCTAAATCTCAAAAGAAAAAATCCTTGTATTAAAAAAATAACTCTAAGGATACCCATGTAAATTTATTGATGAACCCATGGTTCCCAATGATTAAAATTTTGAAATCCATATCAAAACATGGATCTATATTTAAAAAATCTATTTATTTAATCATATCTACATTGGTGTTTCGTAGCCCATTTCCATATTATGAAAATATGTTTTAAAATAAGAGCCACCTTTTGAAAACATTTTCCTTTCAACGAAATCATTTTATACAACTTATGAAATCAAATCAGTATACAACCAAATTAATTTATAAATAATGACCTTACATTGTTAAAATTAACCCATTGTATAGAAACAAATAAATAAGCATGGTAGAAACCAAAATAATCACAAAAAATTTGTTCCAAAACCTTTTGAATGAACATTAAAAGAGGATACATGAAAATAACATAAGAAGGATTAATATTAAATAATATCAAATAACAATCACAAACACATTCATAGATAATCCCATGTTCATAACCATAACCAGTAAATACTAGAATTATTACAAACCTAAAGAGAAGCAGCCCAACCAAAATTGTAATCAATCACTAAAAGATGATACATGGAAGGATGATAATAACCTAAAACCAAATTGGAAGCACCACTTGGTTGAGATGATGTAATCCTAGAATTAATGAATTAAGAAACCACTCATTAAGAACTGTAAAACACCAATTCATGTATATTAGATAAAATTTTATCTGATTACACATCATGTATTCAATAAATCACATATACTTTGAAAAACTGGTTTTACTCTTAATAAAAACCATGTATTATCTATTATATGATTTGAACTATTAAATGTTGTGTAATCCTCTCATGTTGTGTATCTATTTCATGGTTTCTTCCAACCATCAATCACATGGTGTGTACTACCATTTTATGGAATGTAATATCCTAATGAATTGTAAAATCTTCATGTTCAAGTTGAAAATTAAAACAAATACCTTAATTCACCATTATAGTTATCCTCATAATTCCTTTTTAAGATTATTCATACAATGATAATGGATCCCATAAAAGGATAGAAAATATGTGAATGAAATTTAATGGGTAATCACAATATCCCAACCATAAATTCACTGCATCCATGAAAGCCTTCAAGATTCTTGGTCATCAAAAAAGTTAATGGAACTAATACCTCATCCATGGCTCATAGTCCTTTTTCTTGAGGATACCATATTCACAGATCCATAGTACCTGGACTTGGGATATCATTTTACTTCATAGTACCTTATTGTAGCAATCCATACACTGATCTGGTTGCTTAAGGAATGTGGTATCGAGATCAATATCAATATCCTCTAATATAATCACATGGGATGTATATGGTATATATCTCATCAACTATAAAACAAGAAAAAAATAGTGAATATAATTGAATTGGGATCGAGATTCCAATCATTAAGATACCCTACATAGTCATCCAATTATCTTAATGTTTCCTACTAACATTTGTTCTATCTTACCCTACTTACCAAAATGATGATATAACGACAGAGGTGAAACTCTATTAGAGGCTTGATCACCATCCAAAAAATATATAAGCCTATACCAAAAGTCTAAATAATTTTTAGATGAATCTGTTCAATGATCAAACATCTACAGATCAACTCCACTGTCTTTGTTTTCTCCTAAACATTGCTCTGTCCAAACAAGGGAAGACTATCCAAACTATACCCAACACATATGAGATCTACATGGATTACTCTAAAAACTAGAAGCGATCCGGATTTATCAAACCTTGATATATATTTTTATAGAAAATTTGAACCAATTTAAAATCATTTTCCCTTATTCCTTTAAAAAATGAACATAGACTAGGATCATATTCTATAGATCATGGATAGACCTATATGTCATTCCATACATCTACGAATGATATTTTTTGTTTAATTTATTCTAATAACTAATTTCATTAAATAAAATATTACATATCTTGGATTTATATCTTGGGGCCTAGTTAGATACTAATTTCTAGGGAACCCCATGATGTCTACCAATCATTTAGACATACAAGTCCCAAAGATGTTCTAATATTTTCAACTTCCAGATAGGTAGGAAATGTACTGATTTCATCAATCATTAAATGATCACCAAAATAAAAGTGTTTTTACTAGTATTCTATGTAAAACCTATGAAATAATACATGGAAATATCTTCCAACATCCATACCTGAATGGGTAAGGGATGTAACAACATGACATATCTCTAGGGTTCTGACTGAATTCTCTAACAAGTAGGGATCCAGTATAATAAAATTACCAATCGAACGTCTCATCCCATGCCACTAATACAAAAATATTAGATCATTGTACATATTTTTATAACTTGGGTTCATAGAAAAATAAATAATGACAACTAGAAAAAACCTCATTCCCAAAGGACAACAAAATAACCAAATTTTAATTGAAGAACAAATCTCCCATGGGATATCTAGACAACTCACCGAAGGTCTCCCCCTCATAAAAAGATTACATAGGAGTTTTAACTCTATGACTATAACATAATCGAGATGAACTCACTTATAAAAAGATAAATCATATTTCATTGAATCAAATAACACATATCGACCACACTCTTCCACATATAATCATATCTAATCAAAAAAATAATATGATCCCACTTATCTAGTGATTCCTTCATGGATTATATCCAAATTTTAATTCTAAAAAAATTATAGACAACATTCTATTTCATGAGTTATAATAAATATCAAAATAATTTGAATTAATATACTAAAACAATATTATCTATTGAAAATATTCAACCATCTATGTAAAAGTATATTTCCAGATCCTATTATCAGTATATATTGTAAACTACTCTCCATATGGATAGTTACACAAAAATATGAGTATATATGTAACTATTGAATACTCAAGATCATTGGTAGATAGTTATTATCATGTGGGAAAAATTTGCAGGATCCATATTCCATAACACAATTCCCCTACATCAAGACACATCACAAAAATTGCAGGATCCATATTCCATAACAGAAGTCACACAAGAATAATATTATTCCTTGTAAGAATAATTATTGAGATAATACACATTCAAATAAACCACGTATCATATAATTTTTCACAATTGTGTAATATTTTACAAATATTTATGTTATGATGAGTTCCATACCTCAATAACTATTCACACACTATGAAACTATTGCTTGTTACTTATATAAGACCTATAGAAGATTTTCTAAAGGTTTATCTAGAGTTGAATGTTATATTTTACCATTATGAATATGGTCACACTATAATGGATCGATGTATAAATTGATATATTATAATTGATATATTTTGTGATGAGGTCATCCAGTAACCTTGAAATATCAGCACTTCTCGATTTTTTGATAATTTTTTGGATAATAGAATAAGAATTATTCCCTGAAAAAATGCATGCGACAATATAAGTATCGTGTATTAATATGTTTTATTATGTGTGATGTTAATTGGGAAAATAAATTAAATGAGGTGAGAAATTTTAATAAAGGATCATGAAAAATGAATTTGAACATTCCACAAAACAATCATGATTTTGGGATATTTGTGATACCAAATGTGGATTCATATAGGATTTCAAATTGGATTTATTTTGTATTATTTTTATTTATGTATGCAATAATTATCGTTATATGAATGAGTATTAAACCCCAAAAATTAGGTTTAATTTTTAATATGCCACACTACTATGAAATGAATTATTTCATGATCTAGTAATTTTAAAAATATTTTAATGTATTGTTATAAATTTTTTATCAAACCCTTTGGTTATTTTTTAAATAGCATTTAGATGAAAATATTTTATGGATTTGGAGGGCTAATTAACATGTTATTTATGATTGGTGGATGTGGATAAAATCATTTATTACTTATTTATAATGTAATTGATAAATTTATTGAAATTATTTTAAGGAATACAATGGTGATATTTTAGAAATTTTTTGATCTAATAAAACCAAATATTTTATTATATTTGAATATGATAATATTTGAGCATGATAGAGATTTAAATTTAGTAAACATTGAATATTATGGGGAATAAATTTTATTGAATTAATGTTTGACTGAGAATAGATCATGATTCAATATTTTCGGTTAGCTTGTAATAATTGAGATATAGTGAAAATAAAATATTTTAATTTTTTTATAGAAATATATTGATACACAAAAAGTTACATAGAGAAAAAATATTTTTATACATTTATATATAATATTTTGATGAAATATCTACATCAATATAGGTGAAAACATTGATTTATGACATAGAATTATCCAAAACATAGATATAAGGTATTAACGAAAACCATACTCTATTAATTTAGTGATTATTCCAGCAACCAATGGGATAAAATAATGAGGTTCATTGAAAATTGTAGTTGATTAATAGAGAAGATAAATAATGGAAGATCACGGACATATCTAGAAAATTCAAAGAGGCTAAATGTGCTATATTATCCCTAATATATAAAACTTGTTAAATAAAATTTAAAATAAAAATAATTTTTATATATAATTATTCTTTATATAGTATATTTTTTCACTTGTAGTAATATTTCATAAAGGTAATACTTTGAATAAATTTATATGATGTTTATATCATCTGCTAATAAATAATTAGAGTGTGACAACACATGTAATTTTGATAATACTTCATTTTCATTACATAAAAATATTAATTAATTATAATTTCTATAGTTATATTTTCTACATGAATATTATGTATTGTTTCAATAAATAAGAAATTGTTTATATGCATTATAAATTTTTTTATTCATGTTGATTTTATTAATTTAAAAGAATTTATTGATAAATTATAGAATATTAATATTAAAAAATTATTGAAATTTTTATATCATCAATTTAAAATTATCTATAATTTATTCATTGGTATTTCAAATTGGGAAATTTTATATTTGGGTGATTAATATAAAATATTAATTTTTATGAAAACTATCTAATATTTTACAAGTATTTCATTAGTATTATTTTTCATTAGAATATTTATATCTTAATATATAATTTTTTATGAAATCCAAAATATTAAATGGTAATATAATTTACAGTTGATTTTTTAAAGAAACAAATTTTTTTACTTCAATATAAATTTTCTAGAAATATAATTTCATCAAGTTTTTCTAGTTAATTTTAAAATTAATTTCATCAAATTATAGAAGCTCAATTTTAAAAAATGGAATCCTTGTTATTAATCATAATTTATATAAAATAAATATTCAACTTTCATTTTTGTTCATTATGATTATTTACATTGTTAAAAAATTTCAGTTAATATGGGAAGAGTTAAAGTGCGTAAAAATTATTTATACAAAAAATTATAAGGGATTAAATGGAAGAAAAATATGTCTTAATCTAACAATGTGGTAAACTTTTGACTTTATAGATTCTCAAATTTAATGGTGAGTCATTATTGATTGATTCGTCATTGGTAAGACATTAATATATTTAAAATTTTGTAATATTCGATTTGTGTCCTCAACCTCACTATTTTAAAGTCACACACTCTCCACTCTTCTTCACAGTTGAATATCCCCTTATATTATCCAAAAAATACCCTAATATATTCAAAACATTACTAACAATTTCTTAGAGGTCATGGTTTTATTATAATACAAACTTAAATATGTTTTAAGAAAAAAACTATGGATATTGTCTTAATATGAGTTATACTTTTCAACTGAGTGTTTTCTCTATATTTCTTCTCATAACATCATCAAATTCATCCTATAAATTTTGATATAAAATGATTTTCTATTAAATATACTTAAATGTAATTATTTTTTTATTACCATTTTTCATCAACCTATACATCTAATGGAAAATGAAAACCACATTCTAGACTACGTATGGACTTCCACCCCATGAAGATGATTTATTTCATTTTCCATCACAGTCTCTAATGAATAGTCATAATTATGGATCCTAATGATATAATATGAAATCTGTGATATATTTTTAATTATTTATTTTTTTTATTAATATTATACTAATTAATATATTATCCAATAAAAAACTATAACATCACTTGTGCATAAATTCACACTACCACCCCATGAAATGATGTATTTTACTGATAATTTCCATCTCACATGGATGGAATATATAAGTGTATTTAAATAAGTAGTATTTTATTTATGATAAAATTATCCATTTAATTAGTAAAAATATTATATACCCTCTTTCCCTCATGTTAATTAATAATTTGAAAATTACTCAGGCATATGTAGTGTCTAAAATCTTTAATATTGTAATGTAATTCATTTTTCAAATCCTAGATAATTGATTAGTTATAATATTATTAATAATGTATAAAATGGATATTATTACATGATTAGTATTATATGAATGATATATTGAGTATCTACTAGAAAATTTCTAAACTATGTAATCTATTTATGACTAATAAAATGAATATTATGAAAATATATGAAATGAAATTAATCAATTTTATAATTATGTATAAAATACGTATATGTGAAAAAAAAAGTATTAACAAATATGATTATTTTTTTAAAATTAAATAACTAATTTTTTATTATTTAGGATGATAAATATTTTACATGACAAGTCAGATTCAAGGAAAGGGATATTTGTCCTCAAAACCTCTTCCTAAATGTTTTAATGATTTACATTATATATTTATTTCTTCTTGGTCCATATTCTAAAAATTATTTGACGGATTAATTTATATATAAATAGATAAACTATAATAGATATTTTATATAACTTTTTTACTTACTTTAAATGGTTTTAAAAATAATTCTGTTTATATCTTTTATACAGAACATTTTGGTTATCTTCACAAAAAGGCAAAAAAAATTCTACTTCAACATATACATTGTCAACTAATTATTCTTCCGCTAATATCGTAAATTATTTTTTGAATTAATTTACAAAATTCCATGATTTATTCAAATATAATCCCTCAATAATTTTTTATGAGGTAGTTTTGTTTTCAAAATGGTGTTTAAAGGAAAGATATTTATCAATAAATGAAAATGTTGTTCTTATGGGGATAAAAGTATATATTTATGAGTTTGATGATGAAAAAAAAATCTATTATATGTTTCATCTATTTTATGGTCCTTGAATATTATTTAAGATGATATATAAGACTGATACAGATTTCGAATTCATTAGAGAATCTACATGTTTTGTTTATAATTATGTTGTAATAAACCATATATGTTATTCAATTTGTTTGGATTCATATAATGGTTATTATAAGGGATATATAAAGATGTCATATTAAAAAGCCTACATGAAGTTTTTATTAAAGATAATGAGTTTTCATGGAAATATTTTTATATCATAAATAAAAGTAATCATAACATTTTTATGTAATGATTATTCCCGTTATGGTTCAAAAGATATGTTTTTATGAAAAAAAAATTCCGAGGTTCACATGTTTTCTAGAAACCCTATTAATTATGATTTTTATTTTAAACACTATTATGTAATATTTTACTAATATCATATCATATTAAATCTTATTTCTTCTTTATTTAAAACTTTTATTTAATCTTAGGGTTTATTATGTGAGAGGAGAAATATATTATACGAGCCAATGGATTTAAAATTTAAAAACTAGTTTATTTATTCCATTTAAATAAACCATATTAATATTTTTATGGTTATCCAATTTTACCAATTTTTTGACATATTATTTAGATTTAATTTGGGAAAATTATGATTTCATGTTGATATAAATGTTTTTTCCTAAAAAAGAAAATGTGATTCATTTTAAAATTATTGTAATGTTCGAGAAATGGTTAATGAGTGGAACTATCAAATTTTTAATTTAGAAACTTGTTTTTCAAGAGTTGTGAAATAACAATATTAATATATAACTCTATAAACATCATTATGAAGGTATAAAATAATTCATGAATCAAATCATAAGATTACGGATTGAATAAGGATCATGTCCTTATATTTACTATCACTATAGGGTTAAAAAATGTTGAAGGTTATGATAATATATTTATATATCATAATCAGATTATAATTTATAGATATAATAATATAGATGGTTACTATTAACATTTTGAAACATCAAAACTATCTCATCCATGATTATTTTCACATAGAGGAAATTCGTAATCTAATATAGGA
The DNA here is from genome assembly GCA_963277665.1 of Viscum album. NCBI lineage: Eukaryota > Viridiplantae > Streptophyta > Magnoliopsida > Santalales > Viscaceae > Viscum > Viscum album. The sequence continues at coordinate 1,068,321,665 of OY728157.1, read as the reverse complement.
AGGCTAGAAGGGTAAAATATCCTACTAAATATACAACCTTGAATTGTCCCAATTGGAAGATTTCAGTTTTTTACATTTTTCTTTAGTTGACATATGATATAAAATTTGGTGGTATCCATGAGAGATAGAATGAAAATGCAGCATATAAGAACATTTCAATTATTGTGAATTTCATGAAATAATTCCATAATACAAAAAAATGATCATCTATGTCCTTCTCTCAATTGATGGATGTGTACACAAATGGAACATGAGTGAAATGGATTCCTATTAGAAAAGGAAAAACATTGAACACTGATGGGTCCTTCTCTGTTGAACTTATGCATAGGGTAGGGGTCATGATTGATCATATACAATCAGTTGTTTTAGTGTTCTCCTATACCTAGAGGCTGGGTGATTCTCTTTGGATGGATTCCCTTAAAAATATCAATTATCATAACCTCTATCAGGATAAAGACATCAACATATTTTCTTCTTATATATTATCCAAGACTATCAAAAAATTAAACCTCAAGTATATCACCATATCATGGTTCATCAGCTACCTCATCCCAAGAATTAATTATTTTATGAAAGATCTGTTTGTGGATCGTCACACATGGAGATAATATAATAATGTGAAAGATTATTAATCCTCTTGGAATAATGAAAATGATAAATTATGGATATTTTTTGGATTGGGATATAATTTTTATTAGTTTTTTGGATTAGTGATGGAAGATCCACTAGTAATAAATTATATAAGATGTGATTGATTTGACTAGTATAATTGTACATTATGAATCCAATTTAATAGATTATTGGACAGAGATAACGTTAGTGGTATTTTCCCATTTTCATGAACTATCTAAAATTCAAAAAATAAAGAACAAAATAAGTTATTATGGGTGAATTTTAATTTTATCAATATCTTATCCAAAACCAAGTTCTGCACACCACCCCTTAAATCCACACATTCACATATCATTCGCATAGAACCTATTTTGGTGTAATAAGGCTTCAGCATATATATGTAATCTGTTTAATTTGTTATTATTTTTCAATTATAAAGAATATTTATTATATTTGTCCATTTTAATTATATAAAATTATATTAGAGTTTTAAAATTAGATATTTATGTGAATAATATAGAAATATATTTTTTAAAAATATATATTTTTAAGTAAATTAATTTTTTCAAAAAATTAAAATATTTTGAAATAAATTTATTCTTTATATAATAATATTATTCATTTATATTTATATATATATTATTAAAACATATAATTAATACTAAAATACTTTTTATAAGGGTCCAAAAAATATTATAATAGTAAAAACAATAATATTTCAAAAAATGATAATTTTTACTTCAAAATGTATATACTAAATTATACAGAATTATTTACATAAAATAATTATTATTTCCATAATATGTATTTAAATTTTTTATAGTGGTTATTTTATCATAACATAATGAGAAAAGAAAATTTTTAGGTTAAAATAAAATACTGTATAAACGTACGTTATCTATTAGGAAATCATTATATGTAAAAAGTGACATAATAAATATTAAAAATTTAATACAAAATAAAAAAACAATTTATTATTTAAAATGTTGTTTTAATTTTATTTTATTAATATTGTAATCCTATAATGAATGATTGAAATCATATGATATATTTTTGGGTTTTAATATCAATTCATTATAAACAATAGTCTATTCAACATCACCAAGTGTATTGTATTATGAATTTATGTTAATGGGATGAAGAAATATCAAATACCAGTCCTCTTATTTAGAAACCATGGGAAATAATTTTGGATAGTATTTTGGTTATGATTATTATTTTATATACATTCCAAAACCTATTTTTAGAAATTATTATAGAACTACCATCACTTTTTCTAAAATTAACCATCAATCCTCCAACTTCCGTTCACTGAAAACACATTTAACATGCATTTATTCATTTTATATTTCCAAAATTTCACCCAATGTGTTCAAAATTAAATAAGAATAACCATCCATTATTTTATAATAAACCACTTCAAGTATGGGATCATTTATAATTCCTTTATATTTCTTTTAAATTATTTAGAGTATGTTATTTGATTAATAATTGATATGGTTGTAATATATTTTTCACATACGTGTATTATCCTTATCAATACTATGTATATATTTCCATATTCTAATCTCATTAAACCCTCCATTGAGAATTATATTTCATCAATTATTTTTTCAATAAAATCTCTTGAATTTTCCATGCAAAAAATTTATGTACTGAATAACCAGTCCCATTTCAGCTCATTGTTAGTCATAATTATTTACCTATGCTTTATTTATTAGGGATTTCCTTTTATTTAACTCACACTAATTAATAATTGTATTAAATTTGATTAAAGGAATCCTTATGTTACATGATTTATGTGGAACACCAATAAATGTACGTGATATAGATATAATGGTTAAGCTGGTAATTATAGATCCCTCTAATGAATTGTGTAATTTTTTTATCTAAAAAGATCACAAGAATGGTTCATGTGATTATATCATATGATCATAGTATTATTATTTATCATCTTTAATCATTGACTTATGGTTATGAGGACATGATTGATGTTGTATCCACATTCAAATGTTTCCTTCTTGTTATCAGTATACATCATTCTTTCATGTTCATTATCAACACTCTCCACCCATTTATGTCACCTGGATATGGATATTAACAAAATTTCATTACATTAAACATGTTATTTAAGGATTATTATCATACAAAGATTTATACCTCACCCATTTAATATGAATTTACTCATGTTATCTGATGTGTTTTTATAAGATCCATGGAATATAAGAACTAGTTTTGGAGTTTTTAAAAAATATTGTGGTTCACATGATTCATGTTAACATGAAAAATACATAATTTCAGAATGAAACTGTACCGTAGAGTCATAGATTATTGTATAATGGGTATAATTATGTAATAAATTATTAATATGGTGTATTAATTATATGGGTTGTCATACATGATATTACAAGAAGTTATAGACATTTATTGGGGATTGGTATTATTAAACATTAATGAATGTAATAAGGACAAGATTAAACATTGGAAAACATACATAAATTTTTTTAATGTCTATGGTAAGTGGTTCCAAAAAAATAGATTCCATGAATGGATATAATACGTTCATATATCTATAGAACAATCCTACAAAGGGGTAATAAGCCTAAAATGGGGTCATTAGGTATTTACATGATCATCACCACAATGTTTCTTTTCTTCAAACATGGTTTTAAATTCATAGGGTATATTGTTTCATAAATTCATAATATCTATATGAACTAAGTTAATTGGAAACAATTACCATTAAATATTATTTTAGGAAATAGACAATTGCCGAAAATTTTTCAAACCCTGAAATGCATAGATTTAGGAATATATTATATCTATGAGTAATTCCATCACAGTTAATTATTTCATTTTATGTGTTGAATCATTTTTAAATTATTATCAATAATTATAAATTTATTTTAATCAATTAATATAAATAGGAGAAACTAATTCAATAACCAATGTGATTTTAAATGTGATGACATCCCAAATTCTATACCTAACCAAATTAGATAAGGAGTAGAAAAATTCATGATAATACATACTAAATTATCTCATATTTTCAATTGAATCAAAAATTTGCGGTAATAACCACATCCCAATATGAAATATTAAGTTTTAATTTAGCATTATATATTAAAATGAACTCATTAATTTGTGTATCATATATTACCATAATCCAATAATAATGCAACAACTATATTGAAAAGATATATTCTATCCTTAATTACTTTGGGAAAAATATGGTCATTCTAGTAGATTATCATAGGAATGAAGAACATGTTCAATGGTAGACATTGATATAATATACAAATCACAAGGATGAAATCGAATCAAAATAGTGGAAAAAATTATAGAAAATGGGTTTTGATAAATATTTTCCTCACACTATCTAATTGAAAATGGGTAGTTATTCTTACATCGTGAAAAAGGAACATGAAAAATCCATTATATCATATGAGGAGAACTTCATCAGAAATTCATGATACTCCTATAGATTTTTCATTGACCCAAAATGTAATGTTGGCCTCTATTTAATGGGATTATGATGAGTCTCTGAAATTTTTTGGAAATATGGTACATTGAAAAAAAATATGTAAATGTTATAGTGTTCACTCAAAGTAATAATGTAAACTGATGAATCTCCCAATTCCCATTGGTTAGTAGATTATAATGGGAGATTGTATTTTAAATATACTAGTATGATAGAGAAATTTCATATTTTAATAAATATCTTGCACACCACCTATGTAAATCATGAGACAATGATTCCAAAAAAATCATGTAGGGGACACGGTAATAATAGAGGATTTGTGATGATGGTTACCTTTCTAGTGAATGTCAATGGGAGAAACCTACAAATATATTTGTTGAAAGGAATTCTACAATCATCCCTCAACTTTTTTTCATGTGTTTCAAATACATGGATAATAGAAATTATGTGAATCAATTTTGTATGAAAATAATTTATAATGATAACCAAAGATACCATCTTCTAATGCCTATAGAGAATTTGTGAGTTTATTCCATCACAACTATTGAGGTGTATCATGAGAATGATGGGATGATAAGTATTATACTTCCGAATTCATTAATACATAATGTAATATATTATTTTAGTTCTAAATATTATTTCATATCATAATGATTTAATATAACTGTTAAATAACCCCAAAAATTATGGATGTTGATATTTTGATAATAATAAAAAATTGGTTTATTATTTCATAAAAAGTGTATATTTTACTCCATAAAAATTTATGGTCTGTAATTCTTAGATAAAAATTTGATACACCCCATATAAAAGTTAAATTTAAACCTAGTTAGGGTTTGGGATTCCAGATATTGATCGGAAAAAAAAATCATGTGAATGGAATCTCTCTCTAAATCGTGATTTTCCCACCAATTCTATTAAATTGGAAGTATTAGGATGAGTATCCATTAGAATCATCATCTCCAACATGGAAATTATTTAATTATGATAAATAAAATCAATATGAAATGAATGATACAATGTGAAATAACATTCTTGATAACATTACCATTAATGGGGAATGTGCTGATATGTTTCCCAATTAATATTTTTTTCTCCCTACAAGATGTGAGGTTGAGTTTTCAATTGACATTATACTCACAAACATTCAAATATGAAATAATCCATATTTATTTCACACTAATGAACATGAATATATAATGAATAAACTATATGATAATGTTGATAATGTATTTATACTCTTATGTTCTTTACAATGGGGTTTTGGTACACTTCATCAAGAAGAACAATAGGACAATGCACCACTGAATTGATTTCCATGATGTCAAAAGGTTTATGTTAAACAATATGTATCTTGTGACACATATTTACCACTTAATCAATTAGGTATATGGGGCTATATACTTCCCTATGTTTTATCTTTGGTTGAGATGTTATCATGAAAAGTCTAAGAATGAGGATATACCCAAGAATACCTTCCGTATAAGGTATGAGCAATACAATTTCACAATGATTCCTTTTAGAGCACTATTATTTTCATTTTTCATCGTGAAATTAATGAATACAATCGTAATGGATTACCTTGTTAAAAATTTGGTACTATTTATATATGATAATATTATCTACTACAAAAGAAATGTCTATCTTTTTTATCATTTGAATAATGTAATTAAGTCCTTGTAAAAAATAAATGTTATATTCAATTTACAAAAAAATATGAGTTTTCATTAGATAATGTAATATTATTAGGGAAATGCTATCAATGGAATAAGGACATCAATGGATACATAAAATATGGAGTCAATTGAATGATTTATCGGCCCATATATTTTTTTTAGTGGTGAATAGCTTCCTTGAATTTATGGGTACTATCATTAATTTTTGATAAACTTCTAATCATAGTCAGTCCTATAATAAAATCTTACTAAAAAGGGATTGGTTTTTTCTTGACTAATTAATATGTTGAAATAATTAAGGATTAATTGATGAGTCTAATCATTAAATATGTGTTCACAAGACTCTTGTGTTTTAGGTTTTTTTATTGATCATTTTAAATAAAATTATACAAACTCAAAATAAGTCTAATATTTTATAGGAAAATATATAATTGTTTAAAATTTATAGTTTCCTATATCCAAAAAAATATTTTTTTAGTTTCATAAATATAACATTTATACCTTCTTATTCTATGATAAGTAAATAATTTTTGAGTGATTGTATTAGATATCAATATTATATTCATTATAAAGGATTATGATTTATAGTGACCTATGGAAACATTTATGTGGGATGTAATGATGGAATAAATTATTTATATTACCAGGAAATTTTTAACATGTAAACTAGTTATAACGGAAAGTCTATTAAAAAAGATGATACCTCAATCCATTTGCAGCAATTTAATGTACTATGGATAATATATCCATATATTCCATGTTTGGATTACAAAATTTTTTCTCGATGAAATTATAATATATGGATTATTTTTTATCATTTTATTGAATATGTACAGATTTTTTTCTCATTTGTGATAATATGTATTTTCATCATCTTTATAGATGTTCTGTTAAAGGGATTAAGATATTTTATGGAATCCATCATCTATTACATCTGATCATGATATTAAATTTATATCAAATCTCTATAAAACAATTCATAAGTAATTAGAAAATGAATTTAATTTCCAAATAAATTTTATACCAAAATTTTTATTGATAGTTAGAGTGAAAGTTTCCATCATTGGGGACATATATTGTGATTATTGTATTAATTTATAGTAAATATAAGGACAATATATATCATCAGTTGAGTTTTATTTTAATGTGTTTTCATTTGAGTATATTAATGACACATTTTGATGTATTATATAAGAAAAAGTGGAAAACTCCATATTTTTTGGATTAAGTTATGGAAATAAGTGTTTTGGGACCATATTTGGTAGAATAAATCATAGAGAAATTGAAAATTTTTTAGTAACCAATGAAGGAATTATAATTTAGATATAAATGATATGAACAATAACTAATGGAATGATATTTTGTTTCATGTGGGAAAAAATATTTATTTTATTTTTCTCCATGTAATATTTCTATATTTTTATTTTAATAATATAAAGTTATGTCTATAGTTCATTAGATCGTATGAAATTTTTGACAAGGCATGATCTATTTCTTATCATATTATATTTCCTTGGATTTTATATATAAATCATGATGTGTTTCACTATTCATTATTGAATTTGTAATTTACATATGAATCTAATGTTTTTAGTCATGAATTGTATCAATTTGAAAGAGACTTTCTATAATTTAATAGAATATTCAAATTCCTGACCACATAGAGAAGATGTTTCAGAATAATATGATCTTATACATTCATGTTCTGTGAAAAAACCCATATGATTGAATAGAGATCATGATTACAGAAAATATTATAATGGAAAAATATATCCACTTTCTTCTGTAAATAATATATTTAAAAGGGTGACATTTGAAAAAGTGGGGAATAAGGTAATAAACCTTGTATTGGTGATAATATATAAATTTAATTCATTATAATTATTAGTTAAATCACTTTTAAATTTATATTTTAACAATATGTGTATTAATTATTTTTTCAATCATAAATTAAAATCATTTATTTATAATAAATTTATTTACATGTATCATATGGTTTTATTTAAAAAGTATTATTTATAAATTATAGACATTTAAATTGAAAAAAATTATTTTATTTTTTATATCAGAAATCTAAAATTATCATAAAATTTGTTTTTATGAAATTTTATGACAAACTATATGTTTTTTAATTGTAGAAATGAAAGATTACTTTGAAAAGATGTCTTCTCTTTTTAATTATTTACATATTATCATTTCATTTATATTTTTAAAATTTTATTGAATTCATTTTTATTAACTGTAATAAATTAATTTTCATTAGAAAATATATGATACATGAATTCGGTAAAAACAATTACAACTAAAAGTAGTTTTTTAGGAAAACCATTTTCATCGCGTTTTAAAAGTTTTTTATGAATATAATTTTGACCAAATACAAAAAATCATTTTCATGAAATGGGATCTATATTTGGAATTATCATTCCTAGATTCAATAAGCATGCCACATTAATTTTTGAGTAAAATGAATAATAAAATTAGTAATGAATCTTTTATAACAATATGAGTAAAAAATGATTAAAAAATAAAGAATAAAATGATAATTGATTTAAGAACATAAAAACTTTAAATACTATTTTATGGTCATATTATGACCCTATTTATTTTAATATTTGAATATAGATTATTTTGGATCTATTTTTCTTCAATAATATACTAATATATCTTTTTTGGAAAAAAAAATCAAAGTGTGTATACTCCCTCTCTTATAAAAGGACACTCATCTACACTATTATTCACAAATCAAAATACACTTTTATCAACCAATACATACCATAATAAATTCATAACATCTATAGAAATTTTATATAGGTATTTTATTTTATAATAATACCATCCTATAAAGGATTTATATATAATCCAATAGATGTTGTCTGAATAAGAGTTATAGTTCAAAATCTTGGTTTTCTTTTTTCCATTTTTCCTCTTTTAAAATTCTACTAATAATTTTGATAAAAACATAAGTATCTACCTTAAAAATAATTATTATTTTGAAAATTTTATAACTAATTTTAATATATTTATCCATCCATTGGAATAAAAATACATATTTTGTCTGTACATGAGTATTATCACCATTAAAATATAGTGAATTTAATTTTCATGGACCACATTTATTTCATTAAATAATTATGGATAAATGGGAAACAAAATGATATATATGATATAAATTTTTTTGGAATGTTAAATAAAAATTCTATTCATAATTTAACATCAAATGAAAAACTGAAAACATCCCTCACGCATACATGCATCTTATCACCTCACGAAATAATGTAATATATTTTTTACCACTCCCATACACATCCAATATATATAGGTATATTTAATTAAAAAATAAATAATATATTTTATTATTATAAGTGTAAAATGTTAAAAAAAATACCTTATGTCCCAAATTTTTTTTGAAAAATGAAATCATTACCCATTCCTATATATAGTCTAATGCCTATGTGATTATAAAATAATTAAATTTAATAAACACCATATATGGTTGGTTATATGATTATAAATAAGTAATAAAAATATAATTATAATGTTTCTATGGTTATATAAATTATATGTTCATAATCAATTTTACTATTTGTAATCCAACACAATCCATTTACATATTTTAAGAAGAATGTTATCAAAACATCTAGCATAATTTTAATCTCTAATTAATTTAGTATAACACTAATATAAGATAAAAAAATTAATATCAAATCTAAATTTTTTAATTATGAAAGTAAATAATTATCATAATATTATTAATAAAGATGATAAATAATACATGTAACCATTCAAACTCATGGTAGTGGTACATAACCTTACAACTTCATTTTCATCATTTAAATGATTAATCTTCTAAATGAATTTCATTGATTTCCATATTTCTAATATTGTTTTATATATTTATTTATATTTAAGTAAATAAATTATTAATAATATTTTATTTATTTTTCTAATTTATTTAAATTTTGTTTAAAATAAATATTTATAGTTAATTTATGCAGAATGTTTTGTCTGTCATAAAAATCATAAAATAGTGTTATATTTTACCATATTCACAATCAGTATTTTCTCACAATGCTGCATCGATTATTTTTTTAAGAAATATAAAATATTCCATTTTTAATTCTAATGATACCCATTGTTATCCCATTTTTTGAGTATTTTAGTAATGAAAATTGGGTTATATAGGAAATAGATATATTAATATATGAAAATGATTTACTTATGGGTTCATAAGTATGTTTTTTTTACATAGATTATTTAAATTAATGAATTTATGTGTTAAATATATGTTATGGTCCTTGGAAATTATTTAGGTTCATTATTGATACTGATAGAGCTCTCGAATTCATTAGGTACAGATTATGTTCCCCTCAGAATTATGCAGTAATAAACCAATTTGGATTTCCCATTTTTAAATAGTATCTTAAAGGTTCATTAAAGGGTTATATGGAGATATTCTCCCAAAAAATGTAGATGAATTTTATATTCTTTCTCATAAGTTTTCATGGAAATATAATTTTTCATAAGATATAACAATTATCTCTTTTTTAGAAGAAATATTATCTCATTTAAATATAAAAATGTATGTTTTCTAACAAATAATTTATATTAATATTTTTCATTTATAATTTATTATAAAGTGTTTTATAAGAAAAAATGGGTAGAAAAGATGACGTCTACTGTATATAAATATGTGTTTGAGTTTAAGGTTTTTTATTTTAAAATAAAACAATATTATATGATCTCACGGTTTTGTGATGGGATAAAATGATTAATTTTTCCTCTATTTGTGTCCCCTATTGGGATTATTGTGGTTGTCCCAATAATACTATTGTTTTTTCTATGTTTGGTGGATTAATTATAGAAATGATGTAGTGGAGTTGAATGTCGGGAATATTTTTCATTAAAATAAATTTTGTTTTCATTTTAAAGGTATTATATTGTATAAATATAGGTATTTAGATGGTGTTTCCACTTTTTGATATATTGGTTTATAAATTAAGAGATATGACATAGATATTGAACATAGTACACCTAAATAGGTCTATAAGAAAGCCTGAATATGAAATTTTTATTTAAATATTGTGATTATTGGTTGAAGAAAGACTAGGTCTTTATAAAGAGTGAAATAAATTAGATCATAGTAGAGAATATATGTGGAATTTAATATGGATGGTGATCATGCTTAATATAACAACAATTTAAATACCCTAATGCCTATAAACTATTAAAGAACATCCCTGAGTATGTTCAAAATGGATAAGAAGAGGGAAATTTTGTTAGGTGGTAGTTCACCATCCCTATTCTTTTATAAAGGATGTCATCCATATCACATGTGACCAAGAATGAATATTTTATCCACCAAACTAGTAGAAGAAAGAGTATTTGGATGAATTGAAAATTTTCTATCCCAGAATAATTGTTTGTATCCAAATTTTTTTTCCATGTAAAAATAATCATCTATATTTTTCATTATCATATGAATTAAAATTTTCATTTTGATATTATTTGCACCAAAATAAGTGCCACGAGATTATTCAAGGAGGATTAAAACAGTTTTTGAAGGAGTCTAAGAAAAAAGGGACAAAAAATCACCTGTAATATTCTACCACATGAATACCATTCCCATATACCTCTTCCCCTCTTTGAACACAAAAAGATCTAATGTAACACTCGGTGATTCTGATGATTCTATGTGACAATGTAATGGGTTGACATTGTGCTTCATGAGTACAACATAGCGACGAAAATTCTCAACTCCCACATAATCTATATAAACAACATCACAATATCACACAACCCTTTTCCTATAAACACCCACCTCATTATGACCATTAGATGATGGAAAACTAACCATTGGAAATTTATAATTCTATAACTCATGAAGAACCATGAGAATCATTAACTAAATCAAAATGGATAAAACATGATATCCCACAAACATTAAACACCTTTTCCCATGTTCCTAAAACCCCTTCCTGATGTAGGGAAGCCCTTAATGAAGGAATAAACCCCTCATGGAGGAAAAATATCATTAGGGGTACTTGGGGCTTCAGGATGAATTTAGAGTTTTCATGCTCTAGTATTCTAGGATTATACTTCATCATAAGGAGGGGTCACCATGTTTCTAAAATCCTCCTCCTTCGCAAAGCCCTAAACCATCAAAATGATCATATCTTCACGAATCAAGACTTTGTGAGACCATGTTCTTTATGAATCCTCTCTCACTGGTCACTCTATGTTTCCTACCATCTCTTCACACCTATAATAAATGGTTGAATAATCCAAGCCATCATATCAATCCAGTATTTCTTCATCTACACTTAATGTCACCATTTAACATTTGTCACCCTTTCATATAGCGAGCTAAATTTCCATTGTTCCATGAGACACCCATTTAAATTTATTTTATCAGTATATGCATGATAATCCCATGTACTTATTTTCATAGGGACGCAAATGTGGACCTCATGATTCTCCACTCCTCTATATCATTGAATCGGGGGATTTATGAAGGCATCCCCCTTATAATAAATGATGAGTGATGGTTATGTAATTCCTTTATGTGAGGAATGAGTCCACCACATTCACACTGCATGTTTTAACACATCATAGCTTTAAAATAAACATAAAATGACATTAAAATGTAGTCTTATCTAGTGAAATAGGAATTTGGTTCCCCATGTGGGTTCTTTTATGGGATAACACCGTGGGATGACCATTCCGCATAATTTAGTTTCCATCAGTATGCCTCAGGAACCCTTGATAGAATTCTCTATGTACAAGTATCATGGATTGGGTTCTTCCTCATACAGAATGAGATCCACCTTATATGGAATGAAAACCTACTTTTGTATCATCCATGTGTAAGCCCTAGACTATCTCTTATAGGAATATATTTTTTGACATGATAGTGAGGTATACTACCTTTTTTTTGAAAATAAACATGACTCACATGGCCTTATTGTTTAATGATGATCATGAAAAATATCCCTCCATAAAGGGATACTTCAATGGGTAATCCCCAACCATATTCTCTACTTCAATGAGCCGCATATTTAGGTATATTAGAAAATCAAACTCATGATCCATGATTAGTGTTTATGAATTAGCACCAATTATTTATATCCACTTTGATAGGACTCCTCCTCAACTATAATCCCTTTTAGATAAAATCCTTTACATAATATGTGGTATTCGATTCCCAATAAATTGGGATATTTAGGATGCCTCCCAGAGGTCCAAAAAAATCACCCACATCATCCACCTCAATCTTCATTTTATACATGAATCCAAATCCTCATAAAATGTAACCTTGAATTTGGGTCATTCCAATATATAATCCCTATCCATATCATCACTACTCTTAGTAACACTCAAGAAACTGTCATTTGTAGTCTTCAGATTATGATACCAAGAGAAATACTTTTTTGAAGTGAATCTATCAAGTGTAAGCCCAATAATTTCTATATAATTACATGGTTATGCATCCATGTAACCTAAATAGGTTACATAGAATCACTCGTTGATTTATTAATCACAAAAATTGGTAAAAAAAATTCCCCACATTCTATAGTGTACATACATAATCCACCTTTAGTGGATTCATGATCAACCTCTATTTTTTGAAACCTTACCCTCAAGTGACACACCTCCCAGGTTCACCCACATTATGTGTTCTACTATATGCACCATGTAAACCTTTTTGGTGGGACCTGATAGGGACACACCACCATTAACTTTCTCCATGGGCCATTCAGATCAATCTCAAATATGTCTCTCAAATAAATTAAATTGATGTACAAGATAAATATATTTCGACTTAATTCTAAAATGAGATTCATAAGGTGAAATACTTAGAGGATATGGGCATATGACTTCAGCTACCTCATGCAATGTACAGATACCTGAGTTAAAATCCATTCAAAACAAACCTTTGGTATTAGATACCTTTTTATGAACATGACATTCTTTGGGATCCAAACCCATATATTCCCTACTATACAGATGAATGCAGGTGTCAAATGTTCCAGTGTCCAGACATGCCAACAATAACCAAAGATACTACATTCAGACTCAAGGTTTCTTCCCTATCATGATACCTTGAAATGTATAGATAGATTTACTATAAATACTATTATTCCAAAAATATATGGAATTGGGAATGTGTTTCACAAAAATAATCAAACATACAATGGAGATCTAAACTATATGACAAAATCTAAGGAGGGATCCGTGAAGTAGAAACATATGTTCCATTTTTCTATATTTATTAAGGTATAGAAATTTTAATTGAATGTGATTAAATATTCCCTCAGTTGGAAAGTGTTAATGTAGAGTAATAATGAAATTTTATTTCTACGATTAAATGTGTGGAGGGGCACCAGAAAAAATCTTTTGAAAACAAAAATTGGGATCCCAAAGTTGATTATTTTCTCCATCAATTATCGGTCTAGGTCATGTAAGTCATCCGACGAAGATTGTACTCAAACACAGTAGACATCGATCCACCAACATTAATTGTGTACCTGAAGTGAAACTCTTATCCTCAACATAGTGACTACTAGTGCTTCATACATTAATAGATTAGCAAGTAAACATTTATAGTTATCCTTCCCCAGGACCCTTTTGGAAAATAGTGGCCCAATCATGGAACTCACTAGAAATTGGTTTAACTAAATAGATGGAATTACAGTATTAAAATTATGCAACATGGATCTCTATCACTAGCCATTGATGATTGAAGGGAACATCAAATTAAATTCTAGACATCAATATGGATAGTTGAATTTTCCTACATTATAGTAACCATGTAATATGAAACAAAAAACCCAATTATCGTCGATGTACAGACATGGGAAATGAATATGTGGAAATCTCAAATTACCCTAAATCCACCATGGTGTCTACTACAACACCTAATACTAGGATCCCGTATCGCATCTCACAATTAGATATAATTTAGAGCTTTTTGATTGAAACAATTGTATGACAATAAAAGAATGATGATGTCACTTCCATTGGGGATATGTATTTCCATGTCGTACATGCTTATATTACTCACTAAATCTACACCCACCATTGAATGGACAAGGTCCTATTTCTCCCCACTCCAATAATGAACCACTTTGGGAGCTTTAGCCTAGAGAACCTCAATGACTCACTCACCAACATCGAGGAGGTATGGTTTTCCCATGTCGAACCAAAAATGGCCAAGACATGAGAGATTACAAGAAGTTATCCCATCATGATCATCAGTTCCATCACCCAATAGTCATGTAGGTTATGAAATAGGTGGCTCATTCCTTGGATTTTCCTAAAATAGTTATAAGGGCCCAACATGAACAATGAACTATAGCCTGGGTGTAATCTTGACTAGTTAATGATATTTCATGGATCCAAAGGATCCTACCACAATTGACACACTCTGCTGGTTTCCATCTACTGAAGAAAAGAGACCATCAACACCCATGTAGGTTCTATGCGTCAATTGCTCAACATTTATGTTGTATTGACACTATCAACCACTAGAATAACCAGAAACTGCTATGGGTTAGTTAGTGATGATGAGAGTCAATATAGAGGCCCTACCGATATATTCACCCACCGTATAGGATGTACTCCACACTAGTACAGCTAAATGTTGGTTCTCCACATGTTCTGAGCATTGCTCAAGGAAGATCCACCTACATCATCAACATCAAGTGAAGAATTCATTCCAAATACTTATGGATCTCGATACAAAGTTCATCCCTATGTCACCAAAATGTTACATGATGGTCTTCTACATGACATTAATAACATTAGTGGAGGTCCTCCCTACTCCATCATCGACCAAAGAATAATCCCTTCCCACTTCATCAATAACCAGTAAGAGGAACCTCCTCTTGATACCATCACTAGCTAATATGAAAGACCTCTCTATTGCATAGGCACACCAAGTGGATGCCCTCTACCAAAACCTAGAAACAAGTGTGTTTTCCTTCCATTTATGTGTTCTTATCAACAAAGAGGTCATCCCCATGTCATGATCGAACAATGGAATGGACCTCCTCCTAAATTGGCCAATCAAAGAAGATTTCATCCTCAGGATATCAATTAACATGATGAAGTAACTCCTTTTGTGAAAATGTTCCCATCCATGATGAAACATCTTTGGGAAGAAGGGAGATCTACCACCTTTGATGAAAAAACCATAGGATGTACGAAGTCATTTCCATTCATGTTCTATTACAAGATTCTAAATCCAAATTTTACTTGATGATAGAGCCTTCTCCTATAATCATATGAATAAAATTCAAGGTAAGGATCCTGGTTAGTGAGATTATGTATCCAAGATAGTGAGATCTACAAGATTAAAATATCATTTTGTAGGTATATATAGGTGGTGGATGATTTTTCTCCCTTCAAGTGTCTTGTAGTTCAATCATCTCTATCATGTTCATTGTCATTATCTACCTCATCGAAAGATCATTGGGAGTTTTCTAATAGTATGATAATCCAAGAGTATCTTGTTTACTAGTAGATGATTGTGGATTCCCATGAACATGAGGATGTGGTCAGTACCCAGTCTTATAATGACATGATTACGTGTTTGGAACCACCCTTGATAGATTACCTAGTGTAAAATAACTAGTCTATATTATATAGTTGCTTCTCCACCACCCAATCCTCAACCACCTAAAATCAAATTTGTGGCATGTTTAGTTTCTCAACATAAACCAACTGAATATTGGGCCAAACAATATCCATGAACGTAATCTAAATAAGGAATATTGTGGGACACTCTTTCTGCCTATCATATGTCATTTTTGTTCAAATTGGATCTAAAATTCATTATTGGGTCACCCACACATAGGAATCGGTCATTTGCTTTCTCTAGACCATCCGACTGAGTTGTTTTAATCTCAGAGACCATTAGTTGGTATACCCTATGATCTATGATAATTTTCATGAAGTAGACCAACAATGATGTATGGTTGACATTCTAGAACACCCAGTGGCGTAGAATAATATGTCCCCCGTCTTCCACCAGACCCTTCAATGAATATGCATCTAAAGAATTACAATGCTCTGAAAATTAATTTATGAATTATATTCACACATGCAGATTCACGGATCGACAAGGTAATCTAATCATCTATTCATCCTTATCACGAGACAATGTGATTCACCTAGAACTATTGAATATTCAACCCTAGGTTTTTTCATGGTAAATATGGCTAATCTCAGTTTTGATATGGATGGGGACATCATTCTATGATCTGAAGGAGAAAACCATTCTAAAGTTGAAGCGTAGTATCAGGTGGATTCTCAAACAGGTGTACTCAAAAACATGAAAAGTCATGAACTCAGCCTTAGGGAGCCCTCCAAATAATTTACCTCCATCCAAACTCACAATATCATTAAGGGAAATAATGATCCCTTATATCCTACTTATTCTCCATAGAAGACAAAGTTTCTCTACCCATGGTAACTATACAATAGAACGTTGAAAATCAAATATAGATCATCAATGAGCTCCTTGATAAATAGTTCCAAGATTATATTTATTTACAACATGATTATTTTCCTACTCTATAACGGAAACATGGGTTTCTATAGATTCATATTGGCCAGTAAACTCCAGTTGAGGCCGATGATCCCATAAAACCACACATAGTAGAGGTTGGAGCTTATATAAAGTTATCATGGTGTGTGATTCCCAATCAAATCAGTCAGTATGTGAATATCCATTAGGACCCTGATAATGACACTCTACAGGCAGTTATATAGGTTATTTCATGTCTATCTAGTCCTACCTATCATGTTGATGATCGATTCAACTCTTTGGTTTTTAGGAATCTTCTTCATGATAGGAACTCATGCCAGGATGATTTTTTCACTGTAATTTCTCACTTTGAGGACTGAGGTAAGAAATAATTTTCAATAAAACTGGATGGTAATACATATATGAATTTATTTGATAATACTTGAGAACCCCGAGTATTTGAGAATCCACCCCCCTTAGTGGGATGGGAGACCCATTATTGCATCAGGACCACTTTATGTACTAGTGTTGACCCATGATGGGAACCTGAGATTAGTTGCAAGATCTAATGTTTTATTTAAAAATTGTAAGGAACTGCATTTTTATATCATAATCATTTAAGAATTAGGTCCATTGAGGGTTGGTAAGCCCTATGAATCTAGTATCTGTACCAGTTCAGTTCCACTGCATGCATGAAAATTATTATTGAACTCTATATGTTAAAGGAGCATTTATAAAATCATGTCACAAACATTATCACCATGTGGAATGTCCTTAAATACTCACTGGAAATTCCACTGACTCAAGGTATGTTATTGATGATGTGTGTTGGTATTTTTATAAATAAATTTCTTCCCACCAAAATCACTCAGAATTTACCAAGTGTATTTTTTGATTTCTCTAACAATTATTAGCACCTATAGTTATTTCCACAGTGTTGGGGAATAAAGGATTCTTATGGTGGAAGATTGTTAGAAGGAACATGAGGCCAAGATCGCTAATCATCTTAATGAATTCCCTAAAAATGATCATTGAGAATACCATTCAATAATATTCGTTGTTCATGTATTATCCCCAGGGGAAAGTGGATAATGTCCTTGTTAGGTTTGGATTACTCTAGAAATAATTGTCACATTTATATGACAATCCCAAAAGTGAAATTCAGGGTTCTAGTGGATGGTACTAGAATTCCAACTGTGGGACTACAATGAACGATGATGTGATATCTTGTAGAGATTTCACTCATTCCCCTATAATTATATGTACCCTCATGGATTGGACCAAATCTCTTGATGCCTCTTTAGCTTTTATGAATATCAAATCCATATCCACCTCTAAACCTTCATAAAATTTTATTACTTGGCATTGGCATCTCAAGGAAAATAAAAACCCCCAAATGGTGCCGAAAATACCCCCATACACTTGGTGACTTCATTCCTCTGAGAATGGGGATTACACCTTGGGTTTCATACAACATTGGAAGACTCCTCTTAAAATCATCTTAAGTATGAGTCCATGAATATTGCTGAATGGGTGGACCCCTAAATGGTCCTTTAAGACGAGGAATATTAGTAAAGACCACAGAATTTCCTTAATTGATGCAATAGAAAAAGGAGTCAGGGATAAAAAACCACCATAATTCTCAGTCTACATCATGATTTTAGGAAACACGTTCGATAGGAACCGTACATCAGATGTTGGATGGAGCATAACAAGAACAGTCTTTGTAGTCCTTTCTTCCAGATTCACTGCCACTGTTGATACTGGTAATCAAGTGTATGAACATCCATGACTAAACAAACATTAGACACATCCTTGGAAATCCAGGCCTCGTCATGTTGACATTCATCCATTTGTTCTTTTAGGAAATTTACCAGATTACCCATAAAATATTGATTGTGCCAGCCAGAATATAGGGGTACATTCCACAGTGTCTATCATGCATCCTCGCAAGGATAATCCCCTTGGGGGAAGAAATGTGTAGACATTATAAATTTTTGATATGCTAATGTACCTCACTAAAATTATTGAAAACCTCTTAACCCATGTGTCCCCCAATATATTATAAGAGATGAATGAGGCCCTCAGATATATCATGTAAATCCCCCACATGTCTGAGACAGAGGTAGACACTACATAGAAATACTATGATGAGGATGTTGAGAAGTATGAATTCAATGTGATTATATCAATCTTTCGAGAATATGAGGGCTCTCTCATATAGTTGAATATCTTCCAAATGTACATAATCATCCAGTTCAGTGGAGTGGATGTATGTCACATTATATATAGAATATGTGACATGATCAATTTCCTAATGAACAGTATGCTCGGTAGGTTGGGTTTGACTAATGATGATCTGAGTCACTCAGATTTGAAAATTTATGGTTACAAGAGGACTAGGAAGAAACAACATTTCAGGATCTGTTTGAATACATTGTTTAGTGGTTTGGTAGAAAACTATGAATTTATTTTTGTATCATATGGTAATAATTAAATGAAATTTATAGGTAGTACATGGCTTCATCTGTATGCATAAATCCCCACCTAATATCATCAATTCCTCAAATACACCCTTAAGGGTCGCAAAGGAATACTATAAGGTGATGCATATCCATTGAATTTTTTGTGCCTTGTTATAAGTATTAATCTTATTAAAAGACTAACTATAATAATGTGAAAACCAATAAGGTTGACCATACCTTACTACAACCATCCCATGAAAGGATTCAGATGATGCATTCACCCTCCAAATTCACCGATTAAAGTCTACAACACTATAAATGGGGAATTGTTTCATCATTTATAGGTAGAAATGGTTCCACATACCTATGTACAATGAACTATGTATGATTAACATTTAATAATACTGGGGTCTGGATTGGGTGATTCTGAAAATAAGTACTATTGTTAACCATCAATATGTGCACCCCATTATTCCATTTATGCATTATTACCGCTTGGTTTGTTGTGCTGGGTTAAACCGCCACAACTTGATTTGTCACCACATCATAGATATGAAGCTTTTTTCTCAAGGTTGAATGACTAATTTATTAGGTATACTATAATTTATCACCATGATTTTAGTAGATAATGAGTCTCTCTTTTATGATTATGTATATTCCCAAGAAGGCACCAATGGTCCCCAAGAATCAATCAGTTTAGAAGAATATTTCCATTTCAATGATACATATACCTCATTCAGTGAAGGTGATATAGAGGACTCCACAACTTTATTTGAGGAAGGTATATCGACTACTGATAATGAGCTGGTTTAGGTGAGTCTCAGTATAGAGACATATCCAGTGACAATGTTTATTATTGTATCCATGAACATAGATTAACAACATTTATACATGGATTAATTGAAGCATCAAAACAATGTCCAAAGATACTACATTCGAACTCAAGGTTTCTTCCCAATCATGATACCTTGAAATGTCTTGATAGATGTAGTGTAAATACTATGATTCCAAAAATAGATGGAATTGGGAATGTGTTTCACAAAAATAATCAAACATACGATAGAGATAGAAACTATATGACAAAATATAACAAGGGATCCATGAAGTAGAAACATACATCCCATTTTTTTATATTGATTAAGGTGTAGAAATTTTCATTGAATGTGATTAAATATGCCCTCATTTGGAAAGTGTTAATTTAGGGTAATAATAAAATATTATTTCTAAGATTTAATGTGTGTAGGATCACCTGAAATAATGTTTTGAAAACAAAAAATGGTATCCCAAAGTTGATTATTTTCTCCATCAATGAATGGTCTAGGCCGTGTAAGTCATCAGATGAAGATTGTACTCATGCGCAGTAGAAATCGATCCACCAACATTAATTGTGTACCTGAAGTGAAACTCTTATCCTCAACATAGTGACTAGTAGTGCTTCATACATTAATAGATTAGAATGTAAACATTTATAGCTATCCTTCCCCATGACCCTTTTGGAAAACAGTGGTCCAATCATGGAACTCACTAAAAATTGGTTTAACTAAATAGTGGGAATTACGGTATGAAAATTCTTGCAACATGGATCTCTATCACTAGCCATTGATGATTGGAGGGAACTTAACATTACATTCCAGACATCCATATGGATAGCTGAATTTTCCTACTTTACAATAATCATGTAACATGAAACTAAAAACCCAATTATCGACAATGTACAAACATGGGAAATGAAGATGTGTAAATATCAAATTACCCCAAATCCACAGTGGTGTCTACTACAACACCTAATACTAGGCTCTCATATCACATCTCACAATTAGATATGATTTAGAGCTGTGTGATTGAAACAATTGTATGAAAATACAAGAAGGATGAAGTCACTACCATTAGGGATATGGATTTCCACGTCGTACAGGCTTATATTACTCACTAACTCTACCTCCACCATGTAAGTGACAAGGTCCTATTTCTCCCCACTCCAATAATGAACCACATTAGGAGCCTCACCATGGAGAACCCCAATGAATCACTCACCAACATCGGGGAGGTATGGTCTGCCCATGTCAAACCAAAAATGGACAAGAAATGAGATATTACAAGAAGTTATCCCATCATGATCATCTGGTCCATCAACCACTAGTCATGTAAGTTATAAAATAGGTGGCTCGTTCCATGGATTTTCCTAAACCAGTTATAAGGACCCTGCATGAACAGTAAACTATAGCCTGGGTGTAATCTTGTCTAGTCAATGATATTTCATGGATCCAAAAGCTCATACCACAATTGGCACACTCTGTTGGTTTCAATCTACTAAAGAGAAGGGACCCATCAACACCCATGTAGTTTTGAGGGGTCAACTGCTCAACATTTATGTTGTATTGACACTATCAACCACTAGAATAACTAGAAACTGCTATGGGTTAGTCAGGGATGTTGAAAGTCAATATAAAGTCCCTCCTGATATATTCACCCACCAAATAGGATTTCCTCCACACTCTTACCTCAAAATGTTGGTTCTCCACATTTTTCGAGCATTTTCCAAGGAAGATCCCCCTACATCATCAACATCAAGTGAATAGGTCATTCCAAATACTTATGGATCCCGATTCAAAGGCCATACCTATGTCACAAAAATGTTGCATGATGGTCTTATACATGATGTTAATAACATTATTGGAGGTCCTCCCCACTCCATCATCGACCAAAGAAGATTCCCTCCCCACTTCATTGATAACCAGTAAGTGTAACCTCCTCTTGATACCATCACTGGATAATATAAAGGACCTCTCTATTCTTTAGGCACACCAAGTGGATGTCCTCTACCAAAACCTAGAAACCAGTATTTTTTCCCTCCATGTACGTGTTCTTCTCAACACAGAGGTCATCCCCATGTCAAGATCAAACAATAGAATGTCCCTCCTCGTAAATTGGACAATCAAATAAGATGTCATCCTCAGGATATCAATAAACATTATGAAGGAACTCCTTTTGTGAAAATGTTCCCATCCATGATGAAACATCTTGGAGAATAAGGTAGATCTACCACCTTTGATGAAAAAACCATAGGATATACAAATTCATTATCAGTCATGTTCTATTACAATATTCTAAATACAAATACGACTTGACGATGGAGCCTTCCCCTCTAATCATATGCATAAAATTCCAGCTAAGGATCCTGTTTAGTGAGATTATGCATCCTAGATGGGGAGATCTATAAGACTCGAAAATCATTTCGTAGGTATATATAGGTGGAGGATGATTTGGCACACTTCAAGTGTCTTGCAGTACAATCATTTCTATCATGTTCATTGTCATTCTCTACCTCATCGAAATACCATAGGGTGTTTTCTAATATAATGATAATCCAAGGGTATCTAGTTTACTAGCAGATGATTGTGGATTCCCATGAACATGAAGATGTTGTCAGTACCCGGTCTTATAGTGACATGATTACATGTTTGGAACCACCCCTGGTCGATTACCTAGTGTAAAATAACCAGTCTATATTATGTAGTTGCTTCTCCACCAGCCAATCCTCTACCACCCAAAATCAAATTTGTGTCATCTTTTTTTTCTCAACATGAACCAACTGAATGTTGGGACAACTAATAGCCATGAATGGATTCTAAATAAGGAATCTTTTGGGACACTCTTTACACTATTCATATGTAATTTTTTTCAAATGTGGGTCTAAAATTCATTATTTGCATCACCCACGCATAGGAATCGGTCATTTGATTTCTCTAGACCATCCGGACGAGTGGTTTTAATCTTTGTGACCATTAGTTGGTCTACCCTAAGATCTAGGATAATTTTGATGAAATAGACCAACAATGATATATAGTTGACATGTTGGAACACCTAGTGGAACATAATAATACGTCACCCAGGTACTTCCAGTCCCTTCAATGAATATTCATTGAAAGAGTGTTGTCTTGGGTCCCTCAAATGATTAGTGTGATTTTGGGGTACTTAGGTGCACCAGAGTGGCTGACCAAGGTCGTATCTCAAAGGAGGAAGTGAATTAAAACAAGATTTCAGAGGTATTCTAAAAATAAAATAAAATAGAATAAAAACACTACTTGAAAGGATGGGGATGGTTTTTTATAGTTTATAAAACTTGAAAACGTTTGCTGGAAGAAGATTGCATTTTTTTTTGAAATGAAGTTTGAATAAAAAGACACAACAAGAAGATGTTTTTTTAGAAAATATTTTAAAATGCGTAATCGATATAAATCTACCTCTTTAATGAATTATTTATCATTATCATTTAAATTAACATCCACTTAATTATGACCCCTTAACTTGTTAACCCCCGAACCCTACGAGAATTAACCTTACCACTAAGATGATATTAATTAAACCCTAGGTTATCTTCGGAACATTTAATCGCAGCACCCTACTTTGATTGATGTTCTAAGGATAGATTATGGTCAGTGGTAAATTAAAGCACATATCCATTCTAAAAATGAGGATGAAATTTGTTTAGGGATTATATTTGAACTCTACAAATTTTTCCCATATGGTCTTGTATTACCGATTAAGTTCGCGCTCTCACAATTTACACAAAATCCCGACCTCGCGTGTTTTTGTGTTAATTGTTCAATTGCTTGATTAGTTTCTTAAAATTTAAAAAAACAATTCATGGGTCATATTAAGTGAATTACAAAATCTCAATGATTCAAAATAATTAAATGAAGAGGGTAGAAGATAGATCGATTACTAAAAGACTACTCTTCCATGGGTGGCGTAATCATCGTAGAAGCGTTTTGCATGTGCAAAGGTTTATAATTGGTATAACCCAATAACACTTTTACTCAATAATTCCAACCCAATTAAGAATATTAAGAGAAAAAAAATTAAACAAAACAGAAGAAAATATGTGTAATAAAAGAAGATCAAAGAAGTTTATTACACAAATGAAAACATTTCAAAATGAAGAAGAGAAGGAGGCTTCAATGAGGGGATCCTTGCTTCAAGAGCTACCCCTCTTACAATGGCTTGGGAATTTGGGTGAAACAAATTCTCCTCTGCCTCCAATCTCTTAATTCACGTCCCAACCCCACCAAATGAGAAAAACACCAATTTATAGAGTGGTGAGGAGGCTAGGTTCAAAGTGGTTTCAAGTGTGAATGGGGAATCTCGTCCAAATATTTTATTCCAAATTTCACTGCCCATTTGACCACCAAAAATCATGAATTGTCTAGACTTCCAGAATTATCATATGTGAGGATATTGGTCCTTTATCTCCTCTAAAAATTTGGGCTTAATCCAAGCCAATATGAAGGATTTATGGCTAAAATACAGAAGCTTTTCCATTCTGGTGTGTCTAGCCCACCTTTAACTTTATGGCCCAATTACTCCATCCAAATGCATTTTTTTGATCTAGTGTCCTGAATAAAAGTTTTATACCATGAATTAAGGAACACAGTTACAAAATATTATGTTCAAATAATTCAAATTAAAATATTTATGATTGAAATACTACAATGATTTTAAAAGGGTAAAACTGGAATTTTCATCAAATAATCAAATGAATGATCTAATCCCAAATACTTTCGAATTAAACATATTTAACACAATTTGAGGAAATTATATCATTTATTATCAATAAAATATTCAATAGAATGGTGTTTTATCAACTCCCCCACACTTACCCTTTTGCACTCATGAGCAAAACCTCATATCAAGTAAACATTAATATCAAATCAAAACAAATTTTAAAACACATATCATTGAGATCCATCAATTCCACACCAAGAATCAAAATATATCATGCCTCATAAAAAAATAATTATTTCAAGTTCTGCATTTATATCATTCAATATATTTCTGCTTCATTTATCCTCTCATTCACAAAACACTTATCTCGCTTGAATTTTCTCTCATCACTCAAATATCAATTTTTTTGCAATGTCATTCTCCTCCAAACTCATACAAGGGTCACTATAGGCTTGATAATTTCCTACATCGCCACCTGATGTGATTCAAATACATATGTTTATCATGAGGACTTTTTAGGGTTGTGTTGTGGCTTTCGGTTGGTAGGATTAAGGTGTGAAACATTTTGAGGCTGAATGAGGAGGGCTTGACTCTTTTTGAAGAAAAATTTCATTAACCTAATTTTCACTTAAATATGGTCTTCTCCTCAATACCCATAGTATAAATTCAGCTCCATCGTCATGAAAAGTCATGGAATTTTTACACCATTCATCATTTTAGCATCAAAAATGTTGATCTTCTCAAACATTATTTTCTTGAAAGATCCAAATAGGCACAGCTTTCCACCTCAATTAGAAGCTCCAGAAAAGGCACAACTTTCAATAAAATTATTTTCTTCAAAAGAAAAAACATCTCTTAAGAATTTAATTTTCCACCCAAATTATCACAGAATGTTGTAGCACAACACAACATAGATTCACCCACACTTAAGTTCAACTAGATTATGCAATTTCACTTCAAGAGTTGGTTGGATAGGGAAAATTGGCTTGTAATGTGGCTAACCTAATAGGATATGCATGGATTCTAAGGGATAAAAGGATTAAATGTTCAAGGTAGTCCATTATAAAAAAGGATTCTTTGAAATAGGGTCTTTAATACCAAACAAATTCCTCAATCATTTAAACATAAGTACATCAAACCCTCATGTTTTGACATAAATATATCAAATTATGGTTAAATCAAGCATGGTTTGGTTCTCTCCAGAAGTGAGGTGAATGTAAAGAATATGAAAATAATGGTTTAGAATCCTCACAGGAGTGTGGTTTCAAATATAGAGACAGTGAGATGTGGCATGGGATTCAAAATTCAATGTACTTTTCATGAAATTACTAAATATTTGAACTTGAAACAAAGTCATTTTTAGCATTCATTTAAGCTCAGTTTCATGGGATAAATTGTTCCAATCATTGATATGCATTACAAAATTTTGATGAGAATCATTTCAGCTCAAAAATTTCAAAAACACAAAGAAAATTGAAAAATAAAAACACAAAATTTGAAAAACACACAAATTGTTTTTTGGTGTGTTTTTTTTAACAGGAAAACAATTGAAATTACTAAACTAAAAGGTTCCCTCCCCCACACTTAAAATATTTCATTGTCTCCAATGTGAACCCATGAGATGATATATTCACATGAAATGCCGAATTTTTAAATAGGATAAATAATATAAAAGTGAAAGGGTTAGGAATATCCTGATGTGCTCAAGTGATGATGGGGTCATGCAGTGTGATAAAATCCACTGCATCAGTAGGAAGTCCCTCAATGTATCTCTTCAAACATTCCCATTGACTGTAAAGCTCCTTCCAGTGTACTCTTGTGGGATCTCCACTGCACCATAACGAAAAAACATTAGATCCAATATAAGGACCTAACTATATGGAATGCAACTTACCAGGCATCAGCTTCAGTCGTGAACTATAGAGAAGGACTTTCTCTCCAACATAAACTCCCTTTGTTGGATCATTCTATCATGATCTGCTTTTGACCTTTCCTCGTAGAGCATTTAGTTCTCATATGAAGACAATCTAATCTCCTCATGCTCTTGAATTTGTAGCTTCCTTTGGATCCCAGCTTGGGCCAAATCCATGTTGTATTTCTTTATAGCCCAATAAGCCCGATGCTCAACTTCCATGGGGAGATGACACGCTTTCCCAAAAATAATCTGAAATGGGGACATACCAATGGGTGTCTTCTATGCTCTCTTATAAGCCCAAAATGCATCATATATGCACTTGATCCAATCCTTCCTATTTGGATGCACGGTTTTCTCCAATATTTGTTTCAACTCATGATTTGAAACCTCAGCCTGGCCATTTGTTTCGGGGTGGTATGGTGTTGATGTTTTGTGTGTCACCCCATACTTCTGAAGTAAAGAAGAAAAATTCCTATTGTAAAAGTGTGTCTCTTGGTCACTGATGATGGCCTTCGGTACTCCAAACCTGCAAAAAAATCTGTTCTTTGACAAAGTCCACAACAACATGAGAATCATAAGTCCTAGTGGCCTTAGCCTACACCCATTTACTCACATAATCAACAGCAACCAAAATGTACAAAAAACCAAAGTAACTAGGAAAATTACCCATAAATTCGATGTCCCATACATCAAAAATCTCACAGAATAGTATGGGTTGTTGGGGCATCTCATGTCTCCATGAAATGTTCCCAGTGTGTTGGCAATGAGAGCATGACTTACAAAACACATGGGAATCATGGAATAATCTAGGCCAATATAATCCAGAGTCCAAAACCTTCCTAGCTGTCCGTTGGGGTCCAAATTTTCCACCACAAGCAAGTGTATGACATAAATGCAAAACAGACTGAAACTCATGATCGGGAACACACCTCCTAATAACTTGGTCACTACACATGCGGCAGAGGTAAGGATCATCCCACACATAAAACCTAGACTCGCTTTTTCATTTTTGGACTTGATGCTTCTTCAAATTTTCTAGGATTTCAGAGATATAATGTAATTAACTAAATCAGCATACCAAGGATGCGTACCTGAGATGGTATAGAGATGCTAATCGGGGAAAGTGTCCCGAAGTGGTACCTGGTCCAAGGTGTCACCCTCTGGTGTGTGAGTAAGCCTACTCATGTGGTTTGCCACCAAATTCTCAGATCCCTTATTGTCTTTTATCTCTATGTCAAACTCTTGAATAAGGATCATCCAATGGATAAGTCATGGCTTTGCATCTGGATTCTTTAGGAGGTACATCAAAGCTGCATGGTCAGAAAAAAAACTACTTCAGATCACAATAAAAATGAATGAAATTTATCTAAGGAAAATATAACAGCAAGAAACTCCTTTTCTATTGTGGTGTAGTTTGATTGGGAAGAATACAATTTCCTCAATGTATAAGAAATCACATGTGAACGTCCCTCCATCCTCTGAGATAAGACACCTCCAACCACGAAGTTGGACGCATCACGCATAAGCTCAAATGGAAGGTCCCACCATGGGGGTTGTATGATCGGTGGAGTGGTCAGATACTTCTTTAGCTCATCAAATGATACCCTGTACGAATCATCAAAATTGAAGTCAATATCTTTTTGAAGCAATTGATATAAGGGTAGAGTGATCTTACTAAAATCTCTGATGAAGCGTCGATAAAATCCAGCATGTCCAAGGAATGATCGAACATCACGCAAACATGTAGGATATGGAAGGGATGAAATAATGTCTACCTTAGATTTATCAACTTCAATTCCATGTTCTGAGACTATATGACCTAAGACAATTCCCTTTTCAACCATGAAATGACATTTTTCAAAATTTAAGACCAGATTATTCTCAATACAATGATGCAACACATCACCCAAACTAGAGAGACATTCATCAAATGAGGATCCATAAATTGTAAAATCATCCATAAATACCTCTATGTAGGTCTCAATGAAATGTGAGAAAATACTCACCATGCATCTCTGAAAGGTACCTGGGGCATTGAAAAGTCCAAATGACATCCTTCAGTAAGAAAATGTACCAAATGGGCATGTGAATTTCATCTTCTCCTGGTCCTTTGCTGCAATGGGAACCTGAAAATAGCCAGAGAAACCATCCAGGAAGCAATAATGTGTCCTTACTGCAAGTCTCTCAAGCATCTGGTCAATGAATGGAAGTGGGAAATGGTCCTTACGAGTGGATTGATTTAGTTTCCTATAATCAATACACACTCTCCAACTATGTTGTACTCTCACAGGAACAAACTCATCATTTTCATTTTTTATAACAGTGAAACTAGTTTTCTTTGGTATAACCTGGACAGGGCTAACCCATTGTGAGTCAAAAATATGGTAAATGATACCTGCCTCAAGTAATTTTTCAACTTCATTATTAACAACTTCCAAAAGTTTTGGATTATGTATCCTTTTTGGCTGCCTAATCGGTTTAGCCCCATCCTCCAAGAGAATCCTATGCATTCAAATGGAGGGGCTAATACCTGATATGTCTGCCAATGTCCAACCAATTTCCCTAATGTTATCTCTCAAAAGATTCAAAAGTTTTTCTTTATGTTCAAAAGGGATATTGTTATCAATGATAACAGGAAATCTATCACCACTCAGCAAGTATGAATATTTAAGATTTGGGGGCAATGGCTTGAGTTCCAATGTAGGGAGGTGATGTATGGATGGAGAAATTGATTCAACAGACATATCTGCACAATGAACATCAGTATCAGAATAAAAATCATCAAAATTAGAAAATAATGCATCAAATCCATCCGCATACTCAACAGCCATGTCATAATCAGAGTTTATATGATTAGAATTTGAATCCACATCAAAATCAAATCCAAGAGAGGTTTTTCCATCAAAAATAGGTGTGTAAGTACTATTATACACCAAACTATAACCAATACTCATAATCTCTCTAAGCATAGGACAATCAAAATCCATGGAGTTTTTACTTGGTGGTTCAAAATGGGAGATAACAAAAGCAGAATGGTCCTCAGAGGGGTACTTCATAGAGTACATAACATTAAATATCACAACTTCATCCCCAAATTCCATGGAAAGTATACCCTCATGGACATTTATGATAGCTTTTGCAGTTTTTAGGAAGGTTCTACCTAAGATAATGGGGGCATGAGAACTTACCTGATCATCCTCCATGTTAAGCACATAGAAATCTGCTGGAAAGATCATGTCTCTTACCCAGACAAGTACATCCTCAAAAACTCCCACTGGATATGTCATAGCTCTATTCGCCAACTGCACCACTACTCTCGCTGGCTTCAACTCACCAACCTATAAAGAAGAGAATACAGAGTGAGGCATCACATTTATTGAAGCTCCTAAATCACAAAGATCATCAGAGAAGTGAAACTCCCCTATGGTACATGGGATGGTGAATGTCCTGGGATCATTGCACTTTGTTGGCATTGCTAGAGTTGGTGTAATGAGTGCTGAGACATTCCTTCCAAGGTTTATCCTCTCAATTCCCTTGAGCCCTCTTCAATTGGTACAAAGTTCTTTTAAGAATTTCCCATACCTTGGAATTTTTTTAATGGCCCAAAGTAGAGGAATGATGATCTCCACATGCTTGAATGTGTCCAAAACCTCCTTTTTCATTGCTTCTTCAGAAATCTTCTTGGTTTAAACAACCATGTTTGGAAAAGGAAGGGGATTAGGCTTTATCTTTCTCCTTGGGTTGCTCGTCAGTTGATTTGGAATTGGGATTTTTTGGAGTTGAGGTGAATCCAGGTGGAATTATAGGTGGAGAAGCATCAGTTGTTTGCTTACCACTTCTCAATGTAATGGCACTGACATTCCCCATTGTATTGGGAGTATGTTGGGAAGGAAGATTTACAGAATTCTTACTGACAAGTTCATGGAGGGAGGTGGCAATCTGGCTCATTTGAGTCTTCAACTCCCTCAACTCCAAACCATGACTCTTCAGCTCATTCTGCTGATTAAGAACAATTTGTTTCAAAAGATCATCAGTGTTATTGTCTACCTTTTTTTGTATATTCCCTTGCTGTTGACTTGTTGATGTTTGAGCTTCGAATCTCTTTTGGGGTTGTTGGAAACCCTGCTGGTAAGGCGGAGGCTGTTGGAAGTTTGGTTGAAAAGGGGGCCTTTGTTGTTGCCCAGAGCCATACCTCGTGTCTGATTGATCCTTCCACCCTTGGTTGAATTTTTTTGCAAAGGAGTCATACTTCTTTTGGGGATATGTCTGTTGTTGCTGCTGATATGGTCTCCCAGGGAACACTATTGCACAATCTTCTGTTTCTTGAAGTTGTGGGCAACAGTCAGTTGGGTGGCTCGTCTCAGTGCAAATACCATGAGGCCTTGAACGAGTGGGTTGGGATGTCTTTTGATCCAAAGCAACATGCCTCACCATAGTGGTCAATTCTTCTAACTTGGAATCAATCAAATGACTTTCAATAGAAGGACTTACCTGATGTACTCCCTTGACATGTGGTGTACCTCTATCGCCAAATTGTTGGGAGTTCTGGGCCATCTTTTTGATCACTGCACATGCGGATACTGGTGTCTTTTCCACCAATGCCACTCCTACTGCATCATCCACCATGCTTCTCTCCATAGGTGTGATTCCTTTATAGAAGTACTGGATGAGTAATTACTCACTGATTTGGTGATGTGGGAAGCTTTAACACAACATCTTGAATCTCTCCCAATACTCATACATTGACTCCCCTTGTTCTTGCATGATCCCTGAGATCTTCTTACGAATAGAAGTGGTCCTTGATGCTGGAAAAAATCTCTGCAAGAAAATACGTTTCAAATCGTTCCAACATGTTACATATTCGAGTTGTAAATAATACATCCAGTCTTTCGCAGCTCCATCAAGTGAGAATGGGAATGCTCTTAGTTTGATTTAATCTTCAGAGAAATTTCTTAGTTTCAAGTTTGAGCACACAACATTAAATTCTTTCAAATGTTTATTGGGATCATCACCAGAGAGTCCATGAAACTTTGGAAGTAAGTTAATTAACCCAGATTTTAGTTCAATGACCGATTCGATATTTGGGTATGAAATACAATTTGGTTGATAGTTAATATCAGGTGTATCCAATTCTTGAATGGTTCTATTAAGTTCATTTAAATTATTTTCAGACATTGGTTCTTGTTTTATGGTTGAATTTGAATTGCTTCCAATTTCAATGTTCTGAAAGTTTATGACTTCTCCAACTGGTTGAATATTGAAACTTCCCGTAGACTGAGAATGTCTGATTCGCGCCCTAATGCTAAATTCAATATCAGGGTCAAGATATAAGAGATATTTGGGATTAGTTCATGTCATAAATCAATGAAAGATTAAAATAAGTAAAGTGAACCATAGTGAAATAAAAATTAGAATTTTGAGTTGATGGTCCAAAAAGAAGTAGAAGAAAATAAAAGAATAAGAAAAAAAAGAAATCAGATTGGGTAAAGAAGGAAGAAAGAAGAGAGGAAGAGAATAAAATGTAAAATAAAATAAATACCTCTAATTGGTTGAAATAATTACTTACCTCATCGGCAACGGCACCAATTTTAAAGAGATATTTCATGGGCGCCCTCAAATTATTAGTGTGATTTTGGGGTACTTAGTTGTAGCAGAGTGGCTAACCAAGGTCGTCTCTCAAAGGAGGAAGTGAATTAAAAAAAAATTTAGAGGTATTCTAGAAATAAAATAAAATAGAATAAAAACACTACTTTAAAGTATGGGGTGTTTTTTTATAGTTTATAAAACTTGAATAAGTTTTCTAGAAGAAGATTGTGTTTTTTTTTTAATTTTGAAATGAAGTTTGATTAAAAAGACACAACAAGAAGAAGTTTTTTAGAAAATATTTTAAAAGGAATAATTGATCTAACTCTACCTCTTCAATAAATTATTTATCATTATAATTTAAAATAACATCCACTTAATTATGACCCCTTAACTTTTTAACCCCCGAACCCTATGAGAATTAACCTTACCACAAAGATGAAGTTAATTAAACCCTAGGTTATCTTCGGAACATGTAATCGCAGCACCCTACTTTGATTTATGTTCTAAGGATAGCTTATGGTCAGTGGTAAATTAAGGCACATATCCATTCTATAAATGAGGATGAATTGTGTTTAGTGATTATATTTGAACTCTACAAATTTATCATGTATGGTCTTGTACTACCGATTAAGATCGCGCTCTCACAATTTACACAAAATCTCGTTTTCGCGTGTTTTTTGTGTTTACTGTTCAATTGCTTGATTAGTTTATTACAATTTAAAAACACAATTAATGGATCATATTAAGTTAATTATAGTATCTCAATGATTCAAAATAATTAAATGAATATGGTAGAAGATAGATCAATTACTAAAAGACTACTCTTCCATGGGTGGCATAATCATCGTAGAAGCGTTTTGCATGTGCAAATATTTATAATGGGTATAACCCAATAACGCTTCTACTCAAGAATTCCAAACCAATTAGGAAGATTAAGAGAAGAATAAATTTAAACCAAATATAATAAAATATTATGAATAAAAGAAGATCAAAGAAGTTTATTACACAAATGAAAACATTACAAAATGAAGAAGAGAAGGAGGCTTCGATGAGGGGATCCTTTCTTCAAGAGCTACCCCTCTTACAATGGTTGGAGAATTTGGGTGAAACAAATTATAATCTACCTAAAATATCTTAATTCACGTTCCAACCCCACCAAATGAGAAAAACACCAATTTTTAGAGTGGTGAGGAAGCTAGGTTCAGAGTGGTTTCAAGTGTGAATGGGGAATCTCGGCTAAATATTTTATGACAAATTTCACTGCCCATTTGACCACCAAAACGGATGGATTGTCTAGACTTACAGTAGGATCATATGTTAGGATATGGGTCCTCTCTCTCCTATCAAAATTTGGTCTTAATACAAGCCCATATGAAGGAGTTATGGCTGAAATACAGAAGCTTCTCCATTCTGGTGTGTCCAGACCACCTTTGACTTTATGGCCCAATTACTCCATCCGAATGCATTCTTTTGATCTAGTGTCCTGAATAAAAGTTGTATCCCATAAAGTAAGGAACACAGGTACGAAATATTAAGTTCAAATAACGCAAATAAAAATATTTATGATTTAAATACTAAAGTTATTTTAAAAGGGTAAAACTGGAATTTTCATCAAATATTCAAATGAATGATCTAATCCCAAATACTTTCTAATTAAACATAATTAACACAATGTGAGGTAATTATATCATTTATTATCAATAAAATATTCAATATAATGGCGTTTTATCATGCATATAATGAATTACAATGCTCTGAAAAATTAATTTACGAATTATATTCACACCTACAGATTCACGGATCGAGATAGTAATCTAATCGTATATTCATCCTTATCACGAGACAACGTGATTCACCTAGAAATATTAAATATTCAACCCTAGGTTTTTTAATATTAAACATGGTTAATTTCAATTTTTATAATGATGGGGACATCATTCTATGATTTGAAGGAGAAAACCATTCTAAAGTGGAAGCACAATGTCAGGTGGATTATCAAACATGTGTTCTCAAAAACATGAAAAGGCATGAACTCAGCCTTAGGGAGCCCTCCAAATCATTTACCTCCATAAAAACTCTCAATATCATTAAGGGGAATAATGATCCCTTATTTCCTACTTATTCTCCATAAAACACATAGTTTCTCTACCCATGGTAACTATACAATAGAAAGTTGAAAATAATATATAGATCATCAATGAGATCTTGGATAAATATTTCCAAGATTATATTTATTTAAAACATGATTATTTTCATACTCTATAGGGGAAACATGGTTTTCTACATATTCATATTGTCCAGTAACTCTAGTTGAGGTGGACGATCCCACAAAACCAAACATAGTAGAGGTTAGAGCTTATGTAAAGTTATCATGGTGTGTGATTCCCAATCATATCAGTCGGTATGTGAATATCCATTAGGTTCCTGATTAGGACACTCTACAGGAAGATATAAAAGTTTTTTCATGTCCATCTGGTCCTACCTATCATGTTGATGGTCGATTCAACTCCATGGTTTTAAGGAATCTTCGTCATGATAGGAACCCATTCCAGGAAGAATTTTCCACTATAATTTCTCAATTTGAGGACCGAGATAAGAAATAATTTTCAATACAACTAGATGGAAATACATATATGAATTTGTTTGATGATACGTGAGAACCCCGAGTATTTGAGAATCCATCCCCCTTTGGTGGGATGGGAGACCCATTGTTGCATCAGGACCACTTTATGTACTAGTGCTGACCCAGGTAGAGAACCCGAGAGTAGTTGGAAGATCTGATGTTTTATTTAAACATTATAAGGGACTGCATTTTTATATCATAATCATTTATGAATTGGGTTCATTGAGGGTTGGTAAGACCTAGGATTCTAGTATCTATACCATTTCAGTTCCACTACATGCATGAAAATTATTATCAAACTCTTTATGTTAAACTAACATTTATATAATCATGTCACAAACATTATCACCTAGTGGAATGTCCTTAAATTATCTCTCAACATTCCACTGACTCAAGGGATGATATTGATTATTTGTGTTGGGATTTTTATAAATAAAGTTCTTCCCACCATAATCACTCAGAATTTACCAGGTGGTTTATGTGATTTCTCTAACAAGTATCAGCACCTATAGCTATCATCGTAGTAGGATATACATGCATGTCTCTTTCAAAATCCATATCTAGTATGAATAGATTATAAGGGAGAGACAACTTCTATAGTTCTATTGATATCCATAGAGCTAATGGAGTTGTTTCTAGAATAACATCACAAAAAACCACCTCATTGAAGAAAATAGACTATTAAATCTACACCATTACGAGCATATAATTGGTAGGAACTTTTGCATCATATACCAAAAAATATATGAAATAATATGTCTCTAACCCCTCTTCATCCTCTATCCCCTCATCGGGTCCAAGCTCATAGAGTTCCCTTTCTAACTAGTAGAAACCAAAACTACTCCTTTCCTAAAGACATTATTCTTAATTATTTCCACAGTGCTATGGAATAAAGGATTCTTACGATGGAATATTGTTAGAAAGAACATGAGTCCAATATCACTAATCATATCAAACCATTCCCTCAAAATGATCATTGGGAATACCATTCAATAATGTTTATTTTTCATATATTATCCCCAGGGGCATGTGGATAATGTCCTGGTTAGGTTTGGTTGACTCTAGAAATAAGTGTCACATTTATATGACAATCCCAAAAGTGAAATTCGGGGATCTGGTGGTTAGTCGTAGAATTAAAACCGTGGGACTACAATGAATTATAATGTGGTAGCTTATAGAGATGTCACTCATTCCCTTATAATTATATGTACCCTCATGAATTGACTGAAATCTCTTGATGCCTCTTCATCTTTTATGAATATCAAATTTGCATCCACCTCTCAACATTCATAAAATTTTATTAGTAGGCATTGTAATCTCAAGAAAAATAAAAATCCCCAAATAGTGCCGAAAATACCACATACCCTTAGTGACTTCATGCCTGCGGAAATGGGGATTACACCTTGGGTTTCATACATCATTGGAAGACTCCTCTTATAACCATCTTATGTATGACTCCATGAATATTTTTGAATGGTTGGACCCCTAAATGGTCCTTGATGATGAGGAATATTAGTAAAGACCAAAAAATTTCCCTAATTGATGCAATCGACAAAGGAGTCAAGGAAAAAACCACCATAATTCTCAGTCTACATCATGATTTTAGTCAATACATTCCATAGGAACCATACATCAGGTGTTGGATAGAGCATAACAAGAATAGTCCTTATAGTCCTTTCTTCCAGATTCACCACCACTATTGATATTGGTAATCAAGTGTATGAAAATCCATGACTAAACAAACAATAGCCACATCCTTTGAAATCTAGGCCTCATCATGATGACATTCATCCATTGGTTCTTTTGGAAAATTTACCAGATTACCCGTAAAATATTGATAGTGCCATCCAGAATCTAGGGGTACATTCCGCAGTGTCTATCATGCATCCTCGCAAGGATAATACCCTTGGGGGAATAAATGTGTATATATTATAAATTCTTGATATGCTAATGTACCTCACTAAAATTATTGAAAACATCTTAATCCATGTGTCCCCCAATATATCAGAAGAGATGCATGAGGCCCTCAGATATGTCTTATAAATCGCCCACATGTTTGAGACAGAGGTAGACACTGCATAGAAATAATATGATAAGGATGTTGAGAAGTATGAATTCAATGTGATTATGTCAATATTTGAATAATATTAGGGCTCCCTCCTATAGTGGAACATCTTCCCACTATACATAATCATCCAGTTCAGTGGAGTGGATGTATGTCACATTATATATAGAATATGTGACATGATCAATCTCCTAATGAACAGTATGCTCGGTAGGTTGGGTTTGACTAAATATGATCTGAGTCCCTCAGATTTAAAAATTTAGTGTTACAAGAGGACTGTGCGGAAACCACATTTCAGGATCTATTTGAATACATTGTATAGTGTTTTGGTAGAAAAATATGAATTTATGTTTTTATCATATGCTAATACTTACATGACATTTGTAGGTAGGACATGGCTTCATCTGTGTGCATAAATCCACACCTTATATCATCAATGCCTCAAATACACCATTAATGGTCGTGTAGGAATACTATGAGGTTATGCATCTCCTTAGAATTTTTTGTGCCATTTTATAAGTATTCATATTATTAAAAGACTAAATATATTAATGTGAAGACCAATAAGGTTGATCATACCTCTACTACAACCATCCCATGAAAGGATTCAGATGATGCATTCACCCTCAAAATTCACCGATTAAAGTCTACGATGATAGAAATGGGGAATTGTTTCATCATTTATAGGTGGAAATGGTTCCACATACCTATGTACAATGAACTATGAATGATTAAAATTTAATAATATTAGCGTCTTGATTAGGTGATTCTGAAAATAAGTACTCTTATTAACCATCGATATGTGCACCACATTGTTCCATTTATGCATTATTCCTACTTGGATTGTTGTGCTGGGTTAAACCTTCACAAGATGATCTGTCACCGCATCATAGATATGAAGCTTGTTTCTCAAGGTTGAATGACTAATTTAATTGGTATACTAGAATCTATCACCATGATTTAATAAGATAATGAGTCTATCTTTTAGGATTATGTATCTTCCCTAGAAGGCAACAATATTCCCCAAGAATCAATCAGTTTAGAAGAATATTATCATTTCAATGATACTTATACCTCATTCAGTGAAGGTGATCTAGATGACTCTACTACTGTATTTGAGGAAGGTATCTCGACCACCGACAATGAGCTAGGTTAGGTGAGTCTTAGTATAGAGACATATCCAATGCCAATTTTTAGTATTGTAGCCATGCACATAGAGAAACAACATCTATACGTGGATTAATTGAAGCATAAAAATAATGTGTTTTCTTAGAGCTATAATAATATTCCAAAATTAGTCCCTTTGGTCTTATTCCACTATCTTTATCTCCATGTAATTCATCTCATGTTCAAGGAGACTCCAAGAAAAATTCACCCCGCTCATGGTTCCTTGGTCGAGGCTGAGATTTAAAAGCTTAACAAATAGAAAATCTTCATAGATTTTCAATACCCCATGTTGTTAATAAACATCATCCGAGATAGAAAAAATGGGTATATAAGAGTTATCCCCAAATTTCATGGCCTTAACCACCACGATCATATGGATTATTTTCTCCTTTTAGTGATAGTATTGTTTATTGATTCCACAAATTGTATCTAGGACCATTCCATGATTAATGGGAAATCTATGTACAAATAGATCTATATTTCCCCCAAATATGACACGTTCAATACCTTTAGAGAACTGTAAGGTACTTTCTATTATTTGGTATTTCATTTTAGTCTACAAAATATAGGTGATACCCATCATTGGTCTATGCATCACATCTTCAAATTTATCCTTCATACCCTAGTGTAATTAAATATAAAATTTGTTGGTGATGTCCTACTATGATGTACACCATCTGATATACCATGAGATGTTATTTGACTTCCTTCACTGCCATTGATTGGAGATTAACCCCTAAAAAATTCCAGATTTACTCTCATATTTTCTTCAACTTCATCATAAGACATTGATGCATCAAGATTGACCTAGAGAATATCAAATGCATAACCCAGATGTATCCTCTAAGAGGACTTCATGATCTCTAAGGCCTTCAAAGAAAAATGGCCTACATACGATGATTCGTTATTAATTTTATGGAAATTTTAATACTTTATCTTATATCATGATTAATGGTTTCATCTAACAGTGGGTTGAAGTGTGCCTAAAACAGTTTCATGAAATCATGATGTATCTGCTATAACCTCCAATTTAGATTCCACCCAACTTAGTGACTCCCCTATTCCTCTATGATACCTTCATGGAATTATACATCAGTTCTCTTGTAATTTAGAAGGAAAATAAATGTATGTATAATATTTGTTACTATCTAGATCTCATGAACCTTATCATTATCTCCATATAAAATCCTATAGAGAATAGTATTCTCACATTGGTTTTTGTATTAATGATGTTTTAGCATTATTGGTTGCATAATAAGATATAGATGGTGTCCAATGTGGATCTGTTAATGTATATTCTGAATCACCCAATGTAGATAGGCCTTCTAGAGTGCTGGACAGTGATTCTTCAACATTTAGATATCTGTATTATTATGTAGATGGGTTTCAAGTTCCATTTTTGGATGAATATTTGGCCACCCATATGAACCCATAGGTAAAACCTTTGAATATTGATTTACCAGATGTATTTATCCTATCAGTGTATCAGTGGACTCGATGATGTAGGACCATATCAGCAAGCAACAGATCACTATTGTATGTTTATTTCAACTATGATAGATTTCTACCCCATATGGGAATAAGATATTCCTCATAAGAAAGTCAATTCATGATTGGCTTTTGAATTAATGAAGCACTAAAATTATTTATCAGTTAATGGTCCCTCATGTTATTCTCATAGACAAAAGCTCTATATTATAGGTGTAATATATTAAGAGGTTGTATTCCAAGTTAAACATCCAGTTAAACCTCACATCTCACTATCATGTGTAGACAAATGGAAATATTTAGGAATTTAATAATATCCTCTCCAACATTATAATGTATATTTAGTGACCTAATATGAAATGTTGTCCGAACAGGATCCCAAACTCTCTATTGGATTATCAAAATATGACAGGTAATTTTTTACATGTGACTACATACACACTACTATAACGAACATATGTTATCCTTCTCATCTAGATATAGCTTCCATCGTTTTCAATATATATCTATGACCGAAATAATCCATATATATTAGAATAATTCAATATATATGATCTCGAATATCTTGATGATAATAGTCTCAAAGAATTTCACAATTTATAGAGACATAATAATAAGATTAATAGAGTGTTCAGTAAGGGTGTTATTCTCTAATACTTCCTTAATGGTGATACAATACTGCTCCATAGTATAATGATGATACCTGGTAGAAAACTGTAAATGTTAGATCCCATGTGGAAAGTAACATACATCAGTTAGAAGGTCAATCCTAATGTTGCATACTCTCTAGTAACTATGGATAGAGAGCATATCACCCAGAACATCCAATTCAATGATCCTTATGTAATATTTCACATAATGATTCCACTTACTCCACTCAACATGACATTAAACTATGATACAATAGTATGAGTTTTACCACATTAAAATGAATAGACTTATCCCAAGACTCATGGGTTTATACTATATGATATTGTTCATCAAAATGTACCATGTGGAGGCATGCCTCCTTTGGCCTCAATTTCATTGGGTTTATCACCCTTTTATGTTACACATATCCACATGAGAATTCCTTCACTATGTTTTGAACACTATGAAATTATAATAATATCCCACCATACATGAATTATGGCTTTAAAATATATATAGTTCTTTATAGTAATGTTTTGTATGGTTTTGGTCCCTCTATGTCCATCATTAATGTTAGGTTTTGTATCTCTGCATCATTGGATTCATTTCTCATTGGCGTGTACCCTTTTTTATTTTAACTCTAATACCATAAACTAATAGGAAATATAGTCTGATCTACGTGTCTTTAAAAAGAAAACTACAAGTTTCCGAGTGTCATGATGATATATTGGTTTTTAATAATCATCCAGGCCATATGATGACAAAATATACAACATCATAATGTTCTCTCTTGAGAGTATATTTCCTACCAGATCGATCACTTATCATGTCATTCTCAAGAAGTATGTAATTACTGATTCCTCTACTTACAAGATATGTAGTGACACTTGGATTCTATATCATTGTCCAGCCACCCCATAGAACATGCCCCTCTCAATGTATGGCTAATATCAACTCAATAATATTTCCATAGAGTAATATATATGGTGTGATTCCAATCATTATAGGATATCTAGAGGTGCAAGGATCATCAACCTTGGACCAAACTAAGCTTTCTTCATTTATCTCGCATTAGTCCATCTTTATCCTTTGGGAATGACGTTTAACAACATGGCCCATCAATAAATACTAGTTCCCTAATTTTCGTTCTTATGGGATGTGTTGCGACACACATACATTTCATCTATGGACACAACCATAGATCCATTAAACCATTGTCCCTTTTTTATCATCTTATTCCTATCTACATATCCTTAAAATGTATTTGTAATTTTCTAAATAATATGTGGTGTGGTTTTGGGCCTCATTCGGCCTCATTCATGATAGGTTTGTTAAAACACTACACATACCCATTTGATACATTTCTACATTTTGGACCAATCTATATATCCTTAATCTAGATGTTAAGTTGTCTATTTTTCGTTAATGTTTGTTTCCACCTTACCTTTAACAATTTCAAGATTCCTCTTGATAATTGTGGGATGCTTTGTTTTCCTTACTAGAAGGGATTTCCCCCACTGGTTATTAGTCTCTCACCACACTATGTTTTCAATAAATACGCATTCCTTGACTCCCATCCTTATTGTATATGTAGTGACATCCATAGAAATTGTCTTTGGGATCATCCACATGTTTAACAATTTTTTCTCCCCTTGTCCCCAGTTATACTCAAAGAATTACAACTTTAAACTATATCTGAGTCGACTAGGAAATGTATTGTATGATTTTGGGACTTTCAAACCCATTCACATATGTCCTTTATAACACCCCACACACACATTCTATCTATAGACTCTTTATTTGGTCCAAACACTATGAAATAAACATAAGTACCTATATTCTGAACAAAATGTCTTAGAAATTTATTCAATGGTCCACAGAAAATGACATTATTTTGTTTAGAAATCCCAAATGAGAGTTCCATTTACTAATACCAACCAATTACACACTTTGAGCCTTTATTGATTTGTATTTCCTTCATATTTCAAATCCTAAAGTTCCTCATAATTATTATACTCTCATTCCACTGTTGGATCACCTATCATCATGGTCCAATTCCTCAATGGATATATGGTAACAAATTTCATATCATGCGATTTCAAATATGGTTAACATTTGACCTTTCATTTAATTCCCGCATTCTTGATTGGTTTTTTTCATGTTTTATGTGTTTCAATAATGCTCATTAGTTGATCACTACTCACCATCCACCCCTTTATGCTGATCCTGAAATCCTCACCTTACCTCCTTTGAAGTACAATGTATTGTGTTATGATGCCAATCCCTTGGCATCATCTCTATGTGTTCCCACATCTCATAAAATACCTGATATCGTTCCATGTTCCCCACATTGAGCATGACACAGATGGTCTTTGGAGTCTAGTTATGTGTGATATGACATGCTCAAGCTTTATAAAGTAACCCACAGTCCAAAATATATGACCATTAAATAGAATCCAACTCCCATTAAATCATAACATTAAACTATATGTAAATCTAAAGAATCATGTGATGTTATAGTGTTAAGAATACATAGTCCCCATTCATTTGGGTTTTTCCAATCCGTGAAAATGCACATATCTCTTTGATATAACATTTCCCAGGTCAAAACTCTATGTCCTTAAACTAAGATAATATAGTTCATGAATAATGACCTTAAAATGTGTTCAACAAAACTGATCACATGATGTTAAAATCTACATTTTTTCCCATATCATATGAAATTTTAATTGGTGTATGTCATCCTCACCATACGATATGATAACATGTGTCTATCATTCCCATTTTCTGGTGTGTAAAGTCAATGCATGTGAGACCCTCACCTAAGATCATTCTAGGTCCTCAAATGAGAGGAAACATTCCCCAATGTTGTTCATCTATTGCATTTTTATAAGTTTAATTTTTTTATCATCATTTGAGATGGTGGTACCCAAGAAATTTAATTGATCTTTGTTCAGACAAGTGCAATAATTTAAATGTTATCTATTTCATAGTAGTGTAATTAATAAATTTTTGTAATTTTTTCAATCATTCTATCACTCCATTTCTTCATATTGTGTTCCCTTATTTGTATCATCATTCTCTTCTGTGTGTGATGGGATACCCTAATGTTCTAGTCACATGCCATTTTTTACTCACCAACCATC
The DNA here is from genome assembly GCA_963277665.1 of Viscum album. Lineage (NCBI taxonomy): Eukaryota > Viridiplantae > Streptophyta > Magnoliopsida > Santalales > Viscaceae > Viscum > Viscum album. The sequence continues at coordinate 1,068,277,779 of OY728157.1, read as the reverse complement.
TTGGGTAAATGATCACAAATAACATATAAGTCATTTTGATATAGGATATATCTCTTAAACATGGTCAGTGTTCAAACCTCCTTTATCTACCCCCTTTTCAGGATAATAGTATAGATTTACTTTTTCAAACACGGTCAATAGTCATCGAATATTTCTATTCCATTATCTATTTTTCTAAATGCTGTGAATTGGGATTCAAACATCTCATTCTTTTTTTTAGATTATTCTAACACCAACAAAATTATACTTTTCATACAATAGTGCCTGAAGGGAAAATCATGTTGGTTTGTTTAGAACCATATTCTCCAGACACATACTCTCTTATCCCATACACTCTCAATCTTTTCTCAAAAATAGAAGACCAAAATCATTTCATGATTAGGTGGAACACCCATAAAATGTAAAATATTATGTGATCTTCCTTTTTTTCAAACTGGGCATGACACACATGAGATTTGGGATGATAATAATTTTACTCAAAAATATGATCAATGCATGATAATTAAATAATTAAAAAGAATGAGTGCATAGATATAAGAAAAGTGTCATAAATGAGCCATAAAACATTGGATGTAGTAGATTACATCCACATGTTGGAGACTCTCATAAAACCTAGCCAATTTTCCCTTATCACTCCTATTATGTGGTCAAGTGCTGAAACTCCACAATAATTTGTCGTGTGGCCTCTAGAGTATACTTCTTCTACCTAAACTCTATTTCTTTCTCATTTGCTGCTGATGATGATCATTTTCTTAGATATCTTTTTAGTTCCACTAGGCCCATTGATAAACCACTTGATTCAATGGAAATATTATATTCTCATTGACCGCCTCTAGTTTATCCTTCAGTAATGTAACGACAAAGATCTGGGTGCCTCCCAAATGTTCCTTGAACCCGGTTGGTCATATAACCCCAACCATATTTCAAAAAACTCCTGGATATCGACTAGGAGTGAGGTAAAAAGTGTTAAAATGGGAAAATATTCCCTCATTGGAAGAGTATACTCTGTATAAAACAAATAGGAAACAATAGAGGAATTGGAAATACCATAGAATAGAAGTAAACAATGGAAGACTAGAAGTAAACCAAAAAGAATTCACAGTATATAATTCTATTATTCATGATATATGCATTTAAGTAAACAGAAAAACAATTCATAATGTTGTAATGAAATACATAAAAAATACAAAATAATAGTAAACTTCATTAGCATTGCAAGCCTCGGCTTGCTCTCATGCTCTCCAGCTCAAAAAAAATCAAGTACCTGATGGGGAAGGGTGCTTTCCCTTATCTATACCTACAATCATATAATCTTTTTATGTCCAAATGAATGAACCAAATAGGGTGTGAGTTGGATCCCTATAGGAATCCACAAAAATATTTGTTTCTAATGATTAGTGAATATATATAGTAGTTAATATTCATAAATTAATACATATAATAGGAATAAATCAATATAAAAAATCCTAGAGTTTAATATTACATTCATTTATAATAAGTATTCATTCATTGAATTTTGTATCCCTATTGTCTAGCCTATGCTCTACAGCACCCATGTAATAGTAAAAAAATATTTGTCTCTAAATAAAATCAAAGAAATCATGTTAAATAATTTCAATATTGTGATTTATCTTGGTAGACTAGTAACAACATTCAAACATTTATAAACAACCCTCAGGGAATATTCTCACAGCATAACCCCTCTTGTCTATCATAACATCAATTTTATAAATAATTGGCCTCTGGGAATTATCTCATAGTCTAACTACTTTGGTACCACATAACATGGATCAATTACTAACGACAACCTGGGAATATCTCATGGTTAATATATCTTTATCAACATAGAATCAATAAAATATAAACCACCACATAGAAGCTCTCAAATTCAATGTCGTTGGATCCAACATTCTGTTAATCAAATATTAATGATCACCTGGGAAGTTATAAAGGTCAATTTCCTTGTGTCTAACATTCATTTAATCAAATAATAGTGATCACCTAGGTAGCTCTCACGTTGAATCCCTTTGGGAAGATCTCACAATCCAAATCCCCTCTTGTTCAATCAATCATAATGCATATCAGAAGAATTTCATATAATCATAAAAAATCTATCATAATGAAACAAGGGGTGGAAAACAAGGCAAACCTAATTAGCATCCAAGACCAATTGACCATAAAAAATGAAACATGGGAAATACACCCACAAGGTATCCCATAAAAAGGTATATAACCTTATACATAAGAAAATACCCATGGAAAATTAAATAAACCATAGTATGTGATAATATTGGTCTGATTACAATTCATGAAATACCCCCAACATGGGTATGTGACCCTTTTAGCATATATAATCCATAGAAGAAAAAATAAATGCACAACCCACCTACATCGATGTCTCATGATCGATATCTGTGAACCTCATCCCTTGAATCTTCCAAGAAAGGTATAGATCTAAAAGAAGAAGAAAACAAAAAACCTTGAATAACACATGAGGGATGAATAATTGGGAAGAAGGGATCTAAGAGATTGGAGAACTCACTAGAGGGATTGCAATGCACCTGACGATGTATCAATCACAGCTTAGAAAGATATTTGGGAGGGATTCGTATTTCATTATCCCTGTCATCATGCTCATGTACGAACCACTGCTATATGAAGGTGTTTCCAAAGATGAGATGTGACCTCACTCGAATCTATAATATAAAAAGAGTACATGGAAAGTTCATTAAGAGTAGACGTTGTGTATTAGCCCCGACTATCCATGACATAAGTGGGTTGGCCGAGTCATTACACTGCCATATACTAGATCGTTACATGGCCAGTACACGGCTGTACACAACAACCAAGTACAACACATGTACATTGAAGAAAATGGCGTGTACTGAGAAAAAAAGTATTTCTTTCATTTACCACAAAACAACCTGAAGTTAAAATCCATTACTTAAATCATGATCTGGGTTCTTACAAACTCCCCCCCCCCCCTTAAATCAATTCATCCCTGAATTTCCCTTCCATGGTTGGTGAAGATGAATCTGAGAACATCTCTGAGCACTGTGATCTTATGTCGGCCTCCCCCTCCCAAGTATCGTCTTGCACTTTCTCATGTAGCAATAGCACCTTTACCAGAGCAATAGAAAATCCATGGAGATCCTACGTGATGCGATCCACAATACGAATTGAGTGCTTCTATAAGGATGCATCCACCTCCATCTCAATATCCTCGGGTTGAAAAACATGAGACAGATCTGTAAAGTAATGTCTTCTTTGAGAAACAAGAAGGACATCAGGCCTATCCTGCTATCTCTGAGGTAACTAAAAAAGATAGTAAATTGGCCTGACTCTCTCAAAAATCTCAAACAACCTGACATATCTTGTTGAAAGCTCCTCATATCTTCTAATCCTTCTATGTCCCAACCTCGGTGTGCCACTTCGGAAAAACTGATCTCCGATAGTGATCTTCAAAGGTCATCTCCATCAATAAGAATAACAATTTGGGTGAGGTTGTACAATATCCATCCGCTTTCAAATAAACTCTACCTTCTCAGTGGTCTCTGAGACAAGACGAGGTCCCAACATAGGTTCGCATATTACCTCCAGAAAACAAAGGGGTGATCGGCTTGTGCCACCATACAAATACTTATAAAGATCTATCAGAATAATTTCCTGAAACTATTATTATAGGTTAACTCTACTAGGGTAATGTGTCTCTCCAATGATCCCAGGAAATCCAGGAATCATGCTTGAAAAAAGGCCTCCAACATGAATCTTGCATTCATGATAGCCATCTATTTTGGGGTGGTAAGCTATACTAAAGAGTACCTTTCTTCCCAACACCCTTTGTAGTCATTTTCAGACATGAGAAGAAAAACTGGTGACCCTTTATAAAATAATAGAGTTTGGAACCCCAAAATAATGTACTCCCTCTTGGATGTAAAACTTTCCAAGATCATAAACACTGAAGGAATCTTGGGTCGACAAGAAATTTGAATCCTTTGTGAGTCTGTCAATAATAACCCATATAAGATCATTTCCTCTAGTAGACCTCGGTAAACCGTCAAGAAATAATTCATGACATCATTACTCGTCCAATCAAGAATGGATAACTTCTATAATAGCCATGCAGTTTTTTGATGCTCTTACTTTACCATCTGACAGGTTAACATCTCTTAATGAAACCAACTACATAACTCTTCATACCTGGACACCAATACTTACGATGTAGATCTCAATACATCTTGGTGACACTAGGATGAACTGGCCATACTAAGGAATTAAAAAATCCCAACAAATTCTCATTTATGACTGTAGAAAACTATATGTTCCCATGAAAACTCAAATCCTCATCGTCGCCTACACTCCACCCAAGATTAGGGTCCTTGCATGACACACTCTCTCATAGGAATATCCCTTAAGGATATGATAGCTTCCTCATTCAAACTCAATCAAGTTGAGTATAGGTATCATCTATAGAAGAAATAATGTTATTCCCCTTTATATCATGCTCCTCTAAATGCATCTTAGAGAATAGATTGATAATCCTCCACTCAGTGTTGGCCTCTGGATATAAATGTATCTGAGTTATCCTTCTTAATGCATCAGCCACTGCATTGCCTTTCTCAAGTTTTTAGGCATGCTCAATGTCAAAAGAATGAAGTTACCTGACCCACCTTCCCTTTATCAAATTCTCATCATGCTGTGTAAAGACACACTTGAGGCTTATTTGGAAATTTTCTTCCACAAAATTCACTCCCAAAATATAATATCTCAAATAGAGAAAAGCATGGAAAACTGCAGCTAACTTGAGATTGTGTGTCAGGTTATTCTTATCATGTGGCCTCAACTCCCGATACCCATATGAAACGACTCCTTCCCACTGCATATTCACTACTCCCATCCCGATACCTGATACCTCACATTATATGGTGCAACACATGTCATGATCTGGAAAACTCAAGATCGGTGCTGAATTCAATCTCCTGTTTAGCTCCTAAAAGGCTTAATCATAGGAATCTTTCAACAAGTACATAACATCCTTCTTAGTCAGGCATGTCATTGGTGATCCTATGTGTGAAATTTACTTAATAAATCACCTATAGTAACCAGCCTTCCCAAGAAACTTTATGCCTCATAGACGTTCTTCGGATGCTCCCAAGAAACTACTACTCCATCCTTCTCTGGGTCTACTGAGGCTCCTGTCTCTAAGATAACATTACCTAATAAATTAATATGATCCACCAAAAGTGATAGTTTGAGGTACTCAATATGAACTCAGGATGGGTTGCGTGGTCATGTCGTATGTGAGTGTACACCATGATATTGTACAAATGACTGCCACAAATGAATCCATGTAATGATGGAATACTCAGTTCATCAGTTCCATGAAAACTGCTAGTGCGTTCAGGAGATCGAACATCATAACCAACTAATCATATAGACCATAACTGCTTCAAAAGGATGTAATATGTAAATATAATGGTGTAATGAAAAACTGATCAAAACCAGATCTAATTTCAATCTTTGAGAAAACCTTTGCTCTATGAAGATGATCAAAGAGATCATCAATTCGTGACAAGGTATATTGATTCAGGATGATCAACTAGTTTATCTTCAAATAATCCACGTAAAGTCTAAGGGTATTGTTTACCTTCTTTTAAAAAAGGAAAAGAGAACCCCAAGTGTAGGTACTGGGTTGGATGAATCCCTTTGACTATAGCTCCTCTAACTAATCTTTAGATCCTGTAACTATGGTATATCCCTCATATATAAAGGAATGGACACCGATACCACTCCTTGAATAATATCAATAGAGAAATATACCTCTATCTTGAAGTATTCATGAAAAGAAATCTAGGAATACATATTTGATACTATCCACCACTAGAGGAAATAACATATGTAAAATACCCTATTCATCCAGATAAAAACAAGAAATATGTATTGTAATTACTCCAAACCCATGATGCTCTGGCCAAGAAATTATCACCTAGACATCCCATTTTCCCTTACATAGAAAATATCCCTCTATGGTGAGATGAAACTCACCCTATAACGATAGCAGTCAACAAAGGCCTGAAAATAGACAAAATAGTTCATTCTATGAAAGAATTCAAAGCCTATCAACGTTAAGACATAGATGTAACATATAAAATACACTCACTAACTGTAATAGGGAACTCCTAGAATTGACATACACTAGCCTTCCTAATCCCCAACGACGTGTGTAGCATCATAACATCATTAGAAGTAAATATACCAAGATCAAGGTTCTCCTCAATAGTGACAAATTAAAAACTATGATAATACCCTCTATAAAAAACTTCTAAAGATAAAAATAAGGTAACTATAATCATACCTCTAGTGGTAGAGGGTATAGAATCATGTTCATACTGGGTCTCTTCCATATAAAACGTTTTTCCTACACAGTAGTCTTGATAACCTTCCTGTCTACCCTGAGCTGATCCACCCTACATTCACTAAAAACTTGTTTTTTTGAAACCAAAACCACAACAACCTTCTTATCCTATGTGTACTAAAAAACATCAGTTCCTCAACTGATGAGAAACTAGTGGACCTTCTCTTAATCATTAAGTCATAATAGATCCCCTCTCACTCACTACATGTGGAAACATTCTGGAAAAATGCTACTTATGATCCTTATTGCCGTAAGATTGGGACTCAACTAGGTCCTTTGGGAAATGTGGTGTCATATTCCCACCACATCCTCATGAAAGAAAAATACATGGATACCTAATGAATCATACGGTAAAAAATCCACATGAAACATCCTATTATCTATCAAAAAGGTATCAACCCTTGATACAGAACCACCCTAGATTGGAGCTCCAAACACCCTGAAAATATGCTCAGTAATCATTGCATGGTTTACTATTGCATTCCCTAATGTCAACTAGAAAACTATCACATACAATTACATTCCATACCTGAGATCATCCTTGAATCTCCAATCCAGTGATAACTCATCCCCTCCAAAAAATGTGTGTGATGCATTGAAGCTCTGTGAATTGTGAAGAATAATCCATCACTGAATGATCACCCTACTCCAAATGCATGAAATCCTGGGATTGGTGGGCCCTAAATGTCTTTGTGTATAAGTAATCATAGATGGTCCTCTAAAACTCATCCAAAGGCATATCTCGATGATTCCCCTCATGTGAGATAAAATTATATAATTTCTTGGGGGAGTCACATATCATTTATTTTTCAAGATTTACTGTCCTCTTTGGAGGAATCTCTAAATTCACCAAGATAGAATGAATGGACCCCAACCATATCTCTGCAGCATGTAACCTCCATCCACTAAAAAAAGATGTTGCTTCTGGAACAACTGAATCAACTCTGCCATAGTCTAAGGAGGATGTGGTGCTTCATGGAAATTCTAAATCTCCTCAATAATCCATCATGGAACTATGCATCAGCACCTTTTTATATTAATATAGCAGGTACCAAGTCAGGCACGATGAAAGGATCTGCAAGTAGCCCATGTTATACCATTTTGGTGTATGATCATCACCCTGTACTTGGTGTATAACCAGAGGATATCTTTGTGGAATGACTCTTCATGGTCATGTGTACACCTCATTACAATATTATCATTGAGTGCAATAATGAATTTCAAGAACGGAACATGAGAAAGAAAACATTAACATTTCAAAAAAGAGGACTGGACAGCATTTAGAACCACTACATTACATTTTCCCTTAAGACATAAAATGGGTGTGTACCTCTATTGACCTAGATGTGTAATAACCCAGTCACACTATGTGGTCCTTATGATATAAGTCATGTACTTGAATATCCCCTCCAATCTGAGTTCTTCTACATGGCTAGAACTACCGGGTCTGTTCTGTGTGTTACACTACACAACATGCATTCTCTAGACATAGTGGGTACCAAATTAAATCCATACATAGGTGTCATTATATACATATATGGATACATATTCTACTACTACATAGTGTATATAATCTAGAAATGACATGTACAACACATGTTTTATTAAACTTTGTCATTAGACACAATACTGAATACATGGTCATCTACATCATGGCGTGTACTCACAATACACAATGTTTTCTACCAAAATTTTATCATACATGTGTCTCTACTCACAAAGTCATTCACACAGTCAAAAACTAAATGGATTTTACATATGGTAAATGGGGTATACTTAAGATATTTTATTCCTTCCAAAAACAGAAGAACGGATTGCATGTGTTCATAACATCACACGTCGTGTTGTTTGAGTTTTTAGACAGTAAACCTTTGTAACATCTCTGGAACCCCAAAATTCATAAAAATTTGACCAATTCATGACAGGTTCCAATCTTTGAGAGCCCATACACCCATTTAATCAACTATTTGAATTCTTATTCACTTCATATCTTTACAGAATTCTATTAAAATTCAAAAATAATCCACCAAATTTCAATCCAATAGGTCCCATAACACCTCAAGGACCAAATAATGGTGCCCATATAAATGAAACATTACTTCTACCAATAACCTATGAAAATAAAAGTTATTATGTCATGGAATCTATCACAACAACATGCATATCTAGCACAACATCTATCACAACAGCATGCAATCAGTAGTGCACCCTAAATGGCATGCTAATAATGCATGAAATATGTTCTATGAAAAGTTCCTATATGATTCATTAGATGGAATACCCTCATATCATCATGTTGAAACATAAATAGAAACATAATTATATCAATCATAATAAAACAAAACAATTGACTCACCCAATGGTGAAATAATATCAACATTAACAATTTAAAAACAATAAAATTTGAAATATACAAGATAAGATGTCATTTAATTGTACATGGGATAGCTACTCCTAGGAAAAATGTATTACCAACTACCAATTCATTTGTATCCCACTTTATAGGCTCAAAATATTATGGCAAATTAGTAATGAAAACCCCTCTGATGCAACTTTGTAATGCCCTAGATCTGAGTGCCGACTAAAGTTCCCCAAACCTAGTTGGTCACATAACCTCAAGTGAATTTCCACAAATAAAATAGGATGTATACTAGTAGTGAGTGTAAATTTGTGATAATGGGGAGACTATACCCTATTTGAAAGAGTATACATAGTGGAAAAAAATAGTAAATAATAGGTGAAGGGGTAATTCCATACAAGAGATGTAAATAGTGGAAGACTGAAAGTAATGCCAATGGATGTCACTATATATAAATGTATTATGCATGACATATGTATCAAAACAATTATAAAAACAAGTCACAATACAAAAACTAGTACAAAAAAAATACAAAAGAATAGTAAACTCCAGCAGCAATGCAAGTCTCAGCTTGGTCCCATGCTACCCATCTCTAACAGTAGTCATGTAACTAATGAGGAAGGGTTATTTCCATTATTTATACTCGCAATCATATAATATGTTTAGGTCCAAAAGCATGACCCAAATAGGGTGTAAGAAAAATCCCATTGTGAAACCACCTAAATATCCATGACTAAATATTAGTGAATATATATAGCTGGTAATATACAGAAATAAACCAATAAACTTGAAAGCATTCTATGTAGAAAATACAACAGTTATAAATTACATTAATTTACATTAATTATTCATCCATTGAATCCTGTAACCCCATGAACTAACCTAATATTTCTATCCCTATATGTGTTAGTAAAAAAACTGATGTCTCATATAACCATCTATGAAATAATGTAAAACAATTCCAAAAATGTGATTTGTCTTGGAAGACTCATCACAACATTAAACCATTTATAGACAACACTCTGGTAATTTTATCGTAGTATATCATGATTGATCTAACATAACATCAATTTAATAAGTAATGACCTTCTATAAAATATCTTAGAGTCTAAACCATTTGATCTAATATAACATAGATCAATTAGAAATGACCACCTAGGGAACTCTCATATTCAATAACCTTGGTCGACATAATATCAATAAAATATAAACGTCCACCTACAAGCTCTCGTGGTCCATGCCCTTGGGTACAAAATTCATTTAATCAAATAATAATGATAATATAGGAAGTTTTCATATTCAATTACCATAGGTCCAACATTCATTTAATAAAATATTAATGATCACCTAGGCAGCTCTTATAGTCTTACCCCTTTGAGAATCTGTAACAGTCCATATACCCCTTGGTAAAACCATCACAATGCATATCACATGCATTTTATATAACCAAAAAAAGTCCATCCTAATTAACCAAGGAATGTAAAACAAGGAAATCATAACAGGAATCTAACGCACACCTTTCACGGCCTTTGGACAAAAAAATTATTTTTTTCCCAGTGCAACACAGTTTTGACCGGGGTCATCTCTATTGAAGAGCATTTTAGTGTGGTTCACTTACATTGTTTTATATCACCTAAACTATCACGTTTTATTGTTTTCAATTTAAATGAAAGCGATGACCATTTTTTTATATAAAAATATACACTATCATTCAATGAAAACAAAATAATTTAATAAATAAATAACATGGTTTTGGGGTTTTGTATTTGGTTCAATCATTATTCTCATTTATATTATTGATTAAAGTTTTATTACTCAAACATGAAATCACATGTTTGAATCTCTAATCATTTCCAGAATATAAATATCATGAGTTCCATGTCATTGGGGACCCTCACAGAATTGGGGATATTCACCTCACCCAAGCATACTACTCCAGTCTATCACAAATTTATAATAATAATTAAAGATAATTCATGAACACATTGACCTCCCCCATGACAAGCCTCGTGGTCAGCCCTCATTTATTAGAGTAAGAGATCACAATGGTGGATGGATTAAAGAGAGATAGAGAGAGGAGATTTATAGAGGAATAATAAATAATTTATAATGATTTTTAAAATATTAATAATATTATAATTAATTAGTATTATTGTTTTTATAATTATGAAAATAGTTTTGGATAAAGGAGAAGGAGAAAATAAAATTGATTTAAAATAAGATTGTGATAATTATAATAATGATAATTACAATAATATCAATATTAATAATATTAATATTATTAGTATTAATACTAATAATATCCATAATAGTAATTATTAAGAAAATGTGAAAATTGAAAAAAGGAATTGTGGGATGGATGAAGAAACGCAAATTCATTGATTAATAAAACTAAAATTTAAATTTCAATTGAAAACAAAGAAAATTGAAAATGAAAATTGAATAAATATAATAAAAGAGGTGGGGGAAGAGGAGTAATAGCGGCCCGTGCCCCAGTGGGATCCCTCATTGGTTGTGGGTGTCGAGATGATAATTTGGGATTGGGGAAAGGGCCTCCTTTTATAGGTAGAATTCAGTCATCCATGATATTATGCGTTGTCAGAAAATTAAATGGCCAATTCACACAACAAAACATAATTAATGTTGTTCATAAATGTGTTTATCATTCACCATCCTAATTTCAGCTCATTTGGACACTGGATAAATAATGTATGATTTTCTCATTATCAGTTTCTTTTTCATGGATGAAGGATACATGAAGGTTACTCATAAGTATAAAGATCATTAAAAAGTTTAATGACTTCAAAACTCTGCCATATTTGTTATAGAGTCGTACTTATATGTCCTCATGCAATTACAATTAGAAGAACCAATATTGAAGGTGTGTAGTTCAAAATGTGGTATTTTTATTGTTTTGGGTTCCATGTTGTCCGCCTAGAAAAATCATCAAATTCATTGATTTTTAAGGCCACTAGATGGCCGAATCATCCCCTATTCTAGAATACAAAGTTGGTGGAAATAAATTATATATTCCAAAAACATAAGATTAACTCAATTTGGAATTAAATTTTAAAATAAATGAATAATATACCCTTGTGGTAAAAAATCTATAAAAATCCTTAATTATACACCTTTTACAATTTGGATCATTTTCATTCTATAATCCAAATAGACCAGTGTTTTAATAAAACAATTAAATATATGGGTTTTATCATTGAAAAAAATTTAAAATCCTCATTATTTGAAAAAAAAATATGCAAATAAAATTTTTTTGTCAAATACCCCCACACATAAATTATGTTTGACTTAAAGCATAAAATCTCAACATGGAATTCAGAGGACACCAACGTTACCAATATTAAAAATCCCATGAAATAAAATCACAAAATTTTCAATTTTAAATCTAACATTCAAAAATATTCATAAAATATAGATTTTATTTACAACATTTCAATAAATTAAATAATTCACATATTTTACTTTTCCCTATTTAAAAATGATGGGAATTCTCCTTTCATTCATTAAAGATCAATGATTAGTTATTATTAAACATGCCAAGTCATGATTTAACTAATTTTTTTATTCTTTTATCTCATCAATCATGATACAATTCAAGCAGAGTTATGTGCATATCATGAGAACATCCTCCATATCCATAGGATTGTAAATGAACTTCTTTCTCCACTTTGTAAAGATAAATTGCACATAAAACCATGAGTACTTTCAATAATGGTTCAAGTTACTCTAAGTCTTATGGTTGGTAGAATTTGATTTATTTAAAATTAAGTTTAAAGGGGGAGGTTTATCACTTATCTACAATGCATGATATCAAAATGGTAGTGAAATTCTCCACTTCAATGTAGCAACACCCACTTCCCCATAACTCAATGTAAGGTTACGATCAAATTATTCCTAATGAATTATTTGTGTACCCTCTTAAATATTTTTATTTATAATTGTGTACATTTTTTTCAAATGTTATTATTAGATAAAACCTCACATCCATCATCTAACCACATATGATCAGAACATCATCAGTTTGAAAAATGGTGATTTTTTTCTCCCAAATCACAACCCATTTTTTTATTTTCTTGGATATTTTTGTCAATTTTGTTATTTTTTAAATTTAAGAGGGGAAAACAATAGACTATAATTAAATATTCAACAACATTTTCCAATTCCCACAATAATACCACCACACATCTTCCTTACAAGTTATATCATCCCTTCAACCATGATTCGTATTTACCCCCACACATCAACATTAAAATATCATCTATATACTAGGAGGAGGGTAGGAATGTATAAAAATGGATTGAAACATGGATAATCCCTATATAAGTCATTCATGGTCTCTATGGCATAAAATAAGTATTGATGTAAAGGTGGTATTTTAAGGAAATTTAGCTTTTAAATGTATTCCTCAATCATTTTAAATGTGTTTTCGTGCAATCATAGCCTTGAAAAGTTTCAATACATGTTCTGGTCAGTTACATGTCCTGAGATCAGTTAAGAAATATTCTCAGTAATTAATAGGAATTTCATGGTCTTGAAATCCTCTTGGGAATGGGAAAAGTATCATTTGACAATCACTCATGGCATGACTAATAATAACACATCAATTCACATGATCTTCAGAAATTCAAAGCATGCAAGATTTTAGGGAAATTTCTTTTATATTAATAAATTAATTTTTTTAAATATTGAGTCATTGTTTCAATATCCATGCTTCATTTCAGTCATTAGATTCTCTATATTATTCTTCCAATCTCATTAATATTTAAATCTAAAACATTTCATCATGGGATTCTTAAGAAACTCGTGTCTCCTAAACTAGTCAAGTAGAGCCAAAACTCAACTATAGCCATGAAATTTAAACTTTTAAAGCTCAATGTTTTTTGGAGAAAAATATATGGAGTAAAAAATATAGACAATTAAAATGAACTCACTTTTAAAAATAAATCATCGGTCCTCATCCTTGAATGTGTGGGGCTTTCTTTTACCATCATGATCCTACAAAAGAAAATTACTTTATTCATTATAAGTATTATTTAATTTAATCTCAAAATGAAAATAAAGAGGGGGCACATGCTAAATTTTTTCCTAATAAATGAAATTCAAATATAAATTCCTAAAAACCAAGTAAAGATAAATCTTGGTATAACCCCCTAGTGGGTCCTGAATTTTGACTTCCTTCATAGGGCAGTACCATCTATTATCCAAAGTCTGATGGAGGATGAAGCTTCTTTGATTTGAGCCACCACGTGTGGATTTTCCCAGATTGTGCTTCATCCTTATGGGTGGGGAATGATCCATGGATATATTTCACCAGATCCTCCTCCTTCACAATGAGTTATATCTTGCATTAGGGGGTAGTGTGAAGTATGAATTATCCTCCTTATTGCTGGATACTTGTGAAACCTCTTCTTCTCTCTCCAGTGGTTCCTCAAGGTATACTATATCAAAAGAATGATCAATGGGAATGTCATATTTTAATTCTATTTGAATTAAATTATAACATGATATATCTAGATCAAATTCTTTACCATAAAAATAAGCTTTTTTTCATTGTCTCCTTAGGTTAATTCAATATCATGTCGATATGAACTTCCTTCAATAAATAATCAACATGTCCATGGAGATCCATATGTTCCTCAGTAGGTGCACATATTCCTTCGTCTTCTTCCTCTAAGTCATAGCAAATATTGTCTGAATATATAAAATAAAAACAATAGGGACTGATGTATAATTCAGATTCAGTAAAATTAGAAGAGATAGAGTCAAAGATTGTTTCACCTCCCTCATTTGGTTCATATTCAATCTATGCCTTAGTGGTAAGTAAATATTGTAGTAGTCTTTTAGAAAATGGAGGCTGGTTGTCATGCTACTCAACCTTAACTTCAAATTCTACCACCTAGGTGATGTATTCCTTCAATTGTGTTGGCTCTTCATCATTGTATTATATGGGGATATTAGGAAATTCATCACATTTTATCAATAATTTATCCAATAATTATTTCACTCAAACCTATAGCTCAGTAGGTAAGTCTTATTCCCCTGCCTCCTCAAGTTCATCAATTTCAAAGATAAATGATAAAATTTCTTCCACCAATTTCATAGATTCTTCCTCCAGCTCAGGGTTGGGTTTCTCTATTAATTCACGAACATAGTCAAACCCTATTCTAGATTTTCTCATCAATTATTCAAGGTTTCCTTAATTGTATTCTACCTGAGTTATATTAAAATCTTCTCCTTGTATTTATTTTTTCCACACCTGTGAGTAATTTTTCCACGCATAATATTCTAATTTTGAATACATCATGATTTTTTTAAATGAAATCTACCTAAAATGTGAAAATATAGAAATTAAATGAAATTATTATTGGATCCCTAGAAACAGTTCATGTTATGACACATGCCTGTCATGGCACATGGACAAAAACAATTATATTTTTTCCAGTGCAACATAGTTGCTGACCAGAGCAGTCTTTATTGAAGAGCCTTTCAGTGTGGTTCACTTACTTTATTCTATATCAGCTGAACTATCACATTTTTTTTTGAAATTAAATGAAAGTTATAAAAATATTTTTTTTTTTGATATGCAAAATCGAAACTACCATAAAATGAAAAAAGAATGAGTTAATGAAGAAAGAATATGGTTTTGGGGTTTAGACATAGGTCCAATCATTATTATCTATTATATTATTTATTCTAGTATGATAAATACAAAATGAAATCTCATGTTTGAATCAATAATATTTACCAGAATAGAAGAAGCTTCAATTTCATGTCATTTGAGAATGTTACAAAATCAGGGAATTCTCCTTGCTAAAGCATACTACAGAAGTCTATCACGAATTTAGAATAAACATTAATAAAAAATCTAAAACACCATGACCTCCCCCCAAGCCAAGCCTTAGAGTCAGACTCTCTTTTATGAGAGTTAGAGATCATAATGATGGATGTGTTATAGAGTAAGATAGATAGAGTATAGGGATAGAGGAAGAATAAATAATTTACAATTATTATTAAAATAATAATAATATAATTGTTAATCAATAATATTATTATTGTAATTAATAAAATTGTTTTTTAATAAATAGAGGGATATAATAAAATAGCTTTAAAATAATAATGTGATAATTATAATAATGATAATTACAAAAATATTAATATCAATAATATTAATATTTTTAATAATAATAATAATAATACTTATTATTGAAATAATAAAATTGAGAAAAATAATTGTGGGATGGAGGGAGAAAAAAAATGCACGGATTAATAAAACTAAAATTTAAATTAAAATTGAAATCGAATTAAAAAATAAAATTAAAATAAAATAAAAAGATTAATGAATGGGGGGAAGAGAGGAAACAATAGCATGTGCCTCGGTGGGATCCCTCCTTGGTTGTGGTTGATGAGATGATGATTGGGGAAGGAGGTGAGAGCCTCCATTAATTAGAATAATTATTTCCTATGAATGTTTGCTCATTTTTGTCTCATTAGATTTCTAAATCACATGTGGAACCATTAATAATGGTTGTTCATATATTTTTGGGCCGTTCACCCTCTATATTTCAGCTCTTTTCGAGACTGGATGAATAAGTTATGAATTTTTCATTATCAGTTTATTTTTATTGATGAAGGTTCTAGGATGGTTCCACAAAAGTATAATGATCAATGGAATCCATAATGAATTCAAAACTCCCCAATTTTTTTTATAGTCTACCTATGTTTCCTCGTTCTATCCTATGCATAAGAATCTCAATTTAAGGTCTGAGAGCCAGGATGTGGTTCTGCTATGGTGGTTGGTTCGACATTGTCCTCTTGAAAAAGCCTTCAACTTCATTGTTTTTTGAGGCCACTAGATGGAAAATTCATCCACTGGTATAAAAGAAAAAGTTGGAGGAAATAAAATAATGATTCCAAAAAATAGAATCCACTAAATTTGGAATTATATTTGTAAATTAATGACTAAAATTTCACTGTGGTAAAAAAATATATCAAAAGATGAGAATTAAGAACCTTTTACAATATTTCTCATTAACATTCTATAATCCAAATTTCCCAATATTTTAATCAAACAATAAAATACATGGGTTTTATCATTTAAAAAAAGTAAAAAATCTCTATTATTTGATAAAAAATATGCAAATAAATTTTCTATGTCAGATCTCATACCAAACAACCATAAACAAACAAACAACGTAAATGCACCCATGAGGTGTAGCATAAAAATATATATAACCTTATGAATAAGTAAATACCCTTTTTAAATTAAATA
The DNA here is from genome assembly GCA_963277665.1 of Viscum album. Classification (NCBI taxonomy): domain Eukaryota; kingdom Viridiplantae; phylum Streptophyta; class Magnoliopsida; order Santalales; family Viscaceae; genus Viscum; species Viscum album. Next base: position 1,068,260,718 of record OY728157.1, on the reverse strand, counting down.
AACCATTTAATGTGATAAAAAGGGTTAAATTTCAAATCAATAAATACTCCAAATGTTGTTATGCATCACTTTTATCATATATAATACATATACAAATAAATAAAGGAATAAAACACCTACATCAATGTCTTACAATCGATATCCATGAATGTCAGACCCTGAATCATCCATGTTCGATATATATTTAAAAAATGATGAAAAATACCAACCTTGAATAATCCATGTGAGAGGAAGAATTCTGAGGAAGGGATCCAGGGGATTCAAGAACCCACTAGTTGGATTCCAATGCACCCAGTGGTTTCTCAATTAGAGATTAGACAAAGAATTGAGAGGGGGTTGGGGTTGACTGGCCCTTCCATTGCACTTCTGTATGAACCAATTCCAGATGAAGGTGTGTCCATAGATGAGATGTGACCCTGCTATGATTTATAAAATAAAAAATGATCATGCCATGTTCATTAAAAGAACAACCCATTTACTAGCCTCAACTAGCCCGACTTAAGCGGGTCGGCCAGGTCAACACAGAACCATGCACTTGATCATTACATGGTAGTATGTAGTTATACATGAGAACCTGTTACCCAGTTTCTACATGGTAGTACATGGAGCATACTCAAAAAAAACACATTTCTTCCTTCTTTCTTAAAATAACATGAAAGAAAGATCTATACCTAAAATGATGATCTGTGTTCTTACAAGTTATATGTTAACCCTTGATTGAGTATTACTAATGGGGGGTTCTCATATCATTGTTTTTCTATTTAGTGGATCTCCTAGTTGACCTCACGAAGCATCTATATGTTTCTGTAGTTTATCTCGCACCATAAATTTTCTAGATGTTGGCTCCCCACTTATATATTTTGTATGATATTATAATAAATAAACATGTGAAGACTGTGAGCATCCACATCACCAACACAAATATTGTGAATCCAACAATTATTGTATTCCATACATACCACCATCATTGACTCTATGGTCTTATTGATGAAGCTTTGGATTCACTTTCATGCATAGCTCCAATTGGTTTGATTCTCCATGAACCCATCAGGATAGTCATCATCCTGTTCATCAGGATCTTCATTCTCATACTTGGGAAATGAATCCATGATTTCACATGATGGATCCTCCTTTAACATCATGTTATATGGGACAGGATCCATGTTATTATGTTTGACATTGTCACATGATTTTACATTGATTATATTTTCTTAGTCATACCTGAGTTCCACCCCACCAGTGGAGTCACTTGTAGATGAAATTGATAGTTCAAAAAATGTTATAGGATTGTCAGGTCAAAAAACCATCACCATAATGGATGGAACCCCTATCAAGAAATGCAACCTAGATGCATTGGACATTTCTGATAAAATAACACAATATACCCCATAATTGTTCCAAAAATTATCATGTAAGTCAATATAATCCTTAAATAACCATAACTACTCTATATAGATCAAATAATTATGAAATTTGAGCTCTGATGAATTAAATTCCTTGGTATCTGCTATCGTAGTAATAGTTCATAATCCCCCATAGATATCTAGGAGATCCATGGATTACGGGGTCAGTTATCGAACATCCTCAACTCATGTCGACCCCACAACTTCTTCTTCGTCGGAAAATCCCACTGAGCATACTCCATAAAACCTTTTTCTGTACCTATATACCCATAAATATGGTTCCCTTTGGAAATATCCTACTAAACTGAAGAAAATTTAGTTTGGGAATTAAGAAAAAATTAATGGGATTATGAAAAATATGAAAAGGAGTTAAAACATACTTCAATATGTTTCATTAAATTCTAAAAGAAGGTTGTGATTTCACCACTCTTGAGTGGGATTGATTCCTTAAAATCATATCACCATGTTTATTCTAAACCCTTGGGTAGGGTACCATGCATAAACTTCTCAACTTCTGATAGTTTCATTGGATAAGTCCTATCAATTTTCATCTCCACACCGTTTATCATCAGACGCAATGTTCCTAAGAGTGCACAATGTTCACCAACTCCACCAAAAACTGGGACTCCTCTTCTATAGATACAAGGAATACAACATTGGTATGACTAATACTAGAAATAACAATCCCACATCTATTTAGATTTTCCCACAACCATTTAATGTTGGAGAAATTCTTTTAAAAATAATAGATGTCTCGTGCAGTAGGAATGATAGAATCATTGGGAAATTATATGTGGGAAACCACTTCCCATGAGTTACGAAAAACATATCTTGGAATCCCCATTATATCTCCCCTTCATATCGATTATTACAATAATCATGGGAACACCATCCAATGACCATTGGGCCTGGTACTTATACTTATCATCCATATCCACTTCATTATTATACGAGCTCATGAATCGTTAGTCCCACTTATGCTGACCTGCCTATGTTGCCAGCTCTTCTAGAATGATGGACCCTAGACAACACTCTTCCCTGACCCCACAATGGAGGTATATCTCTTTCATTATAATGTATGTTTTTCATCAACATTATAATAAGATATTTGGATGCTTAATTTTTTGAATTATATAGGATTAAATCATACACGGTAATGGATGGTATAATCTCATTCCACCTATTCATGTCTTCCTGTGTGAACATTATCCATAATAATGTCATAAAAATAGTGGAACACATGAGACAACTCTAAGAACACTTTTAGGGTCAAACTTTTTAGGCACCTTAACTAACTCGTAGACTGATTCATGTTGTATAACTCACTGATTAGTTCATAGTCAACCCATTCCACCAGCACCCAAAATCATATGGAAATGATATATTATTATTTTTCCATAGTAAATGTTTCATCATGGGTTACCACCCCAATTGGAATAGGGAATAGGTGGAAGGTGATGTGATCCACAATCCCAACTTTGTCAATGACATCCATCAAGCCCATATTGATAGGGAAACACAACTGTATGTTCAAAATAATTGGATGGATATTTCATTCTGGAGGGGAGATAGGTTTTGGATATTAAATGACCCCATGTTCATAAACACCAAGCTATATTGGTGGTGGGGTGGCCCACATAAGAATAGTGGAATCATCCCCTCACTAATGTGCAAATGTAAAAAAGTAAATCATTATAGATTGAGGATTCCATGATTGGAACACTATATTATCTCTAATAGTGTCTTCATTATAATGGTACTCATCCAAACCACCATGTGTTAAACCATCACCATAAGAATCCACCTACAGATTGGTGTTGTGTGAAATATATCTACCATAGATAAGGATTGTGGCTCAGTTTTTATGTTTTATCCCCATTATGAAAATTGGATATCATTTGGGATCCACTAGTGAGAGCCCTCCATGACTCACTAGAAACACCTAGAATAGGTGTGGGGCCTTTTCAGAAATTACTGACCACATCCTTCACTTCGTCAGACTCCTCTACCAGACAGTTCATTAAATAAATGAACCATTTCATAATATGGACTCTTCTCATCCATATATTCATCTAGTTGGTTCCCTTCTCCAGGTCTAGTATCACATTCTACATACTTGATATCTATTCTAGATCCTCCCCTACATTATTTAATGAGGGAAACTCATCATACATCACCCCCAGAATTAGGATTGTAGAGATATGATAGTGATCCCAAAGGCATATGATAACCTCCACATAGTAATTAAGAAATGTTTTTATCTCATGTGACCACTTACTCAACCGTTCAGACATGATATAATGTTGCAGGTAAAAATGGAATAGAGAATACCATGATCTTTCATAAATTCCTACCTGCATCAGCTCTTCTTCGAAATCAGCACATGACGTGCATACCTAGTATGCCAAGGGCAATTCATTTGTGAAGTTCCAAACCTAATCCATGTCCTAAAAATCAGTCTTTCTTTTCTCCAGGTTCCCTAAACCTGTATTGATGATAGTTTGGTATTGTATTTGAAACACCTCATCATCCATCATCCACTATCGATATTGTTAATGTGACATTAGCGACATTTTTTTGTGAGTTTTTTAATGATTATTTCATATATATACATTAATAGATCTATACCACATATACTTCCCCGGTATGCCTCTGAACCAGTAGGTTGGTTTGTCAATATTGGATATAATCATAATGAAATTGTATCTCAAACTAAACCCATACACCAAAATCCACATGCACAATAGATACTTCTTATATACACCTTATTGAAGCCCAAATAGGGATTCATGATATGAGGTGCTTCAAGTGTATTCTCTAATCATGATATTTTGAACCATTTTCTCTCTTAGAGAAGAATCAATGAATACATTCTAATAAGAATCCAAATCATCAATTTAATCTGGGAATTAGTCATTTTTTAAATACTGGTTTGTGGAGGTCTTTTTCATACCCTATTTATAGAGTCTGTTTCATAGATCTCAAGATATTGATGTCAGGTTCTCTAAGAATAATTCACATAGAAATCCTATAGAAGTCTGTTTCACTATGAAAGCATTTGCAAATCACAAGAATGGATGTCCAGTTCACTATGATGTGTTTGTGAAGAAAGAATCACATAGGTCAATAGCACCATGAATGAGAGAAAAAAAATCTTAGATCATATGAAAATCAAGGGCTTTTGAGGGCACAAAACCACGATATTTATTATTATATGGCCCTAATACCTTCATAAAGGCCTTTACTCCAGTGATCTTTGTCCGTAAACATTATGATAAGTTATTTAAAAGACTATTATGAATGGGAGATAATTTTCAAGAGTTTTTGGATTTTCACCATATGAATATTATCTTCATATTCCCCACATCCACCATTATTATTGGTATGGAACTTTTTGGTACTAAAATACATGCCACTAGAATAGTTGAGAAGGCCACTATCAATTTGAAGGGAATCCAAGCCGAAAAGGCCCAATAATCACACTAAAGGCTCTATATCACAAATCCATTTCTTAGATACCTCTTCCCCTCTATGAACGCATGATGCCCGGATAGAATCCTCAGTGAGTCTAACAACACACCATGGGATTCCTATGGGTTGACAGTATTCCTTTTGTGTATGATTCATCTGCGATTATTTGTGAATCCCACATTATCTCCATGAACAACATACTAGAATTGGGAAGCACTTGTCCTATAATTACCCACATACTGCCGAACTTCAGATGATGGATACCCAACCTTTATAAATCCATATCACTCATGATTCATGAAGAACCTTGAACATCATGAACCAAATCGAAATGGACCACATCATATTTCCCATTATTGTGAAACCCATTTTCCATGTTCATAAATACCTCAACATATATTCGGTATTCCTTTCATGAAATAATACATAATTTTCATAGTATGAATGACTTTAGGGGAACATAAGGCATTGCGAAGCATTCAGCCGTAAAAAAACACTGCATTCATTGGTCATGATATCATCCAAAAGAGGGGACCCATGGTTTACAAAGCATCTTCCTTCCAAATTCCCTGACTATAATGAAGAATCTGAGATTCATGAAGAACCACAATGAAAATCCCTATGATTCATGAATCCCATATATTGTGTCTCTATATTTTTCCTCCCTTCCTATGAAAATGATTTGAGAATTTCATGTTCTAAAAAACTTCACATATATCATGGATTGGATCAACTACATTTAAACTATTGATATGTCATTTTTCGCCCATTCTAGTGTCCATTAAACATTTTGTATGGAATGTGCTTGTAATTTAACATTTTCTTCAAAGAAAAGGTATACTAATCCCCCTTTATTATAAGCATAGGGATGGTAATGTGAACCTCGTGATTTTCCACTCGTCTAAACTGTTTAAACCTAGAATTATTGAGTCCATATCCATACCAAAGGATCATGGAAGATAGTTTTGTATTCCAAAGGGGTGAGGTGTTCCTCCTTCACATCATTATTTCATGATGCATAACTACATAACACCAATTTCTTCCATCAAATGATATTAAACTATTTTCACAGCATATGAAATACACATGGTGTTTCGCATGTGTGATTATTTATGGGATACCATAGTGGGATAACCATTCCTACTTTGGTAGTTTCCAAACATAATCCACACACACCTCTGATTTGATGATATATATAGGACTGATAGGGAATGGGATATTAATCACATGAAATGAGATTCACCGTGTAATGAATGACATCCTCTTTGGGGAGCTTCCCTACATAATCCCCACATAATATCTCGTTCCTGCATAATTTTTGAACCATTGTTATATTCCTTGTTTCAAGAAAAACAAAATCTATAATTTTTACTATTTATCTGAGAAATTTCTATACATAATTATAAAAATTATCATAACATTTTTTGGTCGAAACCCCTTTCTTTTTATATTATAGGAATAAATTTTATTGTGATAAACTTTATTTTCATGTGATGCTAAAATCTAAAAAATATTGAATATGAAATCATAAAAATTTTATATATGAATGTTGATATTATTGTATATATCTCTTTGGGTTATGGGTCGATGGGTTATTTTCTCAGAATTTACTAAAGAAGAAAAATTTCATATGATAGGATCTATGAAACTATATATTTTTCTAGAATGCTAAACTTATTTTTAATTTGACACTATTTGGAACCCAATCATGCAGGACAAAATCATTTCATGGAATTTTCCTCTAGGTGAATCTAGTCCATTCAATATCTCTATAATTTCATTTAGGGATAAATATATTGTATTGATCTATTTCCCTAACATTTTATATATCCTACATTTGGTATTTATAATCACTATAACATGTGTAATAGACAATACTGTATAACTTTTCTACTACGTCAAAAAAAAATTATAACCACCACATTTGTATCATGACTCATTATTCTTTTAAATATCATCATTACATTAAATAAAACTCAACTCCAATGATCCTCCATCCCATCCATGTTCATGATGTCAATAAACAAAACATAAAGATACATTAAAATCCAATGAAATAATCGACATATGAAATCAATGATAAAATGAAACAAATTTGAAGGTACATGAAATACCTTACCACTTGATATAATATGGTCTTTTTGAATGCCCCATAATTTAGAAATAAAACATTAAAAAATTGAGATAAACTCAAAATATATCTTTTCACATGTTCAAATCATTATGGGATCAATCACAAGTCATCTTCCTTAAGTAGTAAGGGATCATCCATATCTCCCTTAATCCAATAGTTCGTTTCAATATCCTGGTCTGTATTTTTTGGAAATAAGAAAATAAACACATAATCTCTTTTAATCATCAAATACCATTGGTAACTCATCCATTCTCCCCATTGAACATAACCTAAAATTTAACATTATATACCCTAATTTTTATGAATTATTACATTATGTCAAAACTATTCATCAATTAATATTACAATAGTTTTTTCAGGTAGAATGTACACTGATTTCCACACTTAATCCCTAATTGTCACTAAATATCCTCTCCCATGTATTTAAAATTTGAAATCATCCTGATTTTTAGAGTTGTGAATAGTGATGTTTCAATATAATTAGGGTCAAATGATATTAATATGATATAATTTATTTTCTTGCAGATCCATGTAATACACCATTAACCAAAAAACGAGCACCTCTATTAGATGTAATTTTTTCACCATGATCTACTTCCCAATATATACATTTATATAATCATAGGTGTGAAAATATATACCATTATCATACCATTGATGTAATTGGGGGTCTCACTAATATAACAAATGATATATCTCACTATAAAAAAATTTGACTCCTTGTGTTTTAGTTTTATTCCTATATATAATGTAATTAAATATTGATTTATGGTATCGAAAATATTAAATAAATTAATATTCCAGTTAATAGTCAAAACTAAATTAGATCCAAACTCTTTCGCACAACTTCAATGGATAACTTTGTCCCATGAATAATAGGACTTTAATTATATCTCAATTATTACTTACTGATTTTTTTATATAACACTTCAGTATTGTTCTCTTTGGATATATACATTCAATATAAAATTTATATGATTCAAACCCCATGAAATATTTAATCCCATTAATTAATTAATTTTTTATGTGCTTACCAATTTTCATGAATGTTCCCTTGAATATTATATATGAATCTAATAAAACTTGAGTCATTGAGTTACAACATCACTATGAATCTACTTTAATCAACTCTATCAACATGTAGATTCCATCCACTTTTTCTTTCATGAATTGAATGCACTATAGGTAGTTGTATAACATAAAATTACATTATCATTGAGTAATGTTATTACTATTAAATTATTTACTTAATTGGAATAATGTAGAACCATAACTACTATGAATTAAACATTTTACTTCTATAATGTCAATATAATCCTGATGTTCACCCAAATGAAATGATGAATTATTATCCATTTAGAAAAAAAATAATTTCATTGAATACATATCTCTAGAGATATTTTGATAACTTGAATACTTATGATTAGATGAACTTCATCATGAAAATAAATTACCTTTCTTTTAGAGTATCCCAAAAAACAAGATAATAATTTTCCAATGATATTTCTTCTTCACCATTAAATTTATCCGTAAAAACCCATTTCAACACTATCAAATTATAATATTTATGATGTGGAAGACAATCAATAGATTTTTTATTTTTAATATCACTCATATATTCTTAAGTCATTTATATTCAATTCTCATGATATAATGATTCTTCAAAAAAATTCAGTTAAACATTGAAATGTATGCTGGGAAGATTTTAATTACTCAAAATCATCTTTGTTTGAATTCATTTTCGACAATATATAAGGATGTTATAATATTATACATAATTAATATTTCAAAATAATATAGTTTATCCTTTCATTGTGATTTCTTGATCAGTAGATACTTCAGAATAACCTTGAGTGTTTTATAAATCTATATGTCCATCTGGTATAATACAATATATTCTAATAACTTCCTTGCAAGATTTATAAATGTTATCATCAACAGAAATTAATTATTTATATGTATTTATTTTAAAACACAAATATATAAATTATTTTAATGATTTTTCTAACATACTAAATTTTAATTTATTTTATTCTACTATCAAGAGTTCAACTACTTAATATTCCTTCATTGGCACCTTTATCAAATTTTCCAGGCCATTTTCCTTTGATAATGATATAAAAAGGTAAATACAATATCATAATCATTATTTAGGATGTAATAATTCCAAAAAAAACTCATAATTAGTTTAGGTTGAGACATGTTATATTTATCATCAATAAAAATATAGACAACCATGATCATGGAATATCTGTTAAATACTATTAATGTGAAACTCTAAAATAAAAAATATATCAACATATCCACAAGTAATCAATTTGTTAATTTAGTTAATATATTTTTAGGGTTTATATAGGGAATGTTATTCATTCCATATTACATTATTTTACATATATTGTTCACATTAATTAAATATTAATTTTGATTTATTTCTAAAATAAAATATTTTTATAGCGTATCACATTTATTTATTAAAATTCATCTAATATAATTTTATTCACTAATATTTTTTTCATTTTATCAATAGAAAATATATATAATTATTTCAAGTTATGTAATTAAAAATATTCATAAACTAAATATTTATATTGATTTTTTCAAAATTATTATGAAAAACATATATGAGTGGAAAAACTCAAGTTGTTTCTACATCCTAATATCCGTTGGTTTTATTATATTCGCAATTTTTCCATTTTGATATGTTTCAAAATTTTGGAGCCTTCATGATTTATATTTTTTTAATCCTAGAAACATCAATCTTGATTGACCATTCTAAAATTATTTTCCCCAAATGTCCGATCATATTTTATTGTAATTAATTTCCGCAATTCAATTTTTTGGACAAGTATATTGATTATTATAAACAATAAATATATTTCCAATAATTCAATAACCATTCACAAAAAAATCAATCTTTTAAAATCATTACAGTGCATACCTTATTATGAAGTTTCTCTTCATTATTGTTATCACAATGTTGAATATAACTCATGAAATATTTCATTGTACCCTCAAAAGGGATTACATCATTGCATTTTTTGTTTTAATTTTTGGGAAATCCAACTCCTTTGACATTATGTAACCCATCATTATAAGAAGTAAAAGATACAATGTCATACCTTTGTAAATAATTGATGATTTTTTACATTTGGTCATGTTTGATTATAAAAAACAATTAAAAATAAATGTATTTCCTTCCATTATATCATTATAATCACTTCAATCATAATTTATTGCACTTTATTGTTTATATTATTGAAAAATTATGAATTATATTTTTTCTATAACTTCTCAAAATTAATTTTGTGATAATTATTTGAACTGCATCTAGGATGGTAAGAAATAACACAATATTCCTTATGAGAATTAAATTTTTTTTCCTTTTGAAAATTTAATTTTTGATATTTCATTGATTAGCCACTCAAAATGTATGGCTGACAGTCCCTTGATTTATAGCCTTCTATTGATGTGGGAAGAGATAATTAGTAAGAAAAAACCCATGATTTTATCATTAATTATATATTTTATCTATATCATCCATCAATGAATAATATCAAGGTATATAAAACAGAATTATCGATGTTTTGTCATGTTTTATTCTAATTTAATGAAAATTTATTGTCATTATCCATGTCCCTCCAAGAAGCATCCTTTTTTCCCATTGATAATTCCTATATTTCAAGCATCATTATTCCTATTCCCTCATTACTCAATTATTGTAATGTTTCTAAAAGAACCCCTAAATATAGTGGTAATTGTTTCACCTTCTTATATAACACAATTATGTATTTATTCACATTATCACTGACCCGTCCATAATTATTATATGAAAATTTGACTAAAATAATTGTTCATAATACAATTATAAATAATGATGTTTATGGTAGTGATAGTTTATTATTCAGTTTCCATTTATATTTCAATAAAATCATTTTTGAAATTTAATACAAAAGGTGGGTCTTCCCTAAAATAGTTCTTAACATCAACCAACATTTCTGGAATATGCTTCAGTTTATAATTTTTAAAAATTTGAACATCTATATATGGAGACGCATCATATAAATACTTAATTAATTCAATGATACAATGTATTATATAATAAATTTCACAAATAGTAACTGAAACCAATGAACTAATGGATTTGTGTTTTGAAGACTATCTGTATATACATTCTATTTTACAAAAATAATCAACTATTTTCCATAAAACTTCTCCTATAAAACTTCATATAGATAAATAATATTATATATTAATATTAATAACCATGTATATGTGAACATTATAAATTGGTGTTCTTGAATTCCTAGAAAAAAGGTATTTATCAACTACTCGTCATAGTTAGATTAAGAACATAATAAAAAACAAACTTAAATGATAAATATTAGATGAAAGGATCATTATATCCTAGGTGATAATGAAAACATTGTTGAGGGTTAATAATGATAGAATGGAAATAGAAAATTAAACAAAGGTCATCAAAACATAGTGGTGAAACACATAATGAAAATCAAATGAAACCTAAAATGAAAACATTGTAAAGTAGATGAAATTTAGAACATGTTCTATCCTAAAAAAATTTAATTTCATTGAAATAGGAATAATTTTAGATAAGTGGTAGAAACATAAGAATTATAACACATTATTAACAAGAACATGTTTTTCCACCGTTTAGTTTTTTGCAAATATCATACGATTTCCAAGTTTTAATTTGTGAAGAAAACAAAAAATGTCAACAATATAGTTAGTGAACAATCCATCTATACCCATGATTCATTTTCTCATGAGATATAAAACTATATCCAATTAATTAGAATTATATATATGTTACCACCCATCATTATACAATAATATGAGTTCTATTTAAAATAAATCCATATATTTTATCATAAATAACACATGAGAATAATATTAGTATTATAAAATTTTTAAATGCTAACAAATAAAAAATAATATTACTTGATATAAACAATATAATCTCACAAATGGATTATTTATGAAGAAAAATTAAAGGCTTACTTATAAAACATTACTCAAATGTATCATAATCATTTAAAATTGGAAGAAAAATAAAAAAACAAATTTTCATAAAAAGACTTGCATAATATAATATTAGAAAATTTGAGTTTCAAACCACATTCAAGAAACAATATTACGATGATGATGAGAAAACATCATAAAATTTATTTTCAAAAAAAATTACATAAATAGACATTTATATGAAACAAATGTTTTTTAAAAATTTCATTTAGTGGTGGGGAAGATAACAATATTATAAGAAAAATACTTTTATGAATTTAAAAGCATTTTATGGAAAAACCAAAACACTGATGAAATAAATAATTTCTTTTAAATTAAATATATAAAATAAAAGTATAACAATAGTTAAGAAATTATATTCCACTACGTATTTGGGGAAATTAATAGTAATTAAAATAGATGTATATGGAATAATAATCCTCTGTGATTATGGGAATTATTAATCATAAAATTTAATTTTATTAAAATAATTGATTCATATTAGATGAATAATTTTTACAGAACAATAATTCCACATAAAATGATGTGAAAATGCAAAATATCATCATCATATGTTTTAATATATCAATCATGAAATATAACAGAAAATGACAATCTATAATGGTCTATGGAAAATATTTGTTTCATTAAACCCCCATACATTTATTCCTACTTATCCGAATGAACTCAAAATAGCTATCAAACAAACATATAAATTTTAATATAAAATTTTTGAACATTCATCATAAAAAAATTATAATTTTTATTTATAATAACTATCTACACATATATTTTTTCAGTTTTTATTATCTTACATCATCGAGTGTTAATAGTGTTGAATAATTATAGTAGTTTTTTTAGAGTAGTGATTGGATTCCTTATTATAAATAATATAATATATTAATGTTAATTATTGTTATTATGATTGATTAATGATAATTTTTTAGAAATATTCAAAAAAAATTGATGAGAGATTGTTTCATTTCCACGATGTTAAAATTGAAAAATTAATTGTATATTGGTCTTTTCACAAATTAAAATAGTTTTCTTAATTATTGAGCTAAAAATTAGAGAATCCATTGTAGAAGAAAAAAGTATTTTTTGAAATATTTATATAAAACTATATTATTAGTTATTTTTTCATAGTCATTCGTGAAATAATTTTACATTACTATTCGTATAAGTTTTAAAACTGAACCAATCATGAACAGAATATAATTAATAGAGGTTTCTGATTATGAAAGTGGTTATTTTGGAAATAATTTCATTAATAAATGATAATATTGATATTATTGGGATAATATTATGTTTGAGAGTAATTTTTAACTAGTATTTAATAAATAATAAATAATCTAGGTAAAAATGAGATATATTACTTTGTGGATGTCGTAATCTGCACAACACCTAGTTAATGATTTTATTTCTCAATGAATTATCGATAATTATGTTATATGATAATTTGAAAGATCAGAATCAAATTTATATTATATTCCTCATTTTTATTCATTTATATCATCATAAAAACTAATGTTATATGCGGTAATAAAAAATATGATATGTTGATTCATAGATGAGGTTTCCTTACTCTCACACAGAAGTGATGCTTTAGTTATTTATTAATGTATCATCTAGAATAAATTATTCATATCTGATTCATAAAATAAAATATAAGTATAATAAAGATACATATTTTCTTCATTTTAAAGGATGATATGGGTTAGTAATATGAATATTAAGAATAAATGACAATGATTATGGTAATACATTTATAGAGAGCATGAGTTTTCTCTAAGAAATAACCACGTAAAATATGTCCATAAGCAAAATAATGGATACTAGAGGAATATTTAAGTGAGATTGGGATCTAGAATGGAAAAATGGACAAGTTTTAAAAAAATAGAACAAATATGGGGGTTTTGATGTGGAGTAATTATTACCCTTTATATTTGATGAAAATGGAACTTTTTTTTAATACATTTATCTTTTCAATAACATCATTATAATATTCAATGTCCATTGACTGAAAAAAATCAAAATAAAGTAGTGTTGTGTGTCCATGGGTTGGAAATGTCTAAAAAATACTTTTCAGACATGTTTTATGCATATTTAATTTAATTAACATAATATATTTATATATTATCTTATTTGTTTTTACGTTCGTAAAATGAAATTTAACAGATAAATTTAAATTTTATTATCCCTCTCATAGAAGACTAGATTCAATATATAACCAACCATAATCATGACTAGTTATTGAACTAATTCATATTATTACAACTCCATTAAACCATCTGGACTAATGGTTTGTTTGAGATGGAATCCTCACTACGTTTTCTCATGTTTTCTCTTTACCATCCATAATAGTTCCTTCGAATACCCAAAATATTTTCACAATAATCAATAATGGAATGAAGGATATAAGAAATAAAAAATAATTCTAAAAATAATCCTAGCCCGATGTTCCCTAGGAACCCTCAAAATTTTTCACTTATCCACCATGTCCTATAGATGTAGTGAAATTGGTGGGCCATTATGTTTTATATCCACTATTTTTATGGATCTTCCAACATCACTACAAAAATAGTGTCCTATGTCACCACCCATCCCCGAGGCCCATGTTGTGGCTACCCCAAACCCGCCTTCCATAGGCCAAGGGCTGGCGACTAGAACCAAAGCCGTAAATCCCTAATATGGGAAGGCATTGACTTTATGAAAGTAAAAAAACACAATATAGTACTAAAAATGAAGTCAAAACTCTGTGAATACTGTATACAAAAAGTAGTGTTGAAAGTAAAGGGTCCAAAAATACAAGCCCAATAGTAAATTACAGGTAAAATGGAAAGCAAGTACAACTGAAAAAGGGACAACAGCTAAAAAGGGCTGCTCCTGGAACGTCCACCGAGTATCCTACCTGAAGGGTAGGTACATATTTCCACCTTAGAACTCCACTTCTACTGATCCGCTCCATGTACCATCTCCCCGTGTGGTCCACCTCCATTTACCGTCTGGTCCTGGCTTGCTCTCAGCCTCCGTCAACGCTATCCGTTGTCTGCATCCAACACAACGAGGTGCGGGCAAAGGCCGTGCAGGGGTGAATATAAAGATACTCAGTAGGGACCCCGAGACCCTCGAAGGTCCCCCATAAACTACAAAGGATAAACCATAGAAGAAAGATAGAACCACAAAGTATTAACCAACCCTACTTAGGTATATTCCTATACATATACCTAAGTTATCATTTTCAGTTTGGCTCCAACTCTCAAGCCCAAGCACAACCCAGTCCACAGAGGAAGTAAGTCAATCACATAGATGATAATGATTGAAAGTAAAGACTCATCTCATAGAGGTTTACATATCTAGTATAGTGATAGAGATTATCAGATGTAGTCATTGATTCATCTAAGCTGTCGGACCCATACAGGATAAAGACCAGCTAAATTGTCGAACCCACATAGGATACAAGACCAGCTACTCTATCAGACCCACACAGGATACAAGTATAGAGGGAAACAATATCAGACCCACACAGGATACAAGAATAGTAGTCATCATCGTCAAACCCATAGAGGATCCCAGAATGATATTCATCATTGTCAAATCCATGGAGGATCCCAATACAGTAGTCGTCGCAGTCGCACCCAGCTCTAGGGTTCCCGCACACAACATTCTCAATTCCGGGAGGGTCCGATCCTCGAGTAAAGGGGTCTATATGTCAACTATCACGAAGTACATATTTTATTTATCTCTAAGTTCTGCCTCATCAAAATAAACTCAATGAGACTAACGACACATCAATCGGGCGCCCGGTCTGAGAGTTATTGGTTTTTCCGTTCCAGGGGCTTGGTTGAATTACGCTCATTACAAACCCAGAAGTTTTCCAAAGATGTCTAAAACATACTTAGAGTGTCGAAAAAGGACCTCCTCATCACAAGGATCCCAGTACAGCAGACATCGCGTCGTTCGGATGTGCGGTCTTGAAGATATCCACTTTTAAGCAAAAAGGGTCCAGCCCGTCAAGCCCAGTGGGCTGGCGGGTCGCCCCGTTCTGGCTTGGTGGGTCCAACTCGGTTGGGGGGTCAGCCCTGGCCCAATGGGGCGTGGCCCAGCCCAGCGCTGTGGCCCTGCCCATGCGAGGGCAGCCCGGCCCGTGCGAGGGCGGCTCGGCACGCGCCGCAGGCGTCCCGGCCCGCGCAAAAGCAGCCCAGCATGCAGCTAGCCGAGCAGAGATATGGGCACGGCACCCTAGAGCATTGTAATGGTAGAACCGAGCAGTTCCGACTCTCCTGTCTAGTTGTCCTAAGCCGGCCAACTTTTCCTGTGCGATTGGACCTCTGTGCGTGTCACGGATCCTCCGTACGCGGCGCCCTTAGGTGCCACGGTTTCTTCCTGTCGTCCGGCAGGTAGCTGGCCGGTTCTCCCGCCGAAGTGCCGCCCAGCGCAGGATGAGGTCCCACCGCAGTGCGGCAACTCATGGCGCAACGTTCTTCTACACAGCTGTCCATAGCCAGCTGGTTCATTCGGCAAGCGGTCCACACTGCAGGTCGCAGTCTTCCCGCAGCGCGGTGCCAAGGGGGTGTCGCGGTCCTCCAGCACGGCCGGCTACGGCCAGCCAGTTCGCTTCATCTGAGCAACCTGTAGATTCGGGCCACGGTTCTACTCCACGCGTTCGGTGCACGGCTTTTGGTTCTTCCATTCGCCGCGGCCCGCATGGCAGTGGCCCACATGGTCGCGGCCCCTTCCATCCTCCGGCGCAGTGTGACGGCACCGTGCCCTAACGGTTCTGCCACCGTTATCAACTCAAGAGAAAAAAAATGAGGGTTGTCAGGGTGGGTTTGTTCATCCCACGCCCTCCGCGTAAGGTGGTAAAAATAATCCAACGTCGAACCATATAAAAAAGAAGAACAAGGATTTAATTTAAACAAGACAAACCCCTACCTCGATTCAAGGTGCATTTTCATTGTTGTGGAAATCGGTGTCACGGATGACAGTGTCATTCCATCAATGTCAGAGGAAGATGAAGGTAGGTAGCATTCCTTGGGGAATCACCTTCTTTCTTTCCTCGATTGGAGAAGTGGAGGAAGACGATCGAGTTCCTCGTGTTCTCTGCTAGAGAGGTTGAATTCCCCCAAAGCCTTTCCAATGAAAATTTTCCAAGGCAAATGAAATAATAATAGGCCCCTCCAAATTATAATATTTCCATACATTTCAAAAGTATTCAAATCCTTTAAATTTAATTAATGAATATATTAATTAGATGTGTTGGCACAAAAAGAGGAAAGGGAGGTGGATAGTTCACAATTAATGAAGGGAGGTGTCAAATTAAATAAGGGGAGTTAATGGGGAGTTTAAGGGCAAGTTGAAGTGTTTGAGATCATGTGCCCCCCCCCCAAACTAATATCCTCCCAAGGGAGGTTAAGGTGTAGTGGGACCCACCACTAACCTCCACCAAGAGACTTAAACCACCATTCAAAATAAAAATGTGTTGTACACACATTTTTATTTAAACTTCCAACATTAATTGGAACCCCAAATTATAACATCCATCCTGTATAAAACGAAACTACGATAATGGTCCCCTTAAGAGAATACCTGCACTATGAGTTCATCTGTGTCCTCAGATTTCAATTACAAGTTCCGATTCAAAAAATAGAAAAACCCACATGTACGTTTACTGAACGCACCCGAACAAAAAATTCAGAAACTGATTCTGGGCACACCGGGCCTCGGAATTAGGCACCTTTAGAAACTACGAAATTTTATAATTCCAAATAATTTAAGAAAAAAAATTCCTTGAAATTTATTAGTCTTTAAATTACCCCCACATCGGGGCTTTAATTCCCCGTAAAGATACAACAAACACTAGGGAAACAAATGGTGGTACTGAGAATGCATCTGAGCCTCCCGCTTCAAAGTGCTCTCTTGGAGGTTCCCATACTGCCAGCGAACGCACACCAGAGGAATCGAATGTCCACGTAGGACCCACTTCTATCAATCCTCTATGTCCACTGCGACCTCCGTGAATGTCACCCCATCATCGATGTCCAGCTCCCCGTCGTTGATGATGTGGGACAGGTCGTGCACGTATCTCCTTAGCTGAGATACGTGGAAGACTTCGTGCACCCGGTGCAACTGAGGTGGAATGGTCAGGTGGTAAGCCACCTCTCCTACCCTGCTGAGGACCTGAAAAGGTCCGATTTATCGCTGAGACAACTTGTCACCTCTGCCAAATCTACCTAGACCCCGTCAAGGTGAGACCCGTAGGAAGACGTGGTCACCATCCTCGAACTCCAGTGGTCTCCGTCTCCAATCAGCATAGGACTTGTATCTGCTCTGTGTAGTCTTCATCCTCTCCTGGATGATCTGCACCTTCTCCATCATAGACTTCCCCATATCTGGTCATACAACTGCTGACTCCCCTGGGCCAGTCCAGCACAAAGGTGATCTGCAAGGTCGGCGGTACAGTGCCTCTTAAGGTTTCATCCCGATGGTAGAGTGGTAGCGGTTGTTTTACACAAACTCCACCAAGGGTAAGTGATCCTCCCAACTACGACCAAATTCATGGGCACATGCACGGATCATGTCCTCAAGCGTATGAATGGTCCTCTCAGTCTGGCCATCCATCTGAGGATGGAAGGCAGTGCTCAGACATAGGTACTTCCCAAATGCCTCCTGTAACCCCTTCCAAAGCCGGGAAGTAAAGTGTGCATCCCGATTAGAAACTATAATTGATGGAACACCATGAAGTCATACGATATCTTGTAAGTAGAGGAATCCCAAGCTATCTACTAACCCCTGCTCTCTGATTGGTAGGAAGTGGTCCGACTTGGTGAGTTAGTCAACGATCACCCAGATAGAGTCGTGTACTCTGGATGTACATGGAAGCCCCGTCATGAAATCCATGGATATCCCATCCCACATCCACTATGGGACCTCTAAGGGTTGTACCAAGTCTACTGGTACCTGGGCCTCTGCCTTCACCTGCTGACAGGTGAGGCATCGCGAGACAAACTCTACTACTGCTTTCTTCATACCTGGCCACCAGTGTTGTCGTCTGAGATCCTGATACATCTTCATCACCCAGGGATGTATCGCTAGAGGGAAAGTGTGAAACACCCTCAACACCTTCTCTTGTAGTGAAACTGGATCCATGGTACGTCTCTTGAAGAGGATGATGTGATCCACTCCTTCAGAAAATCCATCAGGCGCATGCCCTATGGGTATCTGAGCACGTCACGTCTCACAGTCAACGTTCTCACGCTGTGCCACTCTGACTCGCTGAAGAAGTGGAGGAGTGACTATGAGAGAATGAAGAAAGGATTCTACATCTCTATCGACAATGGATATCTGCAACGTGACTAGCTGCTCTGTCACCTATCCCAGCAGCTGAATGCCCGACCTCTTGTTGAGAGAATCTGCTACAACGTTCCCCTTCCCAAGAGTATAGACTATCTTGAAGTCATAGTCCTAGAGAAACTCGAGCCATTGCCACTATCTCGGGTTCAGGTATTTCTGTGAGAAGATGTACCTGAGACTCTGGTGGACATATTAGACTATAAAGCCCTCGCCCATCAGATAGTGCCACCACATCTTCAAGGCGAAGACCACTACTGCTAACTCCAGGTCATGGGTAGAATAGTTCTTCTCGTGTTGTCTCAATTGTCGTGAACCATACACGATCACTACTCGCTCCTGCATCAGGACACACCCGAGTCTAGTCCCTAATGCATCACTGTAAACTACATACCCAACCCCATCCTCTGGTAGCCTCAAGATGGGTGCACTTGTCAATCTATGTCTCAAATCCTAAAAGATCTGATGGAATCTCTCTGAGCACACGAGGGGTTTCCCCTTCTTCGTTAAAGCTGAAAGAGGTGATGCAACAATGAAGAAGTCTGGTACAAATATCTGATAGTACCCAGCCGGACCTAGAAAACTATGAACCTTTGTCACACTCCTGGGTGTCTCACAAGCAAGTACTACCTCGATCTTCGCTGGATCCACTGCTACCCTAGTGATCGTACCATGATTCACTGTTTTATTTCACCCTTATACCAATGTATTAAACTAGTATTGTATTAAAAATTACAAGTATAATAAAAAATTTCACTCCATGTTTGATTCAATTATTTTGTGTTTAATACTGTTAAAAAGGGAAATGTTACTTGTTTTGATAATTATATTGAAGGAGGAGGTGATTTGGAGAACCCATGATGAAGTCCAAGAAAGATGGGCCAATCTGCACATGATCTAAGAACACCAGTGGACTCAACCACATATTTTTACTGAAAAGTGCATTAAAATGGGCTGAAATTTTGTGTTCAGGTCCAAAATTTTATGGGCTACATTTCATATCAAGGAACCAAATCCCCATTCATCCTCTATGATGCCCATACTCGCTGATCTGTCCAAGGAATCAAAGTTGGACCAAGTCAAATGCGGTGTTATGTATTTTATCAATATCTAGAGTTGTATTTGTCCAAATGGTACCAAACATTCGGTGGAGACAGACTAGCTGTGGGGATACAACTTTTTTAATTTCTCCAAAGCGAGATAAGTCTGTATGAAATCCGAAACACGTGGTACAAGTGGATTGAAGAAATCTGTGTGCCTAAAACCACCTTTTCAATTTTCCTGTATAATGGCACCTTGGGATCCCCATTTGCGAGTTCATCCAGAAGGCAAGGTGCTGCCAATTTGGAGTTCCCAAAGAGTCTTCTCAAAATCCCTAGAAGTTCTAGAGGCTATGGGAGGTGCTACTTCAACATATTCTTCTTCTTCCTCTCTCATGGGTTTCTAAACCCCTTGTGATCACCCGAGGAGGAACGTGATGTAAATTCGAAGCTTCATGTTTGTAATATTTGAATGATCTTTTGAATTCCAAGTTGTTTTGTTTTTTTTCATCATCACCCATTCTTATTTTATTGAGTTATGTACTGGTATTTTATGCTCAAATCATATGATCATGTTTGTGGGTACCCATTCATGTGATGTTTCACACACCATTCACCACTTTCTTTTCCCCCTTTCAATTGCAGTGTTTGTGTGGTTCATATTGGTCAATTGAACTCACATAATCACTATCAAGGCCATATAAATTTATGTAATGGTATCACAAATAAATAACATATAAACCTGGATAGTGCATCGAGTTCATCGTGTGTTGCCTTGGTGAGTTTCGGTTATGAAGTCAAACACAATTCACCCAATCATCGGTGGTGTCCGGTGAATCATTGTATGTTCTTGACTGAACCCTAGGAGTTATCCTAGTATAAACTTAGTAAAATTATGGTTCTAGGTGTTAATAACCAGGGATTAAAAGATCATAACCCTTTATCATGAAGCGATGAAGGATAAACATCATGAGAGTACCCCGGGGTTATCACGCTTAATTAATTTTGTTAATCTCAACATTTTTTATCGCTTTCATTTTATATTTTCATCTTTAATAATAAAACTCCCAAGTTTTACAAAACCTCATTAACATTCTACTTTCATAATCAAAACCTTCTTTTTTTAAATTAATGATCTATGGCTCCGTCGAGAGACGACCTAGGTTTGTTGCTGTACTGCAGAAATTCTAGTCAAAATTAAACAACTAATTTGATGCGCTCGACAACGCAATTAAATTTTGGTGCCTTTGATGGGGATAAAATATCATTTTTTCTTTATTTCCTTTTATTTATTTATTTTACTTCTTAATTAGTACTCTTTTAAATACCCCTCCCCCATTTGATTGTTTTTGTTTTGGGTTTTGTCTTTATTTTTGGTTATTTTTGGTGTGTTCTTTCTCTCTATCTATCTCTCTCTCTCTCTTCTTCTTCTTCTCCATATCACTCTCTATAATTCTAAATTATAACATTATATTCTATTTTCACCTTTTTTAAGTGATTTTATCCATATTAAAAAAACAAACTTCACAAATTATTTGCACGACCCAATCTGGTAATGAAACACTACTTGAATTTGACCCTAAAATTAAAAAGTCACTTCACACACAAATCAAGGAATCTAGAAAAGGTAAATCATATAAAATTGAGGAACCCCTTTTGGAACCTCAAGTGGTTCTAAACCAATCCAAAATTGAACCTAATCAAACCCACGAAAACATGGCTACAAATAATCGAACTTTAAAAGAACTGACCACCCCTGATTTGGAGTACCAACCTGCGTACATCCAATATCCTGAGGAAGAAGTAAACTTTGAGCTAAGATCAGGTCTCATCCACCTTATTCCTAAATTCCATGGTCTTTTTAGTGAGGACCCTCACAAACATCTCAAAAAGTTTCACATAGTGTGCTCTACCATGAAACCCCAAAATGTATCTGAGGACCTAATTAATTTTAGGTCCTTCCCTTTCTCACTTGATGGTGTAGCCAAAGATGGGATATATTGTTTTCCTACCATAATTGGGGGCTGGAATGACCTTAAAAGACTCTTTCTAGGGAAGTTCTTCCCTGCCTCCCGAACTACATCAATTAGGAAAGAAATCTGTGGAATTAGAAAATCACAAGGAGAGACCCTTCATGAATACTAGGAGAGATTCAAAAGA
Organism: Viscum album; assembly: GCA_963277665.1. Classification (NCBI taxonomy): domain Eukaryota; kingdom Viridiplantae; phylum Streptophyta; class Magnoliopsida; order Santalales; family Viscaceae; genus Viscum; species Viscum album. Next base: position 1,068,238,144 of record OY728157.1, on the reverse strand, counting down.
CTTTGTTCAAGTTGACCCCACCACCAGATTATTGAACAAAATTTAATTCAATATTTTAATGAGGGACTTATCCCCATGGATCAGGGAATGATTGATGTTGTAGCCGGTGGTGCCCTAGTTGACAAAACTTCTTCTACCACTCGTGACTTAATAGCCAACATGGATCTAAATGCACAAAAATTTGGTACACGATAAATTGCACCAACCTGATGAGTTCATGAGGTAAGTCATTCAACCATAGAACAAAAGGTAGATAATAAACTTGATGAGATGCATACCCTTCTAAGGAAATTAGCTCAAGCCGAAGGTAACCCATACTCTACTTCTATTCCATTACATTGTTGTATTTTTCTGATAACACTCATTTTTCTGACCAGTGCCCACAACTTCAAGATTCATCTGAGTCTTGTGCAGCGGTGTTCCCAGGGCGTCCATTCTAACAAGCACCTCCCTTCAAGAAAGAACAATTCAGGCCAAATCCAAATCGAGGGTGGCAAGCACAACTCCAATACCAATAAGGAGGAAACTCAAGATACCCCAAGAAGAATTGGTATCAACAAGGCCAAGGTATGAAACCTTCTTAACCATCATCATCTCAAAACAATCCTCCTCCTCCCAAATCTAAACCAATCCTTGAGGATATGGTGAAGCAAATGTTAACCCAGAACCTCCAGTTCCAATAGACCACACAATCAGCAATTCATGATATGTTAACTCAAGTTGGACAATTTGAAAACACCATTGGTGATCTTAAGATGCAAGAGTTTGGACAACTATCATCCCAACCCATTTTCAATACGAAGGACAAAGGTAATGTATGTGAAATTACACTTCGTAGTGGTAAAGAAGCTTCTCCTTCTACTGATTTGATGAAATGGGTATGTCCCCCTCCTGAAAACACTCCTTCCCAACCCAAAAAAAATCTGTGTAATGAAAAACAAAATAAAAAGGGAAATCAAATTATCGTTGATGATTCAAATGAACAATTGATTCCTCTTCCTTTCCCACAAAGACTCGCTAAACCTGAGAAAAATTCTGATAATGATATTGATAATGAGATAATGGATACATTTAAAAAAGTTCAAGTTAATATTCCTTTATTGGATGCAGTCAAGAAAATTATTTGTTATGCCAAATTTCTTAAAGAACTTTGTACCCATAGACAAAGGCTGAAAGGGAATGACAGAGTCAACTAGGGTAGGAATGTCTCGACCTTGATTCATCCAGCAATTCCAACCAAATGCAAGGATCTGGGCACATTCACGATACCATGTACCATAGGGGAGACTTTCTTTTCTGATGATATTCCAGATTTAGGAGCTTCCATTAATGTAATGCCTCACTATGTGTTTACTTCTCTGCAGGTTGGAAAGCTTCAAACAACCGGAATTGTCATGAAACTTGCCAATCGGATTACAACGCATCCAATAGGAGTGATTGAGGATGTCCTTGTATGAGTGAAGAATCTCATCTTCCCTAATGATTTCTATATTCTTATGATGGAAGATACCTGAACCCAAGGACATGCTCCTCTCATACTTGGGAGGACATTCCTAAAAATAGCAAAGACGGTCATCAACATTCACAATGGTACACTTTCCATGGAATTCGGAGGATGAAAGGTTAGTTTTAACATCCTTGAGGCTATGAAACACCCCATTGAAGAGCACTCCACTCTTCCTATCTATTCGATGGAAGTGCTCTATAATGACAAACACACAAAAAATTCTATCCTCGACCCATCCTCTGATTTGTTTTCCTCTTATTCACCCATGGATGATTTGAGTTTTGGTTCTTCTTTTGAATGTTGTGTGGGTTCAGAAAAATGTAAATTTTGTGCTTTAATTGATGAGTGTGTTTATTCTGAGGTACCCATGACTATCGATGATTATGAAAATCTCATTTCAATAGATTCTCTTTCCATTGAGAATAAACATGAGCATATAGATAGTTTCATGGATCTCACTCCCCCTAAATCCACTCCCTCAATCCAAAAACCTCTGGTGTTGGAATTAAAACTACTTCCATCAAATTTAAAATATGCATATTTTTAGGTTATTGACCAATTTCCCGTCATTATTTCCAATAACCTTCTCCACAATAGGAATCGAAACTACTCAAACTTTTGAGAGAGTGTAAAAAGGCAACAGGATGGACATTGGCTGATATTCCCGGGAATAGACCATCTATTTGTATGCACCATATACTTTGGGATGATGAGGATAAACCTGTAAGAAAATCTCAACTTCGGTTGAATCCCACTCTCCTTGAAGTGGTAAAATTGGGAGTCAGTAAATTACTTGCATTAGGGATCATTTATCCTATATCTGATAGTAAATGGGTTAGCCCAGTGCAAATTTTTCCTAAAAACAGGAATAACAATTGTGTCAAATGAAAGGAATTAATTGGTTCCAACACATGTGAAAAACAGTTTGCGAGTCTGTATTTACTACCATCGACTGAATCAAGCCACACGGAAAGACCACTTTCCATTACCTTTCATTGACCAAATGTTATAATGACTGGCTGGTAAGTCCCATTATTATTTCCTTGATGGCTATTTAGGTTATTTTCAAATTCATATAGCCCCTGAAGATCAAGAAAAGACAGCATTTACCTATTCATTTGGCACATTTTCATACAGAAGGATGCCATTTTGTCTATGTAATGCTCCTGGTACATTTCAGTAATGTATGTTGAGTATTTTTTCTGAGTACCTTGATAGTTGTATGGAAGTCTTTATAGATGATTTCACGGTATATGGATCTTATTTTGATTATTTTTGGGAACACCTAGGTTCTATCCTCCGCCGCTACATTGAAAAAGATCTTGTTTTAAATTATGAAAAATTTCATTTTATGGTTCAGAGGGGGATAGTTCTTGGGCATGTTATTTCAAATAAGGGAATTGAAGTTGATAAATATAAAATTGAATTAATTTCAACCCTTCTATATCCAAAATGTGTTTGTGAGGTGCGATCTTTCTTGGGTCATGCTGGTTTTTACCGCCGATTCATTAAAGACTTTAGTAATATTACACTTCCATTGTCCCGATTATTGCAAAAAGATTCTGAGTTTGTGTTTGATAAAAATTGTGGGGATGCATTAAATTCACTAAAAATGAGTCTCACATCACCTCCCATCATCTAAACACTAAGGTGGGATCTGTCTTTCGAACTTATGTGTGATGCCTCTAACTTTGGAGTTGGGGCAATTTTTTCACAAAGGGTTGAGAAGTCCCCTCACATCATTGTGTATGCCTCACGTACCCTTGACCATGCCCAGGTAAACTACACAACCACTGATAAAGAACTTCTTTATATTGTGTTTTCCATGGAAAAATTCAGTTCATATCTTCTCGGGTCAAAAATCATCGTCCTCTCTGATCATGCTGCCCTTCATTTCCTCCTAAAGAAACCTAATGTCAAGCCCCGCCTCATTCGGTGGATGCTCCTCCTCCATGAGTTTGACCTTGAGATTAGAGATAAGAGAGGAGTACAAAATGTAGTAGCTGACCACATTAGTAGGATTTACCCACCATTGGACCATCATGTTGACTCACCCCTACCCATTGGAGAATTCTTCCCTCATGAGAACCTTTGTGATGTTGTGGGCCTTACCCCCTGGTATGCAGACATTGTGAATTTTCTAGAAACATCTACAGTACCCACTAATTTTAGCATGGCACAATACCATAGACTTAATAATGAGTCTCATTGGTACATTTGGGATGATCCATACTTTTGGATAATTTGTAGTGACCATGTAGTTCGTCAGTGTGTCCCTAACCAAGAGTTCACCTCTGTTTTGACCTTCTTCCACACTTTGGCCTGTGGGGGCCACTTTGTCTCTCAACGTACAGCTCGAAAGATCCATGACTCAGTACTTTATTGGCAAATTTTATATAGGGATTCCCATATATTTTTCAAGTCATGTATTCATTGTCAATTCAAAAGAAATATCTCCAAGAGGAATGAAATGCCCCAACTTCCCATGTTATTTTGTGAGATCTTTGATGCATGGGGCATTGACTTCATGGGGCCTTTTCCAAATTCATTTGGATTTGTGTACATCTTTTTGGTTGTTGACTATGTATCTAAATGGGTGGAAGCAAAGGCCACCAGGACCAATGACTCTCGAGTGGTTGTTGATTTTGTGAGGTCCCAAATTTTTAGTAGGTTTGGTTTACCAAGATTTATCATTAGTGATCAGGATTTACATTTTTAAAATCACAACATGAAAAATTTTCTTCATAAGTATGGGGTTTATCATAAATTCTCCGCTACATATCTCCCCCAAACTAATGGACAAGAAGAAATATCAAATTTGGAAGTTAAAGGAATCTTGGAAAAAATTGTACAACCCAATAGGAAAGATTTAAGTTTGCGCTTGGATGATGCACTTTGGGTATACCATATCGCTTTTAAAACCCCAATCAGAATATCACCATACAGAATTTTGTTTGTAAAGGCTTGTCACCTCCCAGTGGAGGTAGAACATCGTGCATATTGGGCTGTTAAACAATGTAATATGAACCTTTCAGATGCAGGTGAGCAAAGAAAGCTGCTGATTCAAGAGTTGGAAGAAATTCAACATGATGCATATTGAAACTCTCGGATATATAAAGAGAAGACAAAGGCTATTCATGATATCATGATTCACCAATGGAAGTTCTATATTGGTGAGAAGGTCCTCATGTAAAATTCCAGGATTAAGCTCCACCCAGGTAAGCTTCGTTCCCGATGGCTCGGTCCTTATACTGTTTCTAATGTTTACCATTTTGGTGCAATATAGGTTTTTCATGAGAAGAGTGGATGAAGTCTTACCGTCAATGGGAAGTGACTTAAACACTTCTATGAGGATTTTCCGAAGAATCCGGTGGAGGAAATCCACCTTCTCAATTCATCATACCAATAAAACACTCCAGGTTTTATCCTTCCTTCACACATTGTCAATTATTTCAGTGAGGACACTGCAAATTCTAGGTGTGGGGGTGGATACATTCCTAGGTTAGTAAGTAATTTTCATCGTTTTATCTTTTCTTCACTTTTTATCCTTTTTATGGTATTTTCATTTTTCTCCATCAACAATTTCAAAGTTCAATGATTTGGTGATCATAAGGGGGGAAAATTAAAAATACCATAACGAAGGCTAAAAAGAATATTTGTATGAATTAGGGAGTGATTTTCTTTCTTTTTTTAGTGAATTGGTTTTCTATAAATGATATAAATGGTCATATCTATGTGAAACCTTTGAGATGATTGATGCCCCTTGTGTGAGTAGTTTTTGGGAAAACTGTGTCACTAATATCTCCACAATTTTTAGCACCAAACCACAAAGTGTGAATATTTCTTACTTAATATAAGGTAAATATATTTTGGGTTAATATTTTTTAGCTTTAAATGATATTTCCATACATTCATTCCTTATCTGATCTGTTTCATTACTATACCAGATTGACCTATGCGTGTGTTCCTAATGTCTGACTATTGTACGCCCTCAAAAAAATTGGTGTGTCTTTGCAATTAGTGTCGTGATGATATCAAACAAGGGTTGAGAGATGAGTGTGACATTTGTTCTTAAAGCAACTTCAAAAAAATAATAATAAATGAGGGGACTGATGAAATGTGCAACATATGGGGATATCTAGGTCAGGGGATTATGGTTTGACTTCTAGGAATGCTTAAGTGAGTGGGTCTTGAAATATGATTGCAAAGGATATAGGGTAGGTTCGGTGGACAAAATCATTTAAGCTGAAAAATGTAAAAATAACCTATATTTATGGGATAACAAGTGGAAAGAATAGCATGGAATGGTTTTCACACACACACATGGAGATTTAGTTTCATGGTTGACTTTTTAATTCTTTTCTCAATTTGGTATCATGAATATTTTTGAATTTCACTATGATAAGATTTATGAGATATCTTTTTCTATTTTCACTAGAAAGAACTCCTTGGTGTGGTTTGTGCATTGATCATATTACTTTAATTAAAATTTCCTCAAATGTTAAATCTTCATGATATTGGGAATATATGTATGCATCATATGATTAGGATATTATACATTTCTCAGGAGTACAAATGGGTAGGTTTGGGGGTGTGATCGTACCACGATTCACTGTTTTATTTCACCCTTATACCAATGTATTAAACTAGTATTGTATTGAAAATTACAAGTATAATAAAAAATTTCACTCCATGTTTGAATCAATTATTTTGTGTTTAACACTGTTAAAAATGGAAATGTTACGTGTTTTGATAATTATATTGAAGGAGGGGGTTATTTGGAGAACTCATGATGAAGTCCAAGAGAGATGGGCCAATCTGCTCATGATCCAATAACACTAGTGGACTCAACCACATATTTATACTGAACCATGAATTCAAATGGACTGAAATTTTTTGGGTTGGTCCAAAATTGGATGTTCTACATTTCATATGAAGGAACCAAAGCCCCATTCGTCCTATAAGATGCACCTTTTATCTGATCTTCCAAGGAATCAAAGATCGACCAAGTCAAATGTGGTGTTATGTATATTATCAATATCTTGAGATGTAGTTGTCCAAATGGTGCCAAAATTTCGGTGGAGAAATCCAAGAGGTGGGGATACAACTTTTATATTTTTTCTAAAGCAAGATAAGACTATCTGAAGGCCGAAATGCATGGTACAAGTGGATTGAAGAAATATGTGTGCCTAAAACCACCTTCCAATTTTCTTATATAATGGAACCTTGGGCTCCCCATTTGCAAGTTTGGCCAGGAGACAAGGTGCTGACAATTTGGAGTCCCCAAGGGGTCTTCTCAACATCCCTACAAGTTCTGGAGGCTATGGTAAGTGCTACTTCAACTTCTTCTTATTCTTCCTCTCCCATGGGTTTCTAAACCTCTTGTGATCACCCGGGGAGGAACGTGGTGTAAATCCCAAGCTTCATGTTTGTAATATTTGAATGATCTTTTTAATTCCAGGTTGTTTTGTTTTTTTTCATCATCCCCTATTCTTATTTTATTGAGTTATGTACTTTTATGTCTTGCTCAACTCATATGATCATGTTTGGGGGTACCCATTCATGTGACGTTTCACACACCATTCACCACATTCTTTTCCCCCTTTCAATTGCAGTGTTTGTGTGGTTCATATTGGTCAATTGAACTCACATAAGAACTATAAAGGCCTTGTACATTTATGTCATGGTATCACAAAGATATAACATACAAACCTAGATAGCACATCGAGTTCTTTCGTGTGTTTCCTTGGTGAGTTTTGGTTATGAAGTCAAACACAATTCACCCAATCATCGGCATTGTCCGGTGAATCATTGTGTGTTTTTTACTGAACCCTAGGAGGTATCCTAGTATAAACTCAGTAATAGTCTATTTCTAGGTGTAACAAACTAGGGATTAAAAGATCATAACCCTTTATCATGAAGCGATGAAGGATAACCATCATGAGAGTACCCCGTGTTGATCATGCTTAATTAATTCTTTTAATCTCTGTATTGTTTTATCGCTTTAATTTTCTATTTTCATATTTAATCATAAAACCACCAAGTTTTAAAAAACCTCATTCACCTTCTACTTTCATAATCAAAGCCCTGTTTTTCTTTTAAATGAATGATCTAAGGCTCTGTTGAAAGATGACCTACGGTTCCTGCTGTACTGTAGAAATTCTAGTCAAAATTAAACAACTCGTTTGACGCGCTCGACAATGCGATCACCCAGCCTCTGAGATGACATGTCCCAAGAATTGAACTTCTCAAATATAGAACTAGAACATTGAGAGATTACTATAAAGATGGTGCTCTCGAAGTGTGTCCAGTACTACCTGAAAATGGTAGGTGTGATCCTCCTCATTAGTCAAGTAAATCAGTATGTCGTCGATGAAGAATACGACAAATCGATCAAGGTATGGATGGAAGATCCTATTCATGAGACTCGTGAACACTGCAGAAGTGTTGGTTATGCCAAAGGGCATAAACAAGAACTAGTAGTGGCCATACCGACACATGAAGATCGTCTTCTGCACATCCTCGTCTCGAACTCTCAACTAGTGGTTGCCTGACCTGAGGCCTATCTTCGAGAAACATTGTGCTCTCTTGAGCTGATCAAAGAGGTTTTCAATCCTCGGGAGTCGGTACTTGTTCTTCACGGTCACCTGATTTAGGTGACGGTAGTCAACACACAGTCGCAAGCTCCCATCTGCCTTCTTGGCGAACAAAATCGGAGATGCCCAGGGTGAAACACTGGGTTGGATAAATCTCTTTCCCTGCAAGCCCTCTAGATGTACCCGCAGCTCACGAAGCTCGACAGGAGCCATCTGATATGCTGGAGTAGATACCGGTGTTGTCCTGGGGTACAGGTCAATATAGATGACTAACTCTTTGCGAGGATGTAGTCATGGAACATCATCAGGGAAAACATCTGCATACTGATCCACCACAACAAGAAAACTCAGACTCCTCACATCAACCACTCCGAGGATGAGACTAGCCAACTGATATGGGATCGGATGCCCCGTCCTCTTTCTAAGTCCATCCTGCGCTGAAAAGGATCCCTTCTCACTGGTGAAGGTGAACCTAGTCCCATTCTTGCAGATACACTACACCTTGCGCCTAATACAGTCAATCTAAGCATGAACTGTGGATAACCAGTCCATACCCAAGATGACGTCGTAAGGCCTCGACACCACTACAAGAAGATCCCAGCTAAAGATCTCTCCTCCTAGAGTATGTTCACACTGTCGGCACCAGTGTGTAATCGTCGATTCTACTTCTGTAGGAGTCTCTAGCCGTAAGGATCAAGACAACGGCTCCGTCAAAATCTTCGAGCTCTGAACAAGGGAAGCGGTAATAAAATAATGACTCAAACTAGTGTCTATAAGTACTGCAGAAAGGGTAGATTAGACACATATTGTACCTAAAATCATCTCAGGTGTGCCGTGATCATAGTCCTCGACTACCTGAAGCTGATACCGCCTCTTTCCACCAACTCCATGTGGTCGGTGTGGACCTCCTGGTGGTGGTGGTAGTAGATCCTCGAAACTTCATCCACCACCCACTGCCCGACCAGCTCCTCTGCCACATCTGCCTGATCCTAGTGGACCACCACGTTCAAACCTCTTCCTCTACCTGGGAGGTCCCTCTTTCGTCTGCTACTCATTTGCATGGCGGGTCCGGCAGTCACGAGCCATGTGGCCCTGCCCACCGCATGCATAGCACTACCTTCTCCTCATAAGGCTGGCTCTATTTCGTGTTTCCCGCACAACCAAACCTATATCCTGAGGTCACCCACCTGATGACCTAGTCTGCTTGGACCTCTGCGTCAACTGTCTACTGCCATCAGCAGAAGACTCCGCTACGTGTCATCCTGCAGAAGGTCTCACTGTTGGTGACTTCTCAGCGAGAAAACTCTCCACTAGAAGGGCTCTCTCTAGCACCCCCGCCTACGTCAGGATGTTGAGGGGAATCATCAAAGCCCTGATCTCATACCTGAGTCCCTGCTCGAAGGTCTGGGCCCTGAAGAACGGGTCTCATACCATATCTGTGGAGTAGAGTGAGAAGTCGGGGAACCACGCTGAGTACTAAGCTACTGTCATGCTGCCCTGCTGCAGATGAAGTAACCCCTGAATCTGCACCGTATAAAGGGTGGATAGAACAAACACTACCACAAAACAGGGTAAGGGATGTGCTTCCCTTTATCAGTGCTAAACAGAAAGCACTAATAAAGGGGTATGCCTTTATCAGCGCTTTTTTTAGCACTGATAAAGGTATCTCTTTATCAGCGCTAAAAAATCCCTGATAAATGAATGTTTTATCAGCGCTTTTATTTTAGTGATGATAAAATATACCTTTATCAGCACTTTTAACGAGCGCTGATAAAGGTTCAATCAGTTTTTATTTAATAACCCTAACAGGCCATCCTCTCTTGCACGCGGCCAAGCTCTCGCGGAAGTGGAACCGGGCCCTTTTCCACCGCACCCTAGTCCTCCTCGTCCTCCTCATCCTCATCCTTCCTCCTCCTTCTTCGCCACCACTACCGCCTCCGCCCCCTCCCCCTCTACCGCAACCGCCGCTACCTCTACCGCCTCCACCCCCGCTGCCGTGACCGCCGCCGCCTCTGTCGTCACCGTCGCCTCCGCCTCTGCCGCCACCGCCGCCTTGCCGTCGCCGCCGCCTCCACCTCTGGTGCTGACTCCGCCGCAACCACTACCATTATTGATATTCATTTTCAGGTAACTTTTCTTTTACCACTTGAATTGAACATGTGAAATCCTGATTTAAGGTTTTATTACAAGAGTCAATGGATTATTGATATTATTGAGTTCCTTATTTAATCCTTGCAACTCAATAAACACCTATTGAATCTTGTTTCATGGGTTAGATGTTCTTGAACTCTTTTCTGGATACCCCTTGAGTTTGCTAAGTAAAATTATCCCTTTAATGTCAAATTATTAACTACCCTGAACACCTATTTAGCTTATGTCAAAGCTTTTAAATGAGGTTTCCCTTGATACAAGGGTATATTAATGGAATTGAAGACACATTATAGGTGTTTGGCCTAGATTCTTAATGGAATTTACCATGTATGAAATTTTCATGTTGATTATGGATCATTTTGAAGGCCCTTTGAGCCTTATTAATGAATTTTCCATTCTTGGTAAAATTGAATGTGTAATAATAATGAGGAGTGAATTTTACATGATGGATTTATTTTAATTTAATGAATTAATTAAATGAATTTAAATGATATATAATGGGTTGAAAGGGAACACCATCTACTTCATGTTATATAGAATGATAATTGTGTATTTCATTTTGTTGAATGAAATTTTACATGGATAATGGGACATATGAGATGTTTTTCTTCATGTTTTATAATATAAATATGAATGTGAATAATGCCTTACTTATAAAAATGGTCCTAATTAAATTGATGGATGTGAGGCAATTCCCCATTATATTTAAAATTAAAATACACCTTTATAGAGGATAACATAAGATGGTACGGTAATTGTTGAGAATATAGGAAAATCACACTCCCTTACATCGGGTGTTGAGTATAACATATCGCACCACAAATACTAATAGGATGTTGGGATTTTTTCACCACACCAATTTCTTAGAGTTATTACATGATGTCTTACTCCCCATCCTGAGTTCCATCTAGTTCACATTGTTTTATGCTTGATCACTATTATGGTTGGATTTCTTTTCTCAAAGTATGTGATCCTTCTGATTCCTATTTGGATTTGTTTTCACCTATGGTTTGAATAAAAATTAGTGATCAGATAGTTATTTATATCAATAAATTTAAATTTATTTGCATGCATTGTATTTTGGGGTTTGTGGGATGTGGTAAATGGTGTACTCGGTTTTAGATTATTTTATTCTCATGGGTTTCCCCTATTTAATGTTTTCTTTTCAGTTGGAAATCTCCTCTGTTGTGCGCCTCTCCTCTGCCACGTACGCACCTATGTCGTGTGCTTAATGACCCCTTCACGGTTAGTTTTCTCCTGTTACTCATTGGTTTCCTCTTGTTCTCATGTTATTACTATTTGATATTGATGGTTATAATGTGAAATGTACGGGCTAAACGCCCCGCTGAAAATCGTGGCCATTGGTGGTCCTTGTTTGCGCACTAGATGAATTGAATATTGGTTGGTTCTTGTTGAACATTGGAATATATAAATTGGTAATATATGTATACTTGACTTATGAATGATCACCCTAGGATGATATAACTTTTGTGATAAACCCTGAATTAACAAACAAAATTGAATAAGGGATGCTTTATAAAATCTAAAATTTTGATTGTTTGGTTTGTATGGTGTTGCGATTGAGGTGTCATGCTTATAAAAGATTCGTCCACCTAATGTGGTTTTCTAGGGGCATGAAACAATAGAGCCTTTATAGGGGAACATGAATGGAACCAGAGATTGGGAAGGACTCAAACACTCCTCTGATAATAGGTAGCTGGAGTCCCATTGGACGTTTTTGTCAAGAGATGGGATGTTGTACCACCATGCTGGGATGACAGTATAAGGAAGAGTATATAACATAGGGAGTCTGGCTTCATCCTTGGGTTTAGGGGCTGGTCATATGCATGTTATGTAGTCTACTATGGATATTGTGGATTCTTGATCATCTACTGTCAATGGTACAATTCCTATATCATCTACCCTTTATTTTATTTTTTATAAAAGAGAATCACATTCCTTTTTTTCACTCTTTTTGTAAATGTTTTAGGTTTGGAGGTGTAATTATTTGATAGTGTTATCACCGTCAACACACTATTGGTATTATAGTCCAAGAATATAACATGTTTCAAGGAATGATCTCTAGATATTGGTGGTTATCATTTATTTTGTGAACCACCCATGCTTTATATGATAATATTTTATTTTAGTTTTGTTATGGATTAGTTTGTTTTATAACAATCCAAAATCATTTGTTCCCAGATGGGAGTTACATTTTTATCTCCAAAATAGAGAGAGTTATTTTCACTTGGATGAGAGGAATCTTTTATCTGGTCATGTAGAACCAATTCAATCTATATTGTATTTTCTCATGGCTCAAATAGTCAGGCATATTGTAGATGTTGCTAGAATGCTGTAGGATTCTCTTTCCCCAATGGTAGTACATTTTTAGGATGTTTTCACTAATGAGGTATAAAATTTACTTCTTAATAAAGAGATAAACTTTATAATCTAGTTAGTTTTGGGAGAAAATTCAGTTTCTATCACAAAATCTAAAATAACACCAAAAGAGCATCAGTTGTTTAAATTACAATTTGATGATATAGAATATAATGGTTTCATATGGCATAGTACTTTACCATTGGGTTTTATAGTTCTCTAAAATAGACATTTGATTGGTATTTATTCTTTTGTTGGACTATTAGATATTGAACCTGATGAGAGTCATGAATATGTATCCTCATCCATGCATTGATAGTCACATTGATCATCTATGAGGTTCTATGATCTTCTCCAAGATAGATTTGACATTAGGATACCATTAGATGAGTTGGACATCGATGGACCTACCATGGACTTCTTTTAGGAGAAGTTATGGCCTGTATGAATTTTTAGCGATGATATTTGGTTTAACTAATACATTGGTTGTATTAATGGACTTGATGAATAAGATATTTCATCCTTTTCTGGATCAGTTTTTAGTAGTTTTTTTCAATTAAATATTAGTGTACTCCCAACCTATAGTTGATCTTGACCAACATCTTATCATCACCTTGAGTACATTGAGATAGCATCATATTTATTACTGTTTTCTCCTATTACACATTGGTTTCCTCTTGTTCGCATGTTATTACTGTTTGATATTGATGGTTATAATGTGAAATGTACGGGCTAAACGCCCCGCTGAAAATCGTGGCCGTTGGTGGTCCTTGTTTGCGCACTAAATGAATTGAATTTTGGTTGGTTCTTGTTGAACATTGGAATATATAAATTGGTAATATATGTATACTTGACTTATGAATGAACAACCCAGGATGACATGTGTTTTACCTCACTCACACCATGTATAGATACCATAGAGACTTGATGTGTATATATTATACACCCCTAGTGGTCATGTAAGAACTACACACCGTGTATTCCACAAAAATGTGATGCATAGCTGGTGAGGTGACTCAATATGTATCTAAAGTACACACCTTTAGCTCAAGTTGTTTTAAATGTCATGTATTTTCAAAGGCATCATTCAGTCTTTTTAAGACTAACTTGGAATAAATTTGATATATGTCATATTAAATCAGGTATCTTATACATACATGTTGTTCACCCTACTGGACACACCATGTATATGGATTTCAAATGTGTTTAAAGGTATTTGTACCATGATTTGTTTTTATAAAACCCAAACAATGCTACCTGATTAATTAAAACATAATATTAGGCATGTTCTAGAGATCGAACCCATAAAGACGATCAATATGAATAAATAATGGATGAAATCCAATTGGTTGACAAAAGAGTATGAAGATGGTGTGAAAGAGTTTATCAAGTTTGTAGAAGATCATGCATGTGACCCTTCTCAAAACCTTTGTCCATGTTTGCGTTGTTGTTATTCAAGACAAATTAGTCCAGAGGAGTTGGAAGAACAGCTGATCTGTCATGGAATAGATCTAAGTTATACATGTTGGAATAAACACGGGGAAAAACCAATGTAGGTAGTGACTCAGAGAACACGACATTTTATAGATCATCTGATACGATTAGAAGTGTGAATAGTGAAGACAATTGCATGGAGGGTGTGATTACAGATGTGAACAATGATGAAGATCGTATTGAGGAAATGACAAGGACAGTTGAAGATAAACTTCATGATTTCCCAAAATTGTTTTAGAAGTTAATGAGTTGTGCAAAAACGCCATTGTATATTTGTTGCACTAAATATATAGCATTGTCAGCCGTATTGAAGCTATATAATTTGAAATCAGGCAACAAGTGGAGTGACGCCAGTTTTACAGAACTACTTGCTCTCCTGAATGACATACTCCCAGAAGATAATGAACTCCCAATCCGAACATATGATGCCAAACGAATGCTACGATCGATGGGTATGATCTCAGAAAGAATACATGCTTGCCCGAATGACTGTATATTGTTTCTCAAGGACTACAAATCACTTAAATAATGCCCAAAGTGTGGTGTTTCCCGAAACAAGAAAGATGATTCTAGTCCTACAAAATTTTTATGGTACTTTCCAATCATTTCTAGATTTAGACGCCTATATGGAAGTGAGGAGACTGTAGGACAATTTACATGGCATAAAGATACAAGAATTAAAGATGGGAAACTACGTCACCCAGCAGACTCTCCTCAGTGGAAGAGAATTGATCACGAGTATCCTGAATTTGGGAATGAGCCAAGAAACCTTCGTCGGGTGTTATATACAGATGGGGTGAATCCTTTTGGTTTTCAAAGCAGCAGTCACAGTACATGGCCGGTTATGTTGGTAAATTATAACTTACCACCGTGGTTATGCATGAAACGAAAATACATCATGTTATCTATGCTTATATCCAGAACAAAACAACCGGGTAATGATATTGATGTTTATTTGGCCCCATTGATCGAGGATATGAAAATATCGTGGGATTCAGGTGTTACATTGTATGATGCTTACAAAAATGAACAATTCACTTTGAAAGATATGTTGTACGGGACAATAAATGACTTTTCTGCTTATGGTAATTTTTCAGGATATAGCATTAAAGGAACTCAAGGGTGTCCCGTTTGTGAACAAGGTACACAGTCAATTAGGTTGAAACATTCATCAAAAACCATATTTCTAGGACATCGCATATTTCTACCCAGAAGACATAAGTACCGATCTTGGACGACATCATTCGACGGAAGTTCAGAGGAACGTACAGTACCGTCTCCACTAACAGGTGATCAATTGTTTGAGAAAGTAAAAGATTTGGACACTACTTTTGGTAAACCGTTTTCGAAAAACCTTATGAAAACTGGTTGGAAAAAGAGATTAGTTTTTTTTTTGAATTACCATACTGGAATTGTCTATATGTCAGATATTTTCTTGATGTTATGCATGTTGAAAAAAATGTATGTGATAGTGTCATCGACACATTGCTAAATTCACCCGGTAAAACAAAGGATGGAATTAAGGCTAGATTGGACATGGTTGAGATGGGAATACGAGAAGAGTTGGCACCAATGAAGGGTGAAAAATGAAAATTTCTTTCTCCTGCTGCTTACACTCTTTCCAGGAAGGAGAGATATCAGTTTTTCAACTTCTTGAATGACGTTAAGGTTCCATAGGGGTATTCATCAAATATCAAGAACATCGTGTCAATGGGAGATTTAAAATTAAAGGGTCTGAAATCACATGACTGCCATGTTTTGATGCAACATCTAATTCCTATAGCTTTACGTTGTATTTTACCCAAGAATGTCCGCCATACATTAACAAAGCTCTGTTTCTTCTTCAAATTTATATATAGCAAAGTTATAGACCCGGTGAAATTGCCAACTATAGAAAGATATATTTCCATCATATTATGTGAATTGGAAATGCTCATCCCGACGACATTTTTTGATATGATGGTTCATTTGATGGTTCATTTGGTGAGAGAGATTCTACTATGTGGTCCTATAAATTATAGATGGATGTACCCCATTGAACGGTATATGAAGATTTTGAAAGGGTATGTCAAAAACCGAAGTCGGCCAGAGGGTTGTATTGCGGAGAAATATATTATTGAGGAAGCTGTTGAAATTTGTACCAAATACCTGTTTGGTGTGGAAATCGTTGGCCTACTGAAATCTCGTCACACTGAGCAGCTTGAGGGTGAAGGAATTTCTGGAAGAGAGGTTTTCACAATCAATATTACAGATCGGGAGCAGGCCCACCTTTACGTTTTTCATAAAAGTTTCGACACTGACCCATATGTTCAAACCCACAAAGAAATTATTAGGCATTTGAATCCTTCTAGGGTTGAAAAATGGATATCAGATACACATAATCGACAGTTTATAGGATGGTTTAGAGACCATATTTTTAAGTAGTTAGATGAAAATCCAGACTCAATTTTAGAACGACTTCGATGGCTGGCCGGAGGAGCAAGTGTGTACGTATTATCTTACAATGCTTATGCAGTTAACGATTATACATTCTATACTAATGAACATGATGAAGACAGTACCATGCAGAATACTAAGGTTACACTTGTGGCTGAGGTGATTCCTGTTTCCGGTGCTAAAGAAAAAAAATCCAATTTATGCCAATATGTCATACTTTGGCATCATCAAACGAATATGGGAGTTGGATTATAAGAAATTCAAAGTGCCGATTTTTCAATGCAAGTTGGTTGATAACAGGAGTGCTGTTAAAATAGATGAATTAGGATTCATGAAAGTTGATTTCAGTAAGGAAGGGGAGAAATACGAACCATTTATAATGGCATCACAGGCAGTACAAGTATTTTATGTTCCAGACCCCGCAAACCAAAATTGATCAATTGTTCTGTTATCGACCAAAACAACTAAAGGGTCATATGAAAGTTCAATGGAGGTTGACCCTTTTATAGGGACTTCACATTCATTTTGCAGTAGTCCCAATGTAGACGGCGTTTTGTATGTCAGAGGAGACCACAATGAAGGAATTTACATAGTCGATAGAGGAGTCAAATCTCTTCATCCTTTAAAGAAAAAAAAGAGAGTACAATAATCAGGTTATTTGTTTATTGTAACATACATTGTGTTACGTTATGTTATTATTTGTTCGCTGCTGTTTTTATGTAATCTAAATTAAATATTAATCCACTTCTGCAGATAATGACTTCTGCACCTGCTGATGTGCCCAATCCCGAGGCACAAAAGGTCTCTCAACCAACAGCTGGTGGTCCCACTGCAGAGCAACAATAGGTTTCTCAAACAGATGCTGGTGGTCCCAGTGTAGAGAAACAATAGGTTTCCCAACCTGTTGTTGCTGGTACCAGTGATGAGGTACAACAAGTTTCTCAACCTGTTGTTGCTGGTCCCATTGCCGATGCTAGCGCTTCGGGGGAAGATACTGATGCTACTTCTGAGGAAATGGTAGGAAATGAAACCCTAAAAGCGCAAAAAAACAAGAGCGTCGTAGTTTGACAGTGTTAGCCAAAATCCTTAAGGCAAAAGTAAAAGGCATCAAATTTGAGGTGGGATGGAATAAGCGAGGCCAACATGTTAACCCCAACAGAGCCATCTTTAGTAGCTACATTGGAATCGTCACTCGGCAACGCGTGCCGATTGATGTATAGTCGTGGCACATGTTTTCACCGGGCTGAAGACACTAATGTGGGAAGAGATTACAGTAACATTATGATATCATTTTTTTAATTTATTAAAATAAAATAAAATACCAAAACATTGACTTACTCTTTATCATCTATTGCAGAGTGCATTTATAGTAGATGCCTCGCACAAGGAATATGTATTAAGAGTTGCAGGAAGTATTCATAGAGGTTTCTGCACAATTTTAACGAAATATCATCTTAAAGATGTAGAAGGGAAAATCAAGTCACACCCACCTCCTCTTTACGCACACTTGATATCCCAAGGAGAGTGGGATGTGTTTATCAACTGCCGTGGGGAGTATACTTTTTAGGTACATTGTGTGGGGTAATACGTTGTTTGACATTTTCTTTTATTCATCACTCTGATTAACAGTTTTTTATTTATGAAACAGCTACTGAGTGTGGAAAATAAAAAATGTGCAATAGAACCAGCGTACCCTTACCGTAAAGCAAGGATGGGGTACGCTGAACATGAGAAAAAATTGGTACGTCTTTTAAACCTATCCTACTACTAGTATGTGACATAAAACAACACCATAACCATGTTTCTCTATTTATATGAAGATTGATGAATCGAAATTGAAAGCCATATCCATCCTACACCATCTGCTATGGAAGGAGGCTCGTGTAAATAAAGGGAGATATTGATAGATGAAAACACACAAAAATTGTGGGAAACATGTGTAAGTATGACATAATATAAATTTGATTTTCTTTAAATCGCTATTACATTACAATAACTACTTGTTTTTCTATATTTTTTATCTGAAATAGTCACAGGAATCAACAACAACCACACTAGATGCAAACATACTTTCAGCAACCTTGAAGCAGCTAGAAAAGTATGGCCGCATCAGAGGTGCGGGTTTTGGGGTGACACCCCGAACATATTTTCAAAAACAAAAACAAGCGGGGGAGAAAAATGAAAAAATGGAAAAGCTGCAAGAACAATTATCTATTTTTAAAGAATAATTACAATACCAGAGAGATATTATGGAAAAATTGATGGGGGAGAGGCGAACAGAAGAAACAACTCAACAACAACCTATGCGTGACGATCTTGCCCCACCCCCCACCAGCTTTGAGGCGAGCCATTCCCCTAAAAAACCTGAATTAGATGAGGTAATAAATGTTTTAATAATTGTTTCTGTGAAATGTGATTTACATAGACACTGATACCTTTCCTGTACTAATATTCCACAGGGTAAAACTGACTGTGATTTATATTTATCAACTCCCACATATCGCCTTGTAGCGAGGGCTACGGTGTTCAATATGCAAAACGACATGCTACGCAACAAACAACTTCTAAAAGATCATCTTAGAGTGTCAATTAACTTAGCTAATGAGCCAAGTACCGAGCTACCTATTCCAAATGATTATGACGACATTCATACAATTGAACAAGTTGTTGGAACATTCATCGCATGGCCGACAGTTCTTGTAAAAAAACATGTCGAAAAAAAGGTATTCATTTCCAATTTATTTTTCAAGATGGACCTTTAACATTTAATGAAAAAAGTTCTAAACCAATGAATTTTATTATAGAATGACAAAGACTGTGGGGTGAAACGAAATATCAGCTCAAAAATATCTTAAGAATCAACCAACCGATTGTAACAGTCTACTGAGAGCACCTTCACCCCGCCCGTTCAATATCCACAGTTAATATCATTACAGGCTCATGTGGATACAAAGTTGAAAGATGGCAGTACTCACATAGTTGATTTTGAAAAAGATATATATGGAGAATAAATATCAGATTTCATTAGTGATGAAAATGTAAATGAACTCCTCAAGTATGAATGGCTAGGCGCCTCATTTGTAAATGTATACATGAGGTAATCTTTCATGATTTGATTTTACAAAAGCATATATACTCTGATAATTTTGACTAAATACATTTTATATTTGACGCAGACGTATATATGAAAAACAATTGAAGGGATTTCCCCATGAACAAAAATTTGGACTTGTTAGTCCTCACACCACCTCTTCAAAAGACGAAATAGATTCTGATAAAGAGGCAGCAATAATGTCATCCCTACTCAAATCATTTGAAAACAAAATTACAGATGACAGACTCTTTTTAATACCAACGATGCAGGGGTAAAACTCTACAATTTAATCATATCAACTATATTTTCATTTCTTTCTTTATTTATTCCTTTTTGTATTTTTAGGGAGAATTGGATACTGATTGCAGTCAATTTGGATACTCTAAAGATTTATTTTCTGGATTCAACGCATGGATATCCAACAAACCGACCATGCATGATGGCATTTGTTAATTTGTAATACACTAGATCCAACATTTTAAAACTAAAAATCTAGTTATATAATTTATGTTATCTTTTAATGAGGATTCTGTTATGATAGGGCGGTGCATCAATATCGTCTAAAGCATGGAATGAATCCAGGGCATAAGGATGAGCATGCCTACAAGATCTACAACTGGAAAAGTATCCGGGTATATATAATAACATTTCACTATCCAAACACATATCAGAAAAAATTACTTATTATTTTCAATGTTTTATTAGTGTCCAAAACAAAAAAACGGAAAGGACTGTGGTTATTATGTTTGCAAATTTATGAAAGAGATCGTATTTAATCAACAAACTAGCATCCCTGATGAGGTATTTTCGAAAATAATTACGAGTTCATTTAAAATATTTATTAATCCTTTGTGTATTTATATTTTTTCAGTACTACCATGACTGTCACAAAAATTCATATTCAGAAGATGATATACATGTGTTTAGAAACGAATGGGAAACATACCTGATGGAAGATTGTACACAAATAGGATAAAGGTGAATTCCTACTACTTATGTTATCTATAAATGATCATTGATTATCCTCCAACCTTCTTTGGTGAATTGAGAATGCTCCGATGTATTGAAATCTTAATTTATAACTCAATGTTTTCTATCCCCAGATTCATATTATTGATCTTTGAACAAATCAATATTGAAGTAATGCATGATGGTGTGCAGTGCATATGGGGTGAATGAAGAAACCACCGAGGATCAACAAAATCCATTTTTTGTATCTCATTTGTTTGAACTTGTATCTGAGCACATGTGTTGTTGTTTAACTTGCACAATTATTTCTAGGTATATGCATGAGATAATCGGTATCGTTGAGGGATTTTTTGGAACCAAAATATGTGTCCCAAGATAATTCAAGTAAGGGAAAGGTTGGTTGAGATGAAATTCAAGCTCAAACGACCAGTACATCATCAATAGAATCAACCCTGTGATGCACCATCATGTAGAATCTGGTCCTCGTGATATTTTGAGGTGTTTATAGATGGTATAAGGAGTCTAATGAGGCCCATGGCCACCATAAATAATTTTTAAAGATATCTCCACATGTTTTTTGTGCCTCATGCCTCTTTACAAGGATCACTCCATACACATGGTCCATCTTAGCACGTATGTCCCATTCATCCCATTTCTACTCTTGGAAGAACCTGAGAATCTGACAATGCATAAGCCCCACAAAACCCATACTCATCCAACCAGGAGTATTCCTAGTGTGAAGGGAAGCTAACCATGGGTAATACCCACAACATACCTCTTTTAAATATATGGGTTTTGATCCTTCTATTCTAAATAGGGTATGTAGGAATCCTCCATGAGGTTAAATCCCAACCAATGGTAAACCATGGTGACCCCCTCACTGGGGTACACCTTCGCTTATTTTCCCTCTTGTATTTCCCTTAGTGGCATCTGAATAAGTCTTCAAAATGTGAAACCTTACCTTTATGGGATGCACCACACTTGGGTCAGACCTCATTGGGCATTTTGATCCATCTATCAGGTAAACATTCCAGGTTCTCCCTCCTAGAGATATACCTACCTGATCCACCTTTATAAGTGTTTTGATCCACCCAGGTCTTACATCTATGTAAGACATTAAATCATGACCCTTTATCCTTGTGGGATGTTAAACTCATGGAATACCACAAGTTAAACATGGGTTTCCATTAATATATTCAATATTAATGCTTAATCAATCCTTATTAAGGTATTGTGGAGGTGTGGTTTTATGTTTTCCAGCAGATTTTGGAAGATTCCAAGATTTATGTAAGTGATTACAAGATTTATGTAAGTGATTCCATGCTTTTACATTATATGATGATTTTATTATGCTGTATTTTCTTGCTAAGTGTACTATATGAAATGTTTGTGTGGTTAAGAATGTGTTATCAAAGGAATTTGGGGTGTGTATAGACTTGAAAGTTATTTTTAAAATGAATGTAGTTGTATTTCTTGTGGATTTTCATGCTTAAGTCCTTTAAATGTGTTTGAAGAAATGAGAAAGTGGTGTGATGGGTGTTTTCAAATGGATTTAATGTGTTTTTGAATTTTAAAGAGGGTTTTCTTATGAGATGTAGAGAGTCTATATATTTGTATTTACATTGAATGAAAGTATATGAGAATGTGTTGATATATATGATGTGTAAAATGTAAATTGAGCACAATTTCTGTACAATGTATTTTCTTTATGATGTGCAGGGGACAGGTTGAGAGGGCAGGGGTGGTTTTCTGGGGGAGGGGGAAGGGGGAAAAGGGGTAGGGGGAAGGGGTAGGGGGTGTGTTGGGTTCTTTTGAAATATGTAGGAGGTTGGAAGGGGGTGTGCAATGGGAAGGGGGGAAGTGCAGTGGGCAGGGGTGTGCTGGGGAATGGGGCAGGGGGTGTTTAGGGGGCAGGGAGTGTGCAGGGGTAGGGGTGTGCTCAGGGGTGGGCAGTGTGTAGGGGGTGTGCTGGGGAAGGGGGCAGGGGTGATTCTTTTTATGTAATGGGGGGTCATATATCCATGGTATTAAACCGTGGCTATAGGTATATAGCCAAGGTTTAATGTCGTTGCAAAAGGCCCATCATTGGTATCCAATAGCATCATGATGTTGTGGAATGGAGACCAAAATCCCTAATAGTTGAAACCAAAGTTAGGGGAAGAAGGAGAAGAATATAGAGGAGGATAATAGGGTTGAAGATATTCCACCACTCTTTTAATGTAATTGATAATATTTGATTTATCTCAAAATTAAGGGAGATATCCCATTGGGGAAGGGAGAAGGAGGAGAGTGCATGTAAAGGATTTTGTTGAGTGGAATGAGGGATATATGAGGGTAACCTGCTTTAATGGTTGATAGTGAAAATTTGTTAATTCCACTCATTAATTAGGTGAATTATTAAGCCTAAGGGTAAAATAAATCATTCTCCAACAACGTGGGAATCAATATACACACACTTCTAATCCGTATAGTTTCATTGAGTGGCTTACAGTCCATTATTCAATCATATAGAGATACTTTCCCAAAAACTCATACCTTTCACAAGTTCATAACATTATTTCACAAACTATTAACCATTAATGTGAGACCATCATAACCTTAGAACCAAACTGTAGGTTTATCTATTCCCCCTCGAATCATTAAATAGCCCAAGTTCTACTAAACATTAGGCCATTTGATTATTATAGATGATTATCTCTAACCATGCTCCAATTTCGTTAATTGGTTATTTTATGTTTTGTGCCTCACTAGTATTATTCCATTTAGCAACACCATTCTTTATTTCATTATTGTATTACTAACATAATATTTTTTTTATTATGTAGGTGAAATATTTTTCCTTCTTTGTTCAGAAACCGCCGCCATGGACGAGAATTTTTTAGAGCGGATGGATGAAAAAAGGATGGAACATCATTGTTTTTTAATTGTTTTTTGGATAAATGTAATTGTAACCAAATTAAAAATTTTTTGAAATGTATATAGAAGTGTGTTGTTTTGTATTCATGATTTCAAGTAAATGTATGTATGATTTTTTTTCTTCTGTGCTTTGTGTGTGGGGGTTGTTTGTGTTATGTGCAGGTGTTGTTTGTGCTCTGTGTAGGTGTTGTAATGTGTGCAGGCACTGGGTAGGTTTTGTGCAGGTTCTGGTTTTGCACAGGATCTTTGTCCTTTATCAGCGCTAGTTAAGCGCTGATAAATGGATAATATATCATCACTATTTTGAGCACTGATAAAGGTAGTTTTTATCAATGCTCAAAATAGTGCTGATATATTATACATTTATCAGCGCTGAAAATATCACTGATAAATACTACCTTTATCAGCGCTTGCTTAGAGCTGATAAAGGGGCACTTTTATCAGCGCTTTTTTTAGCGCTGATAAAAGTCCCCCTTTTTCAGTGCTATTTTTAGTACTGATAAAGGGGACCCACCCTTTATCTTCACTGAGATTAACAACGCTTTTTTAGCGCTGTTAAAGGTCGTTTTTAGTGCTATTATAATCCATATTTGTAGTAGTGAAACTCTGAGCAGAAGAGAGTCTCGAAGTCCATCCAGAGTAAAGATACCTCGTCATTCACCTAGAGCATCAGACTCCACCATCTACCTGTTGCTGCATGCAGGAGACTCACAGAAGGGATCACCATAAGTTCGGCTAGTGTCCCTACCAATCTGAAGACTCTCACGATAACCTCCAGCCAATCCTCGGCTGCCTATGGGTCCGTCTCTCTGTAGAACCTGGGCGGCCTCTGTCGCTGGAACTAGTGAAACACACTCAAGTGGTGTGAAATCTCTGCTGTTGGAGCTGGTGGTATCGGTGACCCAGTGGGTAGTGGTACCTCTGGTGCCTCCGTTGTGGTGGGGCTTTACACTGAGGCCTCATCGCTCAGTGGTCTACCATCTCGTACATAACTCAGAACCCTATCTGGATGCCTTCGTGGGGCCATCCTAAAAAGAAACAGGTGCACTATAGTTAAAACAGTATAACTGGTGAGCTGAAACAAAGTAATCATGTAGAAAACTTTTTCAAAAGAATCACATACGCAATCAGTGTTTTCATGCACTGAGTCAGAAATCAGAGGTCAGGGTCCTGGTGTATGGATACATCGGTCACCGCACTAACACTAGACTCCCTGGACTAAAAACCACACTCAATACTCTTAACACTATTTCTTCACAAAAAGAATCAGAGTCTAAGTTTGACGGTAGAACCAACTCCTCCGATACCAATTTGTCACGACCCATCCTCAGGGCCCATGTCGTGACTACCCCAAGCCTGCCTTCTATAGGCCATGGGCTGGTGACTAGCACCAAAGGCGTAAATCCCTAATATGGGAAGGCATTACCTTTATGAAAGTAAACAAACACAATAGGGTACTCAATAGGAAGTAAACACTAAGTGAAAAATGTATACAAAAATTAGTACTGAAAGTAAAGGGGATAGAAATAACAGCCCAACAGTAATGTACAGGTACAACGGAAAGCGAGTACAACTGAAAAAGGGACAACAACAAAATTGGGCAGCTCCTGGAACGTCTTCTGAGTATCCTACCTGAAGGGTAGGTACATATGTCCACCTTAGCACTCCACGTCTATCGGTCCACTCCGTGTATCATCCCACCATGTTGTCCATCTCCAGGTACCATCTGGTCCTAGCTCGCTCTCAGCCTCCTTCAACGTTGTCCGTCATCTGCATCCAACACAACGAGGTGCGGGCATAGCCCGTGCAGGGGTGAGTATAACGATACTTAGTACGAACCCCAAGACCCCCGAAGGTCCCCCAGAATCCACAAAGGATAAACCACATATGAAAGATACAACCACAAAGTATTAACCAACCATACTTAGGTATATGCCCATACATATACCAAAGTTATCATTTTCAGTTCCGCTCCAACTCTCGAGACCAAGCACAACCCAGTCCACACAGGAAGTAACTCAATCACATCGATGATAATGATTGAATGTCATGACTCAACTCACACAGGTATACATATCTAGTATAGTGATAGAGATGATCTGATGTAGTCATTGATTCGTCTAAGCTGTCGGACCCACATAGGATACAAGACCAGCTACACTGTCAGACCCACATAAGATACATGACCAACTACTCTGTCAGACCCACAAAGGATACAAGTACCGAGGTCAATACTGTCGGACCCACACAGGATACAATAACAGTAGTCATCATCATCTAACCGACGGAGGATCCCAGTACGGTAGTCATCACTGTCGAACCGACAGAGGATCCCAGTACAGTAGTCGTTGCAGTCGCAGCCAGCTCTTGGGTTCCCGCACACATCACGCTCGATTTCAGGAGGGTCCACTCCTCGAGTAAAGGGGTCGATACATAAACTATCACGAATTCCAGATTTGATTTGTCCCGAAGTTCTGTCTCATCAAAAGAAACCCAACGCGACTGATAGCGCGTCAATCAGACACCCGGTCTGAGAGTTATTGGCTTTTCTATTCCAGGGGCCCGGTTGGAATTACGCTCGTTCCAAACGCAGTCATTTTCCAAATTTTTTCCAAAACTAACTTATATTATCTCAAAAGGACTACCTCGTCACGAGGATCCTAGTGCCACAGATGGCGCATCGTTCGGACTCGTGGACTTGAAGATATCCAAGTTTAAGAGAAACAGGCATGGCCCGTCAAGCCCAGTGGGCTGGCAGTTCGGCCCGTTCTGGCTCGGCGGGTCCAAACCGGCTGGGGGGTCGGCCCGGCCCGGTGGGGCACAACCCGGCCCGGTGGGGCATGGCCCAGCCTGGCACTATGGCCCGGCCCACGTGAGGGCGGCCTGGCCCGCCTGAGGGTGGCCCAGCCCGCGGCGGGCAGTGGCTCGGCCAGCTGGTCGAGCCAAGCCAGGGGCGCGCACCCCTGGTTTCTTTTAACGGCGACATCGAGCGGATCTTCCTCTTTTGTCCATCCGACCGAACCCGGCCAGATTTTCCGGCGTGATCGGCACACTGTGCGGGCCATTGATCCTCAGCACGCGGCGCCCTTAGGCGCCGCAGTTTCATCCACCCGGCCGGAAGGCGGTCGACCGGTTCGCCCGTCGAAGCGGCCTGCCCAGCGCGGGCTACGGTTCCTCGACAGTGCGTTGCCTCCAGGCGCTGCGGTTTTCTCCCTGTCCAGTTCATCCGGCAAGCGGGCCGCACCATGGGCCGCAGTCTTCTTGCAGCGCGGCGCCAAGGGGGTGCCATGGTCCTCCAGACCGGCTGGCCAGTTCACTTCGTCTGAGCGGCCTGCAGATGTGGGCCGCAGTTATTCTACATGCGGCCATTGCACGGTCGCCGCTTCATCCATCTGTCGTGACCAGCATTGCTGTGACCCCTTCCTTCCTCCGACGCAGTGTGATGGCATTGCGCCCTAATAGATCTTCCACCATAAACAAATCAATAGAAACAATGGAGGGCCGTCAGGCCGTGTTTTTTCGGCTTGCGCCCTTCGTGTAAGGTGGTAACAAGAAGACAACATCGAACCATATAAAAACGAGGAACGCGGATTTGATTTAAACAAGACAAACCCCTACGATGATTCAAGGTGTGTTGTTGTTTTCATGGAAATCGACATCACGGATGACGGTTTCATTCTGTCAATGTCGGAGGAAGAGAAAGTAGGTAGAGTTCTTTGTGGCGTCGCCTTCTTTCTTGCCACGTTTGGAGAAGTGGAGAAAGATGATCGAGTTCCTCGTGTTCTTTGTTGGAGAGGGTGAATTCACCCAAAGCCTTTCCAGCAAAAATTTTCCAAGAAAATGAAATAATAATAGGCCCCTCCAAATTATAATATTGCCATACATTTCAAAAGGATTAAAATACATTCAATTTAATTAATGAAGATATTAATTAGATGCGTTGGCACAAAAAGAGGAAAGGGAGGTGGAGAGTTCACAATTAATGAGGGGAGGTGTCAAATTAAATAAGGGGAGTTAATAGGGAGTTTAAGGGGAAGTTGAAGGGTTATAGCTCGTGTGGGCCCCACCCCAAGTTATATCCTCCCAAGGGAGGTTAGGGTGTAGAGGGACCCACCCCTAACCTCCACCAAGAGACTTAAACCACCTTTCAAAATAAAAATGTGATGTACACACATTTTTATTTAAACTTCCAAGTTTAATTGTAACCCCAAATAATAACATCCATCCTGTATACAACGCAACTGTGGTAAAGGTCCCCTTAATCGAATACCAGTGCTGCGAGTTCATCGGTGTCCTCAGATTTCAATTTTGAGTGCCGGTTCAAAAGATAGAAAATCATGCATGTACATTTACTGAACGTACCTGAACAAAACTTCATAAACTGATTCTGGGCACATCAGGCCTCTGAATCAGGAGCTGTCAGAAACTGAAAACTTGTAAAATTCCAAAGAATTTAAGAAAAAAGGTTCCTTGAAATTTCAAGTTCATTACATCCTACACTCAATGGTGGTGAATTTATTAATGATGATGAAGCTAGTTATTTCTATTATCCATTTTTACAGTTACATTATGATCTCTCCCATATGGTAGGTAGTTGATTTTTCAATGAAAATCCATTTTTCATAGAGATTATTTTGTGTATAATCTAACAAATATAAGTGAATATATAGTATATACTGAAATAGTTAAACCATTATAAATATTATGCTAAATTCATCTAATGGAACCATATACTGATTTATATTCTTATAAAAATAATTTTTTCAATTCAACCATCAAACAACTAGAATTTTTTTTGTAAACGAAATATCAATATAGAATAATTTGAATAAATTATAGGTAATATAGATTTGATATAATAAAGATCAAATATTTACAATTCTGATGTATAGAAGTATTTGATAAATATAACTCTATTCAAAATTCAATGAACATGATCCAATTTTATCTGTAGAAATGGAGGTTGTTCAATCCAATTATCCATGGTATCCTTGTTATTGTGACATTGACATGCATAATTTCAATTTTATCCATACAGAAGGCATTGTAATGTTAGTGGTTCTTTTTTACGCAATTTTTATAGTTCCATCATTCAATTCATCCTCTTTGTTTTCCAATGAATGATTGATGCTTGATAACCACCTAATATTGAATAAACATGTATTTGAGTCCCATAGAATAAATTACCATGCCACTAATTTATCAATTGTTGACATATTGAAAACTAGTAAATTTTTCCTTCATCTACTACATCACATAATCATTCATGAGACTCCATTATTCTTTTCATTGGGGTGTTTGGGACATCTATTAGGTTTACATTGTAAATATTATTTAAGGACTGATTTTGTTTTCAAAATCACAAGTTTTATCAATACATATCCCATTATGATGGGTCAGTCATTGAGAAAATATCTACATTATCCATCGAACACATTGTTCCTTCTAGTTCCAGACATTATGAAAAATAAATGGATGACATGAGTGATGAAAAATTATAAATATTGTTCAATTTTGTAATAATAAAAGGATTTAGACATTGAAATTCCTTGTTTATTTTCATTATCTTTTGAGGATATAGTTAAATTATTTCAACCAATAACATTATTATAATAAATAATGTTACATTATGAAGCGTCATATTGTACATCGAAACATAATCCATCAATTTATCTATAAAATCAATCTATCATTGTGGTTCATAAAGGTAAATTGATCTACCAATTTATATCCTTGGTGAGTGATTATCTAGATGTGTAGTGTTATTACAATTATTTATATATTATTTTTATTATTGAGTCAATGGTCGCCCAAAAAAAATAAAGTGATTATAATTTGGTGGAACTAATATATAGCCGCATCTATTTCCTTGTATCTAAATGGATAAATATTTCTTATAGAACAACCTACTCAAGGAATTACCAATATTTGAATATTTCATTATATACATAGACTTGTATTTATGGGTTTCACTAATTTTTTATAATTATAATACTCATGCTTACAACATTAATCATCAAAAAATCCAAATCATACTCCGATTAAAAAAATAGGTACTCAAGATAAATAAGACTAAGTATTACATCAACACATTGGTTTAATTAATACATATAATTAATTTTTTCACAACCCCTGGGCCAAAAATTATCTTTTTCATGGACACTAGCTACCAAAAAATCCTATTTTTCATCACTATTGAACATGTCCATATGACTATTATCCTCTAAAACATCTTCAATAAATTCCATATTATGTAATTATCTTCATAAATAGGGGAATAAAAATTAAAAAAGTAGATAATGTGGATTATCACTAAGAGAAACATATACACTAGTCATAACTATTAGATCACAAAAACATGAGAGAACAAGAGAATGGGGGAAGTATCAAATAGAAATACCATTAACTCATAATTGAAAATATCATTGATCATTTAGGGTCATTGAATAGAAACATAATACCAAATAACAATCATCAATTCATGCCAAAGAAACACATAATCAAAATCAAATCAAACTTGACATCATAAAAATAATGAGTAGGAAAAATTTAGGTCATTGTATATAATAAAACTCTTTGCATAGATTCGATATATTGATGTTTTTTGATAAGTTTCACAAAATAATCATAGATAAATGTTGTGAATTAATCCATATATTTATACCCATTAATTTTAAGAATTAATCATTGTTAATCCATCCTTAAGATTATTATAAAATACGAGTATGTCTTCTATTTAGTTTAGTAAAAAATCCCAATGTGTCCATGGGTTTTTATCTCATTACATATAAAACCATATACAATGTATTTGAGGATGATGTAGAACCCCACACATAATCAACCACACCTATGAGTTCCACATAAAATCAAATCATGCATATTATTATAAATAACAAGTTACAATAAAATGGGTTTCATAAATTATCCAAATGGTATCATATAAATAATACAGTGTTATTGGATACAAAAATAATAATAATAATGAGTTATTAAAAAGAATATATATTGGGTGATTTATGAAACATTAAACATTTTTAGAAAAATCCATTGAAAATGTTTGAGAAATCACAATAAAATAATATAATTTTCATAAAAATTGTATCTTAATATAATCTAAAAAATATATGATTTCCTACCCACATTCAAGAAACTGTTTCCTTGAAGATGTGAACAAATATTCATAAAACATTACTTAAAACATGAAAAATATGCCAAGTTATTGAATAAAAATTTGTTAATATTTTAATAATATGGGTTTAATATAATATCATGGTAGGGGTAATCCTCTTATATATTTTAAAAGTACATTATTAAAACACACATTGTTAAATGAAATTTTAATTAATCTTCACAATATGTTATATTCACAATGTAATAAGTTCTTAAGGTAAGGGTACTATACGATGAAATATGATTTACCTATAAAATATGGTGATTAAAAGAAAAAAGATC
Organism: Viscum album; assembly: GCA_963277665.1. Classification (NCBI taxonomy): domain Eukaryota; kingdom Viridiplantae; phylum Streptophyta; class Magnoliopsida; order Santalales; family Viscaceae; genus Viscum; species Viscum album. Next base: position 1,068,207,150 of record OY728157.1, on the reverse strand, counting down.
ATCATTAGTCAAAATTGATCAATTGTTTATGATAACATTAAAGAATGATTTATTAAGATTTGTAGAAAATAAATTGAGTCACAATAAATAATTATATTTATTACCTCTTAGAAAATAACACTTTTCCCTCAGGTAGAACAAAAAAACGATCCTAATATAATGTTTTTTATCTATATTCATTCCTAAAACTATTTTTAATTTCATTTATGATCTTTACCTATATTTATATTAGTTGGTATTATCTTATATTCATTCACAAGGTGTTTATATATTTTATTATTTATAATAGTTTTATACAAGTAGTGTTAGTATTTTTTTTCTTAAAAATATATTCCTTTATTGTTCATTAATATTATATTAATTCATGAATTATCATGGTTTATGATGTTTCAATTTCCCTTGATAATTGTTTCACTCATTATCATTGATGATAAAATCGAGAAAAAAGAGACGACGATGATTATCATAACTAATGAAATTCTTTATTATAATTATTGATTTTAACAAAAATATATCCTTTATTGAATAATAAAAATTAGTATTAAATATTTTTCTCATAATATATCATCAATTATTTTTTTGAATCCATTCACAATATAATTTCATTTCAATTATCTTAAAATTCCTTAATCCAATCTTAAAATGAACATATTATAAATATTGAATGAATTTTATTATTTAAGATGATTACTTAGGAAATATTATCATTATTAATGTAGAATTATGCTATAATTTAAATAATTGTAATGTTCTTATTCATATATAAATATTTTTTCTCAAATAATAATGAAAGTATAAGAAATTGGAGTGTCATTACCTTTGGGGTGGAGTAGTCCACAGAACATGTTGTTAACATTTTTATTTATAAAATAATGTGAGGGAATTAAGGATTATGATAATTTTAAATATAAAATAATATTTATTTTATAGATACTATTTTTATTCAACAGTATCATAATTACAACTGACCCTGAGGGCTGGTATTAATAATGGAGGGCATCAATTCATAGAGGTCGTAGTCCACACACACACAGTAATCATGAATTTTTTTCTTAATGGATTAAGGGAATAAATTATGGTTGATATATTCATAAAAATAAAATCATTTTATTTTAATGATAATTATATCATTATATTCGTATGAATACAATCTATTAGGAAGAAGGATATTATAACGAAATGACCATGGGGATGGTAATACATATGTTATGAGATTTTGTTTTATCATAGAAATATGCTAGGAAATATAGCCTTTGGATAAATAAATGATTAATATGTAAGGGGGATAGGGTTTTAGGAGTAAAAATATTTTCTATTTTAAAAAAATAAGGTATATTGGTGGCATGAGGTGGAGAATATGAGTTTATTTTACAATTGACGAAAACGGCAACTTTATGGCTACTATTTACTTTTCAAAAAAATCTTACATTATTCGAAGTAAAGTGACTAAAATATTTATATATTTAGATTTTATGTCTCCACCCATGATTATAGACCCTAAAATAATAATTTTTACACTTTTTTAAAAAATAATTATTGAAAATTATTTTTTAAAATTTTATCATTTTAAATTTTACCTTAGTAAAAAGTTTTTAACTATGATAATTATATTTAATTGTAATTATAAGGTAATGTTTTTTGAAATTTGGGTGTGACGATCTAAAATCATGAATATATTTTGTAAATTTCAATATATAAATATTATAAAAATATCTTGTAAATTATACCATATAATAATTTATACACAATTTTTATTGAAAATAACTCTTTCAAAATTATGATTTTCAAATAATATTTTTAATGATTATTAAAATAATGAGTAAAAATATATTTTTATATATGGGTTTTAAAAATAATTAAAAATCATTAGTTTAATTATTTTATAAAAAATACCAAAAAAATTGTGAAAACATATTTCAGAAAAACACTTGTACCATTATCAAATTATTTTAATTTAAACATCATAATATTTTCTTGATGTATAAAAATAAAATGACCATTTTATAATTAATTATAACCCACTAATTAAAAATTCAAAAAACATTTTATATTATTCAACTTATAGAATTTTTAAAATATAATTTAAATAAAATAAATTTTTAATGTATTAAAATAATTTATGAGATAAATATTACATGAGTTATGAAATACCCATCATGGTTTTTAAACAATAATCTATATTTTAAAATTAAAAATTAAAAATATAAGATAAATATTTTTTATGAAAAAATATACATAAATTTTTAAATTATTATTATAATCTATCGAGGGAATAAAATTCATATTATTAATAAAAATGGTATTTTTAATTCCTCATTTAAAAATAATTTTTATTTAAAATATATTAAATATTATGTAATGTTAATATTTCAATGATCAATTCCAAAATTATGTAAATCTTCATAAATTAACATAAAAAAATTCCTAAAAAACTATTACAAACAATTAATATAGCGACGCATTTTTTATGGGAAAACATCTTTTGTTATTTTTTATATTTTTTCCATTAAATTATTATGTAATATCGCGATGAAATATTATTCAAAAAATAAATATATAGTTTTGTTATTAAATCTTGATAAACATGATTCTATAAAATGAAACTACATTTTCTAGTAAATTCGTTTTATTAAAAAAAGATTTTTTTAATAAAAATTCATAATATATATATATATATATCATTACATGTTGATATAATCACAATTTAGAATTGAATAAATGATTATGTTCTTTGTGTAGTATCTGACCATTAGATATTCTCTAGTTTCATGTTTGATTTGTTGTTAAACTAGCATTGAAAATGTGGAATCTCCATGAGCTTATACTTATCCTAAATATGGTTTTTCGCAAATCTTAATTCCATAAATTGGCTTGGAAATGAAATATGAATACCCTAACAAATCTACCACTAATACAATATCTTTCAAATAGGATTTTAATTGATTAATTCCACATCAAAAATTTTTTTTACCTACTTATGTTATTGACTATCCAATACAGTTAAATCAATTTATAATAACTAATTTAGTGGTTTAATTGCAATGATATTATTTAATTTTCAAAACATATCATGTTTTATTATTTTAGTTTGGTAAAATTTCAAAATAAATCTATTTAAATTATTATTTATTTAGTGAAATATTGGGTTGTTATAATATGGTAATATTAGGTATTTCAACAAATGATTCATGGATTTCATTGGTGAATCATATATTTTATATTTACAAGTTAATCATCGTAATATAATTGGATTTTGATTCTTCAATTTATTTTCTCATATAAATATTCTCATATTTAAAAAAAATACTCTCAGTATTCCTTTTTTCTATTAAGAAATCCAAGATATCCATCCTTAAGTGGTACACCATTTTTGTTTCATTATCACTTCTTTCTTCCTATTCATAAATTATTTCTTATTTTTTACATTAACAATCCCTTGGATTTCATGATTTTTCCTTGAAATTTATTTTCAATTTATCCCTTAATTCTACAAGGTCTCTTTATCATTGTATATCATAAGATGCATTATCATGGTTTGAGTTATATTTATCCATCTTTGTAGTGTTATAAGTTCTCTTTCCTTTATGTGATATTTCTCCAATATGGCCACATTACATATTGTTTATTCATTATAAGGATAATTTACATAAATTTTGTTCCTCATATTATTTTTTTTGTATTTGGGAAGCAAGATAAAATACTACCAATCATTCATCAATTAATAAATTTAAATTTAATCATTCCATTTTCTATACTCTTCCAAACATTCAATATTTTTTTGAAAATTTTTATTATATATTTAATATCCATGGAAATTTTAATTCCAAAAATTTATTCCTCATTATAATTCATAGTATTAATATATGTAGTACCATTTTCACATTAAAATAACCAACTTTCTCAAATATGTACTCCTTGTAAAAATCCTACCGCTCATATCATAATAATCAAAGCATTTTTCATTTTCTCAACAGAAAATTCATTCACCTCATGATCCTCATGGGGATAAATGTTTGGGTAAATATTTTACATGGAGATTCTCATCAGTTTATTTACCATTTTTTAATTATCGATAATTTCATCATAACATAAAATAAATTTAATAGTTTATTTTTATATTAATGAACTCATCCATTATTTTTCTTACACTCATCATGATATCTCGAATTTATCCTAGAATTTTTCTAAACATAATCATTTTATTATCTCTTAGATGAATATTTTATAATATCAATTACATTTCATTCATTTTTTAATCCAATAATACATCTCAATAAATCTCTCCAGGGGATGATGGGAGAACATTTTTTTCACCTGTCAACATTGATAATCTTCCATTCATGAAGTGTATGGGTTTTGAATCTTTTAGGAATATTTATTTTATTTAGAGGCCTCATGATTACATCAAAAAAATGTTAAAAAATATATGGAACCATTACCTCTCTCCATATAAATAGGACATTTAGATTATACACATAAACTCTTTTGGAGTTAATGTTTTTCATTGATTCTATAAAACTCTATAATCAATGAGACAATCTAATAAACACAAACTCATATCCAATATAATTTGTATATGAAACTATTTAATAAATATTATAATATCAATAGTGAAGAATATTTTATATTAAAGAACGACTGAGAAAGATGTGTGAATTTATGGATTTTAAAACACCAAACCTCCATATTTTTATTTTATCAATGTTTATTGTGATAGTGGATAATATTTATGGCAATGTGATGAAGGAAGTCACAGTGAGAAATAACACACATGACACCAGAGTAAATTAATGTATCTGTAACTCTATTTATCAAGTGTATAATACCTTTTAAGTAACAATTTTTTATCACACCACCCATGTTCTTATTATATTATCAATAAGTAAAAGTATTGGAGTTGAGGGATGGCCATAAACTCACATATAAAGAAAATAGTGACAAGAATTAGTATATAATTAATCTATTTCCATAATTACCACTATAATTTTATTCGTATCTAAAACCTCTTTCTTCTCCACAACAAAAAAACAAATACTCTTAAAATGGTTCATCTGTTATCATAAAGATTATTCTCTATAATCAGAAAAAAAAAATATTTCTACATTATCTAATCAAGAAACCCATATAATAATAAAATATACATGTATTAGTGGGTGAAAACCCTTTTTACATCCTAATTCTCCGATCTAGAATACATGGGAATAATGATCCTTGATATTTAATATTTTTATATTTCCATTATAATGGCTTGACCCTTTTGGTGAGGATTTGATTCTTTCTTTTCATCAAATTCTATGATTCCTGAAGTTATACTAATCTTTAAGTAATGGAAAAATATAGTTTTTTATGGATTGGACATGGGGTTTACAATTAAGACCATTTGGATTCTATATTACTAAAAAAATAAATTTTCATTGGATTTTCCCCCTCATGAAACCAATACACATGATTTATACTAAAATTATTTTAGTGGGGAATACATCATATCATTGGATTTATCTACTATATCTTATCTCCATCACATATTAGTGAGAACCCTATGACATGTGTATTTTACATCATTTCATCTCCCTTATTAAACAACAAATATTTATAGAAAGACTATAATCTTCACACTATGATTCATACATCTTCATTGTATTTTATTTCCATTTTAATAGAAATCAATTCATATGTACCTCTAACCCAACCATTATTATTTAGTTATAAAATAATATATGAAATTACTTCTAGAACTCATGAATGAATGTACATTGAAAACTACTAAACATTTTCCTCTAACACGAAGTAAATTCAAACACCACTTTATATGGTAGAATATTATTAATGAGATTTATATAACCATAAATGTATGACTATTGTTATGATTAAAATTTATGATTTAGAATCAACTCTATAAATCTTCCTTAATCAATTCACCTAATAAATGGATTAATCACTCAATTAATTCGTTAAGCTCAAATAAAATTTTAGTGACCCCCTTAAACTGTATAGGTGATTCAATATCTATGTGGAATGGGAAAGGAAAGGAAAATTTCCAAACTAAATAGTGGGTCATACTTGAGAAAATATCCTTGATGATTGGTTATATAGTTAATGTTTATCGCATTGTATAGGTAACATAAAAATACAACAATGTAGACGTTTCATATATTAGATTAATTGTGATAAATTCACTTACATAGGCTAATATGGTTTTAAATAAATTTAATTCTAGATAACTAGTAAATAATAATACATAAATAAATAGTGGATGTAAAAAAATGTTACTATTCAAAAAAATATAATAAAAAATTCAGCACTATTATCATTATTCTACCTATATCATTATCATATTAAAATGAATTTTCACCCAAATATCATGATATTCATTCATGTAAAAATAAAAAAACCCCACACCATGAATAACCTCTTTATGTAGAATAATGTATACATTGTCATCCCTCACAATATATATCTTAATCACACAATACTTCTCAAGGAATAGAACCCCTATTCAATCTGTTGATGTTACACTAGTTGGTAAATAGATCATTAAGGAGTTATTATGTCTGATCAGGAGTCCTGAAATAGTTATCAAACACACCAACTAATTGTTTTATCAAACAATTAAACAAACACTTTGTTCACTCTACTCTAGTAGATATAGAAAATATTGAAAATACTTTTTTTAAATCGATTATTAGTTTTTATTATGATGTTTAATATTAATGATTATGTCTAATATAATCATATAACATTTTTATATCATATATATTCAAATGAAACAATTAACATATTGTTAATTATATATAAATAATATGGGTATTTCACATCATCATCAGAAGATGATATAAATAATTCAACATCAACTACCACATTTGGTTTCTTAATTATCTCATGTCATTCACATTCACTCCTTGAAATATAATATATGCCAATGTTTCATCAGTTCACACCATAATGACTAAAATAATAAAATCATTATATTATGTTAACTAAAAATAGAAAAAAATTATTTATATTATTGTAAAAATCGTGGGTCCAAAAAAATACAAATATCATCATGATCATATCAACATTATTGGGACATTCCATAAAATGCATATTTCTAAATTTAAATTTTATGGAATTTCATCATAGGATATATGAATAAATTTATACGGTCCATCAAAATTAACTAATTGAAAAAGATTAAATTTTGAGAATTTACTTTTTTCGTAATACATTATATTGTTATACATGGTGTCAAACATTCCAATATTCTAATATTCTTCTTAAAAGAACAAACTTATCTTATGAAATATAACTAGTAAAATCTAAATTGAAAAATGATCTAAATAGAAAATTTATCTTTTAAACTATCACATCGTCCTAAATTATTGTATTTTACTTAATGTATATGAATACGTATGTATATATACTATTAAAAATATTATTAATATTATAATAAATATTATTGTTATTACTGATATTACTACCAACATTCACATTGACAAATATTAATAATAAAACACTACCCTTATTTTGATATAAATATTTATATTATATATGTATATATATATAATATACACACATAATACAAACACATTTAATATTATATATGTTTATAAATGTTAGAGGGAATGTTCATACACATATCCCCCCTTCGTAATCTATTATAGCTACCAGAAAAAAATAATCCATGTTCACCATATCCATTATCTTTCACCTGAACTTATGAATAGTCATTGCATCACATTCACACTGGAAGAAAAATAATACATCTATTTTCTCCATCTACACTACCCTTACGTACATCAACACTGAGAAACCATTATTTTACACTAAAATAACTACTGACCATTGACTCTATAGAAAAAAACCATACCCCAAATTAGAGTTAGTAATGTTTTAGACTCACCTCATTACCACTAACATAACACCACCAAATCTGAACCCTTTAACATCAATGTCATCTCAAAATATGTCGATACAATCATGTAAATAATCATAATAAAAAATATTCCCTCACCTAGGAATCCTTCTGTAATATATACCATGCATCCCCTAATATTTTCCACTTTCATCACACCATCATTAGTCATTGACTTTTCCCCCATATTTACATCATTTATCATAATCATCTCCATATATTTCAAGGACATAATGTTTATCTATAGTTCCTGATTTCCAAAATGAGATGAGATTTAAAATTCAAAAATGAAACTAAAATTTAATTAATTTTAATATAATTTATACTCATTGAACTAATAAATTCCATATAATTATTTTATTTTCAAGAAAATATAATGACAATGTATAAATTTCATTGGTGAGGGTATTAATATGTTTACTTTTGATATCATTTCATTATTCTTATTATAATTATTAATTAATATTCTTGAAAATCATGTGAAAATTTGAATTAGTTGACCTAACAATATATTGATGAATGAGAACACCAAAATGGGACATTTACTTTCCAAATCCAAATTTAAAATTATTCTAGTATGAAATGAAACATTATATCATGATAAGTATTATACTGATTCTTTAACAATTTATGGATTAGTCTATATGTTATCACATGTTACCTCTAATATATTATAAAAACCATGTAGACACAACTTAATTTATTGACTAATTAAATATTTAATTAAAATAATAAAATTTAAAAATAATATTATTTTTATTATCTACCCACTTTAATGTAAAAACCATATTATGAGATTAATAAAACCTTCCAAAACATTTAATTTTTGTAACAAAAAAAAATTAACATTTTACCCATAGAATTATAATACATTTTTTAATCAGTATAAGTGTTTCATCATTAATATTATTTATGCACGAACATATAAAACACATATTATAACATTAAATCCATAAATATATTCATATTCATAAATTAATCACATTAACACCCATATTTTACACCTTAAAAATTACACAAACAATAATTAAATAAGAAAATAAACATTAAATATACATCATTATTATGATTGATATATATTTTAAGAATTTAAAAAAATTAAATAAAATACATGATTGAAAAGCCATTGCCTCATCTAATATCTAATTGAAACATCAAAATCCAACCCATTATGCATGCCATAATGTGGAGAACCAAGAAGATGTTGTTCAATACTGACATGTGTAATACTTGTTAGATTATTTGAGTTCAGATAATAACATGAAGTGAAATAAAATGTATTATCTTAATCAATGATTTAAAATGGTTATAAATTTCATAACAAATACTAATAATTAATAATTAAATAACTTATTAATATTTATGATTATAAGCTCATGGTGATAAAAAAACCACCATTGAAATTTCACACCATCACACATCAATACAATATAATATATCAGTATACCAAAATATATAAGTGGAAAACCTAAGAAACACATCATTATATTAGAGTAAATTTTATAGTAAGTACAATTCAAGACAATTCTAATAGTGGTTTAACATCACAAAAAAATTATCTACAAAACCTCACTTAAACTGTGCATCATAACATGTTTAAATAAAAGGGTTTCACATAATTAAGAGCAAAGAAAATAGGATGATAAGAATTTATGCAATGATATTTATATATCATATATATATATTATAATTAAATATAATACCTAAATGTAATATTAAAATATATAAATGTTCAATAAGTAATGTTAACATTTATTATTTCATCGATATATTTTCACTTCAGCACAATAAAATGATCATTTCAAAGATATTACCTCATGCGTGTAAAGTCATATTATATATTTTATGGACTAATATTTTAGAAATAAATTTTCGATCAAATAAATCATTGCTATAAATCGTTGTGAATCCTTATAAAAATTATCTATATAACTAATAATGGGTAAGTCTAGTCAAAGTAAATATGTTTTATTTGATTAATATTACCATTATAAATTCATAGGATTTTCCTTCCCCACACCAATATGTTGATTTCATATTTTCATTGCCTATTTTAATAAAATATATAGAATAATATTCTTAAATTTATTTATTCATATCTTCCATGAAATTAAATAATTTAAAAAGAATAAAATTTTAATTTATCAAACATTATCTTATTAATCAACTAAAAATTAGGGAACCATTTTTTTCATCCACAATGATTACAACATACATTTAATTTTAATCACCAGTCACCTAAAATGAATGACATTCATATAATTTTTCATCATTAAATTCAATTTTATCTCATTATATTAAAAATATTTAATAAATCATGGTCAAATTGTTATTATTTCTCTGATAAAAGTTGGTACAAAAAAACACTAAAATCAAGATGGTTAATATTCATCATCAAACATCACACAAATTTCTAATATATATAAAACATCATACCTTAATGTATCCATATTTCTATAATACATTGTGAATAATAACACGGTCACCTCAATGAACTCTGAAATCCTAACTAAAACCCTAGGAAGGCACTTCACTGCTCAAGAGTTCTTAATTGAAACTAAATTATCAAAAACTAATGATTATTACACATAATGAATGTAATTTCCTAATGATAAAAAAATAGCCAAAATATAATTATTAAAATAAATTACTAATTTTACATATATGGATCACATATTATAAGGTTATACTGGTTTGACCTTATCATATTCAAACTCATAGATAATGTACCACCACAAGTTGTAATTTTATATTTTCATCAAATGTTTCTAATGTGGTATGATATCATTTATTGTAATTTTTGAATATATTTCATGATATATGAATCTACCTTGTTATTTAATTAAGCATGATCATATTTTTATTATTTGTCTAAAAATATTAATTTGTTCAACAAAAAATTAATTTTATTCCTTATTGTAAATCATGGAACATTGAACAATAATAATAAATGTTTTTACCAGTTATCCACATGATATTATCCCTCATTTTATAATATATTAAGTTCCTCATCACTCATGTCCTTAATAAATATGACTCTCTCTTGATAGAAGGTATTATCCATAATCATCAAGAAACACATAAAGAATAAATTATGAAAATAATATTGATATTCATAAAATTTGGATCTTCACAAAATAATATCAGATCCCATATCTTGGATAATAGAATCATTCCATGGGTTCCACTAATCACCATCATTCACTTTCATGCCAACTATATATCACGGTCATTAATAAAAATGTATCATAGATATATGTTCCCAAAATTGTGAATATAAATTATCCATATAATCTCAAATTGCAATGGAATCACAAATACGAATCATGCTTACACCATCATTTGGATACCATCAAGTGATTAATTACATATAAAATATCTTCCTCAAAATCAATATAACCCACTATAGTATAATAAAATATTTATCAATCAATTGATTAATTGTATTAGAATTCCCCATGTTCTTAGGAATTTGAATAATATAATGATTAATCTCATGATATATCATGTGCAGTACTACGATCGAAACAAAATCTACATTTTCCATATCATGAATTCAAATATACTTTTCTATATGAAAAATTACCACATTTAAAAAAAATTAAAATGACCTTGCTATTTAAATAGAAAAATAATAATTGAAATTTCAAAAACTATCTTATCAATTTCTCAACATTATAACCCATAAAATTAAACGTATAACAGGAAATAATGAACACATATCATATTTTGATCACTATAAATTTCATTTAAAAACCCAACAAAATCATATAATTTATTCTCCAATTTCATTGTCCAACTAGTAGGTAATGAGTTCCCTTATATTGATATTAAACTACCACAAAACACTATAAATAAGATTCTAGACTATAAATATAAACATTAATACTTTTAAAACCATCTACCATAATATAATGAACAAATAAATTTCTAACATGTACCTTACTCCAAATTTCATCCAATATATATACCTAATGATTTTATTAAACCATGTCATCACTCAACTTCACAATTTTTAATACCTTGATATTTTTATAGATTAATATTAACCCCCAAAATCCCTCAACTAATCGGAATTTAGATAGTGACTAGTTCTAATGGAATACATGTGACACCCTGACTTTAAAAAAACATTATCTTTGATATTGCATAAAACATGTACCCATTAATTTAAAAGATCAAAAAATATTCTTTTTTATGGTTGTTATAACACAACTGTTGAATTAGTGGGTATTTATATACAAAAAAGAACTATGAAATATAATTATAAATGTAATAATACATAATTTTTTTTAAATAATTATTATATTCATTATCATTCCCCAAAATGAATTATATTCAAATTTCTATTTACTATTTATTATTAGAGAATATTATAAATAAATAAAATAATGCTAAAAAATTTTATTAAATAAAAATAAAATAATTTTTAAATTCAGTATATCAAAATTAGATTTTTTATATTTTTTCATGATTTTTTTGAAAATATTTGACATCTAGTGAATAGTGGAAAATGATTATTTTATGGGAAATTATATTTTTGTTTCATAAGATTAAAAATGATCCATTTTCTAAATGGTTTAAGAGAAAATTTAGTTTTATTATATTTATATTTGTCCAATTATATTCATTGGAATAAATTTTATAGTCGATTATGATATAAACTAGTTTTATACTAAAAATGTTATTTTTCTAAAAAATTGTTATATCATTGTATTTTTGGGTTTTCATCAAATATTAATTTCTTACAATTATAAAAATTTAATCTTGAGAAATTAATTCCATATTTGAAATCAGTATGAATGAATATTTTATGATAGGGATAAAAATTTCATATGATCAATTATAAAATGTTTTTTGAACTATTGAAGAATTAATTTTGTCAGAGTAATTTTATTTTATTTTTTAGTGATGAAATAATTACCATAAATTATTTCTCTATGACAGTAAAATACTATTGAATATATTATCAAAACCATGTATAATATTTTAATAATTATAAATGAAAAAAAAATTATTGGGTAAAAATTTCAAATGAATTTTGAAGATTAATATAGAATTTTATATATTTTTTAATGATTTATATTTGAATTAGATTATCATATTAATGTTTTAAAAGCCAAATTATGTGAATAATTCCTCAAATGACTAAAAGAATAAAATAAATCAAAAAAGTTGTTATATAGAATGATAAAGAGAAAAATTTCTCATCATGTTTTCATTTTTTATGTAAATTTTACCTTATAAGAAAATTGTTACTGATTAATTTTAAAAAATGATTATTACTATAGTTGAGATTCAAATTGGTAAGATAATATATTAAATTTGAAAATAGGGTTGAAAATGAAAAATATACCTATAAAAATATTATTTTATGATTTTATAAAGATAATATATTCCTTCGACATCAGGATAATTCACTTCTGAAACATTTTACATGAGTAATACTCATATTATTTAAAATAACTCGTATCATTTCAATCATAACATTTATAAAATTTAATATTAATAAATATTTTATTTAATGATTGAAAATTCATAAAAATAAAAAATAGGAAAAATTAATGGTATACAGATTAAAATAACAACCATGGTATATTTTTTGGATACTGGTATTTCTATGGAATATTTTTTGATATCTAAAGTGTAAGAAACATTGGTATCATATTAATTTACAAAAGGGTAAATAAAGGGTTAAAACCAAGAGATCATTGTGAAGAAATATCAAAAAATAGTTCAAATTTTATTTAATGAGTTGATTAAGACTCACCCACGTATTATAGTTTAATAATGTAAATTTAAATCAATTTTTACATAAAAATTAATTTATATTATTTTAATATTTAATATAATTCCATGAGTTTACGTCCCCTCACATTTTAAATTGATCCCCTTCCTCACTCCTCATAACATAATTTGAGGATTCAATCATAAAAAATCACTTCTATAATACCCTAATAGATTCCATTAATAAATTATAGATCTTACTCTTTTTCCAAAATAGAATACTTTTAAGGTATAATGTTTAATCCCTAGAGGTTTCTCAATTAAGAGGTATAACTATTAACAAAAAAAATTCATCTTATTTCCCATCATAAATCATTTAAAAATATAACCAGAATTATAATATTTAGAAATAATTTTCATAAATATATTAAATTTTTATAATTAATAAAAAAACACCATTATTCATTTTATTCTATTCTGTTGGAAAATGTTAATGTTGCTTGTGTATATATGTGGACTACAACATCCAAAAAATTATGTGAATGGATCTTTACTTTCATATTTCATGGATGGTAATAAGGAAAAAATTAATTGATATATATGAAATATTAGATATAATAGTTATTATATTAATTTTAATTATTATTTTCTATTTATTCATTATATTTTTTGAAAATTGACAAAAACGTTCATGGAAAAATACGATTTACCATCTCCCAGAATGGTGTAATAAATTTTATATATTTATATGTTATAGGTTAATATAAATAGATATATAATGAATATATAAAAGTTTTATAACATTTTATACATTTTTTAGACAATTTATCCACGATCAAATATTAGGGAACCAAATAATTGAATATAAACAATCAATAAAAACAAATTAGTTACACCGAAAAATGAAACTTTTATTAAATAATTATTAAAATAGTGAGTTAAAATATTATAAGGGGTAAATTTATTATATGATTAATACGAACATGATATTATTTAATGTTTATAATAAATATAAAATATTAATACATGATTCTAGATATAACTGTATGAAAAAAAATCTTGGGGATATTTTGTTCATCTCACTTATATTATTTGATGGTTTGCTGAATCTCCCTCTTTCCTCTTTTGAGTTTTCGGAAGCCTCAGCCCTGTTGAATCTCACTCTGGTGGCTCGGTTCAAGCACATGAGGCCTTCTGTTGATGATTTCGACTGCTTTGTCTTCGGATCTTGGGATCTTCAAGATAGAGTGGGGGTTGGCTTACTAGACAGTAAGAAAATCATGATTAGGTTCGATTCAGAGGAAGACCTCATCTGAGCTTAGTCGAGGGCTCCTCACAGCTTCAATGGATCTCACTTTCTTCTATTGCGTTGGTCTTTCGATCTCCATATGAACCGCGACACACCTTCCATAGTGATTTGGGTATGTTTCACTTCCCTTCCTTTACCGTTCCAAAATCCTTCGATTATATGAATGTTGGGCAATATGATTGGTAGATACCTTTGCTCGGATAGTCTTACTAAGGCGGTTCTCCATCTGGTGAACCCCCGGGTGTGTGCGGAAATGGATGAATCCCGCATCCCCTTTGATTATTTTTGGATCACTATCGGTGAGGAATATCGATGCAAACATACAGTCATTTATGAGAATTGGACCAAGTTTTGTGGATCTTGCAAGAGATTGGGCCATTCGGTTGAGGTTTGCTAAAGTGAACGTCAGTCTCGGTTGATGCAGGCTCACAGTAATGGGAATTCTGCTTCTATGAGCACTGAAGATGGTGCTTTTAATCGTGTTAAAGAGGGTCTGGTTTCGAGAGATGCGGAATAGGTTGACAAAGGATGGGGTACCCATTATTCTGGTGCTGATGGGGCTGTAAATCCGTCGAGACCTCGTAGGGTGTATTTTGAGGAAGACCCGGCCCCTGAAGCTTCTTGTGTTAAGGCGATATAGGATAATCCATTGGTGTCTAAGGTGTTTCAAAGGTTAAGGAGGGACTTGGGGGTACCTGATGCTTCCATGGGTGGTCTGGGTTCTGAGCAGAGTGAGGAAGGAAGAGAGGTCAGTGTTGCGGAGGATTTCACCACGAGTGCTAAGGCTTCTAAATGCCTTGATCCTCTGGCCAAACCTTTTATAGCTTTGAGTAACAGGGTTTAAGGGTTTTCTGAAGACTTGTTGGATGCGGGTTTGGAGGAGGTTGTTATGGTAGGAGGTGATGTTGGTCTGGAGAACCTGGATGACCAGTAGGTTGAACATAGGGTGCATGATCCAGATTCGGTTGCTGAAGAGGGTAGGGAGGATCATCAGGTCAAAAGTCTGGGGCAGGAAGAAGGTGTCTTGAATGTGGATAACAATCATAATGGGGCAAGGTGCGGCCCTTTGGTAGAGAGCACGGACCAGAGGCTGGGAGATAATGTCAAACCACTTTTGAAAAATGCTACTACTGAGGATTGGCTCCCCCCTCTGATGGTGTGTAATACTCCAGTCCAGAATCCGGGGAACAACACAGAGTTTGCTGCTGCTGCTTTTAGGGAGTGAGGTGGAATTGGAAGGGAGGATTCTGGGGCAGGGAAAGAGAATGTATGTGGTCCAGTTGGTCACTCATTCAGTGATGTTGTTAAAAGTGTGAATCAAATGATGGCAACAGCTGACAGACCTTTGTCTGCTACACCAAGAAGAAGACCAAGGATGGACTACTCATTTCTTCAGAGGCCGATGCAGACTAGATTTTCATCAAAGAGGAATAACAAGGTGACTTTGGCTTTTAAAAAGGGTAGCATGACCATGAAGGCAAACCCAGATCAATCTGTTATCGAACAACTTAGGAGTTGGGTTCAAAGTGGAAGTTTTTGGAGGCATCCAGAATCGGAATTGGCTACCGGTGAAGAGGACTCCTTCTTGGGATGCGGAGACGAATTTGGTTGTTATGATGTGTAAGCCTGTGTTGTTTTATGTTGTCTGACATGTCTATGGTTGTAAGTTTGGGTACTGAGAACCCATAAACCGGCTTCTAGAAATGTAAATGAATTGTAGATCAAACTAGGGATTATTGTATTAGATACTTTTTAATTTTTATTGAGAATATGAAATGAGTCATTTTTAATTTTTACGGTATGAATATAATTTTATAAAATCATAAAAACTAAATCAAATTATTTTTCCTAAAATATATTCAATTTTTATTTTAAAAAAATGTTTTTTATAACATTTGGAAATGTAGTATACTTTAAATAAGTTGTATCAATGTCATAAGTGTATATTCCTAAGGAAATGTTACATTGATAGATTAATGGAATTTTTCATATATGATAACATTCTTTGATGTCTATTATTCTTTATTGTGGTTGGTATATAATGATACAATTAACCTTCATTCTTTGTATAGATTAAGATAATGATCAATTTAGGATGATTCTATGAATCCTATTTGTTTTGAATAGGTAAATTATATTATATTGAAACCCTTATGAAACACTTTTATTTCCCAATGGTTATGTCATAATGTTATGCTGAACTTTTTTTTGAATCCCATTTTTATTTTTTGAGTAATGATGTGATGAATGTTTTATAAACTTTTTGAACACGTATGTATAATTTTATTTATGTGATGGGAGGGAACATAATTATGTATCCCTTAAATGAATTTGTTAAAGATGGATATATCATGAGATAATAAGTACAATTATGGGGAGTGAACCCAGTTTTATAATTGAGTCTTCCCACTTTGATTTTAATGGGATTGAACAATTTCAAATGATATAATGGAAAAAATGAGAGATCCAAATCTACTACAATAGCCTTGGGTGTAATCCTTTAATAAAGAAAATATTTTCTTTTCATTTTTATATGTCATAATTTTATGTATTATGCCAATACTAATGTTTTATGATTCAATAATGATTCATTTATGATTCATGTACTATAAATTTTCATTATTTATTGCATGACCCATTATTTTAATCTATTATATACATTTGAACTTGATAAAATGATAAACACAAGTAGTTATACTATTACAAAATTGTTATACTAATGTGATCATTGATATCTCCGAGTTAACTCTTAATTACCATATAAGGTCACCCTTTCTTTTATTTCCTTTTTTTATGTCATGAAGGATGGATAAAACTATGAAATGTTTTATAAAGTTGTTATTTATGAATATATTAGTGTAAGGTAATATATATCAGTTATGAATAATTGTTTATGTTCCCAAGTTTCCAAACAAATAAAATGTTTTGGTTTTTATATGCATGGTAATGTAATTAAATGAATATTATTTTATTGAAATTTAATATCTATATATGGAATTTATTGTCCATTATTATTGGTATTATAGAAAGTTTTAGACAATATTACGACTTTAGAATTGAATAATCTTACTTAATACTATAGGGCTATGCCTAATTATAGGATCACAACATAATGACTAATTCAGTTATAAATTATGTATTCTTCCTACAAATCCATATCCCTTTACATAAAAAAGTGTATTTCTTTTTGGAACTGATGAATCTGTAATTAATATCCACAAAAATATTTGGTCATGTGTGTCATGGCCATCATTTAATTTCATGGTCAATATGAACTTAAATAGAAACCTGGTTTGACAATCATGGGGGATATTCTTCGGTTTACACCCATTAAACATATGAATAATTATGAAGTATTTAAATAAATGATATTAAATTATTGGAAAGTATAAACAAATTATTTCATATATTAGATAGAATGTGTTCCGATATAATCCTATGAATGATTATTCATGGATTTTGGATTCATCAGTTGGAATATTGTTTCTAACATGATATTTTTTGTTTTCAGCCAATGGAAGAAAATTGGGTTATTCTTATTGACACATAATTTGTTGGAAAATGGAATTGTTTTACTCATGAGGAATCATATGAAATAGGAGTAGGAAGAAAAAACATTGTGATTATACCCAATCATCTATACCATCATATAATTATCAAAATAAACCTTGTTGACCTACCTAACATACCTTTAAAGTAGAAAATGGGGTTTCATGAAGGCCATGAAGTAAATAATAATTATCATCTTACATTTATAGTATATGTGAAGAATCAATTATTGAAATATCGCAATATAATGAAAAAATATTTAATTAGTAGAATGTGAGGGCATGTTCTATGTAATTTTTGGGAAAATTGAATATTTTGATGGATGAATAAGAAGTCAATCCCAAGGTACAATTTACATATAAATGTATTAGATGTGGTGAATTATGGAATTTCTGAACCAATTCCATAATCCATTGGTTAATTGGTACACCATAAATTTTTTTACCGTATTCTAATCAATTTTGTGAAAGTATTTGAGTGTTTATTTATTGGGATTCAGTAATTATGTTTCATATTTTTTATATAAATTATATAATAGATATATAAATCATGAAACATAAAATGATTATTAAATATCATTTTTAGTTTTTTTGAATTTAAAACACATTTTGAATTGTAGTGATAACCATGAAAAAATAATTTTGATGTTAGTTGAAAATTTTACATGGGATAAATAAATTAATTTAAAAATGAAATAAATGGGATAGTATTGGTTAAAATGAAATAAATTTAATATTTAATGACAATATGATTTATATCTTCATTAATGAACATTATTTGATTATTGTATTCATAGAATGTCTTCAACAGCCTATGATTAAATTTGAGGAATAGATATAGTGTTTATTTTGAGAATAATATTGGATTTTTTTATGTTATATAATGTGTTTTGGATACCATCATGAGTTTATTTGTTAATGATCTATTATCTGTTCAAATCCAAGGATTCGCCATTAGACGTTTTATGTGTTGGGATTTTTAGTTTGTTTTTTATTTTTACTGGGTTTTTAAAAGAATAATATGTCGATGCTTTAAATAACACATTGGTTTATATATTTTTATTTTTTATTTAATTTCGATTTATAGGATAATAATAAATAGATATTCTTAATAATTTAAAGGTTATTCCATGATAAGATGACATTTTTAGAGATTAATATGTAAAAGATAATAATTTCCATTACAAATATTATTTAAATTAGAGTCATGGTATTTTGTTGAAGTTAATTAAGTTACAAAATTATATTGTGATTTATCATTTTATTGCTGATATTTTCTGCAATGTTTCATTAGGTCGAGGTATATGTAACTCTTTTGTTTAACATGATTAATTATTTGGTATGATTAAAATTAGATTTTTGGGGATGTAAACAAAGGTGCGATATCACATTTTATGTTAAAAAATTCTTTAGCATTGAGGTAAGATTTCATCTATGTGTGGTGATTTTCCCCACCACAATTTGTGGGCCTTGATGATTCTGTTTTTCAAGGTGGTCCTTGGATGTTCATAAAGGTAAGGAGAGTCCGGCTGCAGTGGTATGGATCAAATTCCCCAGGCTTCCACTGCCCTTCCAAAACAATGGATTCCTCAAAGTTATAGGAGATTCTCTTGGGAGATTTCTCTGCTCGGACGTCAGGACCCAGAGGTATGCAGATACCTAAGTGGTTTGTATATCTATAGAATTGGATCTCTCTCATGTGGTGCCGACCAACCTAGTTCTCCGAGTGAAAGAATTCTTCTGCTAGATCTAGGACATATCTTACCTGATTTTTCCGGTTTTCCTCTCGCATTGTCTTCTTCAGGGCCATTCCTTATGGGTATGGCGGCATCATAGCCAGTGTTGGCGTCACAATTATTCCCAATCCTGAGGGGTCAGAGGCCTACATTTGGCTGTTTCCATGGAGTTCCCGCAGGGAGGGGGTACGATGTTTGAACAGGTTTTGGGATAGCTCCCTCTTGCCATTCCCCCTCCTCCAAATATTGTTAATACTCTAGGTCCAGTGCTGGAAGGTGATTCTAAGGCATATTGGTCCATAGTTCCCTATGTTCCAAGGTTGTTTCCACTCAGCCTGGCTGGTGAGGTCTCTCCAGCTACCCCTACATTTTTGTTTGTAAATGGAGGTCTTAGTCTGGCTTCTGTCTGCGGGCTTCTTCCCCGACCATCTGGCATGATGTTTCCTCCTTGAGATTTAATCCGGTCTCGATGTAATTATAATAGAGAAGAGGCCTCTTTTAAGGTGACTCATATGTCTTTGGATGACCCTTTTGATGGGTCCCCCTCTTCTCACCCCTCTAATTCCATCATGGAGTTCACATTGGATTACCCTTCCAGAGGGTGAGAAGGCGCAACGATGGGTTCTAAATCCTCCCTGGTTAATATGAGAAGACTATCATCCCTAAATTTGGACAAGTTTGTATCCTATTTTGATCCAAGGACCAATATGAAAGGTTTTCGGATAATATCACATGCCATGAAATTAATAGCGAGGCATTCCTGCAACATTTAAAAGGTAACCCGTTCTGGAGACAGTCCCAGAACACTATTTCCCAATGATTCCCATCTTATATGAATTTCCTGTGGAATTGGAGCCCAGATTAAGACAAACTTCTTGGACACGATAGTTAACAACCATAATTTATCTATGGTTTCTATTCTTGAACACAAGAAACACCTGTCCAAAATTGTGGATTTCTCCAGGACTCCAAAAATGTATGGCTTCATCCATGCTGAAACTTCCAACTGGAATATTTGGATCATCTGGCATAGCAGTGTTCTGGGTGAAATGGTATAATTCGGGGACCAATTTATTACAGTAAAGGTGACACTTGGTAATCATACTTTATTTGTCTGTTTTATATATGTAATTTTCGACCCTCAACAGCGCACGACCCTATAGAATGAACTCAATGGCTTTCATCATGGAAATATTACATGGATAGTGGGGGATATTTCAATGTGGTTTTTGACCCTGAGGAGCAGAACGGGAGAGGCCCCTTCGCCAGGTGAGCCAACCATGACTTCTCCCAATTTAAGGATGGCAATGATCTCCCAGATCTTGGATATTCGAAGACAGCATCACATGGTTCAAAAATCAAAGGGGTAACTGCAGATTAAGGAGTCACGTGGATAGGTGTTTTGTTAACATGCATTCCATCTTCATGTACAATAACATTCAGGTAGTTCACCTACCACATGGAGTATCAGACCACTCCTCGCGCTTTCTCAAATTGTTTTCTAGACCAGATCAACTGGGTCATTTTAAATATTATCGGCACTGGGAGGACATTCTGGAGTTCCTTGATCTAGTTATATATGCATGGACTGCTCCCCCATAGGGCCACACATGGAGTGAATTTCATAATAGATTGAAGAAGATCCAGGTTCTCCTTTATATTTGGTCTAAATACCTTTCCCTTCTTGTTATGATTTGGATTCCACCTCCCATGATTTTGATTGTATTGAAATGATACTAGAGGATGTTGGGAGAAGATGTTTGAGACCCCAGCTAATAAGAAAGAGAATCGCGTGGACAAGATTATGAAATAGTATCACCTTTCCTGGGAGAAGGTGAGGATTAAATGGATGAACAAGGGAGATATGAACACATCATATTTTTATGCATGAATTACGGAGAGGAGAAGGTGGGTTAAAACGTACATATTGCAGGATGATGGTGCCTTCACTGAGGACCAACTTGTTGTGGGTGATCTTGTAAACTTTCATTTTAGTGATATGCTCTCTAGTCCTATTACCCAACTGCCTAATGGTTACCCTGGGGAAAATACTGATCCTGTTGATTTGATTCCTAGGTGTCTTTCAATCTGGGACAATTATGGTCTGGAGGCTATTCCTCAAGAGAGAGAGATAGATTGAAGAATCCATGATGAATCAGAATACAGATAATGCATCATGTCCAAATTGCTTCCCTATCTCCATTTATAGATCTACATGGGATTTTGTGAAGGATTAGTTAATTGCGGCTGTTCAAGACTTATTTTGGGGTGGCCACTTACCCCGGGTTGCATGCTCCACTTCTGTTGTGTTGATCCCCATAATCAAGAACCTCACATCAATCATTCATTTTCGTCTTTTGAGTATGTGCAATGTCCCCTACAAAATCTTGGCCAACATAATCAATACCCTTATGTATCTCCACCTCCCCAAATGGATCTCCTCAGAGCAGCATGGATTTTGTCAAGGGGAGGTATATTCCGGGGGAGATTGCTTTGGCCCTGGAAATGATATGGGATATAAACAATTAACCCCTTGGGTAAAATGTGGTTATCAAACATTATTTGAACAAGGCTTATGACAACATTGAATGGAGTTTCATTAACAAATTGCTGGCAGGCATGGGTCTTTCTTCTTGGAACATTGACATTATTTTTCGATGTATTAGTTCATCGTGGCAGGTGATAACATTCATGGGAAATAATTATTGGTTCTTCATGCATAAATGTGGTTTAAGGCAAGGGGAGCTGATATACCTAAGTATCTTTATTATTTCCCATGTTGTTTTTAGTCACCTCATTAATAGAGGCCTCACTAATGGTTGTATCCTCCCATACTGTCGGAGGATGATATCCCCTTCGGTGTCCCACCTAGTGCTCGCGAACGAATACATTGACTTTAGGAATGCTGGGACCAGATCGTTAAGGGGATTAAACTAAATTTTGGAAGATTATGGTCATTGTAGTGGTCAGAATATTAATATGAATAAGATAAACTTTTACATCTATTGCTCGTGCCCCTCTAGTAGGGTCTATTATGTGAGGCACATCTTTGATATGCATATAGGGGAGTTCACCATGGATTATTTGGGGACTCTTCTTTCATCAAGAAGACATCACATTCAAGACATTAAACCCTTATCAGTAGGATTATGGGCCAAGTTCTTAACTGGAAAAACTATACTTATCTTTTGTAGGTAGGATTACACTAGTGAACAATGTGCTCCCCACCACCCCAGTTCATGCCCTCTTGGCCATCAATGTCACAAAAAGTGGAATTCATAAAATTGATTGAGTCCTAGATAACTTCATTTGTGATCCTTTATTGGAGGGTAAAAGGCACTAAGATTCAGGGAGCAGGATGGCTCGACCAGTTAATGAAGTTGGTATTTGTGTTCATAGCATGGAGGAAACCATTCAAAGCATGCATGAAAAATTGGCATGGGAGGTTTTGGAGAACTGCACACTTTGGGGAAACATTATGAATGACAATTATGTGGGGGATTAGGTGGTTTTGGATGATCATGTAACTACCTTATGGTAGTAGATTGGTCCCATGGTAAATTCCATTAATCCTCAAGCCAGCTGGATCATTGGGAGAGGAAACATTTTGTTCTGGCCCCAAAACTAGAGTAGATTGATTATTGGCTACTCGGGCTGTCCAACCACTAGATTTACCAACAGATAGGTGAGTCATCATCTCACCATCTTAAAAGTGGTTCTCAATAGTGACCAGTAGATTCAGTTTGACCTCATCGAGCAGAAATTAGATCCGGATTGGTGTGTCTTCACTCCATCCTCTTCTGGTTCATTCATGTCAAAGGACTACGGTAGGACTCCTATCGCACAGGAACCGGTAGATGCATCGATGTATACACTTTGGCTCAAGAATATTCAAACTAAATTAAATTTACTCACTTGGAGAATTAAGAATAAGGTTTTCTCCATTGATTATAATGTCCGGCGGTGTGGTGTTTCCATTACCATCCATTGTGTTTTCTCTAGGAGTCATAAGGATGAATGAACGAGCCACATTTTCTTTGAAAGTGTGTGGGATCGTGAGGTATGAAATTTCTTCTTGGGGTTTACTACTATAACTTTTTCAAATCATTCTTACCAAACTATTCTGGCTCAATGGTATATTGGTTCGGGAGAGGGGGGTCCAGAGAGAACATCTCGCACAATTATTCTGCAATTAGGATTCTGGTGTTTGTGGAAGGTGGGGAACATGCACATTCATGCAGGGGTGGTGTCGTCAGGCCATTCTATTATTATCAGAACTACTTAATTGATTTTGGATATGGGTTATCTGCTACCTAATTAGAGGGAAGACCCAGCCTTGCAGAGGATCTGTGTAGGTTCTATCAGTCATCTGGGAAGTGGGCGATCCTTAAGAAAGTGGATTTTCTATACGGCTCCAGCTATGTGGTTTAAGGTTAACTCGGATGGGTTCGGTATCTCTAGTGTTCTGTGAGGTGGGGTATTGGAGCGTGAAATCAGATTATCGGTTTTACTTGATTTCACAGCTAGTTTGAGAGTGGGATCAACTCTTAATGTGGAGGAATTGGCCATACTGTTAGGGCTTTGTGTGTGGAGACAACGCCGCATGGATATCTGGGAAGCTGAAACTGATTCACTTATTTTACACAATGCTTTGCAGGGTCTTTGTATGATCCCCCAGTCAATTTATTATATAATCAAAAAATGTCCTGGCTTCCTGTGTGATTATACTCATGTAACCCATATACTCATGTAACCCATACCTAGCAAGAGGGAAACAATGTAGCAGACTACCTGGCATCACCTGATTTTTCTATCCGTGATAACATAGTTTTTCACAATCTGAGCAGCCTGTAGCCAGTGTGGATCCACAACAATAAAGGGGATGCCCTCATTATCCATTATTTTAGACCCCCTTGGTGTTTTGTTTTTTTGCATGTCTTTATGGGCATTTTTTAATGTACTTATATTTTCTATGAATAAAAATGTAAATGATTATGATGATGATGTATAATATTTTATTTATTCTCATGAAGGTTTATACATTTATGATATTGTCACAAAATGTGTTAACTATTTTAGTTTTAATTAATATATAATGATATGATGAATGAATTATTTTCTAATTTAGATTATGTTAACTATTAGTTATTGATGTTACTTCTTCATTCATTAAATATTAATCTTGAATTCTCTTTGTTTTAAGAAAGCGATTATATTCTATCGGAAATTGAATAATGGTATACTTGTCCAAAAATTATATTTCTTTTTTTTCATTGATTAGATGGTAATGGAATTTAAATAATCTATGAAAATGTGCCTAAAAAGTAATTTCATTCTATTATATTAAATAATATTGAATTGGTTATCTTATCAAACCACATTGAGTTATGGTTTTCAAGTAATTAACATTCTTATGATTGTTCATTTGCGTGTGATCAATGTTCTCTATCAATCCCTATATTTATTTAGATATTCATTTTTTACTATATATATATATATTTATTTATTTATTTAAATCACAATATATTTTGCCTATTTCGAAATAGAGTTTTTTATTATTCTATAAGAAATTCATATTTCCCTTTCCACTATTTAATGGTATTTTTAGCAAAACTTTTTATGATGTTTTAAAAATAGGAATTCTCAAATATCAAACCCTTTATTTTTAATGACTTGTTAAAATGAAATGGATTGTATTTATTATGAGGTTGGGGGGATTTGTAACATATTGACTAGGGTTCCACACTCAATTACCCCGAGCTGGACTGCTATATCACCTCAAACGCACCCCCAGCACCCCCCCCCATATACTAGAGGCTGATGGCAAAAAGCAAGGGTCCAATATTTACCATAGGGAGACTATAACCACTTCATCAGAGTAATACCATAGTGAGAAAAAAATTAATACATTGGCCAAAATGATTCCAATATCACATGATCAATAAAACATGGATACAATATTCAAAACTATATAATTAGATATGCCATTCCATTTACGTGTTATATGATAATATGAAATCCCAAAATAAATAGACACTGAAAACTCCCAAGAGGCCCTAACCCACATCTGGCTTCCTCATCTATGCTCTATCTTGACTTGACCATCAAATATTAGGCCATTTACCATCCCCAAAACAATGAAATATATATGGGTGCTAATCGGACAACCCAAGTAGGATGTGAGTACAGTATACTATGCCACCACCAACAATGTCTAAAACTACATATAGTTAAAATAGTGTAAATTGTTGTATAATGAAAAAATTGAATCAATTTTATAAAATTTTATTTCTATTCTATTTCTATTTATTTAACAACATAAAATACCCGATTCTTCGGTGCACCCAAACAATCATTACCTACATTGGCCCATTCTAGAGTCTGAACTATTTCACATAACCAATTCACAATTTATTATAAAACACATTCTCTCACTATCAATTCCATTGCATTTTTAATGTATAATTCGAACCATGGTATAATGTCGATATTTCTGGTCATGGTCATTATAGCTAGGGCCCCATGGGATTTTCATGTAGTAGTTTTTGTCCTACAATCATTTATCAAACAATTTACCACTTTTGTTTTTGGAAGAATAATACCATGTGCCACAAAAATTTATTAATGAATTTTCCACAATTATAATGGATGTATCAATACATGTCCATCACATGTTTATCAGTCAATTTATCTCTATGGCCATTGAAAGTTGGAGACCAAGTCCGACACATGAATATCACACAATCACAACCTTCAATTAATTAATTCAAATATTTATTAATCTAATTAATCCAATTGAATTTTCAATACAATTTCCATTAATTAATTCAACAACTAACTAGCCCAATTCACCTTAATTTTTATTCTAAATAATAAATTAATTACTACATCAATTAATTGACTCAATTACATATTCATAATAACCCACAAATCAATTCTATAATCTTGCAATCCCATTAAATAAATTTTATAATCAAAATATTCTACATGAATTATTTTTGAAATTTCATAATCAATTCATATTCCCAATATCTGATAATTAATTAAACAAATAATTGTTCAATTCACAATCCCAATAACCCCAATTTCACAGTTTTGTAATTAATTAATTTACCAAAATAATTAATTTAATTCATGACACATAATTTCCAATCACAAAATTTAAATTCTATATTTATATGCATGTAATTGAAATCAAGACTATGGTATTTTAATAATAAAAAACCTGCATAAAAATCATTGAGAAAATTTCACTGATGGAAATTCCCAATTGAATCGGAATGATCATGAACATGGAGATAAATAAGATCTTTATGTAATAAATATATCCAGCATCAAATGAATAAATATACTAAAATCCTTGATCTGGATCCAAAATTCATAAAACAAGATTCTACTATAATAGATATATATCCAATAAAACATAGAATTAATTCCCTCAAAATAACTAGGGATCTATGGGATGTATGAAAGAAACTGTAGAAGATAAGATCTTCTTATAGAGAGAGGATCATATCTTTAATCCAAAAATTGTATCATAATGATCAAATGTCATAAGCCCTATATATTCATCCATGAGCCTAAAAGAATGAGATAATATGATTAGGTCTAGGTTGGGGTTGATTAAGGGTTAATATGTGGGTTTGGGTAATTTTAAAACCAAATATTGCATTATTTAAAAAACCTATGCATGGTTTCCTATGTTGCGTCATGGTGTTCAAGACCATGAACCCAAACAGTGTGCCTCTTCTAGTGGGGGGGGGGGGTCATAGTAATTACTAAGATGGTTCGTTTTATGGAAAACTATTTTTTATCTCTGAAATCCCACTCACTGAGGGGGTGCATGGTTTGTTAGGCAACCGAGAATATTTTGGGATAACCATATGCCATCCATGCACTACCAACCATCAATAAAATATTCTAAAATTGTATACCAAAAACATTCACGATAAAAAGAAAAAAATAATATAATCATTACTAGAAAATGTAATACCAGAAACCAAGCATCAGATATCTCTTAAAAATATTTGGTTCTTATAATCACCCAATCTTATAATAAATCATCCAAAAAGTATACTAACAAGATTATCAACAATTTTGAGTAAAAAAGACCACGCCCTTGATCTCACATATCTGCTTCCCTATACAAATTTTTCTTCTCAACATTCTGATGTTTCCGCAATACATGATATATCATCACAATCTTTTCCATGAACACTTTCTCACTATTATCCAACACACATATCAAATTCCTCTCAAAGGTCACATTAGTCTCATGCTCATTG
The DNA here is from genome assembly GCA_963277665.1 of Viscum album. Lineage (NCBI taxonomy): Eukaryota > Viridiplantae > Streptophyta > Magnoliopsida > Santalales > Viscaceae > Viscum > Viscum album. Next base: position 1,068,178,651 of record OY728157.1, on the reverse strand, counting down.
TCATCCATATAGATCACATGATAAGGGTCACAATGATAAATCTATAGCCGTGACATGTAAAATACATAATTCATAGCACTATACCTCTATTAGATGTCTAATAAGTATACAAACAGCTTTATTCATTCAACAACCTCTAATGATCCAACATCCATTTGCAGAATCTTTCCTGATCTCCATATAGCATAGTAAAAAATTCAATGAGATACTAGTAAGAATACATGATCACCCTTGGAAAACTCTAGGAGTCATCGACATTTATTATCCAATGAATTCTATGTAATTTATACCGTAATCATACATTTCCGAATCAGATGAACCTGATCCAATATCTCCAGTATGTGACTCGGGCTAATGAATTGTGACTCACTTGCCTCAATCTAGCATATATGTGATTTTCAAGGAATAACATAAAGATCCTCTTATAGTTCCATCCTATTATATTCATGATAACATTTTCATATAAAAATACCACCATGAAAAGTGATTCTCCCAAGATAAATCAAATTTAATGACACCAGCCTCAGCCATATCCATTAGCACCTTTATAGTATGTTCCAACCGCTTATCTATTTGTTGGTGAAACTCCATACTCAATAAAACACATGTTCAATGATCCTACAACAATATCTCAATGAAGCACGAAGTAAATTGTGGTTAATGGTCAGAAACAATATTCTATGTAACCCCAAGAATAGAAACATTATCTCTAACATATAAGTCTCTCAACTTCTATAATGATAATATCACCTATACCTGCATGAAATGTGAATCCTTTTTCAAACAGACTACATTCACCCAAAAAGAATCATTCTTCTCAGCCATCATCAGGAGTCATAGATGAAATAATATGGTAATTTTTTCCCAATTCTATTCTTGAATGAGAAATCGATATAGTAAACCACTAGGTCATTGATACTTGGTCTTCACCTATTGAAAGGTATAGTGTCATGTCCTGAATTTTTCTATTTCATTTTTAATTCCTATCAACCAAAAAATTATTTATTGGTCAATGTTATTTTTGGTGACACATGGATGAACCACCCATTTCTATGAATCAATTTCATGCACTATCTCCTCTAAAATTCTCATAGGAACAATATCTAATATCATAACGATGTTTATCTCATCATTATTTATGCTAATATATGAAGGGGACTCCCCTTTTTTTATGGACTTCTAGGAAGGACAAACATTCCCTATCCTTGTACAACCTATTTCTAATCCACCTCAAAAAGTGTTTATTCCACTAAAACTAATATGAGAGTGATCTACATCTGACCCTACATAACCACAACATGCATCTTAGAAAGAAGAATCGTAACCTCTCACTCAGTTATAAACTCTTAAATAGGTGGAGTCTGAGAATTCATGATTAGATAATCCACAAAATGGATTTCCATTCTAGGTTTATATTGTAGATCAAGGTTGAATGATTCCTTATACTCAACCTATATCTATTGATGGAGATTAAAATCTCATTGTGAAAATATATACTTCCTGATACTATGAGAAGTATTTATAGAAAAACATTCCCTCAACATATAATGCAACCAATAAATGATAAAATAGACAACTAAATCTAATTCAATGTTGTGCGTAGGGTAGTTCTGTTTATGTGAAATCAACTACCATGAATCATACACAAATACTCGATCTCCCTATATAATAACTGCCAAAAACCCTACTCCATACATTCCACAAGACACCATATACTGCACACATGTCTTGGGTAGGATCAATATTACTGATTTTTTAATGAATTTATTCAGATCATATAAGGTATTCTAAAATGATCTAGACCATTATAAAATTCTCACCTTCTTGTTTTATCTAGAAATAGGTGATTCAAACTTGGAAAAGTCATGGATGAACCTCTGATAATATCTAGTTAATCCTAAATAGCTATGGATTTCAAAAACATTCTTGGGTTGCTCAAAAGAATCAGCTGCCTAAACATTCTATGGACCATATAACAAACCATCCTCTTAGATGATGGTACCATTGAAGTGTACATGGTCAATCCAAAAATGACCATGATATATATTGGTATTTAGCTAATTCTATCATATTTTACTCATGATGATTTAAATATTATGGAAACCATTGTCATGAGTCATGGAATACACCCATTTTAAACCACAAACACTGCCACAAACGGATCCATATATGAATGTATGATATGGAACCTCAAGACTATTAATTTTAATGATGAATTCATCAACTCCAATGGCATTATGAAAAAATAATATAGGAAATAACTACTTATGAATATTGTATGAGGTGTATCAGAAAGTAAAATTTTCAACCGAGGATACCATGATGTCATGTTGATCCTGGAGAAAACACAATCTCCTATCATCAGGTAAAATTTATCCCTGCTATGTGAAATAGGGTATTAATTACTCATAGTCATCTTGTTCAACATCTGTTAATAAAGAAATAGGTGCAATTTCCTATTATCCATCTTTTATAAATATATTTTAGAACCTAGATGTGATGTACTCAGATGGATAAAACCATTATCCATCAACTCTTCCATATGAGGATTGATAACATGATTCTCTCTTAGTGACATTCATTATGTTGGAATACAAACATGTTCACCCCCTATATGAAATAAAACATCAAACTAAAAACACAGGTGGTATTCTCCCACAGGCGCTGCTAAAATGCCCCTTATCATTCCACTTCTACAACCCACTATCCAAGCCAAAAATACTTTTCACCATAAAGATATGTAAAATTGACTCTGATATGGTAACAATCAATGTGCTCTCATTATGCAAACAACTATTCCTTACCCATACATAGTTTGTATCCTAACTTGTTACGGATATAAAGATCCCAACTAAAATTATACTCCACAACATTAGGTGAAAACCCCTTACATCAATAAATGTTACTCAACATTACTCACAATGGTGTATCTATCATCATAACCACACCCATGAACTACACCTCTAGGCATAAACCATTAAAAATTTGTGTATAAATAAAGGAATGGGAGGTATAAACATCAAACTAATAACTCAAATGTGTAGAAGATACAATGATAATAACTACCATAGTCAAAGGTCCATCCTCACTATCCACCAGTGTAGGAAGAAAGACATGAAACTGTACTACCCATCTCCCATGAGATACAGACCGAGTCCCTCATGTTGCAGGAGCCTAATTATATGAACATGATGACTCTGATGCTCTATGTCAATCACCTCTACCTCTATAGTAATTAGAACTCCAACTATTAGACAAATAGGGTATATAAGATCCCCTTTCTACACTATAGATCTTCCTAGATACTCCATCATGATATATCTTCCATGAGTTCCTCTAGATCATAGACAACTATCCTATCTAGTCATAGCCTTGGCACTCTACTGGTGGCAAAAGAAAATATCTTAGGGTGTGTTTGGAGCTACCACACTGGTGAACGATCACATGAGTAAGGTCATATGTAACTGACCCATACCCATGGATAATATTCATTCTATCACTATGTATAATATTATCATAGTGATCTTTACATCTCTTGGAATTTATACTTCTTAACTATGTATAAGGAACCACATATCATCCACTCGAATCCCCCTTCCAGTTCCCCTCAGATATGCGAGTCATATTTACCACTTCTGAAAACTTATTTAGATGTATTATATTCACATGGGTCATAATTTAACATTTAATCCCATAATGAATCTTATGTTACATAGTTTCATCGTCCCCCTCCAATTATAGAACATTAATCTACAAATTTTTAAGCCATCTATAATTGTCCATCATGGAGACACTCCCTTGTGTTAACCACATGAACTCAATTATTGTCTCTTGACTCAATGTCTGTGGATAAATATTCCCCAAGAACATCGCTTGAAGTCATTCCTCTCAATGTACTCTAGATGTCCGTCTATGGTTTGGATGTCCCACCAATGCTTATCTTGACCACATAATGTAAAATCATCTAATTTGAATCTATTATCAAAAAGATTCTCTAGTTATATATGTAATGTTATGATTGACTCAATCCTAAACTCACATGATTTAGGTCCAAATTAATTTGTTAAATGTGGAGGGTGTTTTCACCAGAAAAAACTCATAAAACAAAACATTATTTTTTAACCCTCTTTAGGTATCTTTCTAGTAATTCAATGAAATAATCCATATTTTCTAGAATCAGATCATCGACTTCCTCTTCTGGCACAGTTAATGCCATAAGTTTAACTAAAATAGGATCATTTCCACCATTTTACTTCTATTTTCCTATCATCAAATATCAGAATGGAGGTATATATCTATAATTCAAAACAAATTTCATTGGAAACTAAACACAATGTGAAAAACATTATGGAATAAGGATTAAATATTATCCATGACAAGTCATTCCTTCACTTTTCCCCACTACATGATAATAACTGAAGTACCAACACTACCCTTAACTATCTTAAATATAGATCATAGTCAACAAAGGGTAAACACAACTATTTATTCTTGTTTCTCATTAGACTCCAATTTAATCAATTAATGCAAACTTTTTTATTCACATTTTCATATTATGCACATTTTCCTCTCAATTTCACAATAATGGAAAACATTCCTTATTAAAAAACATACCAAAAACCCATTTTCCCTTGTTTTCTAAAATTATGCATGTAAAATAATAATAATGAGTTCCTATAATGATGTATGTTTACTTTATTATCATTCCATTCCGATCAATTAATCATGTATTATCGAATTTCAACATCAATAATCACGTCACAAAACAAGTGCTTCACCGATGGTCAAATAACATCCAACTATAATATAAAATACTAATAAAAACAAACTCACAATGGGTACTTTGGGTTTCCCCATACCAGATTTGGATACTCATATGAACAAGCACATGACTGAGGCATGACTCTTCCTAGCCTCATGTCTAATTTTCAAAAAAATTAAGGTAAAATAAAAGAAAATAAAATGGGGATATGATACCATGTTTTAATGTCCGGACTTGGGTGCAACACATCATCGCCCCATGCCGTCAAACTAAGTCACCTTAAGAGACCCTCCTCCATAATTTCCAATTTCTATCAACATGATGCGATGGAAAAATAATGGTCATGGGGTTACTATAACCATTGTATCATAGTAATACCCTAGTTGAAGAAAACATAATAACAAAATAATATAACTATGAGAATAATGAAACCAATATCACATGATGACCAAAATAGGGATACATTAATCAACACAAAAGTACTAGATGTTTCATTCCATGAACGTGTAATGTGTCAAAACAAAAATATAAAAATATATAAAGACACTGAGAACTCCATAATGGGTCCTAATCCATGTTTGTTTAACTCATCCATTCTCCATCCTAACTCAACAATATTATATAGATCAATTTCCCTTAAACATTAATATAATGATGAAATATATTTAGTTACCGATTTGGTAGTATGAGTAGGGTGTTAGTATAACAAACATGGCCTACAAAAATATCATCTAAAACTATATATGGTCAAAATAGAATATGAAGTTGTATAAAGAATAAATAATATGAATAATGTAAATAGTTTACATGTATTCTATTACTCATATTTTGACAACATAAATCACAAGATTTTTAAGGACTTAATATGAGTCAATAAATTCGTTGGCCCATTTTGATGTATGAACCAAATCGCATAACCAAATTACAATTCATTATAACACATGTGTCTTTCACTATTCATTTAATTCAAATTTATAATATGACTAATTGGAACCATGGTCTAATTCCATCATTGTGGGTCTAGGTAACCATGCATCGGACCCCGTAGTAATTTGAAGCAATAGTAAAGGTCCCATACCCATTTATCAAAAAATATATTATGACGAGATTTGAAAGAATCATGTAATATCCCACACACATTTTCAATCATCTAATTAATATGGGATTTGGAAGAATAAGGCCATACCCAACACATGTTTATCAATTAATATATTAATATGATATTTAGAAGCTGTAGACCTTGTACCACACATGAATATCACATAATCACAACATTCCATTTATTAATAAACAAATTAATAAATCCTAACCAATTGAATATTCATAAAATTTTTCACTAATTAATTCGACAATTAATTAATAAAATTAAATAAATTTAATATATTAAACAATCAATAAATTATATAATTAATTAATTGATTCTATTAAACACTCTCAATAACCCATTAATTAGAACAATAATTAATTATTACCATTCTATGAATATTATAAACAAAAAAATCTCCATTAATTAATTATTCAATTCTCAATCCCAATACACCATAATTAATTGAACAATTAATTTTTCAATTCAAAATTGAAATAAGCTCAATTTTATTGTAAGTTAATAATTTAATTTATAAAATTAGTTAATTATATTTATGAATATTAATTTCAAATAAAAAAATAGTTATCCATCAATTTTTTATACATAATTGAAATAAAGGAATCCAGATTTAAATAATAATCCACCTACCTCGAAATAGTTAACCAAAACATTCTAATTGAAATTTATAATTGAAATGGAATGATCAATAATGTAATGAATAATGAAATCTAGATCAAAAAGATGGATCCAAATTCTAATGAATCAACATCCAAAAATCATAGTTCTTGATTAAAAAATTGTTGATATAGATTAAAAAAACTAGATGTAGATCCAACATAACATGAAAAAAAACCCTTACAAATTATAAGTGAGATATGAGAGTGAAGAAGAAAACTATATAAGATAAGTTATTCATTCTTGGACATGTGATGATCTTCAATTAGTACATTAAACAAAAAATAAATTAGGTTGTAATCCATATGAATTTTTCTAAGCGACTCCAAAAAATGAGATAATTTTATTACAACCTATTTGGGGTCAATTTTGGGATCACACAGGGTTCCAGGTAATTATAAAATTAATTTTTAGATTTATTAAAAACCCAAAAACTGTTTCCTAGGTAGGGGCCATGGTTTTCTAAACTGTGTTCCTAATCCCTTTGCGTCCTCTAGGGGGTTCACAGTTACTCATAAGAAGGTGGGAAGTTTGAAAAAAATATAAATTATATGAAATCCATATCTATGTGGTGTTTCACTATTTTATAGGATAGGACACACGGTTATGGAAAATAGTACCCCAACCATGTGCTTTTCGTCATCATTCCAATATTCTATATTTTTCATCCAAACAAACTCCTCATAAAACACAAACAAATTGTATGCACATGAAAGAAAATTAATACCTCAAGAAAATATTAATACATAGCTATAAAATATTCGGTTTTTAAAAAATGTATCAATTTTTTATTTTAAAAGAATACATTGTTCAATAGAGTATACAACAAAAAACCACCATATTTAACTGAACCAAAAAATAGTATTATTTTATTATTTTTGTAATAGAAATTCATAATATGTCACTATTTATTGATGTGAATGAGTTGTGAAAAATAAACACATAGTCAAGATATATAATTATCTATTGATAAATTATTAGGAAATAAGAGTTCAATGATTTTAGTAAATTCATTTATATTATCCAAAATATGTATTCTTAAAAAATGGGTTTCATTGATTTTTATGGTTGAAGATTATAATTAAATTATATAAATTGTGTAATTGTATTTAAAAACATATCGTTAATTAAATCATCATATCAAAATTATCTTAAGTTGAAATTTTTTGATTTCTCATAAAATATTTATTTTAATGTGTTAGTGGAAAATAATGTTTTTTAAACAATATTATTCATTCATAAATTTAAAATAATACATTTTTTAATGGTGGTTTAAATGTAAGATTTTTTCTTATATATTAGTAATAATCTAATTAAGTTCATTAGAGTCAAATTTATGATTGAATTTGGTATCAAATTATTTTCATAATTTAAAGGAATTATTATAAAAAATTGGTTTTATTGTGTTTTGTGTTTTTATATCAAATAAAATTATTCCAATTATAGGAAATAAAATTCATAAACTGAAATATATATTTGGAATCATGATTTCCAAAAATCAAAAAAAGGACACTTTTGTACTTATTAATAGTAACCTAATAATTTTTTATTAATACAGATTATTTAAAATTAGTTAATGTTACAACTATTTTTACAAGGCCTAAAAATTATTCAAAAACATGCCTTCATTTTATTGGATGAGATACATCCAAAAAAATTCATAAAAAATTATAAAATATTTCGTTTTCCATTTAATATTTAATTTTACCATTAATAAAATTATGTAAATAAAAAAGAAATAAATTCATTGTCATGATTTTAAATTATATAATATTCTATGATAGGGATAAAAAAATTATTTATGTCTATAATTGATTATTTGAAATATGAATTAATTATTTTCATCTTGAAAATTTATATTTTAGTTATAGTGATGATATAATTACCCTAATTTTTTACGCAACACTAACAAAGTGATTTTTCTTAAAGTAGTAAAATAAATTAATTTAATTTAAAAATAATAAATGTAATATTTTCTTGTGATATTCATTATCACAGAATTAGAATGATAAATATAAAATATTTTTTTCCAATGGATTGTATTAAATTACCATTTAAATTATGTGGTTTTTAAAGAAAAATAATGTGAATAGTTATTAAAAATGAACTAAAAGTATTTTATTTAAAATATATTTTATTAAATTATTTAAAAATAAAAAATAAATACAAGTGGACATGTAGTCTGTGAATTGGTCTAAAATTTCCGACCAAATAAATTTTATGAGATAAAATATACCTTATATGTAATATTATAACATTTTAATATTTACAAATTCATTATCACATCTAAAATAATAATTGGTTAACAATGGATTTTGTAAAGACCCATAAATTTCAAGGAAATTTTTTTTCTTAATTTTCTTTGGAATTTTACAAGAATGCAGTTTCTGACGGCACGTGATTCCGAGGCTCGGTGTGCCCGGAATCATTTTCCGAAGTTTGGCTCGGGTACGTTCAGTGAACAAACGAGCGGGTTTTTCTAACTTTTGAACCAGTGCTCGGAATCGAATTCCGCGGGCACCGATGGAATCGCAGCGCCGATATTTTCTTAGAAACGCCTCTTCCGAAGTTGCGCTTGCTCGGGTGTGGTTTTTAATTTTTGGGCTTTAATTTAAGAAGTAAAATAATGTGGTACGACAAACTTTATTTTATTTCACTTAAAGCCGCTTAAAAGCCACTTTAAGCTGATTAAGCTGATTTGAAGTGGATAGAGTGGAACCCAAAATATCCTACCCTCTTGGTAGGATATTTGTGAGGTGGGGCCCGCACAAGCCCCACTGTTTCTTTTCCGCTAAGTAACGCACCCGCGAAAACCCCTATTAATTGAAAGTCAACTGGGGCATTTCTTAATCTATTAAACGCTCCTTTTAATTGGGCGGTTTTATTCGTTGAATTAATTCTATGAATTAATGGGTCGTTACTTAACTTATCTTTTTTCATTGGTTGGCACGTTAATAAAATAAGACCAACACTTTTCTTCTTGTGTGTTGTTCGTTGAGAGGATTTGACAGAACCTTAAGTCCTTCATCCTCCTTCGTGAAGAACGTGAAGAACGCGAAGAACACCGGCCTTCGACGAAAGGGCGACGAAGAACGCCGAGCCCTCAGAGATCGACGACGCGACGCCAAGTACCGCGACGCCGACGATTCTTCTCCCGCGACATTCTTATGCGATGTTCCTTCTTCCGCGACAAATCTTCGAACATCCGTTTGAGGTAGGAGTTTACGAATCTTTTAAATTCCTTTGTGGATTTTATACTTGACATGGATTTAATTTGTGTAAATTAAATCTGTATGTTCTTGATCCTCGGAGTTCGTCGACGCAACGCCGTATACCGCGACGACGCGACGCTCTTCCGCGACGCGACGATCCTCTTCTTCCGTGACGATCAATTCCTTGAAGAACGCACGTTCGACGACTACAGCGAGGTAGGGATTTTGTTTGAAAATAATATTTTATTCCCGTAGTTGATTCCTTCTAAAACAAAGTGCCCGGGATCAAAGTACAATTTTAATTTATTAAAATTGTATCTTGTTATGTTTTCATGTGTTGAACTTTTTCCCGATTGTTATCACCTAACGCGGAGGGTGCGGGCCAAACAAACACGGCCCGACAACCCTCCGCAGTTCTTCGTTGATGCACAAAATGGAGGACGATGACAAACGGGGCCGCAATGGCGATTTGAGGGCCTAGTAGTGAAGAATGGGACCTGGGAGGAGCTTCGGCGTAGACGGAAGTGGAATCGGACCACCGGAGCAACTCCGGTGGCCCGTGGAACCCACCGGCGGCGGCGGCTGACCAGACCCGTGACCGTGCAAGTGCGGTGACACACGGGACGTGGCAAAGCCACGTCCGTTGACCCAGTGCGGCCCCACGCGGGGCCGCGACACCTCATTCCGCGGGGGCAGCGCCCCCGCGGCTTCCTCTGCTCGGCCGCTCGGCCGAGCCGATCTGGGCCGCCAGGCCGGGCCGGGTCGCGCCCAACCGGGTCGGACCCGGACCCGGGTCGGGTCGACCCGGTTCGGGCCGACCCAGGGGGGTTGGGCCGGGTCGGTCCGGGCCAAGACCCCCCGTTTCCGGACCCTTTTTGGTCTTTTGCTCATAACTTGAGCTACGGGCCTCTGAACGACGCTCCGTCAGCGGCGATGCGATCCTTGGATCAAGACGGTCGTTTCGGTATATCACACTCAAGGTTTAGAAATACTTTGAGTTCGGCCGGGTTGGTTCGTACATGAAACCAACCAGGCCCTCGGAGCGGAAACGCTCATATCTTGAGCTCCGGACGTCCGATTGACGTGCCGTCGACTTTGTTGAATTCCTCTAAGTGAGACGGACCTTTTGGCTTACTCTGCCCGAGGTTTGGACGCAGGTGGAGTCCGGTCAGTTTGGTTTTGCCTTAAAAACCAACCGGGCCCCTGGGATGAAAAAGCCAATAACTCTCAGACCGGGCGTCCGATTGACGCGCCGTCTGCGACGTTGAGTTCCTGTTGATGATACGGAACTTTTGGATACATCAACTCTGGACTATGTGTCAGTTGATGTATCAGCCTCTCGGCTCGTGGAGCGGACCCTCCCGATCGAGCTTGCTGTGTGCGGGAACCCTAGAGCTGGTTGCGACTGCTACTGTGACGACGACGACTGTGCAGAGATCCTCAGTGGATTCGACGGAGACGACTATAGCACTCAACGATCCTTTGTGGGTCAGTGCTACCGATCCTGTGTGGGTCAGCGCTCAGCGGTCCTATGTGGGCCAGCGCCTACAGGTCCTGTGTGGGCCCGATCCTATGTGGGTCTTTGTAGGGGTTAGTTACCTATCGATCCTTTATGGTTCAGATCCTTTGTGGGTCATTGCGGGGGCTAGTACCTATCGATCCTTTGTGGGTCCGACGACTTAGATGGATCAGTGATCATCTCTATCGTCATTTGAAGAAGTATACCTATGTGAGCTGAATCCTATTTTACTTTCCTTTGTGGATTGTGTTGTGCTATCCTGTGTGGATTTACGTTTTGCTTTCCTATGTGGACTGGGTTGTACTTGAGCTCGGATGTTGGAGCCGAGCGAGAATTGATGACTTAGGTATATGTATGGGCATATACCTAAGCAGTTTCGGATGTTAATTCGTGATTGTATCTTTCCTTTGTGGTTTATCATTTGTGGATTCTGGGAGACCTTTGGGGGTCTCGGGGTCCCTACTGTGTAGCGTATACTCACCACTGCATGGGCTATGCCCGCACTACGTTGTGTTTGTTGTAGACAACGGACAGCGTTGATCGTGGTGGAGGCTTGCGGAGTAGGACGATACCTAGAGGTGGACCACTAGGTGGGATGTACTTGGAGCGGTCGGCTGGACCCGAGGAGCAGTGAAGGCTATCTATACCCACCCTTCAGGTGGGACTTCCAGTGGACAGCTCAACGTTGCGGCTTTACTTTTCAGTTGCTGTTTTCCCTTTCGAGTTGTACTTTACTTTCAGTTTGGGTTTGTATTCTGGCCCACTTACTTTCCGAACTTACTGATATACCAGTTTTTACTTAGTGTTTACTTTTTCCGCTTGCTTACTCTGTGGTGCTTGTTTGATTTACAAAGGAAATGCCTTCCCTTTACCGGGATTTATGCCTTGGTGCTAGTCGCCAGCCCCTGGCCTATGGAAGGCGGGCTTGGGGTAGTCACGGCACGGGCCCCGAGGACGGGTCGTGACAAATTGGTATCAGAGGAGTTTGGTTCTACCGCAGACTCTGATCTTTCTTCTATGTGAAGCAATAGTGTTAAGCATATTGAGTGTGGTTATCAGTCCAGGGAGCCCAGTGTTGGTGCGGTGACCGACGTATCCGTACACCAGGACCCTGACTTCTGATTTCCAACTTAATGCACGAAAACATTGATTTCATGTGTGTTTCAAGTTTTCTTTGTGATTACTTTATGTCAGCTCACCAGGTATACTGTTCTGACCGTGGCGTACCTGTTTCCTTTTCAGGATGGCCCCACGACGGCAGACAACTATAGGGTTCCGAGAGTTGTACGTGACGACAGCCCACCGAGCGACGAGGCCTTGGTACAGGGCCCTTTGACAGCAGAGGCACTGGCGATACCTCTACCCGCCGAGCCACCGATGCTTCCAGCCCCAGCCACTGACGATGCACATCACCTTAGTGCACTGCATGAGTTCCAGTGCCAGCGACCGCCCAGGTTCCACGGGGAGACGGACCCCCAGGCAGCCGAGGACTGGCTGGAGGCAGTGGTACGAGTTTTCAGGCTAGTGAGGACACCAACAGACCTCATGGTGATCCTCGCAGCGAGCCTACTGCACGCAGCAGCGGGACGATGGCGGAGCTTGATGCTCCAAGTGCACGATGAGGCATCTCTTCTCTGGATGGACTTTGAGAGCCTATTCCGCTCAGAGTTTTTCCCAGCCACCCTCTGTGCGGTGCGCATCCAGGAGCTTCTTCAGCTGCGGCAGGGCAGCTTGACGGTCGCCCAGTACTCGGCGAGATTTACCGATCTCTCGCGCTACTCGAACGACATGATACGAGACCCGTTCTTCTGGGCCCGGACCTTTGAGCAGGGATTGAGACATGAGATTCGGACATCGCTGATCTCCCTCAGCATTCCGACTCAGGCAGGAGTACTGGAGCGAGCCCTTTTGATCGAGAGATTTCTTGCTGAGACTTCTCCAGCGGCGAGACCTACCGCGGAGCGGCACGTAGCAGAGTCTTCCGTAGCAGGCAGTCGACAGATGACTCAGGGATCCAGACAGACCAGACCCTCATGCAGACGACCTCAGGACACTGGCTCAGCAGTGCGGGACACACAACATGGAGCTAGTCTTTCGAGAGGTAGGCAGTGCTACACATGCGGTGGGCAGGGCCACATGGCTCGTGACTGCCCGACCCACCGTGCCGAGGAGCAACAAATAGTTGAGGGGACACCCAGGCAGAGGCAGAGGGTCGACCGTGGTGGTCTACAGGGAGGAGGCGGACGAGGAAGAGGAGCTGGCCAAGTAGCAGGTGGTGGGCGACGCTTTGAGGCTCTACCACCACCACCACCAGGAGGTCCACCCCGACCACAGGGAGCTGGCGGACAGAGACATGCACAGCTCCAGGCAGCGGAGGCCTATGACCACGACGCGCCCGAGATGATTCGAGGTATGATCTGTGTCTATTCCACCCTTGCTGCAGTTCTTATAGACACAGGAGCGAGTCACTCTTTCATAGCCGCTGCACTTGTTCGGAGCTCAGAGATTCCGACGGAGCCGTTGGCTCGATCCTTATGGCTAGAGACTCCTACGGGAGCATACTCGATGATTACGCACTGGTGCCGGCAGTGTGAGCTTACTCTAGGAGGTGAGAGCTTCGGTTGGGATCTTCTTGTAGTGGCGTCGAGGCCTTACGACGTCATCTTGGGCATGGATTGGTTATCTACAGTCCATGCACAGATTGACTGTATTAGGCGCAAGGTGCGATGTGTACGCATCGACGGGAGCAGGTTCACCTTCACCAGCGAGAAGGGAGCCTTCGCAGCACAGGATGGACTTCCGCAGAGGAGAGGACAACCCATCACTAATCAGTTGGCTAGCCTCATCCTAGGAGAAGTTGACGTGCAGAGTCCTAGTTTTCCTACAGTGGTGGATCAGTACGCGGACGTCTTTCCCGACGACGTTCCAGGGCTACCTCCTCACAGAGAGGTAGACTTTTATATTGACCTGTACCCCGGGACAACCCCGATATCGACTCCAGCATATCGGATGGCCCCCGCCGAGCTTCGAGAGCTACGGGTACAGTTGGAGGACTTGCAGGGAAAGGGATTCATCCGTCCCAGTGTTTCACCCTGGGCTTCCCCGATTTTGTTCGCCAAGAAGGTGGACGGGAGCTTGTGACTGTGTGTCGACTATCGTTGCCTGAACCAGGTGACAGTGAGGAATAAGTATCCGCTACCGAGGATTGATGACCTCTTCAATCAGTTCAAGGGAGCACGGTGGTTCTCGAAGATATACCTCAGGTCAGGCTATCATCAGCTCAGAGTTCGAGACGAGGACGTGCAGAAGACGACCTTCAGATGTCGGTATGGCCACTATGAGTTCTTGGTTATGCCTTTCAGTGTAACCAATGCTCCAGTAGTGTTCATGGGCCTTATGAACAGGATATTTCAGCCATACCTTGATCGATTTGTCATAGTCTTCATCGACGACATTTTGATTTACTCAACGACTGAGGAGGAGCACGCCTACCACTTACGGGTTGTACTAGACACACTTAGAGAGCACCAGCTTTATGGCAAGCTCTCGAAGTGTCAGTTCTGGATACATGAGGTCCACTTCTTGGGACACGTCATTTTTGAGGCGGGAGTTGCGGTGGATCCTGTGAAGATCGCGGTAGTGCTAGCTTGGGAGCCACCCAGGAGCGTGACGGAGGTGCGGAGTTTCTTGGGACTAGCTGGATACTATCGGAGATTTGTGCCAGACTTCTCCAGAGTTTCGGAAGCACTCTCATCTTTGACGAAGAAGGGGAAACCCTTTGTGTGGTCAGATAGATGTCAGCAGAGCTTCCAGGAGCTGAGACAGAGATTGACCAACGCACCTATCTTGAGGTTTCCTGAGGATGGAGTAGGGTACGTAGTCTATTGTGATGCATTAGGGACCGGACTCGGATGTGTCCTGATGCAGGAGCGGGCAGTGATCACCTATGGATCACGTCAGTTGAGGCCGCATGAGCAGAACTACGGTACCCATGACCTGGATTTAGCAGCAGTGGTCTTCGCCCTGAAGACATGACGACACTACCTGATGGGCGAGAGCTTTACAGTCTTTTCTGACCATCAGAGTCTCAGGTACATCTTCTCGCAGAAGGACCTGAACCTGAGACAGCGGTGATGGCTCAAGTTCCTCCAGGACTATGACTTTCAGATAGTCTATACTCCTGGGAAGGGGAACGTGGTAGCCGATGCTCTCAGCAGGAGGTCGGGCATTCAGATACTTGAGGAGGTGACAGAGCAGCTAGTCGCTTTACAGATATCCTTCGTGGATAGAGATGGAGCAACCTTCCTTCAGTCTATCATAGTCACTCCTACACTACTGCAGCGGGTCAGAGAGGCACAACGTGGGGACATTGACTATGAGACGCGGCGTGCACAGATATCCTTAGGACAGGCACCTGATGGTTTCTCCTTTGGAGCAGAGCACGACATCCTTTTCAGAGGACATACCTTAGTACTAGTCTCTTTACGAGAGGAGGTGCTGAGAGAGTTTCACACTTCTCCTTTGGCAGTACATCCTGGAGTGGCAAAGATGTACCAGGACCTCAGACGACAGCACTGGTGGCCGGGCATGAAGAAGGCTGTGGCAGAGTTCATTTCTCGATGCCTCACCTGCCAGCAGGTGAAGGCAGAGCATCAGGTACCAGCAGGCTTGGTACAACCCTTGGAGGTCCCAGAGTGGAAGTGGGACGAGATATCTATGGACTTCGTGACTGGACTTCCACATACTTCCAGAGGTCACGACTCCATTTGGGTGATTGTCGACTGACTCACCAAGTCATCTCACTTCTTACCCATCAGAGAGCAGGGCTCAGTGGAGAGCTTGGGATGTCTCTACGTTCAGGAGATTGTACGACTTCACGGTGTGCCATCATCTATCGTCTCCGATCAAGATGCTCGCTTTACTTCCCGGCTTTGGAAGGGGTTGCAAGAGGCGTTCGGGACGCAGCTACGTCTGAGCACCGCCTTTCACCCTCAGACGGATGGTCAGACGGAGAGGACCATTCAGACTCTTGAGGACATGCTCCGCGCATGTGTACTCGACTTTGGTCGTAGCTGGGAGGACCACCTACCCTTGGCGGAGTTCGCGTACAATAATAGCTACCACTCCACCATCGGGATGGCACCATACGAGGCGTTGTACGACAGACCTTTCAGATCTCCTTTGTGCTGGACAGACCCTGGGGAGTTAGCACTTGTGGGACCAGAGATGGTTCGGGCCACGACAGAGAAGGTCCAGGTCATCTAGGAGCGGATGAGGATAGCTCAGAGCCGGCAGAAGTCTTACGCTGACAGGAGGTGGAGGCCACTAGAGTTTGAGGATGGAGACCATGTCTTCTTGCGTGTCTCACCTCGACGTGGATTACAAAGATTTGGCCGAGGCGGCAAGTTGTCTCCATGCTTCATCAGACCATTCCAGGTCCTCAGCAGGATTGGCGAGGTGGCTTATCGCTTGGCTCTACCACCTCAGTTGCACCGGGTGCACGACGTCTTCCACGTATCTCAGCTGAGGAGATATGTGCATGACCCGACACATATCATTGACCATGGGGAGCTGGACGTTGATGATGGGGCGACTTTTGCGGAGGTCCCGGTGGAGATCGATGATCGACAGGAGCGGGTCCTATGTGGATGGTTGATTCCTCTAGTGTGCATCATATGGCAGCACGATAACCTCCAGGAGAGCACTTGGGAGCGGGAGGCTCAGATGCGTGCTCAGTACCCACATTTGTTTCCCTAGTTTATGATGTATCTTTACTGGGATGTAAAGCCCTGAGGTGGGAGTGATGTAAAGACCCGTAAATTTCAAGGGAATTTTTCTTCTTAATTTTCTTTGGAATTTTACAAGAACGCAGTTTCTGACGGCACGTGATTCCGAGGCCCGGTGTGCCCGGAATCATTTTCCGAAGTTTGGCTCGGGTACGTTCAGTGAACGAATGAGCGGGTTTTTCTAACTTTTGAACCGGTGCTCGGAATCGAATTCCTAGGGCACCGATGGAATCGCATCGCTGGTATTTTCTTAGAAACGCCTCTTCCGGAGTTGCATTTTCTCGGGTGTGGTTTTTAATTTTTGGGCTTTAAGTTAAGAAATAAAATAATGTGGTACGACAAACTTTATTTTATTTCACTTAAAGCCGCTTAAAAGCCACTTTAAGCTGCTTAAGCTGAGTTGAAGCGGATAGGGTGGAACCCAAAATATCCTACCCTCTTGGTAGGATATTTTTGAGGTGGGGCCCGCATGAGCCCCACCATTTCTTTTCCGCTAAGTAACACACCCGCGAAAACCCCTATTAATTGAAAGTCAACTGGGGCGTTTCTTAATCTATTAAACACTCCTTTTAATTGGGCAGTTTTATTCGTTGAATTAATTCTATGAATTAATGGGTCGTTACTTAACTTATCTTTTTTTGTTGGTTGGCACGTTAATAAAATAAGACCAACACTTTTCTTCTTGTGTGTTGTTCGTTGAGAGGATTTGACAGAACCTTAAGTCCTTCATCCTCCTTCGCGAAGAACGTGAAGAACTCGAAGAACGCGAAGAACGCGAAGAACGTGAAGAACGCCGGCCTTCGATGAAAGGGCGACGAAGAACGCCGATCCCTCGGAGATCGAAGACGCGACGCCAAGTACCGCGACGCCGACGATTCTTCTCCCGCGATGTTCTTCTACGACGTTCCTTCTTCCGCGATAAATCTTCAAACATCCGTTTGAGGTAGGAGTTTGCGAATCTTTTAAATTCCGTTGTGGATTTTATACTTGACATGGATTTAATTCATGTAAATTAAATCCGTATGTTCTTGATCCTCGGAGTTCGTCGACGCAACGCCGTATACCGCGACGACGCGAAGCTCTTCCGCGATGCGATGATCCTCTTCTTCCGCGACGATCAATTCCGTGAAGAACGCACGCTCGACGACTACGGCGAGGTAGGGATTTTGTTTGAAAATAATATTTTATTCCCTTAGTTGATTCCTTCTAAAACAAATAACCCGGGATCAGAGTACAATTTTAATTTATTAAAATTGTATCTTGTTATGTTTTCATGTGTTGAACTTTTTCCCGATTGTTATCACCTAACGCGGAGGGTGCGGGCCAAACAAACACGGCCCGACAACCCTCCGCAGTTCTTCGTTGATGCACGAAACGACGGACGATGACAAACGGGGCCACAATGGTGATTTGAGGGCTTGGCAATGAAGAATGGGACCCAGGAAGAGCTTCGGTGCAGACGGAAGTGGAATCGGACCACTGGAGCAACTCCGGTGGCCCGCGGAACCCACCAGTGGCGCGGGTCGCCGGCGCGCCGCCGGATGGAGCCGTCGCGGCTGAAGCCGCGGTGGCGGTGACCGACCAGAACCGCGACCGCACGGGTCCAGTGACACACGGGACGCGGCAAAGCCGCATCCGTTGACCCAGCGCGGCCCCACGCGGGGCCGCGGCACCTCAGTCCGCGGGGGAAGCGCCCCGCGGCTTCCTCCGCTCGGCCGCTCGGTCGAGCCGAGCCGGGCCGACCCGCCGGGCCGGGTCGCGCCCAGGCCGGGCCTGGCCGGGTCACGCCCAACCGGGTCGGGTCGACCCAGGGGGGTTGGGTCGGGTCGGTCCGGGCCCAGACCCCCCATTTCCGGACCCTTTTCGTTCTTTTGCTCATAACTTGAGCTACGGGCCTCCGAACGATGCGCCGTCAGCGGAGATGCGATCCTTGGATCTAGACGGTCGTTTCAGTATATCACACTCAATGTTTTGGAATACTTTGAGTTCGTCCGGGTTGGTTCGTACGTTAAACCAACCGGGCCCTCGGAGCGGAAACGCTCATATCTTGATCTCCGGACGTCCGATTGACGTGCCGTCGACTTTGTTGAATTACTCTAAGTGAGACGGACCTTTTGGCTTACTCCGACTAAGGTTTGGACACAGGTGGAGTATGGTCGGGTTGGTTTTTCCTTAAAAAACAACCGGGCCCCTGGGACGAAAAAGCCAATAACTCTCAGACCGGGCGTCCGATTGACGCGCCGTCTGCGACGTTGAGTTCCTGTTGACGATACAGAACTTTTGGATACATCAACTCTAGACTATGTGTCAGTTGATGTATCAGCCTCTCGGCTCATGGAGCGGACCCTCCTGATCGAGCTTGCTGTGTGCGGGAACCCTAGAGCTGGCTGCGACTGCTACTGTGATGACGACGACTGTGCGGAGATCCTCAGTGGATTCGACGGCGACGACTACAACACTCAACAATCCTTTTTGGGTCAGTGCTACCGATCCTGTGTGGGTCCGATCCTGTGTGGGTCAGCGCTCAGCGGTCCTGTGTGGGCCAGTGCCTACAGGTCCTGTGTGGGCCCGATCCTGTGTGGGTCTTTGCGGGGGTTAGTTACCTATCGATCCTTTGTGGGTCAGATCCTTTATGGTTCGTTGCAGGGGTTAGTACCTATCGATCCTTTGTGGGTCCGACGACTTAGATGGATCAATGATCATCTCTATCGTCATTTGAAGAAGTATACCTGTGTGAGCTGAATCCTGTTTTACTTTCCTTTGTGGATTGTGTTGTGCTATCCTGTGTGGATTTACGTTTTGCTTTCCTGTGTGGACTGGGTTGTACTTGAGCTCGGATGTTGGAGCCGAGCGAGAATTGATGACTTAGGTATATGTATGGACATATACCTAAGTAGTGTCATATGTTACTTCGTGATTGTATCTTTCCTTTGTGGTTTATCCTTTGTGGATTCTGGGAGACCTTCGGGGGTCTCGGGGTCCCTACTGAGTAGCTTATACTCACCCCTGCACGGGATATGCCCACACTACATTGTGTTGGTTGCAGACGACGGACAGCGCTAATCGTGGTGGAGGCTTGCGGAGCAGGACAGTACCTGGTGGTGGACCACTGGGTGGGACGTACTCGAAGCGGTCGGCTGGACCCGAGGAGAAGTGGAGGCTATCTGTACCCACCCTTCAGGTGGGACTTCCAGTGGACAGCTTGACATTGCGGATTTACTTTTCAGTTGCTGTTTTCCCTTTCGAGTTGTACTTTACTTTCAGTTTGGGTTTGTATTCTGGCCCACTTACTTTCCGCACTTACTGTTGTAACAGTTTTTACTTAGTGTTTACTTTTTCCGCTTGCTTACTCTGTGGTGCTTGTTTACTTTACAAAGGCAATGCCTTCCCTTTACCGGGATTTACACCTTGGTGCTAGTCGCCAGCCCCTGGCCTATGGAAGGCGGGCTTGGGGTTGTCACGGCATGGGCCCCGAGGACGGGTCGTGACAGATTTAAAGAAAATGATAAGATTTAAAATGATATCTAATCCTGTAAAAATTTTATTTAATGATTATATAAATATGATATACTCCTTATCATTGATTATCAATCATTTTATAACCATTTTAAACAATTTCAAAACATATTATTTTCTTATATTCAATGTATTTGCAAAAATGAAGTTAATTATGTATTATAAAAAACAATATAAAATTAATTTATATATAATTTATGAAAATAATATAATAATACATATTAATGGTATATGGTTTAATGTATAAAAACTATACATTTATATTTCAATTATGTTTTTATGCTAAATTGCTTGGATTTTACTGTATAATAAACATTAATGTATTAGTATTTGTCAAAATGTTTTAAATGGGGTGAAAACTACATAATAAGGGTGAAAAAAACATTTCTAAACATATTTTTGTGATAGTATTGAGAATGATACACATATTATATTCAAATTATATCAACATTGATTAATTTTTCTATTAATATTAATTTGAAATAATTTAATACTTTATGTATTTCAAAGATTGCACCCACCGTTACATAAAAATGTCATATATTATTATATCTTTATAAAAAAAATTAGCCTTCCATTTCTATCAATCCCTTTAATAATACCATAATATATTCATCTACCACATTGTGCTTCATATGTCCTTTATAAAAGAAATTATTTTCATGGATTAATGTGTAATCCAAAAGAGTATTGTCAATGAAGATGAAGTACACTTAACCTTGTGTTTTAAAATATATTTATTTTTGTTCATTCTATACATATTTTTTATCTATAATTTAAAATATAATTCATTATCATTGTTACAAATACTTTTCATTATGATGATATAGAAACCATTATCAACCTTTCTCATATTTAATGGAAAATGATAACATTGGTCGTTCTTACATGTGGACAATGACCTCTATGAAGTGGTATAATCCATTTTCACATATTTTTTACATGGATGATATTAATTATAAGTTTAATAGATAAAATTATTATAATATTTTTTTTGAAATTTCAATTATTTTTTACCATTCTTTCATTCTATCCATCAAATAATAATAAAGGCATTCTTTTTTATATAAGATATACCATATAAATTTATAGTGTAATTCAAATGTTGATCTATATATTTTATTTGTGAATAGATATATATAATGAATAAGTAAGGTATTTATATATTTTTCAATATTAGGGAGAAAATTCTTCTAAGATTAGTGTTCGTGGGCCAAAATTTCCAAATTGATACTCTTAGGAAAAACAAAATAGCCAACACCTATAAAAATTAATAATGAATTATTAATAAATTAGAGATGATATGATATATGATTATAATATTTATTATTATAGGTATGTAAATAATCCTATTATATAATTATAATAATTTTCTATTTATTAAATAGGATCACATATTATAGTCGATGAAATTCTAATCCAGGGTATTGTGTTTTCATGTCACATTTACTTCTATGAGAATAATGCAATAATCACTAACTATTTACATTACATAGTATATATGATACCCATGAATGTATTTTAATATGATTTCATCGGAATATGATGATTTAAAAATAAACAAATATTTTCCTATTTAATGAAGTTTTTTATGGATATTTTTGTTACCATTCTATATATTTTGAGAATGGTTTTTATATTATATGTATAGTAAGGGAGTTAGTTATTAATATCTTAGTAGGAGAATATATTCAGCTATTATGAATATATTTTTTATGTTTCAAAGTTTCAAAGACACTAAAACATTTTGGTTTTCACATAGATCATAATTTTTTGAAATGTTTATTAATCTGTTATGATTTAACATCTATGTATAAAAATAATGTTATGTAACTATAAACATCTAAATAGATCCACATTCAACAACTATATTAATATTATTTGTTGAATTATTGTACTAAATCAATACAAAAATAATATAACAAAAAACACATTACTATAATAATAAATAATAATCAATATAATATATCACCTCATAAATTCCATATAACCATTCAACACATGAACAATCACAAAAAAATATATAGCTATTATCATTGAGGTGAGAATGATTGATAACTCTGGTAATAAAATTATATAACACTCTATGTAAAATAAACGGTTAGTATATCCACATGATTTATTTCATACCCCCCAATGAAACGAAACCACGTCAATAATGAGAACTCATACAAATAAATGTAGTAAAATCACATTATATACTTGTGTCCTCAATAACTAAAACCATTAAGGTAAATCTTGGGTACACATAAAATAATAAAACATCATTTCCTTAATTACTTATAATATAAAAATATAATTCAAATCAATTTATATAATCTATGAACTATAGTTTTTAATTATAATTTGTAAGAGATTTCCCAATTCCAAAAAACTTCAAACACAACTCATTAATAAAAAATATGTATAATAGTTCAAAAATAAGGTAAAAATATAAAAGATGTCCAGAATATCATCTCTATCCAGTTAGTTTCAAGACCCCTATTTACATAAAATTTACGTGAATCCCGACTCTCTACATATATGATAAATTGGATTTAGGGAGGGGAAATATAGGTGATATCTAGTATTTGATGTTCTAAAAGAATGATAGGATAGTATTCAAGGATCTCCACATTCAAACAACAGTTAGTCAATCTGACTATCCTTAACATTTAATGATATAATAATAGGTTGAACCTCCTTGGACTCATCCAGCATGGGTGGTGGGGGAAAGTTTATATAATGATATTATTTTATGAATGATAAGAATAATCAAGATGGTTGGAATCACATAATATGGTATTATTTTCACTAAAGTAATAGAAAAAATATAGAAATGAATGATCCTACATTTATCTATTCCAATTATTATGTTCACACAATTGGAAATCATTTTAAAAAATTATTAATAATCATATTTATTAGTTTATTTGGTTATCCAAAGAAATAATGATCATAACATTCATGTTAGCATAATAGATAATCATACTATCCAACATACCAATTTCATAATTATAATACGTAAATCATCACCCTTTTATATATAATCTGGTAAATCCTATGTTATGTTTGTGTGATATTTAATTAGTCATCTATAATGGTAAATAACGTTAACCATATAATAATATTGTGTATTTATGGAACACTATTTTTATTACACTAACAACCTGTAAATAGTAAAAATAAGATAATAAAACCATAATTTTCACTATCGGGTCATAATATAACATCCGATCTTAGACATCTGGACTCACAATATTATATAAAAATCACATTTCTATAATAAAATATTTAATGATACATCACATCTTACTACATATTTCAATACCATGAACACATATCTTCCCCTATTAATATTACATAGCTTTCACACACACAAAAATCTATGCTCTTCATGCAAATCCTCATTCAGTATATCACATTAACATGTGAATTTACTTCCACCGGTTATGATTAGATCAATAATGTACCACACCTTCACTAAACAATCACCATTCACTCGTACTTTATGAAACCTTAATGAACCAATATTTATATCCATTATATTCATTATATTACATCATTATAATAAATTTCACCTCACTAACTTACATCAATTATATTATACATGACTATATTGAACCTATCAATATAATTATGTAAGCTTCCACAATTGGGGATATTGTTATAAGAAATAGGTTTTATAATGAATTATTTGAAAATAACTAAAACATTGTTTGATAAATGGAATGTTATTATTGATTTATTATGGAATGCACTATGAAAGTGATGAAAAAATAATATTAATATGTACAGAGATACCCTAGTAAAACTATATATCAAAGTAACCCTTTGAATATTAGTATTGATTTGTTTTGAATAATATTATTGGAAACTAAATTATGTTTATATTAAATGATGTTTTAAGAACAACACTATTATTAAAGTATATGTGCAATTATATTATGGAAATGAGTTTTGTTACTCTAATGACGGATGTTTAATAAATAAATATCTTGGATTATTCTAGAAGAAATCATTGTTGATTTATGATATTTAACAAGGTTATTCATGTATATTTTGGATTTGGATAGATTTATTTAATATGACGAATAACATTGAATTGATTAGATTTTTAGTTCTGTTAACTTGATTGGATTTATCATGTAGTTAGAAAATAAATGAATCTACCCCAAGATACTCATCTCATCCTAATGTTATTTTATATATAGATATTTTGGAACCTCAATAGGCTATCTCAAATCATGACACTAGTTTTCATATTCTAAATAAAGATTATGTAAAAAAATTGAAAAACTATTGAAATTTATGTAATATGATTTTTTATTATTTTAAGGATCTTTTTCATTTTCAGATTTTTATTTTCAAATTACACTACGGAACAATGGTTGCACGTAATAAGGGTTTCTTTGGGGTATTCATTTGGATTGTTGTGGGGCTCATTATATTCAAGTATTGTTGTTCTGCGTGTGAAATCACATAATGTTTTATTTTTTCTATATGAAGAAACATGCTTAATATTAGTATGTGAGGATCTATGAAATGACCAATATTTATGTATTATTGAATGCATATCATCATGAAAATTCGCCTTGAAAATTAGATAAGTACATAATATAATGTTTTCATATTTATTTTCCTTTTTTAATAAGATTGAATGAGGATTCTTTTTCTATATCATAACCCATATATTCATTGTGGTATGTTGAGGGAGAATCTAAGATCTCATTCTAACTATGTATTTGTTACACCACGATTAATGTAATCATTATAGTTTGAATATAAATGATGATAAAGATACCATAGGATGGTTTAAATTTCATTTATATAACCAGTAAATATCTAATTGATTTCAATTATTGATCGTTACTTGAATTAAATCAAAATAATTGATTTAATTGAGAGTCATTTTATTGTTTTTTTAGTTTAAACATAAAATTAAAAAATTAAATTGATATATATATTATAATAATAATATATTTATATTTAAGAGAGAAGATAATGGATAATTAAGGTATACAATATAGATAATGAGGGACTTTATGTTCCTAAACAAGTGAATATGAATAATCAAGATGAGTACGGTCTCATATCATAATCACAAAGATTAAATAGGTTTGATAATGTTACTATTCAAAATTTAACCATTTAAGACATTTTCTAAAAATTGTATGTTTGTGGGGAATATTGTTAAGGATCAAGAATGTGAATAATTCTCCTACTGGAATAAAAATATATATAAAATTTCTTCCTTGAAATATCAAATTCAATATCAATTTGAAAAAAATTCTCAAATAGTGATGTATATATAATGAAGTGGTATTTGTAAGGGGACGAGGTATTTATTGAATAATCAAAAAAATATATTTTATTGTTAATATTTCTATTATTTACAAGGAGTGACCTTAAAATTATTAAATAGAGATGAGACTTCTATGTATTTAAACTGAAATAGTCACCAATGTGTTTTGTAGTGGATACAAAGAGTGAGTAACCCCTAGCATGGAGTGAAATTACCAAAAAATGTATTGTTAGTGATATGTGATGAGTTGTAACATTTCATAAACATGATTTCTACACATATAGAGTGTTTTAGTGGATTTATGGTAAACTGGTATACTCTATTTAATATGATGCATATATGTAGTTCAATGATGTCAAATAAAGTAAAATCTTAATGATCCATAATTCTAAATTTTAATATCTGTTATTTATGTTTGATTGGATTGAGTTATTATATAATAGTCTTGTTATTTAATTGATCCTTATAAAAATGGATTTTGTTTAAAAACAAATTGTCCATGAAAAAGGAGAAACCTTTAAATTTGTGATAACCCACCGCCCTATTTGTGTTTTGGGTTTTTAATGTGATATCATAGCCACTATGTTTATTGACATTTCAAAATTAATTTTTTTGAGTGAGGATGATTTTCTATCAAATTGTGAAAAAATTCTTTAATATTGGATTTTCAATCTTGATAATATTTTATTAGTTTTCCATTGATCATATTCAACATATTATAGTGAATAAAAGGAGTTATTAATTTTTAATTAGCACTTGAGTATTATTTTAGATTGTTATATATTAAAATAAATAAAAAAATGAAATGATGGATGAAATTTGAATGAATTATATGAGTATGTTGAAAAACACTAGGTTAAAAAAATGGGATGGAAATTTTGTTGAATATCAGGGTAAAACACATGAAGCATCAAAAAAAGTCATTAATTTAATAAAAATTAGATTTAAATTCCAGGGTGATTAAAAATCTATGTGATTATATTTAAAAATGAAATGATATAATTTTTTCTTATAAAGAATATGTTATTTTATATGAAAATAATATATTGATTGACCCTTTAGATGAATATATATATGAATGTAGTGGTTTTATGGGTTTTCTAAATATATATTAATCGCGGAATGAGGGATATTATAGGGGCGACATCGTGCGGGATCCAGATATTCTTCTTCTGGCTTGTAGAGGGGACATCTACCAACGATATGGTGTTCTGAAGGTCCCATTTTCTGGTTTGGTTTGTGTTTTTTTATATTTTGACAACATTTTTTTTTTATTTTTTGGTTCTATGATGTTCTTGGTGGTGCGTGGTGTCGATGATGTCGGGATTTGTCTTCGGTTCCGATGACCGGTGATGGATTATATGTGTACATGATTTTGGTTCGGGGTGTTTTGTGGTGGATGGGGCAGCATGAAGCCCAACTGATTTCAGTCAATGTGTATCAGTTTTCAAATGCAATCAGTCGAGTTGAATGTGGTTGATTGTCAGATTTTCATTGAAAATAAGATTCATTTCATGTTTAACATGATTTGAAATGGGTTTTTTGTGCCCACCAACTGACCTGAGTGATACTCGAACATGCACAATAGAGCTTCTATAGTGTGCTGGAATATTTGAGAGTTTGTGGAATTATTTTTATGTTGGTTGAATCTATGAATTTGTGGAATGGTTATGTGTTTTTCTGTGTTTTGGTGATATGGTCTATAGTTTATAGAGAAAGTAATTCCATTCAACTCAAGGGATTATTTCATATGAGGTTTAGAGCAGGGAGATTTCACAGATTATGGCTATCAGAAATTGGACGTTTGAGAGGGTATGTCGTTTTCCATCAGTACCAAGTTCGTTCATCCTTGCATGAAATCTAAAACCAACCATTTTTGATAAGGTGGAAGCTTGTCATAACTTTTTTTATGCTGGGGAGGGTACCTTCTTTACAAATTTTAACTGGATTTTTTTTTGC
The DNA here is from genome assembly GCA_963277665.1 of Viscum album. Taxonomy (NCBI): domain Eukaryota; kingdom Viridiplantae; phylum Streptophyta; class Magnoliopsida; order Santalales; family Viscaceae; genus Viscum; species Viscum album. The sequence continues at coordinate 1,068,150,851 of OY728157.1, read as the reverse complement.
CATGGGACATTGGACTGTGAGGCTTGAATATCTATTTATGTATTTGAAGAATGTTAGGTTCCCTCTTACAAATTTAAAGGGGAATATCTTAATAAAAAATTAGTTATCACTTAGTAAGAATATAATGTGAATTGATTAAATAAATACTATTTTATTTGGTATCATTATAACAATAAAATAAAGTTCATGTATTACTTATAAAAACCAATAATTAAGATAATGTAAAACATTTTTTTGGGGGAATGGTGACATCTATAATTGTTGTTATTTTTAATGGAAGTTATGTTTAGTTCTATTAATGACTCAGATGTATGAGTTAATAATAATTTTTTTATACTTTCATAGTCATTATGAAAATATTGATGTAATATTGAAGAAAAAATAGGAACTATTGTAAGAAATGTAGGATTATGGTTTCATCCATCATAGTATAAAGAAATAATTAATATTTTACATAATTATAGAATATAAATAAGTATATTTCACTAAGATAAAATATGGGATTTATAAAATTGATGTAGGTGATTCAATCTAAAAATTCTATTCAAGAATAGATGTATGGAAATATATATGTCTATTATGTTATTCCTTGTCATAAAGTGATATCTATTTCAAATTCAATAAAAATGACTTATTATATGAAATAAATAAAATATAAATCTTTTTCAAGACAAAAAAATAAAATTATAAATCATATTATTCTGATTATTATCTTCAAATATTTGTGTTATTTGTTTTAGAAAAAAAATTAATGACATTTTCACAATAAAGGAAACTATGATACAAAATTGGTGGATGATTTTTTGGTAGTGTATAGTATGGATAAATGATGAAGTAGTGATAAATGAAATTTTTGTTTAAATATCATGGAAATAATGAATGAGTAAAAGAATTAGTGCTCGAAATAGAAAAATATTTTATCATCGATGTTTTGATTTTCATATTTAAAAGTATTGTAAAACATGCTAAATTTAAAGAAGGATTAGAAATTCCATTACAATAAAGAATATACTAATGAATATGGATTAAAATATTAATCAATTATAATAAACTATATATTAAAGAGTTAATATGAATGTAAATTATATTATCAAAGATATGTGTATTGGATATAAAATGATTGTCTTTTATATAAAAAAACTAGCTTAGGAAAATAAGAAACTATTGAAATCCATGAAGAAATTGGAAATCTGTTTCATGGGATGTAATGAATATGTTAAGAGAAAAACATGTATCCAAATTTTATTTAGGAAATAACAAGAACAAAATTAATGTATTAGTGGTGGATCTCCTTTAATGAAAAATAAAGAATATTTAATTTATGGGATTGTTGAAAATATTTCCATTTAATTAATGAATTTATTGTTGAAGTATAGAATAGTGAGAATGAACAAACTTAGGAAGTAAAATAGACTATTTGGATTATTCATACTATAAAATAGTGACTTATTAGGGAATATTAGATAACATGAAATTAGGTGTTTAGAATCAGGTTTATATATATGTTAAAAATTGAAAATAACATTGATGTCATTGAACAATGATGAATGAAATATGTAGTATTTTCATGTCCAATAGTAATGCTCAACATGAGTATGTAAGAGGAACAAATATCCTTGGTGGGTAAATATTTTTTATTGATACATGATTAAGGGGTTGATGTGATCCCTATGGAATATACACTTTGTGTTAATTTAAAGAACATGAATGATGTATAAATGAATTAAATATTCTTATTCATGTGGTTTAACTTCCATATTGATGAAATTCTATTATTTCTAAGACCAAACATGACAGACATGTAATATCAATAATAAATAACCATTAATAATCATATTTGAATCTTTTTATTCATTCTATAATTATTAATTAAATATGTTATCTAGATTAAAATGATTTAAAAAAACATTAAATAAAAATATATAGGTTTTGAAAAATGAATTATTAAATTTTTTCATTTTTGTGTTGTTTTATGTCATTCCAAGTGGTGGAAGTTGATGAAGATGTAGATGGATAAATTATTTGAGGTGAAACAACATATAACAAGGAAATAATATTCCATTTGTTTTTAATCTATGAATATTGTGTAATTATAGTGAATTTAAATATACAAAAAATTATGAGAATATGATCAATAGTTATTCCATATCATAATGATTAAAGTTTTATTGGTGTAAATATCTGATGAAATTCAAAGGAATAGAGTGTGACTGTCTAATGGAATATTCACAATAATTTATGATGGAAAACATGAAACGAATTTGATGATAATGTATGTAAATTGGAAGGAGTAATTTATCATAAAAATGTTATATTAATTGATTCAATCTGTGGTATTTCCCACATTATTGTTTTTAACTAATTATATATTGAATGTTTTATATGAATGAGATAGAGATTAAATGAAGGTTATTGTTAATGGAAATAAATTCCCCAAGATTATAGTGTTTAATGGAATGCAGTCTATTATATTAATATAATTGATTTTATTATTAAATACTCATGTTTGCTAAACAATGGTATGAATCATTATTAATAGAGGATATGGCGGTGGATCATTTAGATATGGTAAATTAATGTACTAATTTAATTGAGAAGAATAAAACATAAATCGAATACAGACTAAAATATGATACTTTGAAGGTATAATAAAATAATTTCCATGGTTATGATAATATTTCTATATGTATCATGATAAGACATTTTAATGATAATATAATTGTGGGGAATATACTTTATAAATTCTGAAATCATATATTTTTTACTACATACTGATCATTCATAGAAAATATATTGAGATAATATTGTTTCTAAATAGGGGATTGATAATAATGATGAAACCCTACAATATGATAAAGAAAAGAAATCATTGAGTATTATTTCAAATGGGGGACAAATGTATATATGTATATATATATAGTTTCATTGGAATTTATATTTAAAAATAAAGGTGGAATTATTGTTTGAATTTACATATCAAGGGGGTATATTATGTCTATATTTATAGTTTGGGGGTTTTATTAAATTATTTTCAATAAATTTTAAAGGGGGTTTACAATAAAAAGGTTTAATGAAATAATAAGTAAAATAACTAAAAGGATATATTTTTAGTTGAAAATCACATTTAGTTAAATGTTGAATTTTTTGATGACATGATGATTAAACTATTAAGAGATTCATAGTGACAACATAGTATCATTACATATCATGGGTTTTTCTCAAGAATATTAAGCATGAAGTGTTTTGTTGTGTACATTTAGAATCTTTTAGATGATTATATTCAATAATGTTGAAGATAAAAATGATTATTTAAATAGATGTGTAATTATATTAAATATAATGAGTTTAATACTCGAATGATATCTATGAGAATTTATATGGTTCTAAAAATATAATACTTTCACCATTTAATGAGTTTCATACTGTGGAGGATGTCTTGTAATGTATTGGTCGTTATTTATGATGAATATTCATATGCTTAAAGATGTGACATGCTAAAATATCTTAAATCGTAATATATAGTTTTCTAAAAAACACATTAAAATAATATCCTAAAAATTTTACAGGGATATAATGTTGTGGCCTTGGGTTACTTTTCTTTGGTTAATAATATCACACCTTGAGGAATTATACAATTCTGCGACCCATCCTGTGGTTGAACTAACCTTACACACACAATACTCTATTACACTATGAAGGTTTATATCATGTAATTATTAATGGAATATAGAGAGTTCAATTAGGAATGAGGTTGTGGATATTTCATGATTTTTTTAGTAATTTGGAAAACAAATAACTACATATTCTATAAATGTGGAAGAGATATATGTCAAAAATACCTAAAGGATGAACATAATTGGTGGAATAAAACTACATATGTTTAATGAAACTATTAATTTTAATTTATTTTAATCCATCATGGGTTTCTAGGTTTTTTTGGGCCTAATTTTTTTGAAATATAAATGTTTTAAATGGATGTATGGTTATCATGAATGATTTATAAAAACATGAAGTGAACATGTTATTGAGTTTTCTCTCAAATTACATCCATTTGGTGTTGTTATCAAATGCCTTGTTAAGCCATGAGAGATCCTTGGAACAACCATTTTGGGGTTAGTTTTTATACCCATTTTGGTCTCTATGGTCTCAATATAATGTCAAAAACATTGTAGGTAAAATATGTGGGTGTCTAATATTTTAAATTTGTTGTTCTATTTTATTTTAATTTTTTTTATACTTGTTGCATTTCCACTATCCTTCTCTCTTACTTCCTCCAATGTCTCTCCCTCTTCTCCTAACATCATCTATTATATCAAAACCCTTCCCTATCATGTTATATCATAATGGATAGTGGCCTCCTCTATTAAGTCCACCATTTTAAATTGTGTATCTGATGTTTATAACCCAATATTGAATAACCTATCAGATGAATCAACCTATCACACATTCATCCATTTCAAAGAAAAAACTATATCTTAAATCATTAAAACATGATCTATTAGAAATTTAGTGTGGAAACCCTGAGGTAATGTGTCAAATAAGATCACTTTTTATATTCCTTAAATTTATTCACTCACCTCATATTTATTTAGTTTATCGAACTATATGGTGTCATGTTGGATATATATTAGGCATATTTTTTAGGTAATGGATTTTATTATTATTCATGTTCTCTTTGAATCATAGTTATTTAAAGGATATATATTTTAGACTGATCACAATTTATTTATGGTATAATTTCTCATTCCCTAATATTTTATTTTAGAACAGTCAATTAATAGTACTATTAAAATTATATCTTTTTATTTAAATGATGGAAATAAATAAATTTATTTAATATTATATTTGAAAAAAATTGGTTTTTTATTAAATAATATTTTATGTGAATTATATCATATTTCATTGAAATATTTAAATCCTAATATTATTATTTTGGAAGATCAGTTTTTTGTTAATTTGTTGGTAAGGATATTAAATTTTTAATGAAATTTTTAAATATTTTACAAGGTTTTAAATTTAAATTCCAAACGAATTATAGGAATATAATGTTGTGTGATTTTATATACAAAATGAATTTTTCTGTTCAAAAAAAAATTAATTTTCATGATATACTCTTTAAAAGTTTTATTGAAACTATATATTCATTTCCTTATATTATTTTTAAAATGGGAGTGTTGTAAGTTGAGTATCATTATCCTATTATATATATATATATCTATGTGTGTGTGTGTTTATATATATATATATATATTCATATAATCATTTGGAAATATTTTCATATGTTGACATTTTTATATATACATGTGTGTCTTTATTTATATACAAATGAAAATGAATGTAGATTTGAAATAAAAGTTCCCCATCGATTGTATGAACATTTACTATTCTCGATTATTTCAATTTAAATTGATTTTAATGGTATAATTTTTTTAATATGGTATAACTAACTCATAAAATCCATGTTTTCTTTTAAGAAAGCACAGTCATCAAAATAAAAGTTTTCATCATCACTATTGTATGAGGAATAAAAATGGAAAACATAAAAAAAATTAGGTAATTTAATTAAAATTGGGATGATATAGAGTTTATGGTTTTTATAATATAAAAATTTTCATTAATGATTTCATGATTTAATTAAATGTAAAATGATTCACTATATTTTATTGTGAGGTTTCTATAATTTTAAAAAATTACATTGGAAATAAAACATTAATTTTACGTTAGAGATGAAGCCATTAGGGGTTGTACTTTCTTGGATTTTTTTGAGTGATATAGATTGTGTTTTTTTGGTTGGAGTATGAGTTATTTTTTAATATTTTATTGATCTATGTGACATAGTGTGGGTTAAATTCAAACTATAGTTATGTTTCTAGATAAAAAAGTAAGATATTAGGATTGTTCTAGTTCTCATGGAAGTTGTGTGCTTCTAGGTTGGGTAATAGGACCGGTATGATTTATGAGTCTATCATGAAACGTTTTTTTTATATTTATATCCTAGAGAATCTTTTCATTAGTCTAGATAATGTTACACTATTACATAAGGTGTATACAGTCACAAATAATTTCATTATTAATATATGATGTAAGGGATCCTTCTTTTATTCTTGGATGAATTCTTCAATTTTTTGTTTTTTATGTCACCGTTAATTTATTATTGTTTTCTTTATTATCAGACATGACATGTTTTTCATTAGGTAAAATTCCAGTATTTTAGTCATTGGTACAATTTCATTATTATATACTTTAAATATTGTTTTGGAAACTATTCTGAATTATTAAATTTTGATTTATATTCAAATAGATTTGGAAATGAGTGTTATAAATTTCAAAGGATATATTGGTCATGAATAAAATTGTAATTCATGTGATAGTTTTTATTTAAGAAAAATAAAATATATAAGATAATTTTTAATTATATTTAAAACACGACAGTAAATGGTTTTATAATAATGTGTTTTCCATTTGGTAAGGTAGTTGATGGACTACATGGTGAATATGTGCTCATGTGTATATTAAATATGAAATATTTGTTCATCATTTGTTTTCGAATAGTGATGGTGAGTTGATTGATTTGGGATTTTAATCTTTTTGATTTAGTTTGTTTTATCTCATTCAAAAATTTAGCCCTATTATATTATTTTCTATCTTTTCCTTTATTTTCAGTTTCTGTCATCTCTGTGGCTATTTAAAGGAGATTTTTTTACCATATTAAGTTATACTTATTGGTTGATTTAATTTTTTATGTGATGATATAGAGATTATAGATATGAAACATATCGAGTTATTTTGGAGGGTGTTTGACAGAATGTTGTCTAGGTGGGGTAGTATAAGGAATGATCTAAGAGAATTGATTATCTAGGTTTAAATTTTATTCTTCCCTATACTATTCAAAATCAAATATTTTATTTATTATGTGGATTTCATACCCATGGATGTTTCATGGTGTAGTTTTTGTATTATTCAGTTGATTCGTATCTCTATTATAATGGAAAGAGTTTTCCTATTATATATATATTTTATTCCTTGGTGTTTTTCATTATCCAATGAGGATTGAGAATTAAACACTCACCAGTGGAAGGATAATTTAAATAGTGGCCCAAAATGGATAGATAAAAATGGGATTAGATCCCTTTTTGTGACTTCAGAAACAAATAGAATATGGGATTTTTAATTTCCAAAATTGGTAGGTTTGTTGAAAAGAGACTTTATAAATAACTTTTTGAATCCAACCCTCATGTTTTCATATGATGTTGGGATTTCAATGTTGACTTGGTAGTTTTTATTAATTTATATTTGACGTATACTATTATTCTTTGGACTTTATTGTTTTACAGGTTTATCTTGAGGATATATCTCATCTTTGGAATATAATGGAGGTCAAATCAAGAGTGTTAGGTTTTCTTGTATGGCCTAATGATCAATACATTAACAATTATCATTATTTTATATTTTTTTATGAAATAATGTGTGATCGTAACAAGTATTATATCCATATGGTCATGGTCAGAGTGATTATATATCTTATTTTTTTTTCTTATTATAAAACTCATGTTATTATATTACCAAGGGTGAATATAGAATGTGCACAAACTTTTCGGTGAAATTGTGATATTATGATGATATTAGTTTTAATTTCGATGCAATTTGTTATGTATACATTATTAATTAACGAAATTTATAGTATAATATATAATTTACCATATATATAATTAATTATGATGAAATTAATAGGGAAACCATGGGGTTTTATTTTTCAATCAATGATATATTGAATACATTTGATGTGTTTTTTGTGCTATAATTTCTGGACTGTAAAACCCATGAGGTGGAATGAGGAATGATTAATTGTTTTACGAATTTTGATTTCATTGAGATGGCTCATGGGGGTGATTTTTTGAAAGGTTCTGATTTTAAATTAATTTACATATTATTCATGACAAGATAAATACTTTTCAAAATATATTTTATGGATTTGTGTTTTAATAAAAACCTTTAGAATTCAATGGGTTTTAACATTTATATTACCTTAATAATGATCATTAATTAAATAATTCTTAGACTCTTGTCGTGTGTGATCCCAATGGGGGTCCTAGATAGAATTATAATATTATATTAATACATTATCATGGTGATTTTATAGGATTAACATTTTATTGTGTTATGACATAATGATTCAATGAGAAACTAAATTGTAATTTATTAAATTGATAGTGGTATTAAATTTTAATTCAACAAATTATCTAACGTCATGATATAGATTCCATTTAATGATAAATGAGATAAATTTATTTATGATAAGTTAAATAATATTTTGATTGAATATTATAATTTTAAATAGCTAAATGTTATTTGAATTGATGATAATGAAATGAAGTATTCCCATGAGGTAATAGAAATAAAGAAAACTCAATATGATGCGGGTTAAAGTAATCACATCAGGGAGGTTGTGAAAAATAGCTTTAGGTTTGTTATTTTAAATTCCATTCAAGACTATTTTTAGTACTCACTTTTGTGAGATTGTGAATACTCACTATAATGTTGTTGTAAATACTCTATTTTGGAATTTTTTCATACTAAATTAATTTGTAAATGGGATGTTTTGATACTACTGGTCATGTTTTTATGGATGTTGAGAAAAGTTTATTTTTTAAAAGTAGAAGAGGTAATTCCTATAACTAGTAATCTTCTATGGGGTTTATAGTGTAATTATTTTAAAGGTGGAGCCTTATAGACTATATTATCTCAGCAACATGGAACCATATTATGCTAAGATAGATCATTCTATAAGTCATTATTTTGTATATCGATGTCATAGTAGGCCACATGATGTTTTCTTTATACTCAGGTTATAGGAACTCAATTCATTATAAAATTTTTCATGACCATTATTAAATGACTTGAGACATTTTTATTAGTTATACTAAAGTTATTGTTTTGGTTTCTGTTGGACTAGATAAAACACAACAACCCATTATGTATGATTTATGTGTTATGTCTGTTTTATTCACTGGTTGTCATTGGATAGAAGAATTATATATAATCTCTTTATGGATGTTTTTTATGATTTTTTCTTGTTTGGAAAACTCAATATCCACAATTGGTACATTATATAATTGTTATTTCATTGGTTTCGGTCTCTTAGAAATTATTGTATGTAGTTTCCCACCACTTTATACTTTGACTAACTAACGGTGATAATCTAGTATGTTTGGGTGTTAGTGGTGCTTTATGTCACATGTTCTTGGTGTGTTTATACAAAGATATGTAATAATTTTCTTGAGTACATTATATATTAATACTAAGGACTTTTTTGGTTTCTTTTTCCTTCTATTTTGGATCACTTTTAGTTCCTTCAAATATCCCACCAATTTCTCAAGGTGTTGTAGAATAATTAAAATTTTGTTTTCTATCATAAATCAATTTATTTTTGGGGGTAAAAACCATTAGGATTGGGTTCTTGAATCACAAAATCTTATAAATATAAATATATTATATTTTTTAATGTTTTAATTGGTTTTTAAGGAGTTCCATGTCATTCTTTTAAAATATTTAAGGTGTTAAAGTTTGAGTATGTTATGTTGACACAATTTATATAACTGGATGATGACCATAAAATTTGGTTCAATATAAATAAAAATTTATCTTATTTGTCACAAAACATGTTAATCCATTTAGGGTTGTAGTAATAAATTATTTTTGGTCCTTTTTCTTATGTAGCATGGGTTACATATTCACTGCATGGTTTAGAAAATTGTGTGGGTCCCCAAGACTTTATTTTTTTTGTATAAAATCATTTTTATTTCAATACTTTTACTTTTTCACTAATTTTTTCACCCCCTCATACTATTCCCCTAATAAAACTCTCTTTATCTCTCTTGGTTCACATCACACTCTCCCGGTTCCAAATAATAGAAGATCTCAACACCCTATGATCTCCTCCCTCATATACCCCTATCTTGATTGCATGACCCAAGATGAGATCCCACCCTTACTTGAAATCTTGGTCAAATAATCCTACTTCATGTGACATATTATACCGTTTTCCCTACTTCTCATATGATATAGATATTAAATCATTGAAATTATAGGTTGAAACTTCAATTTATGGCTTCCACTTCTCTCTTATTACCATTTACATTGGATTTCAAATCCCATCCCACCATGATTTGGTATGATCGATGTCACGACCCATCCTCGGGGCCCGTGCCATGACTACCCCAAGCTAGCCTTCCATAAGCCAGGGGCTGGAGACTAGCACCAAAGGCGTAAATCCTGATAACTGGGAAGTCATTGCCTTTATAAAAGTAATCAAAACACCACAGAGTACAAGCAGAAGTACAACACTAAGTAAAACTGAAACAAGATGTGCTGAAAGTAAAGGGGCAGGAAATAGAATCCCAACTGTAAAGTACATGGAAAAAGATAAAACAGCTGGAAGGTAACAAGCAGATCCTGGATCGTCCACCAAGGATCCTACCTGAAGGGTAGGTACAGATAGCGCAGCTCCTGGATCATCCACCACGTATCCTACCTGAAGGGTAGGTACAGATAGCCTCCACAATGCTCTCGCCCGTCAGCCTCCTCCCAGTGTCGTCTCTTCGTGAAGTCCACCACCAGATACTATCTCGTCGTGAGGTCCACCTCCGGGTACTGTCCAGTCCTCAAACACTCGGCCTCTGTCTGCGTTGCCCATCGTCTGCAACCAACACAATGAGGTGCGGGCATATCCCGTGCAGGGGTGAGTATAACGATACTCAGTAGGGACCCCGAGACCCTCAAGGTCTCACTAAATCCAACAAGGATAACCACAATGAAGATCTCAACAGATAACCTCCCCCTAGGTATATGACCATACATATACCCAAGTTATCAAGTAACCCATCTCAATCATGAGGAAACACAAAGATTATGAAATCAACGGATAACCACTACCCAGGTATATGCCCATACAAATACCTAAGTTATCAAGTGACCCATCTCAATCATGAGGTAAACACAAAGGTCATAGACTCAGCTCAAACTAGGATTTTCATTATCGAAACCGTAACTGCTGAAGAGCCCCGTCTCTAGAGTGTACAGTGGTCCTCTCACGACTCTGAGGTACTGCTCACTAACCTATGACTGCTGAGGTACTCCTCTTGTCGAGTACCGTGGGTCTACCACCTCACACAGTAGTGCTCCTCCGCCATGGGTCTGCCACCTCACACAGTAGTGCTCCCCCTCATAGCCTACAGAGGTAATCCTCCTGTCGAGTATCGCGGGTCTGCCACCTCACACAATAGTGCTCCTCCACCATGGGTCTGCCACCTCACAAAGTAGTGCTCCCCACTGGGCTATGCTAGTCACTCCGAATCGAATCGGACAAGCAGTCATCAGGTCACAGCCAGCTACACGGTCTCCGTACTCCGTATGCTCGTCTCCTAGAGGGTCCGCTCCATGAGCTACTAGTAGATACTCCAAGTATCTCAAAGTCCCATGAAGAAGTATCTCAAAGGATCGCCTTGTCACAGGGGTCTCAACGCAACAGACGGCGCGTCAATCGGATGCCCAGTCTGCGAGTTACTAGCCTTTTCGTCCCCGGAGCCCGGTTGGTTTCGTGTGCGAACCAATCCGTCCGTAACTCAACTGTACCCCGAACTCTCATAGGGTAAACTCATAGGGTCTGTTTCTCCACGTGATCACCAACACCGCTGACGGTTCGTCAAACGGACGTCCAGTCTGAAAGTTATCAGCTTTTCCGTTCCAGGGGCCCAGTTGGATTTCGGGTGCAACCCAACCCGGCCACTATCCAACTGCATCCAAAACTCAAGCGAAGTATGCCAAAAGTTCCGTCTCATCAAGAGGAAATCAACGAGACAGACGGCGCGTCAATCAGACGCCCGGTCTGTGAGTTATTGGCTTTTTCGTTCCAGGGGCCCGGTTGGTTTCGTGAGCGAACCAAACCGAACGCACTCCAACGATATCCAAACCTCGAGCGGAGTAAGCCAAAAGTTCCATCTCATCAAGAGGAAATCAACGAGACAGACGGCGCGTCAATCGGACGCTCGGTCTGTGAGTTATTGGCGTTTTCGTTCCAGGGGCCCGGTTGGTTTCGTGAGCGAACCAACCCGACCACACTCCAACGACATCCAAACCTTGAGCGAAGTAAGCCAAAATTTCCATCTCATCAAGAGGAATCCAACAAAGTCGACGACACGTCAATCGGACGTCCGGAGCTCAAGATATAGGCGTTTTCGCTCCGAGGGCCCGATTGGTTTTGTATCCGAACCAACCCGGCCGAACCCAAAGTTCTCTGAAACCTTGAGTGTAATATACCGAAACGACCGTCTCGATCCAAGGATCGCATCGCAACTAATGGTGCGTCGATCGGAGGTCCGTAGCCCAAGATATGGGGAAAAGACCAAAAGTGATCCGAAAACGGGGGGTCTGGGCCCAGACCGACCCGGCCCAACCCCCCTGGGTCGGCCCGGCCTGGCCGGCGCTGGCGTGGTCTGATCGCCAGGTGGCTCGGCCGTAACGGCCGAGCGGTACACAAGGGGGGGGGGGGGGGTGCCGCCCCCTTGAATGATTCGCCGCCCCGCGTGGGGGGCCGCCTCTCGCCAACAGACGTGGTCGGGCTACCGCGTCCTGCCTTCGCCGGTCTCGCGCGGTCGCGGGATGGCCGGCCTGCCGCCGCGGCTTCAGTCGCGGCGGTTCTCCCTGGCAGGGCGCCGAGCGCCGCCGCCTCCCGCCGCCGTGCCGGTGGGGCGCGCCGGCGGGTTGCTCCGCGGACCACCGGACGAGTTCCGGTGGTCGGAATTGCACGCCGTCTTTGCCAATGGTCCTCCCGGGACCCGACCTTCACTGCGGAGGATTCAAAATTACCTTGCGGCCTCGTTTGTCGTTGCCCGTCAATCTTCACGTCAAATAACAAAACGCGCTGTCTTCGTGGTTTTCCGGCGCGGCGCGACGGCGCGGCGCCCATTCGCCGCGGCCCGACTCCGACCGCGGATTCATTCGACCTCAAAGGCGCGGCGCAACGGCGCCACGCTTCTTCATCGGGATTCTCTAAATTCCCGCACGGTGCGACGGCACTGCGTCGCTTCCATTTCATGCCACGTAGATAACCAACAAAATAAAAAGTGGAGGAGGTTCGACCATGTTTGTGCGGTCCGACCTCCTCCGTTATTTTGATAACAGTTGGCCGTTAATATCGACGAACGTCTAAAATTATACACGACATGAAAACCAAGCCCTACTTGGATATTTGACGTCGCACGTCGGGTGTCGCGGAGAACGGCGTCGCGAGGTCAGACGTAGATTCCGTGGACGTCGGGGTGCGTCTGAGGAGGAAATGATGTCTCCTCACTTGTTGCTATGATGAAGAAGGAAGGTATGTTGTCGTTGGTGATGATCACTGCGGTCGGCGACTTCTCCCTTGTCGTGGAGGAAGATGAAGACGGAAGAATCCGGGTCGCCGAGTCTTCTAAGTCGAAGGGTCGATGTTCTTCATCGGAGAAGAACCGTTCTTCACGTTCTTCAATGTGGAAGATGAACTTATATCTCCTACCCTTTCCCACACAACCATCCAGCCCCTAATAAAAAAAGACTCTTCTTATTTTATTACCCATCTCATGCATTTTCAAAACATTTCAAAATGTTGAATTAACTTAACTTAATTAATCTTGAGCTTGTCAAAATTAAATGAAGTAGAGTTGGCATCATTAATGAGAGGTTGTGTCACAAGGGGGGTTGGAGTGAGTTATGGAAGATGAGAGATCACCCACTTAATGGGGGAGTTAGAAAAGGTTTAAGGAATGTGAAGGGGTGGGGTTCGTGTGGGCCCCACCTCACCTTTAATCCTCTCATAGGTAGTTTACTACAAGTGGGTCCCACCCCTAACTCCCTTACATAGGTTATAACTACATAAGAGAGGGATAAAGTGTTGTGACACATCACTTAATCCACTTAACAAGAAATGAAAATATAATTGTATAACAATTATATTTTTATCCCTCACTTTTTTTTAAACAACTCCTCTCGAGAAAATGCAACTCCACAAAGGATCTTCTTAAGAAATTACCGGCGCTGTGGTTTCATCGATGCCCTCAGATTTCAATTTTGAGCACCGGTTCAAAAGTTAGGAAAACCCGCTCATTCATTCACTGAATATACCCGAGCTAAACTTCAGAAATTGATTCCAAGCACACCGGGCCTCGGAATCAAGTTCCGTCAGAAACTGCATTCTTGTAAAATCACAAAGAAAATTAAGAAAAAATTTCCCTTGAATTTGACGGGTCTTTACATTACTCCCACCTCAGGGCTTTACGTCCCCGTAAAGCTATAACACAAACTATGGAAACAAAAGTGGTACTGAGCACGCATCTGAGCCTTCCACTCCCATGTTCTCTCCTGGAGGTTCCCGTGCTGCCAGTGAAAGCGCACCTGAGGAATCGACCATTCACGTAGGACCCACTCTTGTCAATCCTCAATTTCCTCTGGAACCTCTGTGCATGTCGCCCTGTTATTGACGTCTAACTCCCTGAGGTCGATGATGTGTGAGGGATCTTGCACGTATCTCTTCAGCCGAGGTACGTGGAATATTTCATGCACCCAGTGTAACTAAGGTGGAAAGGTGAAGCGGTAAACCACCTCGCCTACCCTGTTGGGGACCTAGAAAGGTCAGTTGAACCTCATAGATATCTCGCCGCCTCGGCTACATCTCCGAAAACCTCGTCGAGGTGAGACCCGTATAAGAACGTGATCGCCATCCTCGAACTCTAGAGGTCTCCTTTTTCTGATTAGAACTGAAACTCAAAACTCATGCTGCCATGAGGGTAAGGTTGGCCGACCCAAGAATGATCGGCTACACCCTCCCATGCACGAGTTTATCTTGTGCTGCCTGGGGTTTCCTTTTCTCCGACCAAGGAAAACCCATCCCGACATTTTCCTAATACTGTCAATTTGAGTATGAGTAGTGATTTCCCAATCCATACTCAAACTAACGTCGTAAGGCCTTGACGCTGCCACCAAGAGGTCCCAACCGAGACTCTCGTCTCAAGGGTCAAATCACACCATCGGTGTAAGTGTGACTATCAAGTCTCCTCCCAATGGTATCTCCAGACGTGAGGGTCAAGTCAACGACTTAACCGGAAACTCTAGGTCTGTGACTAGATTCATGGAAGGAAGGGATGATTCGTATCGATGTCTGTGGCTACGACAGCTAGTAGAAGACAAAGTCTGCACTTCAAATCATCCTTAGAGCCATTTCGGTCGCACTACTTGACCGTATGCAGCTACCCTTTTCCCCTACCCTCCAGCTCCCTGAGCCTAGAGGGGACAACAAAGGCGGGTGGTTGTAATATTTTGAAATGTACACCACCTCATGCTTCTCTCCTAGCTCTGCATCCACGTCTGATGCTCTACAGATTTATCTGTCCTTAACATTTCCTCTTCTTGAAACATTCGCACGCCCAAGTCTCTGAGACTGGTACCAGCTCGCTGCGTTCCAACTTCTAACATTCTCTAGCTATATTCATTTAGCCAAAGAACATTCAACCTCAAGGTTCTCTCTAGCACCCTAATGTGAGTAGGAATGCATAGAGGAAAAAGTGATGGCTCGAATCGTATTCATCGAGTACCCGGAATGTTCAGTACGCCTCGATGAATTCTCAGTTACCGACACGTCGTCCTGCCGAAGTTGTATAAGCTCTAGAAAACTCTCAGCCACCTCCTCAAGCCAGTCCTCAGCCGCCTGTGAATCAGTTTCGCCTCGAAACATGAGGGTATCTGATGTTAGAACACATGTAAGGCAGTAATCTTACATGTGTCACCAACCGGTAACGCCGGTTGTAACTGCTGACCAACAAGTAGTGATGTATAGCTGATACACTACTCGAAGGCACTATCTCAGGAATCGGTCCACATAATGAAACCTCATCACTATGCGGACCATCCTCATGGTCATTCACTAGAAAACACTAGTGGACAAGTCCACCATCCACTCTCCTGATGTATCATCTAGGCCGAAAACTCTAGCAATCACCTCCAGCCAGTGCTTTGATGTCTGGGAATCTGCCTCGCCTCGTAACCTCGGAGGCCTCTACTGTTGGAACTCGTGCAACGCGCTCTGCCAGCGTGCACAGTTCGCTAGTATGGCTGGTAGCATCTGCTGCCCAACAGGTGGTGGTGCTGCTGGTACACCACCCGAGGGTGCCAACATAGTAAAAGGGCCCTGCACCAGAGCCTCAACGCTCGGTGAACCGTCATCGAGTACTCTCTCGGAACTCCAACTGACTGTCTGCGTGGACACATCTTGAACAGATGCGACACGGTCAATGATTTATACCTGGTGAGCTGACTTGGTTTGAGCTGACTTTAAAACTTTTGGAAACACACACGTAGTCAGTGTTTTCGTGCACAAAGTCGGAAATCAGTAGTCAGGGTCCTGGTGTACGGATACGTCGGCCGCCGCACCAATACTGGACTCCCTGAACTGAAGACCACACTCGGTACCCTTAACATTATTGCTTCACATAGAAAAAGATCTGAGTCCTTAGTTCTATGGTAGAACTGAACTCCTCTGATACCAATTTTTCACAACCCGTCCTCGGGGCCCGTGTCGTGACTACCCCAAGCCCGCCTTCCATAGGCCAGGGGCTGGTGACAAGCACCAAAGGCATAAATCCCGATAACTGGGAAGGCATTGCCTTTATAAAAGTAAACAAAACACCACAGAGTACAAGAGGAAGTAAAACACTAGGTAAAACTGAAACAAGATGTGCTGAAAGTAAAGGGGCTAGAAATACAAGCCCAACTGTAAAGTACAAGGAAAAAAGTTAAAATAGTCGGAAGGTGACAAGCAGCTCCTGGATCGTCAACCAGGGATCCTACCTGAAGGGTAGGTACAAATAGCGCAGCTCTTGGATCATCCACCACGGATCCTACCTGAAGGTTAGGTACAGATAGACTCCACAACGCTCTCACCCGTCAACCTCCTCCAAGTGTCGTCTCGTCATGAAGTCCACCACCAGATACTGTCTCGTCGTGAGGTCCACCTCTGGGTACCGTCCAGTCCTCAAACACTCGTCCTCTGTCTGTGCTGCCCATCGTCTGCAACCAACTCAACGAGGTGAGGGCATAGCCCGTGCAGGGGTGAGTATAACGATACTCAGTAGGGACCCCGAGACCCTCAAGGTCTCACTAAATCCAATAAGGATAACCACAAAGAAGATCTCAATAGATAACCTCTATCTAGGTATATGCCCATACATATACCCAAGTTATCAAGTAACCCATCTCAATCATGAAAAAACACAAAGATTATGAAATCAACGGATAAACACTACCCAGTTATATACCCATACATATACCTAAGTTATCAAGTGACCCATCTCAATCATGAGGTAAACACAAAGGTCATAGACTCAGCTCAAACTAGGATTTTCATTATCGAAACCGTAGCTACTGAAGAGCCCCGTATCTGGAGTGTACAGTGGTCCTGTCACGACTCTGAGGTACTGCTCACTAACCTATGACTGCTAAGGTACTCCTCCTGTCGAGTACCGTGGGTCTTCCACCTCACACAGTAGTGCTCCTCCTCCATGGGTCTGCCACCTCACACAGTAGTGCTCCCCCTCATAGCCTACAGAGGTAATCCTCCTGTCGAGTACCACGGGTATGCCACCTCACACAGTAGTGCTCCTCTGCCATGGGTCTGCCACATCACAATGTAGTTCTACCCACTGGGCTATGCTAGTTACTCCAAATCGAATCGGACAAGCAGTCATCAGGTCACAGCCAGCTACACTGTCTCCGTACTCCGTACGCTCATCGCCGAGAGGGTCCGCTCCACGAGCTACTATTAGATACTCCAAGTATCTCAAAGTCCCACGAAGAAGTATCTCAAAGGACTGCCTCGTCATAGGGGTCTCAACGCAACAGACGGCGCGTCAATCAGATGCCCGGTCTGTGAGTTACTACCCTTTTCGTCCCCGGGGCCTAGTTGGTTTCGTGTGAGAACCAATCCGGTTGTAACTCAACTGTACCCCGAACTCTCGTAGGGTAAACTCATAGGGTCCGTTTCTCCATGTGATCACCAACGCCGCTGACGGTTCGTCAAACGGACGTCCAGTCTGAAAGTTATCAGCTTTTCGGTTCCAGGGGCCCGGTTGGATTTCGGGTGCAATCCAACCCGGCCAGTATCCAACTGCATCCAAAACACAAGAGAATTATGCCAAAAGTTCTGTCTCATCAAGAGGAAATCAACGAGACAGACGACACGTCAATCAGACGCCCAGTCTGTGAGTTATTGGCTTTTTCATTCTAGGGGCCCGGTTGGTTTCGTGAGCGAACCAACCCGACCGCACTCCGACGGCATCCAAACCTCGAGCGGAGTAAGCCAAAAGTTTTGTCTCATGAAGAGGAAATCAACGAGATAGACGGCACGCCAATCGGATTCCCGGTCTGTGAGTTATTGGCTTTTTTGTTCTAGGGGCCCGGTTGGTTTCGTGAGCAAACCAACCCGAACGCACTCCGACGACATCCAAACCTCAAGCGGAGTAATCCAAAAGTTCCTTCTCATCAAGAGGAAATCAACGAGATTGACGGTGCGTCAATCAGACGCCCGGTCTGTGAGTTATTGGCTTTTTTCGTTCTAGGGGCCCGGTTGGTTTCGTGAGAGAACCAACCCGACCGTACTCCGATGACATCCAAACCTCGAGCGGAGTAAGCCAAAAGTTCCGTCTCATCAAGAGGAATCCAACAAAGTCTACGACACGTCAATCGGACGTCCGGAGCTCAAGATATAGGCGTTTCCGCTCCGAGGGCCCGGTTGGTTTCGTATCCGAACCAACCCGGCCAAACCCAAATTTCTCTGAAACATTGAGTGTAATATACAGAAACGACCGTCTCGATCCAAGGATCGCGTTGGAACTGACGGTGCGTCGATTGGAGGTCCGCATCCCAAGATATGGGAAAAAGACCGAAAGTGATCCGAAAACGGGGGGTTTGGGCCCGGACCGACCCGGCCCAACCCCCCTGGGTCGGCTCGAACTGGGTCGACCCGACCCGGGTCTGGGTCTGACCCGGCCGGCGCGGCGCGGCCCGGCCTGGGTGGCCCGGCCCGGCCTGGGCGCGACCCGGCCCGGTCGCCAGGCGGCTCGGCCGTAACGGCCGAGCGGTGCGCAAGGGGGGGGGGGGGGCGCCCCCTTGAATGATCCGCGACCCCACGTGGGGGGCCGCCTCTCGCCAACGGATGCGGCCGGGCTACCGCGTCTCGCCTTCACTGGTCCCGCACGATCGCGGGACGGCCGGCCTGCCACTTCGGCTTCAGCCGTGACGGTTCGCCCCAGCGGCGCGCCGGGCGCCGCCGCCTCCCGCCGCCGGTGCCGGCTTGCCGGTGTGGCACGCCGACAGGTTGCTCTGTGGACCACCGGACGAGTTCCGGTGGTCAGAATTGGACGTCGTCTTCGCCAATGGTCCTCCCAGGACCCGACCTTCACTGTAGAGGCTTCAAAATTACCTTGCGGCCTCGTTTGTCATCGCCCGTCAATCCGCACGTCAAATAACAAAACGCGCCGTCTTCGTGGTTTTCCGGCGCGGTGCGACGCCCCTTCACCGCGGCCCGACTCTGACCGCGGATTCGTTCGACCTCAAAGGCGCGGCGCAACGGCGCCGCGCTTCTTCGTCGGAATTCTCTAAATTCCCGCACAGTGCGACGACACTGCGTCGCTTCCATTTCATGCCACGTAGATAACCAACAAAATAAAAAGGGGAGGAGGTTCGACTGTGTTTGTGCGGTCCGACCTCCTCCGTTATTTTGATAACAGTTGTCCGTTAATATCGAAGAACGTCTAAAATTATACACGACATGAAAACCAATACCTACTTGGATATTTGATGTCGCACGTCGGGTGTCGTAGAGAACGGCGTCGCGAGGTCGGACGTAGATTCCATAGACGTCGGGGTGCATCCGAGGAGGAAACGACGTCTCCTCACTTGTTGTTATGATGAAGAAGGAAGGTACGTTTTCGTTGGCGATGATCACCGTGGTCAGCGACTTCTCCCTTGTCGTGGAGGAAGATGAAGACGAAAGAATCCGGGTGGCCGAGTCTTCTAAGTCGAAGGGTCGATGTTCTTCGTCGGAGAAGAACCGTTCTCCACGTTCTTCAACGTGGAAGATGAACTTCTATCTACTCCCCTTTCCCACACAACCATCCAACCCCTAATAAAATAAGACTCTTCTTATTTTATTACCCATCTCATGCATTTTCAAAACATTTCAAAATGTTGAATTAACTTAACTTAATTAATCTTGAGCTTGTCAAAATTAAATGAAGTAGAGTTAGCATCATTAATGAGAGGATGTGTCACAAGGGGGGTTGGAGTGAGTTATGGAAGATGAGAGATCACCCACTTAATGGGGGAGTTAGAGGAGGTTTAAGGAATGTGAAGGGGTGGGGTTCGTGTGGGCCCCACCTCACCTTTAATCCTCTCATAGGTAGTTTACTACAAGTGGGTCCCACCCCTAACTCCCTTACATAGGTTATAACTACATAAGAGAGGGATAAAGTGTTGTGACACATCACTTAATCCACTTAACAAGAAATGAAAATATAATTGTATAATAATTATATTTTTATCCCTCACTTTTTTTTAAACAACTCCTCCCGAGAAAACCCAACTCCAGAAAGGGTCTTCTTAAGCAATTACCGGTGCTTCGGTTTCATCGGTGCCCTCAGATTTAAATTCCGAGCACCGGTTCAAAAGTTAGGAAAACCCGCTCGTTCGTTCACTGAACGTACCCGAACTAAACTTCAGAAATTGATTCCGGGCACACCGGGCCTCAGAATCAAGTGCCATCAGAAACTGCGTTCTTGTAAAATCCCAAATAAAATTAATAAAAAATTTCTTTTGAATTTTACGGGTCTTTACAACCAAACACTATGGGTTGATAATTTATTTATTTTGATGGTTTTCTCGTCATTGTGTTTAATCATTAATGTTCTTTTTGTATAATTATATATCAAAATATTATTATTCGGACTCGATCAAAGTCTCTTTGAGGTCCATTTTCCAATTCCCCAATCATTTATTTTAGAATCATCGATTTCTTATTCCTATACAATTATTTTTTTTATTGTAATTATTTAATTAATTATTTTTATTCTATTTATAATATGGAAATTGGGTTATATATTGAATTAAGTTGAATGTTTATGTTTTCATATTTTAATAATATTTTTAAAACAAAGTGTCATGTGTCATAGACACTTGTTTCTGTTTAATTTTATATTTGTCTCTTTAAAAATTTAATTGATGTTTTCAATTTTTACCTTGGATTTATATTTATATTTAAAAATAATTCATCAATATTAAATTGATATTTCTATATTAAAATATTATATTTTATCTTCTCGTGGAACATTTATTTTTGAGATTCCCTTTTTATGAATTGATATAAAAATTGTTACATATTTTCTTGTTTTATTGTAAAAGTTGTATTATTTGAATGTGAATCACATGTGCTAATAAATTTATATAGGAATATATATATATTTACCCATTCAAAAGATAATTTTTTAATGTGTTCATAGGGTGACATTCGTAAATTTACATGTATGTGTGTGTTTTAATTAAATTTAAAAAATATGTATTTGAAATTAGAATTATCCCATCAATTTTTTTGAAAAGATAATGGTTTTATGATTTAATTTCTAAATGATATAATGGTTTTAAATTTTTTTATTTGGTATAAAATACTCGACAAACCCATGTTTTCTTGTTGACAAGCATTTCTGTCACATTAAATATTTTTGACATCACTTGTTTAGGTGAAACCATTTATCGTATACTAACTGTATCTTTGTTATAATTATATAATTAGGGGTGAATCATAAATTAATGTTATTTAATAATTTTTGGTTTGGGTTTATTGGTGGGAGAAATATTAATTTTTTACAACTTCATTAATGTTTATTCCTTACTGTTTGTTGTTTTCCAACTAAGGTTAGGTTCTTAGATACACTGAGTGAGTTTTCATGAATTTCCATATGGTCCTTGATGAGGTTTTATACTATGATGTTTTGTAGGAAAACTAATTATAATTAATGTTTTAATACATGATATGATTATAGTTTCATCCAATTGAATCCTATTGTTAGTCTGGATCGTTTTACACTGGCACATAGGGGATATCCAATGACACCACATTTCCTAATTAGCTTTTGATATAATGGATAATTATCTTGTAATTTACCTATGTCACCTTCTTATGTTACTTAGGGTAAAATAACCTAATTATTATTTTCATTATTACTAACTATTAATTGTTGTTTTATTTTTAATATGCTTTAATTTTGATATTTTTTATTTTAAATTTTCTTTAAAAGATGTCATGCAACATTTTTTTGTAAAGTCATTCGATGGATTTTCTAATGTATTTTGACATAAGTGTTTTAATTTTCAAGGGTTTCTATAGAAAATAAAAATTAATATAATGTGATTATCTTCATTTACAGAAAAATATAATTAAATGTTAATTTTTGGAATGTATTTATAAATATCATGAAAATGGTTTTATAATTAATTGTAGGTTAGGTGGGAAGGTGGGAGGTATCCTACTATATAATTTGTTTCAAAAAATTATATGATATCTCTATTGAAATTTCAAAATTGGAATATAACTATTATTGAAGAATTTATTAATATAGGGTTTTACGGATAATGTTTTTATTTTATTTGAATAAGTGATCATATTATAGTATTTTTAAATATTACTTTCTATTTAAATTGACTATATGTTTATTGACTCTTAAAATTTTTCTTTACTACTTTTTTGTTAGGGTTATTTGTTGAGCGAATTATTTATTTAGATATTGTTATATTATATAGCTACAACATATTTATTGAAATTTGGGGTGAGAAAATGTATGTTGGATAGGTGCAGGTGCTTGCAACATGCAATTGATATTAGTTTATATATATACATATTGTTCTTACTTTTGTTTTGTTTATACATGATATTTTATTTCTTGTGTGCATATCTAACCTATAGATGGGTATTTCCATATATTTATTTTATTTTTAATATTTCCTAACAACAATCATAGTGTAAATTCATTAACATTGTATATATATGACCACATAGTTCTTTTTTTATTCATAGGGATCTAGAATTCCCCTATGGTACATTAATAGATAGTTTGGGTGCCGACTCAAATGTCATCTTTGGAGAAGTCATTGTAAGGTGGTTAGAATTTAAGATATATTTGAATTGAAATTATAAGATTCAAACAATTACTAGGGTTTTTGGAACATTTTATTCTATTAATTAATAAAGGATAATATTAATAGTGTGAATATAATATTGATATGGTGGAATACCATTTTCTTATATTGTTGAAGGGGAGTAAACAATATGATAATTGTTTCATATTTTAATTAGAGTGATTTATGTTTTTGTTGATATAGATTATATATAACATCATCATTGAAGTTCAATTATAATTTCTTTCTATATATATATATATCATTGAATATTATCAAGAAGATAAATACCGTTGAATATAACAGTTTAATTGGAACATTTCTTCTATAAAAATTTATATTAAATTTTTTTCATAACACTCTTCTCATAATGAGTTTTTTTATCATGTAGTAGAATTAAGATAATCATTTTGTATTCATCGATGTAAAAAAATCTAGGATTTATGATAAATATTTCTATTAAAAAAATTAATTGAAATTTTTTTTCATGAAACATTGAAAATTCATATAATTATATAAGCTCATACATGCATAAAAGTAGTTTGTATAGAAGAAGAAGAGTCAGTGACCCTTGATGAAGAGTGGAATTAAATAAAATTCTGAGGCATAGAACCATGGTGAAGAGTGACCATACCAAAATATTATTTCCACAAAAACAATGTTTTATAGTCAATTTTTGATACATCGACATAATGATGAGAAAATTCAACTTTGATATACCTTAGTGTGGGTATGATTTTCAACGTTAATGATTTACATTAATATTATATTTCAATATGTGTTATTTTTATTTGACTAGATTAATTAAAAATATAAAATGTGGGTTGAATAAGTATGCTTTCAAAGAAGAGAAAATGATCATATATAATAAATACTTAGTAGAAGATGAAAATATTAAATCATTTATCACTCTAACTCTCCACATATCATTGTTTCATGGGATACATTAATGATCCCATAACCTATAAATCCCTTTTATTAATCAACCTTGATACCTATTTCATGCATCATTCTCCATTCCAACTAAATATTCTCTATCATCAGTCTATTCTACCTATATTTTCAAATAGAAATCAGTACAAAAATAGTAAGTAAACAGTCAATTTGGTTCCTAATATGATTGAATAGAGAAAGGACTACCAGAATGGTAAAAAAATCCAACATAAAATTAATTTTTATATATTAAATTAATTATATATTAAAATAAAAATCTATAATTATGCATAAAAATAAATCTTTTCTATATTAAAATTTATAATAAAATTTAGGAGCCTGTTTTAATTTTACCTCAGGGAGTACTATCTCCTTTATTTGATATTCTCCAATTCATATTCTCAAAAGGATGTCTATGTGAAGTATAATGGAATAAAACCACATATTTATCAAAAAACTATTCTAGCTCTAGTCCTTATATAGAACAAAAAATAAAATTTTCATTAATAGAAACAATACCTTCTGAGTAATATCATATTACTAGTTTCATTATAAAAGGTTTTATATTATATATATTAAAAAAATTTCTACGAAATAAAAAAAATTATCTTTTTGATTTTAATTATTTAATTACATAATTAATAATTTAAGTTGATGAAATATATAACTAGTCAAAATCATTAAAAAATTCAACATAATCTAAAATTTAAAATTCAAATATCATAAGAGAAATCATTAAAAAATTATAATTATTTATTTGGATGATATTATTATTCCCACTATCATGTGGAAAAGTACAAAAATTTCATTGAAAAATAAATAAGTCTAATTTTTTTTTCAAACCAATTAAATTTATAGGGATTTTGAAAAAAAAATATTATTATTAAAAGAAATAAAATTATATTTAAAATCCACCTATGTAATGGTAACATAATAATTTGAATTATATAAAATAATTGATATTTCGAACTCCATATTTATCAATTTCCCTATGCTAGCCATCTTTATCCCCTTATATCAAGAAAATGTTCCTAAGAATTAATGTTAACTAAATATAAAGGTAAATGAAGGTTCTCATGAATATCATGAGTAAAAAATCAATTTGGTAGTTACCAATCTAAGGGTTATATATTCATTGAGTATTTATCTGAATAAATATCAACCTGATTAAAAAATCATCACTCAAAAACTCCAAAAGGGGAAATTATGACTATTAAATTTTATATCATATTAGTGATCTATAATAGGATGGAGATGAAGAATAAATAATGAATCCTAATTTTTCTTACATATGGTTAAAAGTTTAATTTTCCAATTTGAAATAATATTCAATTGTTGTATTAGAGGGGAGATGATATATGGAATATCCATAGAGATATCAAATATAGGTAATATACTAAAACAATTAATTAGAATTAAATTATATATAGGTCAATGTAAGTGTTAAACGATACATGTAATTTACTCTCTTAGAATGGAGTGATTCTAAATTAAATAAACTATTTAAATTATTATAGATTACATAGTTCATATAGAAGTGCTCATATTTGATCCCACCATTCTAGTGAAGGTACCCTCCCCACTAAAATGATTTGACCAAAACATTAGTGTATTCATGTATACACTTTATATGCTTCATTATCAATGATTAAATTATCTAATTTGAAAAATAATGATTCAGAATTAAAAAGTTTTATTCCATCACATCAATCACATATTTTAAACCATGCATAAAATATCATTACATCTATCATTATCATGAGATAGAAAACATGAATAACCATTTTAAAAACATCATAAAATAATGGTAATAATTAAAATAATTTATGTATATAAATCATTTAAAATAAATATATATCCTAAATTTTGTTTCACAATTTATTAACCTGTTTTAATTTTATACTAGGACTATCATGATAACACATCATAAAATAATACCTTTAAAACTTGTTAACAAAATGAATTATACTATGAACCAATAATCTCATGGCCAATAACAAATTAAATTAATAAAATAATTCACATTTAATATTAAAGCCTATGTACACATACAATAGAAACTAATTAAAATTAGACATTACCTTAAATTTAAAAAACACAATTCATATCATTAATTATTTATAATATTTAAAAAACATAAATAATTTCAATAATGAATTTCTTAGATATAAAATCCTACAATATAACACAAAAACATGTTCACAGACACTTTATTTTTTAAATAACCCTATGAATATAGGAAAATAGTTTGTTAATGATTTATTCATAACAAAATTATTTTATTATCTGTCACACACCATAAAATAATCATAAAATTTAAATTCATGTAAAATTATTAATCCATTTGTTCTAAAAAAGTATCATAGTTTAACATGATTAAATTTAATTTTTCATTAAAAAATTGAACAAAAAAAAATTTAAATTTGAAGTAATATATATATATTATTAATTAATGATAACTTGTAGAAAAAAATAAGAATTTATATTTTTATTTGAAAAATATAACAAAACATTTTATTTTATCAATTTATATATTTTTATTGTAATTATTATTTTATTGGTTTTAGTTATAGGAATCCAATACATATTTCACACTTAATAGTTACATTAAACTCTCCTATTATAAACAAATATAATTATACTATTGGATCAACATACCCAATTTTAATTGAAGCATCGAAATAGAAAATAATATTTTATAATGATAAAAATATATTTATATTTTGATCTAGTAAAATATAATTAACATTATTTTTCATCAAATTGATATATTATAAAAACATATTTAATTATGTTCTAATTAACTTTTATATACCCAAAATGAGTCCAATAAATCAAATTGGAGAACAATATGACTTAGAATGAAAGATAAAATATAAATTGTTTTTTGAAAAATAATAAATGACATATTGACTAATGTTGAATTGGGGGATATGATAAGTGTGGGAAATTAACTTACCCATATGCTATTAAATAATGATAACAATGTGAGCGGTCTGGGGAATTTTTTCCCCGAGTTTTATTTTCATATTTTAAAAGTATATGGAATAGTTGGAATTGAATTTTTTTTTGAAAAAAATCACACCACTAGGAATGTAACATGTGAACTCCCCCTCCCATTTAATATATTATAATTATGAAATATATAATATTGGTAAATAGTATTTATTGAGGGATTAATTGAATTTAAAACAACAGAACAACATAATCGTAGAAAATAAAGGCAAATCCCATCTCCGTAAAGTTTAATCAACAAATAAAAAAGAACCATTATATTTTATAATTCAAGTGAT
The DNA here is from genome assembly GCA_963277665.1 of Viscum album. NCBI lineage: Eukaryota > Viridiplantae > Streptophyta > Magnoliopsida > Santalales > Viscaceae > Viscum > Viscum album. The sequence continues at coordinate 1,068,123,378 of OY728157.1, read as the reverse complement.
AATTTTATAATCAAAACATCACTATCCATTTAACAAAAATCTAACAAGACAACAATTTCATCCATTGTGGAATCTATTTATACATATAGTCACCCTTACTAATATATTTTTAAAAAAATAATTAAAAATATAGATAATATATACACTATTAATTTAATATTATTAATAAATAAATTATAAATCCAATAATAATAATAATAATAATAATAATAATAATAATAATAATAATAACTAATTAAAAATTATAAACATCAAAAAACACACATTACGATATATATAGAATAAAAGAAACAATATTTTTTCATATATTAATGAAATTATTTTCTATACCTCTAATAATAAAAATTTCAACTCGATAAAAAATGAAAAAAATATTTTAAAAAGTATTCTAATAATATACTTAATCTACATGAGTTTCATTATTTATCAGATGTGGAATCATATTTATATTAATGAATTAGATTATTTTTTTTATAATGATGACCATTTTTATGAATTTACTAATTATAACAAATATTTAATTTTTTATGTGGTAAAATTTTGAAGATGTGGTTTTATTATTTTTTTACTTCAATTGGTTAACCAAATATAGAGGATTTTGGTAAAGTTATAATTATTTATAAAATTTAGAAGGTAAATTTCAATAACTCCAGATGCTAAGTGCTATGTGGGATTCATCGTGGATCTAACACTATTGATGAAATATCATAAGAATTATTAGTTATCAAAGAATCAATCATGGATCACAATGTCTACACTAGAATAATTTTCATGATTTCAGAATCTCATTTGAAATTAAACATCAGATATTTGGTTTTAAATTATAAAATTTATAAAAGAATTCAAATTCCATAACAATTTTTTAAATGTAATTGAAAGGAATCAGTTCTGTATGGGTGCCCAAAATTTTAATAATTATAGAATATTTTATTTAGTTGGTTGGATATATTTTAATATAGAAATAATAATGGGATTATATTTGTTTGGACACCTTAAAATATAATATTTTTACATAGAATAATGTTCCATATTGGGGAGAAATGTTTCATGAGTGTCCCATGTACTATAGGCTAAGAGTGTATTTTTTTAGAACATCCCTTAGAAAATAGTTAGTTAAATTGTTTGGAAAATAATTAGCCCTTAAATATATAGTTCCAAGGTTTTAATTAAATGTTGCTGGTCCCTACATTCTATGAGAATTTTTGAAATAAATTTTTAACATGTCGCATGATTGGAACATGATATATGAAATCATGCACCTTATGTATATAAGGTGGATTTTACTATAGATTTCATGCAAAAAAAATTTCACATGGATTGGAAATCCATGTAGTAAATTCATTATTGATTTTTAATGCTTAAAGATTTCATCTATTCCATTATGATTTTAAAAGATATTTAACCCCTTTCTTATCCCATTGTTCCCTACAGTGCTCCATGCACACTCCCCTCTCCTATATTCAATTCCATATCTCATCAGATTCAGAGATGTTTTGGAATATATACATCATGTTGTAATGATCATAGAATGTCTACCAGTCCTCCCCCTTCAATTCATTATTTTACATCCATAAAAGTTTGTTCCACAAATTATGTGGGTTATTCCATATCTAGGTAAAGTATATATTACACTTTAATCACATTTAATTTAAATAAAGGCATACAATTTAAATATTTTTACTTAGTATGTGTAGATTTATGGGAAGGTGGTGTTGGTTATTCATAAATATATAGACCTAGAGTGGGTAGTGGTTGTGTTTTCCATGATATGTCACTAAAATGTGTTCGAGATGTAGAGTATTCTAGATTTTGATGGATACAACAGAAACATTATATTGTACTTCTCCTATATATCAAAACCTATGAATACATTGATGATGTATTTGAGATATAGTGGATAGACCTATGTGAAGCACCATTCGTGGAGATGAAGATCATGTTGACTAAAACTGTAGTGTTGACACTTCCCAATATAGAGAATAGATATATTTTTATGTTTTGACGTATAATACAATTTATTTGGAGGAGTATTAATGTAGAGAGTTATGGTAGTATCTTTCTGTTCATGTCAGCTATAATCCCATAACCAGAATAATTCAACACACGAATTATTACTAGAATCTATGGTTCACTCTATGATGTTTTGGAAGTATAATATATTTGGTGAGAGGATTATTATATACAATGTCCACAAGAGCTACTATTAAATAATCAAAAAATGTGACCTTAATCAGATGTTGAGGTGCTAAGAATATCCTCAATTGAAATTTAAATATGGGACAAAATATTCAACTAGTATGGTTAATATCATTTTATATCCTCTTATCCATAAGAATTAAGATGAGTAGGATCTTGATGATTGACCTTTTGAGGACCAGTGATGCCTAATAATCTTGTTTTCCAATTGGATAATATATTATTTTAATGATCATATTTAGATTACATGTTCCCCATTTATGATCAGATCATCAATTGTTGACTGAGTGAACACTAGTTAGGAATCCAACAATGTGTGTTCCATGGGGAGGGAATGACTAGTTGGAGGATACTTGAGGAATGGGAGGCTGATATAAGGTGAACATGTTATCATGTTTAATTGGAGAGTGGTAGTCCATGCTTCCTTTAAGGAGGTGTTAATGTGTGAAATCCATACCTCTATCTTTGAGGTATGTCCTACAATGAATAAGATGTATCATAACATCATGTAACAATTTAGGTGTCTAGGGATGAAGAGGTACATATCTAGACAAGTTACCCACATCATCACAATACAAATTTTAATAGTAGATAACCCATGTCCTAGTAGATTGGTTAAGGAAATTCTAATTTTTTTTTATGTTTAAGGATTTCATACAGGGCTTTGTGATAGGGGTATCAAGGACCTTAGGGTGTAATGAAACTATATGTGTAATTTTTTATGAGTTGATAAAGGATTCCCATTTAATATTGATTTGTTATACACACTAATTTTAAAATTATGTTAAAGTATTATATCATTGATATTGAATGATTACATATATTTCATTGATAATTATTTCTTAAATTTATTCACATTTGACACTGTGCATTTTTTAGTTCTTGTATAATTTTCTAAGAACTTAGCTTAGAGATACCATAGTGTACTATACCAAGATAGACAAACTGAGATGAGGATATGTGTACTAGAGGATATGATTTAGTATTATTCCTTAAAACATAGTGAAGTATTGAATATTCAACTATCATTGGTTGAGTTTACATATAAAAATAGTTACTTGGCATTGATTCAGATGGAACCATATTAGGCACTTTACATGAATCTCAGTCTTTCATTGATTTATTGGTATGATGCTACTGTGTACACTACTGGGAAGCTGGGTTTTCCCAATGCTTGTATGCCAACGGTTCAACAGAACCGTTGGTATAGGGGTATAAAACAAGTATTTCCCAACGGTTTGAAGAAACCGTTGGAAAATCTAATTTTTTTTCTCCCTTTCCCAACGGTTTGATAAAACCGTTGGTAAAGTCCATGACTTAGGAAGGCTTTCCCAACGGTTTGTGTAAACCGTTGGTAAAGCTCACCTTTCCCAATAGTTTTTTAAAACCGTTGGGAGAGTTTTCCCCTAAAATCCCAGAAAACCCGATATCCCATCCACGCAATTGAACTACTAAAGTTGAGACCTAAGATCTCTCTCACTTAGAAAATCATTCCACCAGATCCATATTCAATCACAAAGTTGTTTTTTTCTACACTTCAAATCTGTAAGTAGTACGTTATGTTTAATGTTTTGCATTTAATTTTTTTATTTTCTGTTTTAATTTGGCTTAGACCTAAGGTTCGTGCAGTATGGTGTACCCAACAATTTCAATTCTATTTGTTATTTGTTTTATGTGTTGTTCTGGTGTCATGTGTGAATCAATTTTTTGTTCTGTTTTTGTTTTCTGTTTTTGTTCTGGTGGGAGGTGCTGGGGGTGCAGTAGGTGGGGGGAGGGGGTGTGCTGGTGGGGTGTTTAGGTGGGGGGAGGGGGTGTGCTGGTGGGGTGTTGAGGTGGGGGGTTGTACAGGTGGGGGTGGGGGTGGGTTGTGTAGGTGGGGTTGGGGGAGGGGTGGGTTGTGCAGGTGGGGGTGCAAGTGGAGGGGGGGGGGGGGGTTGTTGTGCAAGTGGGTGGGGGGGAGGAGAGTGTGCAGGTTGGGGGGGTAGGCTGGGCAGGTCAGAGTCTGTTGTGGGGGTGAGGTGGGGGTTGTACAGGTGGGGGGTGGGGGTGGGTTGTGCAGGTGGGGGTTGGGGGGGGGCTGTTCAAGTGGGGGTGAAAGTGGAGGGGGGTGCTGTGCAAGTAGGTGGTGGGAGGGGAGTGTGCAGGTTGGGGGGGTGGGCTGGGTAGGTGGGAGTCTGTTGGGGGTGAGGTGGGGGGTGGGGTGTACAGGTGGTGGTGGGGGGAGGGGGGCTGTGCAGGTGGGGGGTGGGGGAGGGGGGTTGTGCAAGTGGGGGGGGGGTGTAGGTGGGGGGTGGCTGTGCGATTGGGTTGGGGGGGAGGGGAATGTGTAGGTTGGGGGTGGGCTGGGCAGGTGGGAGTATGTTGGGGGGTGGGGTGGGGGTGTACAGGTGGGGGTGGGGGTGGGGTTGGGGGAGGGGGGTTGTGCAGGTGGAGGGTGAAGGTGGGGGGGGTGTGTGCTGTGGGTGGATGGAAGGGGGCTGTGCAGGTGGGGGTGGGGGAGGGGGGGTTGTGCAAGTGGGGGTGTAGGTGGGGGGGGGGGGGGGTTGTGCAGTAGGTGGATGGGAGGGGGGTTATGTAGGGGGAGTCTATTGGGGGTGAGGTGGGGAGGGGGGGCTATGCAGGTGGGAAGTCATCACTTCCATAGTTCACCAATAAGCATGGGGAATTCATCACTTCTAGACATTTGGATAGTTTTGAGGCCTCTTTGGTTTTGGTTCTTGTCTAGTCATCTTGATGAGTAAGGCATCACATGATCTAAAAGTGACATAAACTATATAGAACGAATTCCTTATCCCACAACACATTTTTCTAGAAATAATATATCCTTGGAAGGTTGTGGGATCCTTTTATAATCCAATGCCCCAACATTTTCCCAATTTCAAACTTGATACCATCATGTTATCAAGTCACT